>BSBN01001816.1:0-692353 GCA_027924645.1 Cunninghamia lanceolata
TTTTGGTCTGAAATTTCTTAATTGTATGAAATATTTGAAGCTTTGCATAAACTTCTACATTTATACCTGGTGTGTGGAATTTGCTTCGCCTCTTTTATTCTCTGATCTTAATAATGTATGGACTCCTTAATTGGTCATTGCCTTAATAGTCACATTTTTTAACCATTTTAGTCTTCATACCATAATATGAATTATTGTTCCTCAAGTTTAGTAGATAACATCATAGTAAAGTTTATTCTATTTTCATGTTATTGCTTAGAGTTTCTCTTTAGGTGATTTTACATCAATTGGTGTCAACTTTACATTTTGTTCCCTATAATCTTATTATTTTCTATTCCTAGGTACTCACTGATGTTCATTTCAGTCAATCTCATGCATCATCTAATTTTTCCTGAGTAATAACCTTCGTATAGCTAAAGTTTTCCAATAGGAACTTCTTTAGGTATCTTAAATCTGCAACCTCTGATATTGATAAACTTCGGTATTTTTCATCATTTACATTTTGTGCATATCCTAAAATCATTTAATTCATGGGAACTTCATCCACACAACAGAGTCATTTTAGGATAACTTTTCTTTTGATATCAGTGTTTAAGAAATCAAAGATGAATTCCTTATTATTATTCATTGTTATGGGGGTTAGATTCTCAGTCGATAGCTAGATTAGGATTCGCTGTAGCTCATGCATTATATATAAAAAAAGAATAAATCCTAAGTTCCAGACACAAATAGTGTAAAATTTATGCTTGCATTCAACCGCTGTGTCATTTTCCTCTTAGGTATTTTTATTCCTTTAAATTCTCGTGGTTTTGATTTCCACCGTCACTTGCATTTAATATCCTTTAGCAATTCATTGAATCTCTAATCCATAATAAAGACTGGAAATTCTTATTATAGTAACTGATTTATCACTCAGTAACTTCTGTCCTATATTATTTTCTGACAATTTCTATTGTCAGTTAGTATCAGTATGGTTCGTTGGTAATATATTATTTCTAATCTAATGTTCCTTAATCTTCTTTCTATCATTTTTTTTATTACATTGCGTTAATATGATATTCACTCTTCATATCTTGAATTGAACGGTCTTGATTTTTGAAACCTGAAGCTTAAACTGTTCATTATACTTGGCTACTATCTCCTTTTACTCCGAATAGTAAAACCATTATCGCCTCAGTATAATGATTCCTATCTTCTTTAGATCTTTTAAACTTTAAATAGTTTTTCTTCTTTTATTATAAATCGATCTAGTTGTCTGGTTGTAATATTGAAAATATATCTTCAACTTTCAGTATCTAATGATTTGCAATTTTTTTTCTTTTTTACTTAAAATCCTACTTTATGTGGTAATGTTATTAAGTGTATAATTTTGATTCATTAAATTTTTAGTCATCATATTAGTTAATAAAGAATATAAATGATAGTAATTATAGAATTCCTTTATAGTTATCTATAATGAATCTAAAACTCTTTTGTTTATTAGCTATAGTAATACATTATCTTTGATTCATGTAGAAATTAACAAAAAGGAAAAACCCGTTACTCTATTTTTCTTCCTAAGTTATCTTTGTAATTAAAGTAATTGTTGAGATATAATTTTTACCTCTCCTATTTGTTGTTCAAACTATGTTGTTTTCTTTATAGTTACACTGATCTAATACTCTTGCAATATTAAGGTTAGTAATAACTTGTGATTTGTTTTGAGAAAACATCTTTTTATTTGCTTTAATGAAAAACTACCTTGTTTATTGAAATAAATGTATTTAATGTCTTGGTAAAGTATGAATTTTTAGGACAGGATGCCGAATGTGGATTACAGAGACAATAGTTATACTTTTTTTAAAACTATCATATTATTTTTATTGCTTGGCCAAGAAACTGTACCATTGAAATAGATGGATTTATTTCAAAAGCCTAGAATAATGTAGTCTCTGCCACATCTTGTTGCATGAGTTATGTCATTCTAGGTTTAGGATGCATACATGCAATAGCCACGCATTGAGTGATTCCCTCCTGCTTACATTGTTCCAAGTTGCTAGGTTCCTTGTGTAGTGTCAGTGCTTTCTTCGAGGTATGAAGAAACCTGGGGAAGTTCAGTACTTCATGGTTGGGTGGAAAAAGCACCTCAACCACTCTCTTGGATTTGGTTTGCAAATGATAAGAGGATCGAGACAACCCAAGCTATTATTAATGTCATTTATTATATTATTATTTGTATGGCTTTACTGCCAAGCTTTTGAAAGTTGTATAAAAATTCTTGACAAATATAATTGGATACTTTGAAAACACCAAGTTGGGTGAATGTAAATTGAATTGTAATTATTCCGGCTTATGAATTGTTATTGTATTCATGAAGTTCTTGTTATAAAAAATATATATTTTTTATGCTGGGCAATTTTTATTTTTTTGCAAATATTATTTTAAGTTGTAATTTTTCTGCTTCCTTACACTATCTCTCCCTTATCTCCCTATTTGTATCGTCCCTCTACCTCTCAATCCTTCTCCTTATCTCTCTGGACATCTCTCTCACTCTTTATTTGCGTATCTCTCCCCTCTGTCTCCTCTATCTCTCCATATTTGTCTCCTCTCTTTCTCTATCTAGCTATCTCTCTATCTCTTGCCTCTCTCTCCCCTATCATTCCTCTATTTCCCTATATCTTCCCTCTATCTCTCCCTCTCATTTATCGACAAAGGAAATGAAAACAAGAAAACTAGGACTCTCTCTCTCTCTTCTCTCTCTCTCTCTCTCTCTCTCTCTCTCTCTCTCTCTCCCCTTATGGAAATTGGAAAGGAAAAGGAAAACTAGGAAAAAGATTTAACTAGGAGGTAGATAGGTCATAGAGAGAGAGAGAGAGAGAGAGAGAGAGAGAGAGAGAGAGAGAGAGAGAGAGAGAGAGAGAGAGAGAGAGAGAGAGAGAGAGAGAGAGAGAGAGAGAGAGAGAGAGAGAGAGAGAAACATATAGGGAGAGACGGAGAGTAGGGAGAGGGGAGATAGAGAGAACTCCTGAGTTTATATGGAAACTATTGAACAATGATAAAATGTAATGTGGTAGGATGTGGTGAGTTTTAGATGTTGCGATATAGCATGGAGATATGTCTACATGTGGTGATGCTATAGAAATTTAACCATGAGTCATCTGAAGTACTCACAACTACATATTTAATTGTGCTAGTAGAAGCATAAATAATAATGCAGGTGCACTTGTAGTAGAGTTGAAGTTCATGTGGAACAATCTAGAGGCTTGGTTATGTTAAGAGAATGTTCTACAATACTACAAGTTGAAAGAATTGGTTAGATGGTTGTATGTGTTACCACAAGCTTATGGTTGGTAGTGGTGGTTATACAAGAAGACATGAAGACATTGACTATAGTTAGTAATAAACTATTGATAGTTAGTAACAAACTAAAAAATAATGCTATATTCATTGTATTTATAAATAATAAATATAAATACTATCAAATTAAATATTATTATAATTATAACATAATATATTAATTTATATAATATATTTATTTTAACTAGCAAGACATATTATATAAATATAAATATTTGAATAATCATAAATATATAAAACTAATATATATATATATATATATATATATATATATATATATTATAATAAATATATATAATGATATATATATATATATATATATATATATATATATATATATATATATTATAATAAATATATATAATGATACTTAAATAAGACAAAGGAATAAGGTAAAGCAAAACAAATATCCGTTTTGGGCAACCTAAAACGGATATCCATTTTGCAAAACATAAAAAAGGGAAAATGATATTTTACCAAAGCAAAACAGATATCCGTTAATAACGGATATCTATTAATAATGGATATCTATTTTTCTTTGCTTTTGCCTTGTATGTAGGCTTGGGACTGTCATAGTTGACTTTCCCTCAATTCTAACATTTTTGCAAGTTTCACTCTCTTCTTCGAACTTCACATTTCATGCTAACGACTTTTATTTTATGCAAAATTGATAAAACGAAAAGGGTTTATAAAATAAATTGTTAGCTTTCTAAAAATATAAGATTTGTTTGGTTATCATTTTATTAAATAATTATTAATAATTTTCTATATAGTGTGTGTCTGAAATCCTGATGGACACACTTATTGAAAAACATCCATAACTTTCAAACCATTTCACCTTTTTGAGATCCGAAAGTTGTGTCACACTCTATGCTTTTCTAGCTATAGTTTAAAAAAAAATTGAATTCTGATTTTTTTAATCGAGTTAGGTTGGCTGGAAAATTACTTTTTAGTTGTTAAAAAAAGTCACAGTAAAAAAATCATAACTAATTATTTTATCGGAAAAAAATTTCAAAAAAATATGCATCACATCCGAGCATGAGTCCTCTAGTTATTTTGAGAGTTTCAATTTTTTTTTTTGCTCATAGTTAGGTTGGTTGGAATGACACCCACTTTTAATTTTTTTTGAAAAATTTAATAGCTATTCATTGAAATATTTATTTTTCACTAAGTAAATTGTAATGATCCAAACTAAGAATTTAACTTGAAATCAGATCTAAAAATGAATTTATTTAACACCACCAAAAAAATATAATAATTTCACCAAGACTAGCAAGCTAGTCATGCACATAACAACGCCAAACTAACACAAACTTGCCCAGAAATTAATGGAACTGATTTGATCTGATATTAAATGGATTTTACATCATTTTGGACTGTCATAACAGCCATAACATAAACAACAACCAAAATCCCAAATCTGGAGCAAATATGATCAAACCCACAAAAACTGCCAACACCGTCAATCACCGAAATACACCAAAAAACACCCAAACTGGTATTGTTTGATTTTCAGATGGAAAGTACATGAAATATGGTCTGATATCATTAAAAACAACAGCAAAACCTAGAGCACTCACTAGCAATCTACACCACCAAAACTTCACAATAATGCTGAAATACACATTGGGTATTCTGACCCACAAAGCCAAAATCAACACAACTCTACCCACAACCTCCAATACTAATCTTTGACATTAGAAAATAAGAATATACAGCTAATACATAGAAAACCAAGGTAAATAACAATAGCAACTCTTCCCAACACTTCTGGAACTACCACAGCAACACAAGAACACCTGCACACACAAACAATGGACACAGCCAGAAACTACTCAATCCTTGAAGCTCTGTGCAACCTCTGGATGAAGCTACTCTTTGTGATCAAAGGATTTACATCCTCTGGCCACCTAAAACTCATGGGTCTTTGTCCACAAGCCTCTTTACTCCAATGGGTTTTTGTCCATTGAAACCACAATCTGCAAATCTACAAGTTTGACAGAAAAATATCAAATCAACAATAGCCCCCAAATCACCAAAATTACATATTTTATATCAATATTTCGTGGGAGAGAGGGAAATCCAAGATTCCCACATTTTTCCTTGATTCCTTGCTATTTTGGGGTATGACAGTTGTCATAAGTTGTCATACGTTGTCATAAAATCCCCCGCCACTTGTGATTTACCAAGATTTTTGAAATCTTCATGCAAATGGACACCTCACCAAATCCAATGCCCCTTTTTGAGTCTCAAAATATTTAATTTAATATTTAATTGTCCTCTAGAAATAGATATTAGTTGGACAATATTAAATATTAAATATTTATTCTTCCTATGCTTGCCCAATTAACCCATGGAAGAATAAGATGGGTTAATATTGACCATTAATTAATTATTTTAGAAAGGGGACATGACATAAATTTAGGTTTTTAAAAAAAAATAGTAGCCCATAAACTAGATTCAATTCTCTACAAATTTCATTTTTACATCTTTTTCAAATTGTGTAGATAATCCATTCAATTTTTCACATGAACTTGATTAAGTCTGATTTTTTGTATTTTCATTGCCACTTAGAGGTATAGTTTGGCCAATCATGATCCTGTACATACCCTTAAATTTCTTTGAACTTAAATAAGTGTGTGTTCATTACTCCTTTTAAGACATTGTTAGGACACATAATCTACCACAATGGTCTTCTCATAGACCTAGCTAAGATTGCAGCCATTTTGGACATCTTGAAGTTCCAAAAATCCAAAAGGATGTGCATGCATTCCTTGAATATATAGGGTATTACATTTTTTTATCAAGGGATATGCCAAGATCACCACACCATTGGAAGTACTACTAAAGAAACAAGGAGCATTCAAGTGGACAACAACTCAACAACAAGCTTTCAATTTGCTAAAGTAGAAGTTGGCTAGCATGTCAATATTGCAATTCTTAGAGTGGATGACACCATTCAATGTTCATGTTGATGCTTTAGATAAATCCATTCATGTGGTACTTTCCCACCCTAGAAGTGATTTAGTAGATCACCCTATCTACTTTGCGAGTATGAAATTGACCTTGATAGAGTGTAACTACACCACAACTGAATGAGAGGAACTTTCCATGGTCTATGCACTCCAAAATTTCTACCAATATCTATTGGCTACTCCTTTTTGTTCTTCACAGATCACATGGCCTTGAAATATCTGGTCAATAAATCTAAACTTCATGGAAGGATATGTTGATGGGTGGTTTTGTTTCAAGAATTATAATTCTCCATTGTCAAACCCAAGAAGAATAACTCTAGACCTAATCATAGATATCATGCATAACCATAGGTGATGAAGCATGTGACATAGATGAAATGATGACAGATGCATTATTATTCCAAATTTAGTGTGCACCTAATGAGTTGGTAGAAATAGCCCTCTTCTTGTCATTTAGACATGCACCAGACATAATGAACACTATCAAGAGAAAGAAACTTAGAGTCCACACTGTCCTTTACTAGCTCATTCAAGGTGATCTTTACAAGCTTGGACAAAATGAGGTTTTGTATCATTGCATCTTGAAGCATGAAAGGGAAGTTATTATACAAGAAACACATGATGACATTGCTAGAGGCCATTACATTAGGAAGGAAATGAACGTACATGATAATTTTGGCTTGATTGTGGTGGCCCACAAGCTTCAAGGATAAAAGGGGTATCCCCAATAGTGTGACCCTTGTTAGTGCATGTGAAAGTACTACATCATATGAAATACCATTATGCCCCATCATGTCCTAGGAACTATTTGAGCAGTGGGTGATTGATTTTTTGGGACCTATTTTTCTTGCAGCATGTAGAATAGGTGCACGATATATCATCATTGCCCAATACTACTTAACTTGTTGGGATAAATTTATGCCCACACAAGATCTCACTGCTACCACCATAGATAGACTCCTATGGGAAACTATACTTAGTTAGTATGGTGTTGTAGACACTTAAAAATGTCTTGACCCTTCAACCATTATTCTACATCCTCCATATCACTGATTTCCCCTTTCGTTCGATTAATTAAATAAATTCATAATTATTTAATTAATTGACCTTACATCATGTCTAATCATCCGCCCTTAGCCATCCCTCATCAATTTACCCTTAGTCCAGAATTAATATAATTAATTCAACACTATACCTTACAACTTCATCCCAATTAATTAAATAAATATGCTAAATATTTATTTGATTAATTTGTCCACTTTCCTAAAACTGATTAATTAGATAAATCATACTTATTTAATTAATCTGCCATACTAATTGACCTAAAGCTAGCCTAGTTGATTAAATAGCTATTATTTAATTATCTACCCTAGCCTACATGACCCCTAGCCCTAAATTAATTAAATAAATCACTATTTAATTAATTTTAAACCTTGATTAGCCCATTTATTAATTTCCTCCAAGCACATTAATTAAGTTAATACCCTAATTAACTTGGTCAAAGCATCATTAACACCTTCTCCCATAACCCACAAATAATTTTTTTTATTTTAATACCAAAGGTCACGTGACCCTTCCACCTCACCTTTCTATTTCCATGCTAAGCTCTTCTCCATGCCATGAGCTCACACATGTGAGTTCCAAAATTGCCTAAGTGTCACATCTCTCTCACCATTCCACATAAAATGGAATTTTTAATTCTAGATCTCATCCCAAGGAAATTAATATTTAATTTCATCACAAGTCTTAATCACATTAAATGCTTGAAGCCTTTCCCAAAAAATGAATTTAAATTCATTTTTAGTCCTAGCCCTCCATTTTTGTTGATGAGATCTTAACCCTTGGTCTCATCCTTTCATCTCAACTCGTGATTCCAACTTTCAATCTCCATCGTTGGATCAATCTCCCTCCAAATTTTCCTATAAATATGACCCTCCACAAGCCATTTTCACAACTCAATTTAAGTAGCCTTATCATGCCAAAATATCTCTAAATCCTCCTCTTGATTTTATCATCTTGTGTTGAGAATTTGAGAGGATATCCACATTAGTTCATTTGAATTTCGGTGAAGCTAAGGAGCCTTGGGTGCATCTCCTTCTACTGCATCAAGGAGTGGAGGACTTCAAAGGCATTTGGAAGGTATAATCACTTTGGTTTTGGTTTATTTTCATGTTTTCATGCATTTGTATTTATCTTCATCTTCATTTGGCACACCCAGTGGGACCCCCTAGTCCCAATCTAACCTCATTTTGAGTGTTTTGTGAAGGTTCTTGATGAACAAGTCGCAGTAGCTCTATATTCTCCTGCAGTCGCGCTATACCTTCACAGTTTAGCATCATTTATTCTTATTTTAGCACTATTTCCCTTTGAATTAGCGCTATTCTATTATGACTTTTAGCTAACATTTATGGACAAGAAGATTTTTAGCCTTGTTTTGTTCTTTTCACTGCCTGTTGCAAAAGTTTACTCTCTATTTGTTAACAAAATATCTTAGGCCTAAGTGGATATCATGTCCATTTCTTTTTACAACATTTTCAACACAAAGTTTTAAGTTTGTTTTATACTTCTTAAGGCAAACTAACTAGTTTTCTTGAATTCAAATTGTTCCATTGAGCTTAGCTAACCTTGCAGGGTGTTTTACCTCTCATTGCCATCATTTTGGGCAAGTTCGCTTTCTGATTTTGTGCAAGTTTCACATTTTTTACAATTTAGCACTATCCTCACCTAGAATTATGCCACATAGCTCTCTGCCAGATGACAAATAGGTATAATCTATTTTAGCGTCATCTGGTTCTACTTTAGCGCTATTTTCCTAGGATTCAACGCTATGCTCTAGTTCAACGCTATTTGTCTATTATTTAGTGCTATATTCATCTATTGTTCTATCATCTGTCTTTCTATTAACATAGACATAGACTATTTCAACGCTATATGTTGTCTATTTAAAACCATTTTCCTATTGTGTAGTGCCATTTAATTATGTTTTAGCACCATTTTACTCTACTTTAGTGTTATTTTCCTCTGTTTTAGCGCTATTTTTTTGACAACATCTTGAAGCTTGTGCAGGGTTCTAACAAGTTTTTGTAGGTACCATAAACATTTGTCAAAGTCTTTTTACCGAAACTACTAACTAATTTAGTGCAGATTTGTTGGTCCAAGATCTTGTTTTTTTATATAAGTTAGTATAGTTACACTAAATTAGCTTAGTTGGAAATTAACTTTGCTTTCTTTGTTTGGTTTGTGTATGGATGTATGCTCTCCCCTCTCACCTTAGGGTGATCTTGGGGATCAAAAGTCCACACTCAAACATTTTTATCACTTTTAAGCAAATTATTATCCCAAAGGGGTCACTTTATTGTGTATGCTCTCCCCTTGTGCTTTGTGCAATCTTGGGTGATCAAAAGAAAGGGTGATTTCTTCTTAGGAGGCCTGCTTGGGGATTTCATCATCCCAAGGAACGACCTCAACCACGTGTACTGAAGGGGTATATAAAGAGGGGAGATTGACAGTTGTACCTTAATGGTGAACCCAACAAGTCCAAATTGAACCCCGAGATCCTCGATCCGCTGAGACTTGGTTTGGTGACATTTGTGGTTTGCTGCTGTGGGATCTTGTTCATAGTCTTAGGCCTCATGTACCTTGTGTATGAAGAGGACTCCCTTAGAAGCTTGTAATATCCTAGTTTAAGACCTTTCAGTCATCATACCTTGTAGTGCACCACTACAAAGGAGGAGAAGATACTCACCATACCATTATACTTGAGATAGGCATTACCTTGGGCAAGATGGAAGTCTCCTTGGTAAAGGGGGTAAGGTGGTCCATGACCTTGCTTTCCGTATCTATCCAAGCTATAGCACCAAAGATATTAGTGGAGGTGGGAATCTCGGTTCACTTTGAGTTGAGATTGACCCACGACCACTTCGTGAGATCTACAAGGTATGATACTCCCACTTGACTAATGCTAGGATGTTCATGTGCTTGGTGTGTCTTCTTGTCGAAACGTGTACAAGCCAATTTATCCAAAGTCCACCTTGAGTCAAAAGCCATTGTGCTCTCTTGTTTGATTTTTTGTGCTTGCCAAGAACCTTTGACATTATCCAAATCCAACATTTGAGCATTTCAAATCCAACATTTGAACCTTTGAAATCCAACATTTTTCTATGGAAATTTGAGGACAAGTTCATAGATGTCAGAGGTGTGTACTATTCAAGTGGTAAGCATTTTGGTGGTCCGTATGTTAGGTTGTGAACTAACAATTAGTTCATGCTATAGCTACTTCACCAGTTGAGCCAACCTAAAGGTGTTGAGGTTGTGCGGAGTCAAGAAATGTTTAGAACAAAGTCATGGGAGTAAATATAGGTCATGCCAACCTATCTTATTGAGTTACATGCTTTGGTTCTCTCCGCAAAGCGTATTGAGTTATGTTTTTGGCCAACAGGTTAAGGAGTCACACTGTACATCTTCAAGTTGACCTAATTGATGTTTTACTTGAAAGCAGTATATATACAAGATTGATTTCTTGTGTGAGGAGTAGCATGAAGTAAGGTGTATGCAAAAGAAGTAGTGTGTGTGTGTGTGAGAAGTCTGATGCAAAGAAGGATAGGATAAAGATTGTGGTGAAGATGAAGTGTATTAAGTCAGCATTTTGAACTTCAGTGGAATTGTGTCTTCAACATAAGTCATATGCATTTATAATAGTTCACTTTTGGGCAGTGAGCCACCCCTTCTTCTATCTCTTTCTACTTAGGACACTACGTGCTTTAGTAGTGAGCCACCTGCAGTGAGCATTCGCTTTTGGATACTAAGTCCACCAATTGTATCCACTTTAACAAGTTGCATTATAATATATTGTTAGCTAACCCTCACCATGGTTTATCCCTTTTTGGGTTTTCCACATAAAAATATGGTGTTCTTGTGTTGTATGTCTTGATGGTTGCTTTCATGTTTTCTTTGCTTAATGGAAATCAAATCTGCTATATGAAATGAATGTTTAAAATACTTAACTTGTGGTTTTAGAGAATACTGATTCACCCCCCTCTCAGTATTCTAGGTATTCAACACATCTTGTGTTATGGTATTGCTGATTTGAATTGTGTTTGTGTTTCTCCTTAAAGTTAACTAGAAAGAATTAAAATTTGCATAACGCTCCCCTCATTAGTTCGGTGTAGGAAGTTATTTTGCATACCTTGCTTCCTTTCAGTATGTGGCCAATGCATAGATAGTCTTGTAGATCTTGAAAAACAAAGATGTCTGTAGATAACAATCATTAGAATGTTTCAGTTAAAACGTAGTATAGCTTTGATAGCAATTGTTTGTGCCTTGAGATATATCATTAAAACCTAGAAGATTGTATTGGTGGCCCTTTATAGTTTAAATATATTGGCTATCAAGATAGTATTACACAGAAGTCTATCTTCTAATGCAGAGAGAAAAACCTAGTTAGAGGCATAGTTTGATGGTTGAACTCTTGTTTAGACATAGCATTGTAACTACCTTTAGTTTATGCTAGTGTCAGGCTAAACTTTGTAGAGAACCTTGTCTTTAACTTGGAAGCCGAGAGGAATATGGGTGTTGTTTAGTATCAAGTCTACAAAGATAGATATTCTTTCATAAGTTTTGGAATGAGTTTTATTGTTATCATGAAAAGATTATAGGTTAGACAAATACTTACATTATATTCATAAGAAATGAATAAGCCTCATTGTGAACACTTAGTAGAGTGATACATAATATCACATAAGCAGTTTGTAAAAATAATAGGTATCATCTTGATATTTGAAGATATTCCAATCTATTCTTTTGAGTAGAAAGTTCATGAATAGGTTTACATATTACAAGGAGATAATGGTATAAGTTTTATGCCTCGAGACCTAAGATTTTGGAATAATTATTTCTTTATGCAAGAATATTAAACAATGATATTATTATCATTGAGAATAATTTTGTATAGTGATATCTTATTTCTTACTTATTCAAAGAATAATGGTAAGCTTTACCAAGATAAACGTCGGATGTTAAACAATAGTTCTTATCTCTTCTTAGGAAAATTCAGTTGACTTGAGAGAACCTAGAGGTTGAAAACATTAATTTGTTATTTTAGACTCAATATTTATCTAGTTTATATGGTTAAACTTAGTCAAGAGTATTGATGATAAAGATAGTATGCATTTAGGTATATATAAATTTTTTGAGAGATATGAATTATTTTAGTGCCTAATATGGTCTAGAAAAGACTAAAGGCTATGATATTCATGTTTTATTATTATGTACATTTTTATTGTGGATAACATGAGTTTGATGTTATTTTGTATTTTGGTTTAGAGGAGATAAACCCTAGAATCAACCAAAAGAAGGTTAGAAGGTTTAAAGTTCCAAGTCAATTATGACTTGTTTTAGTCTATTGTAGTTCATGATTGACAGTAATAGAGTCAAGAGACCATAGACTAAGATATTATAAAGAGTTTGAGAAGCTTTTGTTAAAATTTATTGATATCTGTTGAAACCAAAATATGACTTATAGCACAAGAGTGATTTATCTTGAGTTGATGAGTAGAATGATAGGAAGTCATAGACTCTAAAATTGCAAGAATACATTGAAGGAATTTCAAAAGGTTAAGTCTTTTAAATCTGACCATTATATATCTATACATATCCTAGAATTCTAGATTAAATTCTAAGTCAGATTGACTAGGGTTTAAACCTAGTCAGGACTTTTCATGTCTAGTGTTGTTAGTCAACAAATCAAACTATAGGATGAGATAGTGTCAAGTCGAGTTAGAGGTGTGTGAAAACATGACTACATTTATTGCAAATGTTTATTTATATAGAAAATTTGACCAAAGTGATGCATTTGTTGTGCTTCACAGTGTCTAGATGGCATAACATGTTAGAAAGATCATACTTAGCTAAGAAGTTGTCTAGAGTTGTATGGTCGAATGAGTTACATAGGAAACAACACTAGAACTTAGATGGCAACTTGTTGGATCCTTATGTCTATACGCTTTGTGAAGGGTAGGGCCACTTCTAGGAAGGAAGGTGTGCAGGGGACCACCGGTCTGTGGTTGGTGGTAAAGCTCTTGGATGATGCTCTCCCTCTATAGCAGACTCACCAAAGACTTGAACGACAAATATCAAGATTCTAGAAATAGTATTCCTTGTGGTAAACTTCATGTTATGATTTAAAACTATTCTTTGCCAAGTGCAATGTATAGTGAAATGTTTTCACTACAATTTATCTTTGAATATAATGAATTTCAAGGTTATAAATTATTTAGAAAAGGTATGCTTTTATTTCTTTGAAATATTGCAATGTTTATATAATTTTTTATTATTATTTCACTCATGCTCATCATGTTTAATTTACTTTCTTAGTAAATTGTATGAGTAATTACGAGTAATATGAGAAGGCATGTTACAAAAGTGAAAGAAACAAATGATGCCTAATAGGAAGGGTAAGAAGGTAGTGAAGACCCCTATGCCATCTAATAACATCTTTACAGAGATCTAATACCTAGAAATAGTGTTGTGAGGAGAAGAATGGACTTCTTCCATCACTACATGCAATTTTTTTGAGTTCAACCACCATAGGTTGGGTCACAAATTAGAATTAGTAAAGGATTATATGCAACAAACCAACAAGATGCTTGAAGGAGGAGTCATCTTTGATGATAGTGTCACATGCAAGGTTGAGATTGTAGAGGTTCTTGCTACGAGCATTTACATCAATGTCCCATGCAAAGGACTCAACTTCTACTTGAACAAAAATACCTTCAAGAGATGGTGAATACCCAACAAAAAGGTGAAAGGCTTCATAAACGTTAGTATTTCCACCAAGCTCTTGATCACCACCTTCACATGTGTTGATATACTCTTTAATATTTGAATCATAAGAATGATTTAGGTTGCAATTCAAACTATTAGCACAAAGATCAACACTATAAGACCCCTGAAGTGAATAATCAATCTCTTCAAATTGTCTTCCTATTTCAAATTTATTCTGGCAACTTGTGTCAAATTCACTATTGAAATTAGATTGATGACACACATTGTCTTCTTCTACAATCATATGTATGCATGCCCGAATTCAAGCATGTTGTAGCACTACAAGGAGGTATTTCAAAACTTGAAACTTATTAGTTTGACTTGCAATAAGAAGCCTTTCTTTGTGCAAATCAATAGGGCATTTAGGTATACTTTCATGTGTCGTATGAATTGGAGGTGTTTTCCTTTTGTTGTGATTCACATGAAGAGGTCAGTAGGAAGAGTAATGTTATGGCCATTGATGGTGGATGTTTACTTTCATCCACATATGATGTTATTGACCTGGGTTTTGTTCTTTTCTCACCTAGTGTTGTGAACTTGAATGATAGGGTATGAAATGGGTCATGCACCTATTATTTGTGGATGCCTTGTAGCAAAAAAGTTGATGGTGGAGTTAGTCTTCACTTCTTGTGTAGTGTTCATAAATTGGTGCATGCAGGTAAGAGATATCATTTGTCGCAGTTCATTGGTGAGTAGAATTTCTATTTGAGGAAGACCAGTTCTTTCATTTAACTTGTCTTGATAGAGGCAAGTGAGTTCAATAGTTTATCCATGGCCTTGTGCCATGGATCTTCTCTGCAGGATCTACCCTATAGGTGTGTTCAATTTTTTTTATATCCATCCTTTCATTATGTCTCTGTGCCTTCATGCCATTGGTTGTATGTTGTGTTTTGTCATATGTACATACATTCATCTTTGTGTTGATTTTCCCATGTCTCTTCTCATTTGTTTTGTTGCCTTTTTGGTCTTCCTCCCAAAGATAGTTGGATCCTCGTTGTGCCTGCAAGAGACACACATCCCCAACTAGAGCCAATATTGGGAACCAATTCAAAAAATACAAAAATCTTATGACTTGCTTCGCCTTTATTGTCTTTCCCTATTTTGCTCATTAGTTATACTCGATTTGAGAGATCTTCAATAGGCCTCTTTTATGCTAGAAGTTGGTAGATCTCCTCTCAATGTTCCAACTCAAGGCAAAACATGTATTGATAATGTTTTACTTATTCTAGGACTAGAAAAGTGTTATATCAATCAACCAAATCATTACAAAAAACATTAAGGTCATTTATGAACAAGGAACTTGTAAGATGTTTGATAGCAAGGGAAACTCAGCATGTGATGAATATATGAAAGGATGACTATTTTACTTGAGGGAAGACTCCTCTAAATCCTTAGTTTCAAGTTTAACTTTGAAAAATCAATTGTGGCATGAAAGACTTGGCCATATTAACCTTGAGTTGCTAGAGGAAATGTTCAATTAGAATATAGTATATGATGTTGCACCCCTCACTATAGATAAGTGTTTTTATGAATCTCATGTTACAAGGAAACAACATAGAGATAATTTCTTGGAAACTCGTGGAGGTACATTGCCTTTCGGCAGAAAAAGTAATCAAAATTATGCTTTTGGAAAAGACTCTGCAAATACCGAGAAGGTCGGTAGAAACCCCGCTAGGATAATAAGCTTCAGAAAATTTTAAATCACGGTTCGTAATTCTTTGCAAGACCATAAATGAAATCTGCGTTGAACACGTGGGAATGAGGCGATGTGGTGGTGATTGATAACTCAATCTGCACGCGACGACTTTGACCTTCATTTATAATTTTCAAGAAAATATTGCCTCTTTTCTATGATCCCTCACAATCATTTAAAAAAAAAATTATAATTTTCTTTAATAGTTTTATATCAAATCTTGGACTGAAACTTCTTTAGTTGAGAGTTAAAGGACTCACTTATATCTATTTCACCAAAGTTGAGAGGTATAGATTCTCGTCTCATCCCCAGTAGGGTGATGTTCTTGAACTCCCCAAGACTTGATCTCTAGTAGACTCATTCAGAACCATTCAACTTCATCAAAAGACCCAGGGCCATTGTCTCTTTTATAGTTTTTTATATCTTAATTTTTATAAAAACTCCTCTCCCATTTATTACAGCTAATATTTTTTATTTTTTTGGAGGGGACTACTTAGGTGATAGTAAATAGAATTTTTTTAGAGTAAAAAATTCTAAAATGGAATATAGTTAAGTAAGTTTGAAATGTTTTTGAATTATTTATATATAAATTTATTTTATTATTTTTTAATATTTTAAAAATTAATTATTAACTTATTTTTAATTATAAATTTAAATATATTTTATCTAATTAATATTATAATCTAATTTTTATCCCTCATTCATGGAGAATGTGACGTAAATGTCACATTAAAATAGAGGAAAGAGGCAAAATGGTTGCCACCACCAAGTGGATGGGCAAAATTGAATTTTGATAAGGCAGCCACAGAGAACCCTAATAGGCTTGGCATTGGGTGTATAATTAGGAACTCAAAGGGAGATTTGATCATGGTAGAATCAATGAAACATAAAAATGGCCCAAATAATGAGGTGTAGGCTCAGGCTCTAGTCTTTGGCTTACAACTATGCCTCAAGCATGGTGTCCAAAACATAAAGATTGAAGGTGATTCAATGAACATTGTCAATTTAGTTCGCATATGAGAGTGAATTTGAATATTAACAATATATTACTTCGACCCTAACCAATTCTAAAATCATTACACTCATACTCTATACAACATATATAGAAAGGCCAACAATGTGGCTGATTTTCTTGCCAACTTTGCATTTGATATGAATGAAGATGAAAAGATTGAACTTAAATGCGAGGAATGGAATAATTTAAGTGCACATATAAAATCTAACATTAGCGGTGAAGGCAATCAAATATGACAAGAATCATCAAACAATGGAAGTACTCACATTAATACTCCAATGCACTCGACCCTAGGTAAGCAAGTTACAAGATTTGGCATGAACCAAATAAATATATTACTTAAGGATACCCACTTCAATTGACATCATTAGAAAGTATGCCATAGAGTTTATTAAATGATTTCTTCCTCATTTGCATTGATTTGGTTTCCTTATTCAATGCTTGATCTTTATTATGCATACAAGTGTGAGACTCGTTCGCTTTGGTCATCAAATGGACTTCAGAAGATGAATTCATGAAAGCATACCATTGTTACCAAGTGAATTTCAACATAGCCTCCATGTTCATGGTAGTCATGCTGGACCTGGTTGACAACATAGTAATTGTTCAAGCACTTGCAAAGGTTATGATAAAGATGAGCATTTTGGGCAGTCTTGAAGATCTACTAGTTGCGATTATTGGTTTGGCAATTCTAGTGTCGAGTGGGGCTACCTCAACTTTCGGCTCCCACACTATGGCATGGAAACCATTCATACACACAAATCATTTGGTTTGGGAGGATTGAAGGAGGCACAAGGCGAAGTGGGCAATGGATTTCCTCAAGAAAGAAACAAGAATTATGGAGGAGACAAGTATCAAATGGATGATTTCACTATTCATTGATAGCTCATATGAAGAAGAAGGGTAATATGACTACTATTATAATGCAACCTAAGTAGGAGGATCAGAAGTATATATGATGTATGCTTAAGTATCTCCTCTTGGTCAAATTACTGGCATTAGAATGTAGTAGGAAAATACATTTAAACTTTTACTATATATATGGGGAAATTTTGTGAAAATGGGTTTCTCAATCAACCCAAAATTGTTATAGCACTAGTAATTTTACAAATGTCTAGGTTGATTTTTGTTATTTTATCAATACTTAATGTGTGTGTGTGGGGTCCTCTTGATCACATTTACCTACAAAAAAACATAAAAAATCTAATTTTTATAATATTAGTTGTAAATAAATTAATATAAATAATTATATATTGAAATTATGTTATATATTTTGAAATATATGTGTATGTATTGTTTTAATATGTAACTTTTTCAAATCTCATTTTTTTGTTGCATTGTTGTCATCAACATTATGTTTTACATGTATTTATAATAACATAGTTTTTAACACTTGATTAGTAGGTCACACTCAAATTTACCTATCTTTGGTTTATGGGATCATTATAAGGGGAATTTGGACCTAGGTTATGCTTCTCCAAGTGTTTCACATTTTTTAGAGCAAATTTTCTTTACAAATCTCTATTTTTTCTTTTAATTAGTTAACTATCCTCTTTTTTTACAAAGGAATGGAACACATTTAAGGGGATGAGGTGGCTGTACAAGATGGTGTACATGCACTCCAAACTGGCTTGAATATTTTAAAGGCTTGTACTGTGTCTTTCCATCAAATTGATTGCTAGCTTGCAAATTTACTTTCTCCTACAACAACAACAATGGAATTGTTGCCTTGCTTCCTCGATGAGGGTGTGATTGTAGGACTTGGGATTTTCTTCTTCTTCTTCAACTTTATCTATTAGCTGAGGATCAATGTTAGTGAATTGAAGTTGCCTCACAAAACATGCAAATTGCACCCACCACCTATAGATTGGATTCAAAGTATTGACATGTAGAGATATTTGACCTGGTGAAGAAGGAATTTGTAGAGGTGAATAAGTTGGTGTATCCAAGATCCCAAGTCATTCTAATCCCTTTATTTATGCTAATAAAATTGGGTTTCATAGGTGTAGGTATGCTAGAGCACATCAAATTACCCCTAACTTTGCCTCACTTCTCTATCTTTCAAGTACATGGGAATTTCCATTCTTTTTCTCCAAATGGAAGCATGATCACCTACATGCCAACATAGAATCCAATGGGGTTAATGTGATGAGTGAATATGGGTCATGTGCCAAAAAAACATTTCTTGGTAAGTACATTTAGAATAACCTACGATTGGGAAAGAGTTGTTCTTTGTACCAATGATGGACTTGGCTATGCATCAAAAAGACAACTATAGATATTGTTGACATCTATAATTCTAACAAGGCAGATGAATCTAAGGTTTCATATAAAACCTTGAAAAAAATAACAAAGATCAGGGTGGTGGGGGTGGGCAATGTGGTCATGGTCATGGCACAAGTAATTCTAATATAGGAGCTCATGAGCAAGTTGGCATTGGGGGACGTAGAGGTTGACAAGCTATGTAGTGAGATTTTGGACATATAGGGAGAGACTATTTGGATTTGGAAAGAGCTACTAAACCAAGCTTCAATTCCATGGGTACTTAGCTATCAAACCAAACAAGAAAACATTTTATTTCTAATTTATAGTATGGCATTGGATCTAGTAGTGGGAATAATTTACAAGAATAGATTCATTGATTGCTCATAAATAGTTATCAACATTTAATAATAAAAAATATAACACAATTTTATATGTCATGAGTGTCATTATTATAAGCAACTCTCCACATTACTAAATCACATAAATACTATTTGTATCAATTAAAGGAGAAAATACAAACTTAGGTTCATGTGGATTTAATATGACCCAAAAGAAGTTCACCTAACTTCCAAGCAAATTGGGATCTAAGTACAGATGATTCATAAAACTCCTCTTATAATCTATAGAAGCTTAATATAATCACTGTATACACCTAAAATGGCTCGAGATCAATTAAATAAATATTTTAATATTTATTTTATTCTTATTCCTCTATCAATAAATAAACATACTAATTTATTTATTTGGTTCACGTTCATCATATTCCTCTAACAATTAAATATCTTAAAATTCTTCTAAAGTCATATCTAATTAAATAATCATCATTATTTAATTAATTCCTTTAAGACAAAGCCCTATATCTAAAATCCACATCACTCATCCATTTCATCTTCCACATCATTGAACACCTCACCATGTTGCTCCAATAATTAAATATTCTTAATATTTAATTAGTCATTTATCATCTCAAACATGTGCCCTATTTCCTCTCAACCATCCCCATGTGGTCAAAGACACTTGTCTCATAAATCCTATATTCCCTCACATTCCAACAATCAAAGACTCCTTCCTCCATGTTCTTCTCATGGTCTTTCACCTTTATCTCATTGGTCCTTGTGAGCATCATGCCATGTGGCTCCTGGTCCCTCCTATTCCTCCACCTTGTCATCATAGTAAGAACATCTTCCACCTTTCTCTCTCCTCATCTGACTAATTTGATCTTAACTGTACATGTCACAAGACTTATTCTCCAACTGTGGATCTTTTGACACTTGGCTTTGAGCCCTCTTTGGCCTATAAAAGCAAGATCCTCACCTTCATTTTGCATCACAAGAGCTATAGTACTTACATGCGACAAAAATTCCATCAAGTATCCAAGCATGCCTTTGGCCCCCATTTGAATATCAATATCATAATCTCCATTGTTGCACTATCATCTAGCTTCATAATACCATTTAGTTGCATATCATTACCCTCATATCAATCATTATCAATGGCTTTTATCATTAGCTTCAAAATCATCATCATTATCATTAGTCTTGCATTGTAGGATTATTACATTGCATTTGAATATACAATTCCATTCATCTCATTGTCATATTGAAAAGCAAAGAAGTACAATTCTGAGAGCAATATCATAATCAACAAGATCATTGAGAAGATAGGAGACAATGGAATGCAAAGGATAAATCAGTTTGCAAGGTATAAATCATGTTTTCTATATTTTTGTTAGTTTCATTCATGAATTGAATTTGAGTGGGAATTTAGATTAATTGTAGTATCTTGTTACGTTCTTGCAGTTGTTTCAAATTGTCAATCACATTTTGGCACCCACCATGGGGCCTTGCCCCTAATTTAACTTCCAAATTTGAGTTTTTTGTGTACTTACATTCGTAACAGTTCATTTCTGCGCATTTGAGTTCCAATTCTATGCATCTATGATGAAATTAGAGCCTATAGGAAGAAAAATACTAGTCCTGCACATATGAAATTTTTTGCTGTGCATATGACACTTTTTACCGTGCATATAAATTCTACTGTGCATCTGACACTTTTTGTTGTGCATATGATAATCTTGTGCATTTGATCAATTCTGTTTTGCATCTATGCTCTATTCTTGCGCATCTAAATTATGTCAAAGTTTAGTATAAGTTTTTACAAATATTGATACTAACTTTTGTTGCAGCTGTCATCGATCATCAAAGAAGTGTGCTCAAACTATTGATAAATTGTTCTTATAGATTTAGGGCTCAATTTAGACATCATTTTTGCATTTACTCATACATTGATAATCTAGTGGCATCTAGTTTAAAATAGGAGTAATCATACAATCTTGCATACAAATCATCACATAGTCTAAATTAGGAGGTTTAATTAGACAATCTTGCATACAAATCATCACATAGTCTAAATTAGGAGGTTTAATTGTACAATCTTGCATACAAATCATCACATAGTCTAAATTAGGAGGTTTAATTGGACTATCTTGCATGCAATCCAAACATAGCATAAATAGGGGGAAGCAATTTCATCTAATCTTGCATGCAATCATAACATAGTTTAATTAAGAGGCTAAATTTGACTATCTTTTCTTTTATGCTATCATGCAATTATGGCATTTTGTGTTGTTAGATGCGCCACACTTAGCTTAATCTAGATAGTTAATGAACGAGTGTTTATTGTGCTTGTAAAGGTGTTAGGCATATGCTCTCCCCTTGCAACATCTTGGGTGATAAAAAATCCACTCATCCATCATTTGGTTTCAGTTAACTATTTAGAAAGGCCTGCTTTTGGATTGTGCTTCATCCAAATGGGACAACCTTAAGCAGAGTTTTGCTTCGAATCACTATATAAGGGGGATAAGGTGAAAGCCAAGTCCTAACTAGCGTCAGCCTTGCCTTAAGGTGCCAAATCAGAAAGAGGCATACCATCACTTTGTGAAAATGATTTTTACATTGTGAGAGGTATATGATACTCTTAGTAGGATTGGTGAAAGCTTTTAGTAGCTTGCCACATGCTCACAAGGCGTTGGTCCCTCAAAGTTAACAAGAACCTCTTAGCTAGTGGCCACTCGAGTCACCTCCAAACTTTGCAGTAATTTTCAGTGCAAGGGGAATCGATACAAGCCCTCAAGATTACTCACCATTGCCTCACTTGAGATGAGATAGTAATCCTCAGCTAGCATAAGCTCTTGTGACCTACTTGAGCTTTTCGGGGAAAGGGTGAGATATCCCTACCTATCCTCTCTTGTAAAGACAATATAATGCTCACATGTGCTTACCTATGTGATGTCATTTGAGTCGACAGAGATCTAAGTTGTGAGATGATGTACCGCAATGAAGCCTTGTCTATAGGGATAAAAAGTGTTTGTTTTGTTTGCAAATTGTGCTAGATCTGTGAAAACTTAGACTTTTTAAAAGTCTTGAACATACACTAAATGCCACAAATAGCCATTGTACTTTATTGTATGCCATGTTTTCTTGCCTTAAAATAGAAACAAATCATCACTAAAATAATAGGTTACCTAGAAAAATGTGCCAAAAGAAAAACAAGCAAAAACTTGATAAAAAACAGAGTCCTTGAAACAGAATTGCGCAGTTGTGTATTCTTGCTGCATATATGATAAATCTTGTTGCGCATATGATACTTCTACACATATAAAACATCCTGCTGCATATTTAAACAATCTTGTTGTGCATACAATACTACTTCCCATCTATCAACTGTTACTGCGCATATACTACTTATTGCTGTGCATTTACACCTTGTTCCTGCGCATCCATAACAGTGAGCTATTCCTGAGGTTTTGAGAAAATAACAAAACTAGTTTTGGATACCCATTTATGCTTAAAATTCACTTGAGAAGTTATTTGAACCATACAAATACGTCCCATACCCATTTTCAAAAAAACATCTCACTTGCATCCCATATCTAGTCTTCCAAAAAGAAAAAGAAAAACAAGATTTTCCCAAAGGTGCTATTGAGATTTTCCTATTCAAACAAACAATCTAGTTAGTTTCCCTATCAAGATCAATCATCCTCTATCTAGGAACTACACTAAACATCTTGACAAGGTTAGTCTACAATAATAGTGATTCCTATCATCCATATTTGACTTAACTTTGGATCAACACTTTGATAGCTATTACATCTCGATTGTATGATCCCAAGGCAGACAAACTTCACATCTCTAGAGAAGTCATTCTTGAGGAAGAGTGTCAACTTCCAAGTGTTTTTCCATATTGAATTGCCAGAAGAGAAAAATGACAATGATAAATCACCATACTCACTCAAAAAGGTTGATCTAGAACTAGAAAGTATTATTGAGCCATTGATGAAAGACTATGAGATTAGTTATGCATTAATTACAACTATTTTATTTGACCTGAAAGTCTTTCTTCAATGGACTCAATAATATGGAGGCCAATCAAATTACAAGACTATGATGTCAATTATGCATTAATGACAATTATTTTAAATGTTCATGAACCAAGTACTTGTGAGGAAGTAATAAAAGAAGAAAATGGCAATATGTTTGAATCAAATGATGGATTCAATTCATCAAAACCAAATATTGGAATTGGTACATTTGACTATTGGTAAAGAAGCCATTAATTGTAAATGGCTATTAAATACAAAGTTTAAATCTTATGGCTCAATTAACAAGCACAAAGCAAGACTAGTAGCTACAAGTTACATACACAATCGAAGTCTATTGAAGATATCCAACAATCCAGTGTTCCATGGTCACACAAAGCATATTTAAGTACATCATCTTGTTGGTTTTGTATGACGAAATAAGGTTTATGGGAGAGTTGGAAATATAAACTCAATTTCATTACAATCTCTAAATATATGTTACATAAAGACACATTTATCATGTAGGGACATATCTATCAATATATCCTCAATTCATAGAGAAAATATATAAAAACTCACTACTTTCAATAAACGATCACCTGAAATAATGAAAACTATAAAACAGTGTAAGAAATAAATTCTGAAAAATATTGAGTAATTGAACCCAAACTCTAAATTACATAGACTTCTGTACCATTGAATAACCATAATTTTAAAACCTTTTTCTTTAGTGAATAAAGTCAAGTTAGAACTGAAGTTTTAAAAAAAGACAACATACATACCTACAAAATATCATTACACCACAGATCATATGAAACAATCAATTATTCAAACTTCATCATAACATTGCGTTGTACTTTAACTTTTCTATCATATGAAACAATCAATCATTCAAACTTCATCATAACATTGCGTTGTACTTTAACTTTTCTATTTACAATTCACTGATTAACTTGAAGATAACTAATTTACAATTAAATTTTTGAAATATTATATACGCCTCCAGTGAATTCCATGCTGAAATTATTTTTCAACCTTGTCCCTAGATCTATATATATGTATAGGTGTAGCTTGCATAATGCATTAAGCATGGATTGACGCTGCCTTGGACACGTATAATAAGGAATAATAAGGCCATCCGGGGAGCTCATAACCATTATCCTTGCCTCTGGAATATCATTGCTGAAAATTGCCTCGATAAATGATGAATATATATTCCACTGGCTATTCTCCTACTTTGGTCATTCTCTTAAGCCCGTGCCCATACGAAGTGACATGGTGCGCAGAGATCCGTACAGACAATCAACAGTTTCCTTTGCCTCGGTCGCAGGAAAACCCAACTAGACATTAAACTCTTTCGCCCCTAGGCTCCTTAATCTTGTGCATCTGTAGAATTTATGATCATTTTATGCACTAGATAATGGGAGAAAAAAATTCAAACAATATAGAAATTAAAGAATGAAATCTTCTTTCAAAATTCTCAAAGAGAGTCTGTACACCAAATTCAATGCGACCTCCTAATGATCTTTTACCTGTTTAGCTCCCTAAGCTAAGCTAACTTGATAACCATAGATTCAAAGCTTCCATCAAAGTTTATCATCCTAAGCTGAACTAACTTGCCCACCGTGTAAGGAAGGCTTTGTAAGCGTGCACAACCATGCAAGTTCAACACCTTGAGTTGTATCAAGTCACCCAATTTAATTGAGCCAAACTACTTACTGTGCTAGGAAGGCTTTTTAGACCTTCACAGTCTCGTATATCAAGCTGCACCATGTTGCCCAGAGTATCAGGAAGACTTGTTAAACTTGTACAGCCCCGCAAATCAAGCCGCTTGAGTTGTGACAAGTCACCCAGTGTGTTTGGGAGAGTTGTGATAGCTGAACAATTCACTATATACAAGGCTTGGAGACTCTCCATGTTGCCCAGAGTATCAGGAAGACTTGTTAAACTTGCACAGTGGTTCAATAAAAGACAGTGGAGTTGTGACAAGTCACCCAATGTGTTTGGGAGAGTTGTGATAGCTGAACAATTCTTTATATACAAGGATTGGAGACGCTCCATGTTGCCTAGAGTATCAGGAAGACTTGTTAAACTTGCACAGTCGTACAAAGAAAGCCACTTGAGTTGTGACAAGTCACCCAGTGTGTTTGGGAAAGTTGTGAAGGCTGAACAATTCTCTATATACAAGGTTTGGAGACTCTTCATGTTGCCCAGACTATCAGGAAGACTTGTTAAACTTGCACAGCTGCACAAAGTAAACCCGTCGAGTTGTGATAGCTGAACAATTCTCTATATACAAGGTTTGGAGACTCTCCATGTTGCCCAGACTATCAGGAAGACTTGTTAAACTTGCACAGCCGCACAAAGTAAACCCCTCGAGTTGTGACAAGTCACCCAGTGTGTTTGGGAGAGTTGTGATAGCTGAACAATGCTTTAGAGACAAGTGTTGAAGACGCTCCATGTTGCCCAGAGTATCAGGAAGGCTTGTTAAACTTGCACAGCCGCACAAATTAAACTGCTTGAGTTGTGACAAGTTACCGAGTGTGTTTGGAAGAGTTGTGAGAGCTGAACAATCCTTCAGAGACAGGCATTGGAGGTTCACCAAACTGTCGAGCGTCTTTGGGATTCTCGTCAGACTTGCACACTGCTCTACACTTAAGATCCTGAGTTGGGACCAACTGCCTTCGAACTGTTGCCTGTTTCTTAACATTATCCATGGTATCCATGATATCCATGATGTATCACTTACAAATTCACAATTTCTAATTTTTATCCATATCAAACTCGGAGGTGGCTCTCCAATGTTGCCCACTAGTTTTGTATTTTGCAAAAATAAGTAGCGCAGGTTAGGCATACTATGCAGGCTAACAGGCTCTCTTCCATTCTCTCCTGTGTAACTAAGCATATTCACTCTCTCTGCTCTCTCTATGTTCAAAGCTTTGTGTGCGCCCATAGGCAGGCACTGTCTGCAATTATTATCAGCCTGCTCTTGAATTCCTCTTCCCATTTGCCGCAGAAGGTCATGCATATCGAGGAGCTCCTCAAAGCCACTTGTGTTTATAAGCATTTTCAGTGAGAGATTCTTGATGGCTGTTTGAACTTTATTTGAGTATAAAACTTCCCAGAAAACAACAGCTTCTTTTTTCTTTTCACCAACAAAGTAACAAGCTATATCCAGAAACATTTCCTTCTCAACGGGACTTAGTCCATCATAACTGATTCGAAGGACTCTAGATATGTCTGGATTTTCTCCAATGTTAAACTGAGCTTCTTCCCAGCATTGGATGTCGTCGGGGTCCTTCTTATCAGACAAATGTGCTCCAATGACTTCTAATGCAAGAGGATTCCCAAGACAGGCCTTTACAATTCTTGTAGAAAGCTCATCGTAGGGATTTTCCGGGAATGCCCTAGAGAAAGCATGCCAACTAAACAACTGGAGAGCTTCCTCCTCCTCCAGTCCACTCATTTTAAGGACTGAGTCGACCTTAGCAAGATTTAATATGTGCTTGTCTCGGGAAGTAATGATGACTCTACTACCATGGCCAAACCAATCCCCATTCACTGCCTGCAGCTGCTTTCTATGATTCACATCGTCCAAAATGAGAAGGATCCGCCTTCCTCGCAGTCGATCTCTCATTAGAACTCTTCCCTCATCAACACTCGAAACTTCTCTCTGGTAATTTAGTAAACCCCTTAAAATTCTTCCCTGCAAGTCCCTAAGTCTATTGTCGTCCTGTCCACTAGCTCCAATGTTGAAGAGAAAGTAAGAAGCATCAAATCTGCCACAAATTTCATTGTAAACGGCCTTGGCCAAGGTGGTTTTCCCTATACCGCCTATACCGCTGATTCCCACTCTCACCGTGCTGTCCATCGAGCCCAGATTTAAACGGTCACGTAGGTCATTCATATCCCTTTGGAGTCCCACAAGATGCACAGGGACGTCCAGCGGGACATTCTTCAAGGTATTCAACACGTCTTTCACAACTATTTTTACTAGCCTTCCTTCGTACCTGCATATGATACCCGGTCACACCTTACGATGCAAATTTAAAGCTGTTACTAATTTGGTAAAACTATTATTTTGATCATTGAAAGAAAGCTATAAATGTATATAAAATTCCATAGATAGGAAAAAGCTACAAGTCTCCAATGAAATTATAGAAGGAAAGAAAAAAACATAAATTTGTATATTTCCAAATGATTATAACATTATAGTAACAATTCACAAGTATCAATCTTGTCAGTAAGAAGAGCAGTAAAGCATATGAAAGTTGGATAACTAGTATATTTATATTTAAAAAATATATCTAAAGTTTTTTTTTTGGTTTTTATTTTTTAATTTTTCCAATTTTTTTTTTGGTTCTATAATTTTCTTGATTTTCTCGTAATTTATTTTTTTGGTTTTTATTTTTTATTTTTTCTTCCATAATTTTTGTGATTTAGTTTTTTCTTTTAATTTCTTTTTTGGTTTTTTGTCCTTTTAATTTCTTTTTTAGTTTTTTTCTTTATTTTCCTAAGTTTGATTTTTTATTTCTTTTTTGGTATTTAATTTTGTCTAATTACTTTTGTAACACTTAAAAATTTGTTAAATCAGTAATAAAAGTAATGTAATTAGAATACCCAAATCCCTTATGGGGTGGGTGCTGCTAGTTAATCATCAACTCTTAAGACTTAAAACTGTGGATGTTTCTAATAAGTTAAATCCCATATAATAAATCTCCCTGTTATTTAAATTAGTAGAGAAAAGTAACACAAAGTCTCCAAATAATAATTAGTAGAGAAAAGCAACACAAAGTCCATAACTAATAATAATTATTTAGATAGTCAAATAATATATCCACTCTACAAATAATTAATTTATATCACATATTTTTAAAGCATTTTTAAATTAAATATCACATTTTCACATTAAAAACTTACACAGTTAAAATCGTTAAGTCACAACCCTCTATAAAAAAAATTGGATGATAGAGTAATTTTAAAAATTTAATAGTTAACAATTTGTCTCAGATGTTTAAATTAAAAAAAATTACCCTTAGCTAAATGACCATCCTTAAATACCACAGAAAACTAAAGCTAGAACTGGGGACATTAATATTATTTTTTTCTATATAATCAAAGAGCTAAATCAGCAATTTATGGGGAAAACCCTAAGTCCCGCTTCACACAGAGATTCGTAGAGATGGGCGACTAAACTTTCTCTCACATCTGCTCCGCGAAAGCTGAGAAACACATGATAAGTGTTGTTAAGATCAATGGAGATTTTGGTGGTGGAAGGCTGATAAGAAGTCGAAATCTCCATCAGTAGTGGACCTTAACAATATGATCTCAAGTGTGAGACAAAAGGATATTACAGAAGATAAACTATGGATATGCAGTCGGAAAAGCAATGTGAAGAAATATAAACGAAGTTCAATGCAGTGATAGGTAGAGAGTGGTAAAATTCTTGGAAACCCTTCAGATAATTTCCTAGAAATTAGTTCAATGTACATTGCCTTATGGCAGGGAAATTAATCAGAATAATAATTTCTTGGAAACTCGTGGAAAAAGTAATCAAAATTATGCTTTTGGAAAAGACTGCAAATGCCGAGAAAGTCGGTAGAAACCCCGCTAGGATAATAAGCTTCAGAAAATTTTAAATCAACGGTTCGTAATTCTTTGCAAGACCATAAATGAAATCTGCGTTGAACACGTGGGAATGAGGCAATGTGGTGGTGATTGATAACTGAATCTGCACGCGACGACTTTGACCTTCATTTATAATTTTCAAGAAAATATTGCCTCTTTTATGTGATCCCTCACAAACATTTAAAAAAAAAATCATAATTTTCTTTAAGAGTTTTATATCAAATCTTGGACTGAAACTTCTTTAGTTGAGAGTTAAGGACTCCCTTATATCTATTTCACCAAAGTTGAAAGGGATAGATTATCGTCTCATCCCTTGTAGGGTGAGGTTCTTGAACTCCCCAAGACTTGATCTCTAGTAGACTCATTCAAAACCATTCAACTTCATCAAAAGACCCAGGTCCATTGTCTCTTTTATAGTTTTTTATATCTTAATTTTTATAAACTCCTCTCCCATTTATTACAGCGAATATTTTTATTTTTTTGGAGGGGACTACTTAGGTGATAGTAAATAGAATTTTTTTAGAGTAAAAAATTATAAAATGGAATATAGTTAAGTAAGTTTGAAATGTTTTTGAATTATTTATATATAAATTTATTTTATTATTTTTTAATATTTTAAAAATTAATTTATTAACTTATTTGTAATTATAAATTTAAATATATTTTATCTAATTAATATTATAATCTAATTTTTATCCTTCATTCATAGGGAGTGTGAAGTAAATGTCACCTTAAAATAGAGAAAAGAGGCAAAATGGTTGCCACCGCCAAGTGGATGGGCAAAATTGAATTTTGATAGGGCAGCCAGAGAGAACCCTAACAAGTTTGGCATTGGGTGTATAATTAGGAACTCAAAGGGAGATTTGATCATGGTAGAATCAATGAAACATAAAGATGGCCCAAATAATGAGGTGTAGGCTCAGGCTCTGGTCTTTGGCTTACAACTATGCCTGAAGCATGGTGTCCAGAACATAAAGATTGAAGGTGATTCAATGAACATTGTCAATTTAGTTCGCATATGAGAGTGAATTTGAAAATGAACAATATATTACTTCAACCCTAACCAATTCTAAACTCATTACACTTATACTCTATACAACATATATAGAAAGGCCAACAATGTGGCTGATTTTCTTGCCGACTTTGCATTTGATATTCAAATGAAGATAAAAAGATTGAACTTAAATGCGAGGAATGGAATAATTTAAGTGCACATTTAAAATCTAACATTAGCGGTGAAGGCAATCAAATATGACAAGAATCATCAAACAATGGAAGTACTCACATTAATACTCCAATGCACTTGACCCTATGTAAGCAAGTTATAAGATTTGGTATGAACCAAATAAATATATTACCTAAGTATACCCACTTCAATTGACATCATTAGAAAGTATGCCATAAAGTTTATTTATATACCACTAATGATTTCTTCCTCATTTGCATTGATTTGGTTTCCTTATTCAATGCTTGATCTTTATTATGCATACAAGTGTGAGACTCGTTTGCTTTGGGCATCAAATGGACTTTAGAAGATGAATTCATGAACTCATACCATTGTTACCAAGTGAATTTCAACGTAGCCTCCACGTTCATGGTAGTCATGTTGGACCTGGTTGAAAACATAGTAATTATTCAAGCACTTGTGAAGGCTATGATAAAGAGGAGCATTTTGGGCAATTTTGAAGATCTACTAGTTGTGGTGATTATTGGTTTGGCGATTCTAGTGTCGAGTGGGGCTACCTCGACTTTTGGCTCCCACACTATGGCATGGAAACCATTATTACACACAAATCATCTGGTTTGGGAGGAGTGAAGGAGGCACAAGGTGAAGTGGGCAACGGATTTCCTCACAAAAGCAACAGGAATTATAGAGGAGACAAGTATTGAATGGATGATTTCATGATTCATTGATAGCTCATATGAAGAAGAAGGGTAATATGACTACTATTATAATGCAACCTAAGTAGTAGGATCAGAAGTATATATGATGTATGCTTAGGGTATGTGCAGGATCATCGCGGGCCAAACAATGGCAATAGGAAAAAAATCACATTTTTACTTAGCCAAATTCGTGACTTGGCAAAGTTTGACTTTCATATGTTTTGAAATGGATATTTGTTTTGGTTTGGATACCAAACCAAAATGGATATCTGTTTCAAAACGGATATCCGTCTCTAGAAATCCAAACCGGATATCCGTTTCCCTTCCCCCAATTCAGTGTACGTATATATTACTTGCCCAATTCTACATGAGGTATACCAAATATATACCACTTACACATGATTGAATGTTTGTTGATTACTAATTTATCCTTTAATTATTAATTTATTTATACTACCAAGCATGTTATTCATTCATGAAAAAATTTAGGAGTGTTTCAATTTGTGAAGGATTCTAATGATTGTTAATAACACCTCCCTATATAGAGAGGATATATATAACTATTTGAGCAGTAATATGAGATTTCATTATAACAATCTTCTTCTTCATACACTTCATATTAGCTAGGCCTAGAACTATGATATAAATTATATGAAAGGGAAGACCTAGGAAAACCATTAGGCCAAGGATCCAAGTTTAAAAAGATTCAAAACACATTGAAACTAAGAAAGTGCACTTCATACAAATGTGCATTCTTGTATGAAAGCAACTTTATCTCACAAAGAGAAGAAAGAACATGTATGTTCCTTAAACCTCATGCCCTAAATTGCTTTATATGATTTGATTCATGATACATGGTTTGAGAAGGATACACATGATATACCCTTACCCTCTAGTGATAAAATTATGAATGATACTTTATGTGGTGAAGCTACACCTTCGTTAATCCTTCATGACATTGTTATTCCTTGTGATGATGATGATCCTTCATGTGATATGTTAGGACATAATGCAAAGTTAACATGGCATGAACTCTCTTGGAAGGGTAAGCATGGACTATAAGAACATTAAACTACTTGGATCTGTTAAGCTTGCCATTTATGAAAGAACCTTAAAGGTTAACCTTAATTAGGTAAGGTTATGTTTTAGTGTGGTTGTTTGTGCAACAATGCGTAAATTAATGTTACCTAAGGATAAATCTAACTATACTAACATTTTAATAACCATGAGAGATGGGACTAACAATTAGACTAAAAACTTGACAAATAATACAACTTGGACACATGTAGGACTTGGAAAATGGAAAAGAATATAATTAAATGTGGAAAACAATGAAAAAGTGGTATTAGTTGCACCTATATAGAGAAGTGGTTTAGAGGTTGGTTAGGGGAATTATTTAGGGTTTAGAGGTTTAGGGTTTCTCAGGTTTAGGGGTTTGGGGTTTACGGTTTAAAGAGAGATAGAGAGAGGGGACTGATAGAGTTTGGGAGAGATAGAGGAGACAGAGGGGAGAGATAGGGAGATAGAGAGTGAGAGACATGTCCAGATACATAGAGAGAGAGATTGAGAGGTAGAGGGATGATAGAGATAGGGACATAGAGGATTAGGGTTGCTTGGGTTTAGGGGCATTATTTAGGGTTTAGGGTTTATGGTTTTGGGGTTAGGGGTTAAGGTTTAGAGGTTTAGGGTTTAGGGTTTAGAGAGAGATAAAGGACCAATAGGGAGATATAGAGGAGTCTGAAGGGAGAGATAGGGAGATAAAGAGTGAGGGACATGGCAAGAGACATAGGGAGAGAGATTGAGGGGTAGAGGGACAAAGGTGATAGGGAGATAGGGGAGAGATAGGGAGATAGTGGTTTATGGTTACTTGGGTTTAGGGGTTTGTGGTTTAGGGTTTATCAGTTTAGAGTTTCTCAGGTTTAGGGGTTAGGGGTTAGGGTTTAGGGGTATTATAATTTAGGGTTTAGGATTTATTGTTTAGGGGTTAGGTTTAGAGGTTTAGGGTTTTGGATTTAGGGTTTATAGAGAGAGAGAGGAATGATAGGGAGATAAAGAGTGAGGGACATGGCCAAAGACATAGGGAGAGAGATTGAGAGGTAGAGGGACAAAGGTGATAGGGAGATAGGGGAGAGATAGGGAGATAGTGGTTTAGGGTTACTTGGGTTTAGGGTTTAGGGGTTAGGGTTTAGAGGCATTATTTAGGATTTAGGATTTAAATTGTTTAGGGCGTAGGGGTTAGGTTTAGAGGTTTAGAGTTTTGGATTTAGGGTTTATAGAGAGAGAGAAATGATAGGGAGATAGAGAGAGGAGACTGAGGAGAGAGATCAGGAGATAGAGAGTGAGGCATATGGTCAGGGACATAGGGAGAGAGATCAAGAGAGATAGAGGGATGATAGAGATAGGGATATATGGGAGAGATAGAGAGATACAGGTTTAGAGTTGATTGGATTTAGGGTGTACCTGGGTTTAGGGTTTCTCAGTTTTGGAGATAGCTAGATAGAAAGAGAGAGGAGATAGATAGGGAGAGATAGAGGAGACAAAGGGGAGAGATAGGGAGATAGAGAGTGAGAGAGATGTCTAGAGAAATAGGGAGAAGGATTGAGAGGTAGAGGGATGATAGAGATAGGGAAATAAGGGAGAGATAGGAGATAAGGGTTAGGGTTTCTTGCATTTAGGGTTTAGGGATTAGGGGTTAGGGGTTAAGGTTTAGGGGCATAATTTAGGGTTTAGTGTTTATGGTTTAGGGGATAAGGTTTAGAGGTTTAGGGTTTAATGTTTAGAGAGAGAGGACCAATAGGGAGATATAGAGTGAGGGACATCGTCAAAGCATAGGGAGAGAGATTGAGAGGTAGAGGAATGATAGTGATGGGGAGATAGTGAGATAGGGAGATAGAGAGATAGAGGTTTAGGGTTTCTTGGGTTTACTGTTTAGGATTTAGGGGTTTATGGTTTCTCAGGTTTAGGTTTTAGGGGTTAGGAAATAGGGGTTAGGGGTTAGGTTTTAGGGGTTAGGGGTTAGGTTTAATCATGTGTTAATATAGGTTGTGGAGTGAGAAAGGGGTGGTATGGGTATGGTTGAATGGAGTAATGAGGTGATTTAATTGGTGATGACCTAGGTGAAGTGATGGGTAAGGTGTCTTATGTGGGATTGCTAGAAAGTGTGATTGGTAATGGTGGGGATAGCTAAATGTCCCAGTTTTCCTAAATAAACCCTAACCCCTAACCCCTAAACCATAAAATCTAAATAATGCCCCTAAGCCCTAACCCCTAAACCCTCAACCTGAGAATCCATAAACCCCTAAATCCTAAACCCCAAACCCCTAAACCCTAAACACTAAACCCAAGCAACCCTAAACCTCTATCTCACTATCTCCCTATCTCTATTGTACCTCTACCTCTCAATCTCTCTCCCTATGTCTCTTGAGTAGCCCTAGACCCCTAAACCCTAAATAATTTCCCTAAACCCTAACCCCTAACCCCAAGCAACCCTCCCTCTCTCTCTCTCTCTCTCTCTCTCTCTCTCTCTCTCTCTCTCTCTCTCTCCCAAAAGCCTAAATAATGCCCCTAACCCCTAAACCCTAAACCTCTATCTCCCTATCTCTCCCTATCTCTATCATCCCTCTACCTCCCAATCCTTCTCCCTATCTCTCTAGACATCTCTCTCACTCTCTATCTCCCTATCTCTCCCCTTTATCTCCTCTCTCTCTCTATCTAGCTATCTCTCTATCTCTTGCCTCTCTCTCCCCTATCATTCCTTTATCTACCTATCTCTCCCCTCTATCTCTCCCTCTACCTTATTAACAAATGAAATGAAAACAAGAAAACTAGGAATCGCTTTCTCTCTCTCTCTCTCTCTCTCTCTCTCCTAATCAAATTGGAAAGGAAAAGGAAAACTAGGAAAGCTAGGAATAGGATTTAATTAGGAGAGAGACAGAGAGAGATCTGAAAAAGTAGAAGTGTAGAGTCAAGGTGCACTTTTGGCAACTTAATTTTATCTTAACATTCCCAAAGTCTTACATGATTAAAAGTAATATTAATCTATTTGGTGGTAAAGTGGAACCTTTGCAAAGTTGTAGATGGAAAACATGACTCCACTTCCCAAAATCTCGTAAGTATATAAATGAAGGTTTTGAAAATAATTATGTATCATCAATGAATAATCCTAATGTACTCATCCCCAAACTTGTAAATTGCAGTGAAGTTCAACATCCCCATGCCTCATAAAGTTCCACAATGTTCATTTACCAAAAGACCAACTATTATGTGTAGACTTTTCTTATGTTTACATACATTTCAAAAAAAAATTACAAAGTGCCAACATTACAATGCATAACATAATGAAATTTGTTGAAAAAGTTAAAAAAATCTTCAAACAAATGTAGTTGACTCGTATATAGCCAAACTCCATGATCTTTTCTACTATCTTATTTACTTACACCAATGGAATGGTACATGAGCATCCATCAAAAGAATAATGATAGGGGGGTTCTTATCAAATATTATATTTGGTAACTTTCTAGTAAATATTTATAAAAACTATGGAAACATAGACAAGGCATTGCTAACTATTTGATAGAATGCCTCAAAAAAATGTGATTTCATAGATTACCATGATTATAGGAAATGCATAAAATGAATCTAAAAATGGACATTACAATTTTATTATCAATTCTCTTTACAAAACTTAGAAAATAGACAAGCCTTTTTGATCATAGATGAAATTAGATGCAATGGTCACAAGAATATGGCGGGATATCGATAGAATTTTTAGCATTTTACACAAATCTAAAGATGAATACTTATGACCATTGTGGGATATCGATAGACCACCTTGAGAGAGAGAGAGAGAGTAACATATAGGGTAAAGCAAAATGGATATCCATTTTGTAAAACATAAAAAAAGGAAAAATGGTATTTTACCAAAGCAAAATGGATATCCGTTAATAATGGATATCTATTTTGCTTCACTTTTGCCTTGTTTGTAGGCTTGGGGTTGTCATAGTTGACTTTCCCTCAATTCTAACATTTTTACAGGTTTCACTCTCTTCTTCAAACTTCACCCTTCATGCTGACGACTTTTTTTTATGCAAAATTGATAAAATGAAAAGGGTTTATAGAGGAAATTGTTAGCTTTCTAAAAATATAAGATTTTCTAGATTATCATTTTGTTAAATAATTATTAATATTTTTCTATATAGTGTGTGTCTGAAATCCTGATGGATACACTGATTGAAAAACATCAATAACTTTCAAACTGTTTCACCTTTTTTAGATCCAAAAGATGCATCACACTCTATGCTCCATTGGCTACAGGTTTTAAAAAAAATTGAATTCGGATTTTTTTTCATCGAGTTAGGTTGGCTGAAAAAATACTCTTTAGTTTTTAAAAAAAGTCATAGTAAAAAATCATAACTAATTATTTTATTGGAAAAAAATTTCAAAAAAATATGTGTCGCATCCGGGCATGAGTCCTCTGCTTATTTTGAAGGTTTCAAATTTTTTTTTTTTTTTTTTGCTCATAGTTAGGTTGGCTGGACAAACACCCACTTTTTATTTTTTTCTGAAAAATTTAATAGTTGTTCATTGAAATGTTCATTTTTCACTAAGTAAATTTAGTTTAAAAAAAAAAAAGAATAGTATCTCACAAACTAGATTCAATTCTCTACAAATTTTGTTCTTACATCTTTTTCAAATTGTGTAGATAATTCATTCAAATTTTCACATGAACTTGATTAAGTCTGATTTTTTGTATTTTCATTGCCACTTAGAGGTATAGTTTGGCCCATCATGATCCTACACATACCCCTTAAGTATCTCTTTTTATCCAAGTTACTGGTATTAGAATTTAGTAGGAAAATAAATGTAAACTTTTACTATATGTATGGGCAAATTTTGTGAAAATGGGTTTCTCAATCCACCCAAAATTGCTATAGCACTAGTAATTTTACAAATATCTAGGTTGATTTTTGTTATTTTATCAATACTTAATATGTGTGTGTGTGAGAGTGAGAGAGAGAGAGAGGGTCCGCTTGACCGCATTTACCTAAAAAAAATAAAAAACTAATTTTTAGAATATTAATTATAAATAAATTAATATAAATAATTATATATAGAAATTATGTTATATATTTTGAAATATATATGTATATATTGTTTTTAATATGTAACTTTTTCAAATCTCATTTTTTGTTGCATTGTTGTCATCATCATTATGTTTTACGTGTATTTATAATAACATAGTTTTTAACACTCGATTAGCAGGTCACACTCAAATTTGCCTATCTTTGGTTTATGGGATCGTTATAAGGGATATTCGGACCTAGGTTATGCTTCTCCAAGTGTTTCACATTTTTTGGAGCAAATTTTCTTTACAAATCTTTTTCTTCTTGTAATTAGTTAACTAATCCCCTTTTTTTACAAAGGAATGGAACACATTTAAGGGGTTGGGGCGGCTGTACAAGATGGTGTACATGCACTCCAAACTTGATCGAGTATTTTAAAGGCTTGTACTGTGTCTTTCCATTGATTGCTAGCTTGCAAATTTACTTTCTCCTACAACAACAATAATGGAATTGTTGCCTTGCTTCCTCGATGAGGGTGTGATTGTAGGAATTGGGATTTTCTTCTTCTTCAACTTTATCTATTAGCTAAGGACCAATGTTAGTGAATTGAAGTTGCCTCACGGGTAAGTGTAGGAAGATGGGGGGCCAAAAAGGGGTCATAAGTGGCCACTTTTTCTCTGAAATCAGGAAATATTGACCTTGAATGAGAAATTGAGCATAGTTACACTCAAAATTTTAAGATGCATTAAAAACAATGTTAGTAGTGCTCCGAGTCTACTTTCTAAACTACTATTTTTTTTAAAAATGGTATAGATTAAAGGGTTCAAAAAAGGAAGCCACATAAATTGGTGTTGTTTCTATCAAAAAAACATAACATAGCATGTTTTGTGGCTCCCTCAAAAGGTTAACTTTTTTTGGTGTTTTCAAAATCGCCTCAGTGAGAAACTAGCTAATAGCATGAAGTTTATGCCTGATTTTTCTAATAATTTTTTAATGAATATTTGATTTTTTACTAATTTTCATAGTGGACACATCCTAAAAACAAAATTTTGGTTGTGCTACCCCTATAAATTTTGAAAAATAATTGAAAAATAATTTTTTTAAATATGTGTAGAATGGAGTCTAGTTTATAAAAATGTAATTTGTTTGAAATTTGAATGAATGGTTAATTTATAATAAAAAAAAGACCAAACATTGGTTTTTGCCCAAAAACAGACACAAACAAAAGAGATTAAAGATGAAAGTCTTAACATTGTCAAAATGTGAGAAAAATTACATCATTAAATAGCTAAGACAAAGCCTAACATTACCCAGGTGTTCAATTTGTTTGACCTTGAAACACGTGCAAATCTGAGGGTTAGCATGAATGAAATTATGTAAAATCATGTAGAATATGCAAAAACACGTCTTTGGACGTTGGGAAGGCACTCCAAGTTGTTGTTGCAAGTTTGCCCGATGTTTGCCTAGTTTGACATAATGAGAGCGTGTTATAATGCGCTCGCATTATGTATCCCTTTGAATGATTTTTTTTGAGTTTCTTAAGTATGTTTGTTGTATGTATATATGTATGCTTGTATGTATGTATGTATGGTTGTATGTATGTATGTACATGTATGCATGCTTGTATGTATGTATATATGTATGCATGTTTGTATGTATGTATGTACATGTATGTATGCATGTATGATGTATGTACATGTATGTATGTAAGGGTTTTGGGTTTAGGGTATATAAGGACCTAAGCCCGTATAGATTTTAGGGTTGAGGGTTGAGTTTTTTGGGTTTAGGGTTTAAGGTATAGGGTTGAGGGTTGAGGGATTAGGGCTTAAGTAATAGGTAGAGGGTAGAGAGTTGAGGGATAATATTTAGTTTGTTGAGTGTATAAGATTAAGTGTGTAAGGCATGGGGATTAGGATTTAGGATATTGGGTTTAGGGTTTACAATATGGATTGAGGATTTATAAGGCATAGGGTGACTTGGGTTGAGAGCGTATGGTTTAGGTTTTAAGTATAGGGTTGAGGTACAATATTTAGGGTTTAGGGTATAAGGGTGAGGTTATAGGGTATAGGGATGAGGGTTTATGGGTGTAGGCTTCAGGGTTTAAGGTATAGGGTTGAGGATTGAGGGATAAGGGCTTAAGTATATGGTTGAGGGTATAGGGTAGAGGGTTGAGAGTTTATAGTTGAGGGATAATGTTGAAGGTTGAGTGTCTAAGATATAGGGTTTAGGATTTAAGGTTGAGGGTATAAGGCATATGGATGAGGGTATAGGGTAGAGGGTAAAGGTTTGAAGGTTGAGGGATAATGCTCAAGGTTGAGTGTCCAAGGTTAAGTGTATAGGGTTTAAGAGTTTAAGGGTATCTAGGGGTTGAGAGTTTAGGGTTTAAGGGTTTAAGGTTTGAGGGATTAGGGATAGGGTTTAGGATTGAAGGTTTAAGGATTGAGGGTTGAGGCTTTAAAGTTCAGGGTTAAGGGATTAGGGTTTAAGGTATAGTGTTGAGGGTAGAGGGTTTAGGGATAGGGTTTATGGTTTAAGGTTTAAGGGTTGAGGGTTGAGGCTTTAGGGATAGGGTTTAGGGTTAAGGGTGAAGGTATTAGGGTTTAAGGTATAGTGTTGAGGGTTAAGGGTTTAGGGATAGGGTTTAGGATTTAAGGTTTAAGGGTTGAGGGTTGAGGCTTTAGGGATAAGAGAGAGACCTAGATGGCTAAGGGTTGAGAGATAGGGGAGATATGGGGTGAGGCAGATAAGGGAGGAGAGGGGTGAAGGTTTGATGGTTTAAATCTTTAGGGTTGAGGGTTTAGGGTTTAAGGTATAGTGTTGAGGGTTGAGGGTTTAGGGATAGGGTTTAGGATTTAGTGTTTAAGGGTTGAGGTTCAAGGCTTTAGGGATAGGGTTTAGGGAGAAGGGAGAAGGGATTATGGTTTAAGGTATAGTGTCTAGTGTTGAGGGTTTAGGAATAGGGTTTAGGATTTAATGTCTAAGGGTTGAGGGTTGAGGCTTTAGGGATAAGGGATTACAATTTAAGGTATAGTGTCGAGGGTTGAGGGTTTAGGGATAGGGTTTAGGATTTAAGGTTTAAGGGTTGAGGCTTGAGGCTTTAGGGATAAGGGTTTAGGGTTTAGGGATAAGGGTTTAAGGTATAGTGTCGAGGGTTGTGGGTTTAGGATTTAGGGTTTAAGGGTTGAGGGTTGAGGCTTTAGGGATAGGGTTTAGGGTTTAAGGATAAGGGATTATGGTTGAGGGTTGAGGGATTAGGGTTTAGGGTATAGTGTTGAGGGTTGAGGGTTTAGGATTTAAGGTTTAAGGGTTGAGGGTTCAGGCCTTAGGGATAGAGTTTAGGGTTTAGGGATAAGGGATTAGGGTTTAGGGTTGAGGGATTAGGGTTTGAGGTATAGTGTTGAGGATTGAGGGTTTAGGGATAGGGTTTAGGATTTAAGGTTTAAGCACCTTGAGGGTTGAGGCTTCAGGGATATGGTTTAGGGTTTAGGGATAAGGGATTATGGTTTAAGGTATAGTGTCGAGGGTTGAGGGTTTAGGCATAGGGTTTATTATTTAAGGTTTAAGGGTTGAGGGTTAAGGCTTTAGGGATAGGGTTTAGGTTTGAGGGTTGAGGGATTAGGGTTTAAGGTATAGTGTGGAGGGTTGCAGGTTTAAGAATAAGGTTTAGGATTTAAGGTTTAAGGGTTGAGGGTTGAGGCTTTAGGCATAAGGTTTAGGGTTTAGGGATAAGGGATTAGGGTTTAGAGTTGAGGGATTAGGGTTTGAGGTATAGTGTTGAGGGTTGAGGGTTTAGGGATAGGGTTTATGGTTGAGGGATTAGGGTTTGAGGTATAGTGTTGAGGGTTAAGGGTTTAGGGATAGAGTTTAGGGGTTAGGGTTTGAGATATAGTGTTGATAGTTGAGGGTTTAGGGATATGATTTAGGATTTAAGGTTTAAGAGTTGTGGGTTGAGGCTTTAGGGATAGGGTTTAAGGTCTAGGGATAAGGAAATAGGGTTTAGAGTTGAGGAATTAGGGTTTAGGGTTGAGGGATTAGGGTTTGAGGTATAGTGTTGAGGGTTTAGGGATAGGGTTTAGGGTTTAGGGATAATGGATTAGGGTTTAGGGTTGAGGGATTAGGGTTTGAGGTATAGTGTTGAGGGTTTAGGAATAAGGCTTACGATTTAAGGTTTAAAGGTTGAGGGTTGAGGCTTTAGGGATAGGGTTTAAGGTTTAGGGTTTAGGGATAAGGGATAAGGGATTAGGGTTGAGGGTTGAGGGATTAGGGTTTAAGGTTGAGGGATTAGGGTTTGAGTTATAGTGCTTAGGGTTGAGGATTTAAGGATAGGGTTTAGGGTTAAGGGATTAGGGTTTGAGGTATAGTGTTGAGGGTTGAGGGTTTAGGAATAGGGTTTAGGATTTAAGGTTGAAGGGTTAAGGGTTGCAACTTCAGGGATAGGGTTTATGGTTTAGAGTTGAAGGATTAGGGTTTAGGGTTGAGGGATTAAGGTTTGAGGTATAGTGTTAAGGGTTTAAGGATATGGTTTAGGATTTAAGGTTTAAGGGTTGAGGGTTGAGGCTTTAGGGATAGCGTTTAAGGTTTAGGGATAAGGGATTAGGGTTTAGGGTCAAGGGATTGGGATTTAGGGTTGAGAAATTAGGGTTTGAGGTATAGTTTTGAGGGTTGAGGATTTAGGGATAGGGTTTAGGGTTGAGGGATTAGGGTTTGAGGTATAGTGTTGAGGGTTTAGGGATAGGGTTTAGGATTTAAGTTTTAAGGATTGAGGGTTGAGGCTTTAGGTTTAGGGTTGAGGGATTAGGGTTTGAGGTATAGTGTTAAGGGTTGAGGGTTTAGGGATAGGGTTTAGGATTTAATGTTTAAGGGTTGAGGGTTGAGGCTTTAGGGAAATGGTTTAGGGATTAGGAATAAAGGATTAGGGTTTAGGGTCGAGGGATTAGGGTTTAGGGTTAAGGGATTAGGGTTTGAGGTATAGTGTTGAGGTTTGAGGATTTAGGGATAGGGTTTATGATTGAGGGATTAGGGTTTGAGGTATATTGTTGAGGGTTGAGGGTTTAGGGATAGGTTTTAGGATTGGAGGTTTAAGGGTTGAGGCTTTAGGGATAGGGTTTAGGGTTTAGGGATAAGGGATTAGGGTTTAGGGTTTAGGGATTAGTGTTTAGGATTGAGGAATTAGGGTTTGAGGTATAGTGTTGAGGGTTGAGGGATTAGGGTTTGAGGTATAGTGTTGAGAGTTGAGGGTTTTCAAATAGGATTTAAGGTTTAAGGGTTGAGGGATTAGGGTTTGAGGTGTTGTGTTAAGGGTTGAGGCTTTAGGGATAGGTTTTAGGGTTTAGGGATAAGGGAGTAGGGTTTAGGCTCAATGGATTAGGGTTTAGGGTTGAGGGATTAGGGTTTGAGGTATAGTGTTGAGGGTTGAGGGTTTAGGCATAGGGTTTAGGATTTAAGGTTTAAGGGTTTAGGATTTAGGGTTTAGGGTTGAGGGATTAGGGTTTGAGGTATATAGTTAAGGGTTGAGGGTTTAGGGATGGGGTTTAGGATTTAACATTTAAGGGTTAAGGATATAGGGATAGGGTTTAGGGATAAGGGATTAGGGTTTAGGGTTGAGGGATTAGGGTTTACGATTGTGGGATTAGTGTTTTAGGTATAGTGTTGAGGGTTGACGATTTAGGGATACGTTTTAGGGTTGAGGGATTAGGGTTTGAGGTATAGTGTTGAGGGTTGAGGGTTTAGAGATATGGTTTAGGATTTAAGGTTTAAGGGTTGAGGGTTGAGGCTTTAGTGATAGGGTTTAGGGTTTAGGGATAAGGGATTAGGGTTTAGGGTTGAGGGATTAGGGTTTAGGGTTGAGGGATTAGGGTTTGAGGTATAGTGTTGAGGGTTGAGGGTTTAGGGACAGGGTTTAGGGTTGAGGGATTAGGGTTTGAGGTATAGTGTTGAGGAATAAGGGTTTAGGGAAAGGGTCTAGAATTTAAAGTTTAAGTGTTGAGGGTTGAGGCTTTAGGGATAGGGTTTAGGGTTTGAGGTATAGTGTTGAGGGATAAGGGTTTAGGGATAGGGTTTAGGATTTAAGGTTTAAGGGTTGATGGTTGAGGCTTTAGGGATAGGGTTTAAGGCTTAGGGATAAGGGATTACGGTTTAGGTTGAGCTATTAGGGTTTAGAGTTAAGGGATTAGGGTTTGAGGTATAGTGTTGAGGGTTGAGGGTTTATAAATAGGGTTTAGGGTTTAGGGATAAGGGATTAGGGTTTAGGGTTGAGGGATTAGGGTTGAGGGTTGAGGGATAGGGTTTGATGTGTAGTGTTGAGGGTTAAGGGTTAAGAGATAGGGTTTAGGATTTAGGGTTTAAGGGTTGAGAGTTGAGGCTTTATGGATAGGGTTTAGGGTTTAGGGATAAAGGATTAGGGTTTAGGGTTGAGTGATTAGGGTTTATGGTTTAGGGATTAGGGTTTGAGGTATAGTGTTGAGGGTTGGGGATTTAGGGATGGGGTTTAGGGTTAAGGGATTAGGGTTTGAGGTATAGTGTTGAGGGTTTAGGAATAGGGTTTGGGATTTAAGGTTTAAGGGTTGAGGGTTGAGGCTTTAGGGATAGGGTCTAGGGTTGAGGGTTGAGGGCTTAACAATAGGGTTTAGGATTTAAGATTTAAGGGTTGAGGGTTTAGGGCTTAAGGATAGGGTTTAGGGTTCAGGGATAAGGGATTAGGGTTTAGGGTTGAGGGATTAGGGTTTAGGGTTGAGGGATTAGGTTTTGAGGTATAATGTTAAGGGTTGAGGATTTAGGGATAGGGTTTAGAGTTGAGGGATTAGGGTTTGAGGTATAGTGTTGAGGGTTGAGGGTTTAGGGATAGGGTTTAGGATTTAAGGTTTAAGGGTTGAGGGTTGAGGCTTTAGAGATAGGGTTTAGGGTTTAGGGATAGTGGTTTCATAGAATGCAATGGCTGCAGGATATGTACAAATGGATTTGTTGAAAAAGGTTTAGAAATTTTCAAGAAAATGCAAATGGTAGGTGTAAATCTAAACTCCACAAGCCTTTGCTAGCATCCTCCTTGCTTGTGCCAAAATAGGAACATTGGAACACGATATGGACCTCTATCAAATCATAATGAAATGAGGATTTTTTTCTGATATTGTATGCTTAAAATCATGACTCGGTGGTCTTGGGGTGGTTCAGTTGGTTTTGACACACACACAGACCCTCTCTCCTTACCAAAGGGTGAACCACCATGTCACTCTTGCTCTCATGGAAGTAGTCAGCCAAGAGGAGGCGAGACACGGGGGTGGTCTGGCTCATTAGAGAGATGGACTTCTTGGAGAGGGGTCAACACGTCTTAGGGCTTGTGTTGTTGTGCGCTTGTGTGGATACAATGTTCTTTGATCATGGTTGTAAAGATAACTATATGACCCATAGGGTCACTAGTCACTATTCTCCTGTTGGGGTTTCTAATGTTCCACCGTTGTGCACAGGTAGGCTATTGCTCTTGTTGATGCTTTGTTGTCTTTCAAACTGTTGAATGAGTGCTTGTTGTACTAAGAGTTGTCTAAATGCTTCTTGTTGTTGTTGAATGACTAGTGGGTCTTGTTGTAGTCTTGGGTGGATTTTCTCTATCTCATCCAGAATTGCCCTCATCCACTCACCGCTCAGCCCAGGGCACATTCATGAGCCAAGATAAGAGATAGGCAGATTAAGCTAACCTTGACTTGACCTGGGGTTTTGACTTAGGGTTTGTGTGACCTAAGGTTTGACTTTGTTTGACCTTGTGATGAAATCAAGGGTTTTGACCAATGTTTGACTATGGTTGACCTTGTGTTGGGACCAAGGGTTTATGAACCTTCTAAGTTGCTAATGTTTTTGTTCTTTTTGGATTTTATGAATGCAAGCCTATATGAATGCAAAACTTATTTTTGTGCTTTATGTTTTTGGAAATCAAAAGTGCTTTTTCTTAATCTAGGAATTAGAAAATGTATGCAAGCTATGATGAAATTATCTAATGCATTATAATCTATGTGTTTAGGGTAAAATTGGATTTGTTAATCTTTTGTTGCTTAGATGTTAAAATCTGCCTCTCCACTAAACATTGAAGGATCTAGGGTCGAGTGGTGAGCACTATCATACCCTAGATCTTTTGCAAATGAAGGGAAGCTTAGATTAGGGAATTAATTATCATTTTTTCCTTCTCTTATGTCCAATTAACCATTAAAACCCTACTTATGCAAATAAGACAACAAATTGACAAAAGATTAAAAAAGCTCTTGCAGATGGGAGTAAAATGACAAATCACAGAATACTTGTTTTTGGGGTTCCGAGGTGGAACAATCGAGGACACTGGTGCGGGTGCCCAAGTCTAAGGTATGTGCTTTTTCAGGGAATCTGGACCTCCTTCCGACACTGATCAGCCCTGTAACTTCTGTTTCTTGAAATATGTCTGTAGATGATACTGTTACAGGCGCCCTAGTCCTGGAAGTACTCCTTTGTCTGACTTTTCTTCAAATCCTGAATCCTTGATGCCTGCCACTCCTTCCTGCAACTCCACTTTTCCCAAATGCGACACCTGTAACCTGCAATCACAAGACTTGGTTTGGAGGTTGTGGTGTTTAGAGGCTTGCCTCAGTTAAGCCCCAGAGGACACTTAAGTCTCTTAACACCATTGTTAGACAAAGAGTGCATGCCCTTGTGAGGCAGAGGCAAAAACCAAAGGAATCAATGATAAAAACACAATATTATGTCACCTTGTAGTGAAGCTCTCATGGAGGAAGATGCTCTTCATGCCATGAAGAGATTAATGCTCAAATCTGCAAATATCAACACACAAAATATACAAGTCTACTCTTGCAACATAATACAAAGCCTTGAAGCACCTTCAGAATGCCTAGAGTTCACAATGATCATCTAGTTTACAAATGAATGCCTACACATGCTTATATATGCACCTACAAGCATTCCCGCCAAGATTTTAGAAATCAAACTTTACCATGTCAGCAAAAGAACCAACTAACGGTCATAAACCGACACCCGAAAATTGGGGTTGTCCTAAAATAGGGCAAGACTAGGGTGCGGGCGCCCAAGTCCTCCCCCCTATTTTAGGTAGGGTATAATTCAAGGGGTCCACCTAGGTCCTATTTGCCATGGGACTTAGGTCTCATTCCACTGGGATGCTAAAATATGAACTAAAATGTCCTAAATGCACTATAAAGACCCAAGAGCTAAACCTTATGAGGGAAAAGGCCCCAAGTGGACATTTTTTGACGTTACACTATGTTTTTGTTTGTTTTCTAAATAGATGGAACAATTAATCTAAGAAAAGGAAATTGCTTTTAATCTATGAGCTTTAGAAAGGGAAACTAATTTAACAATGCAAATCTACTTAGCCTATCAAGGAAAAAGCAAACATGTATTATACTTATCCCAAGAGAAAAGTTTTGATTATCTAATTACTATGAAATGAAAAAAAAATATAAAGGAACTTGTAGACGTGTAAGCCTCCACTGCCCTCAAAAATCCTTGTAATGGCAACCTCGAATCCTATTGTAGCAGTGTGGTGATCCTCTTGGCAACAAGACGAAAATGGAAGCAAAAGAAGCTTTGAAGCTTTAAAAAAAAGAGCTCAATGAGAGTTTTGATGAGCACTGTGGCTTGTTGTGAGCAGCATATGGACACAAATGAGCTTTTAGAAAAGCTAAATGAGATAACAAATGAAAGAAAAAGGCTCTTGATGAGTGCCAGGTACCACCCATGAAATACATCTTTTTACCTCTCTTTTTTTCCCTTTTTATTCCATTGTCCTAATGACTACACCAAAATAGGCTAACAAGATTGTTCTAATGATGATTAATAAGAGATGAATTACTTAAGATCATGACTTCTGATTGAAGGACTAATGTGCATTGGATTGATGGAAATATGTAGAAATCTTCTCTTTTTGAATCAACAGGTGCAGGTGTTTAGGTAGATAATTTTGTGCATCTCCAGAGGTAGTCCTAATGATCTCCGAAGTCAACATTAGCCTGCCACGGATGGTCTCGAATGTTTGCAAATTTGATTGGAAAGGTTTTTGGGATAAGAAGGTGAAGCATCTTCGGAGTTGGATTGAAGTCTTGAGCATCTCCAGAGCTATAGACAGAAACATACATCTCCGGCGCCTTTTTAGAATAGTGCAGATTTCCAGCACAGCTATCAGCCAGACACTTCCAGTGGTGATCGGGATGCTCCTGATGTTGCTCAAATCATCACCTGAGTAATTAAAGGCAGTCTATAGTTAACTGCTGGAAGTTTTTATCTCTTTTTGGTTTTTGCATGAGTTATTGATAAACTGATTTAATACCTATATTTTAGGGCCTCGCTGGCCATTTGTATTTAAAACTAAGACTCAGATTCAGTGTGGACTTCTATTCCACTCAATCTATTTTTATTGCATGGATATTTATTCTGTAGTTAGACTATTAGTAGAATAAAGAGATTAATGTTATCTCTTAGATGAACTAGTAGAATAGGGGGAGTGATCTCTCATCATAGATTTAGATATAAACTTACAGCAGTAGCAAAAGAGATGGCAATTATTCTTCTGATTTCTGTAATCTCATTTTGATATCAATATTTTTCCTGAATACAAAGTTGATGGGATTGGACTGAATCAAGTTGTGATATTATTCTCTTGTGTTGATTCTTTGCTTTAGTCTTCATCCCTAAGGGTGTGGAGCAAGGGCCCACTCTCACCACCAAGGTAGAAGGCTAGTACTGTTGTTTGTTATTTTAGGTTTTGCTTTAAAAAATACTTACTGTTTTCATAGATAAATGCATGTTTTAGTTTATGGATTTGCTTTAAGTAATTTACTATTCAGTTCTATTTTCAATATTGTTGAAATTCATTTCATAGCAGATAGATCAGTTTCTTTAAATCAGCAAAGGTCATTAGAGTTAATTAGATAAAATGGGCAACTATCTAGGATTCCTAATTGCAGATAGCCAAGGACACAGCCCTAGATTTGACATCTGAAATATGATTAAATGATGAGGTACAATGACCCTTGTCATTTTTGGCACCATTGATGGGGATGTATTGTGTTAATTAGGAAAACTTAGCTAAATAGTTTTAGGATAGATCTGTATGGTTAGAGCTAGAGATTCAAAAGGAAGGTACATAAAACAAACACCCCATCAACAAACTATAGGAGAAAGCAGTGGGGTGGCACAAGATCTTGTTGAAGAGAGACATCTAGAACCTATCTTGGAAGCTGCATCTAAAATTAATAATCCTTTCAATCCTCCAAATCTTCCACTCGCTGACTATATCCAAGAATTATAACAAAAATTCCAGGTAGATCCTTTGATAGAACGTAATTTCCTAGAACCTCAGGGAGAAGAACCAGTACTAGACATGGATGATAATCATGATAATCATGAAGATGAGGAAAATAGGCTCTGAGAACCTTCTCATATCCCAATATTCTAGTTGCTGGAGATAATGCCCCTATGAAAAATATTTCACCTACACACTTGCCAAATTTTAGGGGTCTTGCTTTTGAGGATCCAGATTAGTTTTTGTTTGAATTCAGAGTGGTATGCCAGACTTATGATTATGGATTAGATAATCAAAAACTTAAATTGTTTCCCTCAACCCTAAAGGATTCTGCAATGAGATGGTTTATGGGCCTGCCCCAAAATTCCATCCATTCTTGGGATCAAATGGAGACAGAATTCTTGGGAAAATACTAGGACTATTGTAGAGTCAATGATAAGAATGAGGAATTATTAAAAATTAAACAGAGAGAGGAAGAGACATTAGAGGATTATGTGGATAGGTTCAACTTTGCTTTGAGAAGGTATGGCAACCCAGTAAATCACTCTTTGGCCAGAACCCTGTTTGTAAAGGGATGAGATAAAGAATCAAAATAGGCACTGGATCTAATAGGAAAAGGGAATATCAACAAAATGAATATGCTTGCTATAGAAGAACTCTGTAGGAATTATTCTAGAACCCAAGATAGAGTGAGAACGCCCAAATCTTTCAAAGGGAAGAATGAAATAGGACAGTTAATGGAAGAGATTGAAAATCTAAAAATAGATATTCTGGTCCAACTAAGTACCACATTGGATGGGATTCAAGCAAAAACTAGAACAATTGATCAAGCTAGAACTATTGTTAATGAGATTTGTATCCTGTTAAATGTAAGGTTTAACAATCTATTGAAACATGGGAAGACCTCTAAAGTTGTGGGTAACTTTAAAAGCAGAGGTCAACCTCCAGAAAAGGCCAGCTTCCTATGGTTATCACCTAAACTACTGCTTTGACAAGGAAAAGGGTGAAGAAGAAATTGCATAAAAATGAAATCTATGACTAAGGTGATGCACCAAAACTAACTAGGGCCTGCAAACATAGCTTGCATACACTTGGTTTGATCAACAAAGTAACTTGACATACACAAACCAAAATGATATGCATAAGAAGGTTATATGCTTTACTCCTAGCAGGAAAATATATCTTCACAACTAAAATGTTTGCATTTTCAACACAACCTATGACCTGTAAATTGCATATTCTTCTACAAAAGATGCTAAAACTGAGACAAAACTACAAGGAAATAAATAATCCCACAAGTAATTGCATCAATCAATTTGAATGCACACAATGAAGCAAAAAATTGAGAAGGTAAAATAACTTATCTTTATTGGTTTCCAAAGTAATCACTGGTATACATATCCAAAAGCAAACGAATTACAAACTCACAAATCTGAGCAAGGATAAAAATCACAAGTCTCTGAAATCTGCATGTAAGAACTAACTACAAAACAATCACAAAAGTGACTATATCCACCACTATCCAAATGGTTCCACAATACCAGGAGTTTGAAACAAACTGGAGTCGGATGCCTCAAAAAAGCCTAAAATCTAGGGCCTATATCTCCTCCAAAAGAGTCCATAATGCAGGAAAAAGTCCATCATAACCTAGTCAAACATGATGACTCATGAAAACAAGTCTAAAAAGACTCTAAGAGAAATAAAACACTCCTAGATACCCTCTCCAGCTCTCAAATCAATCTGTAACTGTCCAAATGCCTCCTAACTTAGTCAACCTCCTCCTTCAAGACAAAAATAAACACCTACTCCCTTGGCATGTGTCTGCCACAATCCAAGTACATGGTCTCCAAGACAATAAGATCTCATTCCATATTCTTCTTTGCATTAAAAATGAACAATAATCCTTAAAAGATTTATAAGGTCATCTTTTCAAGGTTATTGTTTCACATTAAATACCTCATGCAATGAAAACTAAATACAAGAATAAGGAAATAGCACTGAAGTGCTCATATTGGCAAAAGGGATAAAAGACTTTAACTCTTAACATATTTCATGGCCACCTCGTGGCATTACATAGGCATCACATACTTAATGTTTTGACCATGGGTTACTTCTTAAAAGAAAATGAAAATGCAAAAAAGAAAGCCTATCAGGTCTTTAGGGTTATGAAACCCTAAGACACAAAAGCAACCTTTTGAAGTTCATTTTTCACTTTACATTTTTTGCATTTTTTGCTCAGCCATTTCGAGCCACCATGAGGGTTTTATGATTGAGGCTCTTGTAGATGATTCTGAGAGCATTCTCACTGGCTTTTTTGACATTTCTACTCCAATGACCAAAGGTAAGTTCAATGAGGTCATTTCTTTAAGGTTGACTGCAAATTTTCATGGTTTCTATTGTGATGTTCACAACACACCCCATTTTACTCCTAGCCAAAATGAGGACCCCTGTTGTTGCTTTGCTTTTTGCTTGTGCGTGTGTGGTTTTGCTTGGTGGTAAAGGGAAAAAGAGGGTTAAAATTGCAAACTTTGATAAAAATACAGAAAAAATGCATTTTCAGTACCAGGGCAGAGTATGGATGGATTCCTTGTAAATGAGCTAGGGTTGCTTTTTGAACCATCTTAAAATTTTCCATATTTTGCAAGTTATGATTAGTTTGGTAAAATGTACAAGGGAGGGGTTTGTTGTTTGTATGTACAAGCCTGCTTGTACATCGGGTTGCATATACAGGGTCATTTGTATTGCAAGGGTCATTTTATACTTAGTCACATTTACAATCGGGTCCATATACAAGGTTATTTGCATGATGGGTCGCTTGCATCTTGCATATACAATCCCTTTTCTATATTGCTTTTATATATACAAGTTCAATTGTATGTCTTTTACCTTGTATGCATTTTAAAAATGTTTTATGCATACATACAAGGCGGACCCGAAATGGTTTTAGAGTTGAAGTGGATATTTTGTTAGATCCGCTGGTTGTATATTCATCATTTGTATGTTTAAACATACATACAAGCGAAGTATACATTGCCTAGACCCGAAGCATTTATAAATTGGAATTAAGTCCTTGTATGTTTTGACTTGTATGTATGTTTTGATATACATACATTCCGAAACATACAAGGCGCAGATGCGTTGTTGCGGACTCGAAAAGTTGTGAAAAGGAGTTAAATCCTTGAATGTATTTCGTGCATTGTACATTTTGGTAATATATACATTGCTTTATTTATTGCCCGGAACTAACATTTTTTTGAAATAGGGTTAATTTAATGTATATCGGGCTTGTATATTCTTATATACAAGGCCGACATACATTGAACTTATACAAAGGGCTAGAATCCAAATAAAATAAAGTTTGATTTAGTGCTTGTATCGAGCCCAAATTGTATATCTAATAGATACAAAGGATATATACATACCGCAGACGCGATGGAAAGTTAAGGAGAGTTAATACAACGTATGTTTGCACTTTGTATATCTCGATACATACAAGCCAAGATGCATTACGAAATGTACAATCCATGGAACCGAAACATTATGAAATTGAGTTAGGTCCATGTATATGTCCGTGCTTGTATATATGTTTCAAAGCATACATTGCAGTAAACATACAAGTCAGAATTCAAATGGAATTGGAATCTGATTAATGTCATGCATCACGTCTGAATGTATATCCTCAGATACAAAGTAATATGCTTCAAAATATACATTGGGTGGAATTGAAAAGTTATGAAATTGAGTTAAGTGCTTGTTTTTTTTTACGTTTGTAAGTTGCGATATACAAATGAAATATACAAAGGATACATACAGGCCGTGGAATTGAAAAAGATTAAAATCCGGTTAAACAAATGTATCACGCCCGGCTTGTATATTGGAAGATACATGGGAAATTAAACATGTGATATACAAGAAAATGGGCGGGAAAGCAAAGTGATGGAATTTTGAGGCATTTTTGAGCCCGATTGCATACTTTCAGTCAGCGATGGTTGACCCGACTGGTTTAGCACTGAATATTCATTTTGGTGCACAATTTTCACGATTTTGGGGCCCAATTTCTATGTTTACATTGTCACGGCTGGATTTAATAACTATTTATCTTCTTGCAGGTTTATTAGGTGAAATGATATTTATTGCTGGTTTGTTTTTGCAGGTTTGCAGTTGAGGAAGGAGCCAAAACTTAATGGTGGTGGCATCACAGAAGGGAAGTCAAATCTCAGAGGAAGCAAAAGGAAGATAAGGATGAAGGGCATGAAAATTCAAGGGTCTTCATTAATGAGGATGAAATGCAATTGAAGACATCATTGCAGCAGATGGCAGAAGTTATTATTGAGCTGCTAGGGTTTCCAGAAGGGCATATTTTGCCTAGATTTGATGTGTACTCAGAGATATTTTGGGAGACTTGTTCTCCAGCATTTATTGCTGTAATTAGAGGTTTGAACCATTGTTTAACTTGGGTTTTGAGCTGTATTGGGGATGGTCATAGCTACATATTGCCCCCTTTACACTGTAAAACTTTACACAGGGGCTACACAGGGATTTGTAGCAGCAAGAGTTTGTAAAAGATAGCATTTAGTATAAGCATTAGGAGTAGAAGAAGGCGGTCACCTGTGTCTGCAGTAAGGAACATGTGGAACATCCTGCTTCCTTAGTGTATCTGTAAAGCTTGTAAGTTTTTTGTAATTTGATCAATGAAGCTAAGGGTCATTCAGACATTGTAAATCTTATATGACTGTCTATTTCTAATACAATTGAATCTAGAATTCTGCATCTATCTTCTGAGTGTCTTCTAGCTCTTCTTTGTGTTTGAAACATTATCTCTTAAGCTTGTAATTTTAAGTGTATGTTTGTGAAAATGCTCAGAACTTACACTTAAGGTTTTTGTCTGTAGATTTGATCAAATTGCTATATGATTTATAAAGTGCATAACAAAACAATTAGATCGTTTGGTAGAATGAATGATGTTTAGTTTAGATCTTTCTAACTTTTCCCAACCCATCTGAAAATACTTAGCCTAAAGTGCATAAATTTAAAGGAAATTGTCTCATATTTGAAAAGTATGCATAACTGAGTTTGAAAGTAGATAGTTCTCATAATATTTAAAGAGGAGAAAGCTGTATTAATTCAAGAAAACCCTTTAAGTCTTTTTGCAACACAGTAACACTTTTATGCAAAAGAAATGAACAACTTGCTGATATTTATGATCTTTTGCATAGTTTGAGTCCAGTAAACCAACAAGAAACCCTAAATCATGTAAGGCCCCTTGAACATTACAGCTTCACATCAACCAACTAAATTTGCCCAACAGGTCAAGACCTGACCATATTAAACTTGGGATTAAGCGAATCTTAACTGATTCCTTCATATCTTTCAAGTTAGTTTTGGTTCATTTTATGTGAATTTTAACTATTGTTATGATCGGTTAAAACAATCATCAACAGTTTCTTGGCGCTAGAAGGAGGGCCCCATTTGAGTTAGGGTTTGTTTCAAGAAAAATTAGCTAATAACAATGGCAGAGTGACTAGGTCTAGATCCAATTCAGGGGATATATTTGTACAATTACCTTATATAAGACGAAGTAAGAGTCCTTTGATTTGGAACCCTAAGATAACTCACCTAGGAGGCTCATCTAACACACCCCTTAGATCACCTTATACTATCCATAACATTGTGAGTCCTGACATTTCTTCATTTAGATCTTTAAATCTTGGTTCAGGTACTCCTAGAGGTCCTAGTCCTCCAAAAAATCCAATCCCAGCACTAAATCTAGGTATTCCTATAGGCCCAGGTCAGGTACAGGCACCTGCAATGGCTTATTTCAATGTCCATTCTCCCATAGCATTCCCTGATTATCGTGAGATGCCCAAAAATCTTGAGAAGATATGTCCTAAATACCAGTTACATCAGGATCCAGAAGATCGTATTAGAATATTCAAAGAGGCATGTTTTAGGGCCAGATTAGAGCATGAGGACGTTGTGTGTAGATTATTTCCCTACACCTTCAATGAATAGGCCTCTAACTGGTATGTAAACTTACCCAATGGCTATGTTTCTTCTTGGTCACTTATGTAAGAAGCATTCCTGTCTAGATTTAGAGGACCCATTGATCCTTGCATCTTGTATCATAAATTGGCTACCATAAAAAGAGGTGAGGGAGAGTTGATTGATAATTTCAATGACAGATTTCAAAAGGCCTACTCTAGGTTGGTAGACCCTTACACCGTGGATGATGATACCTTGTTAGCTATGTACTATGCAACCTTGGATCCTTTAACTGTCATGTTTGTCAAAAGAAAACCTGACATAGATTCAATATCCAAAGCCTATAAAGAGGCAACCTTAGTAAACCAAGAGATGAGGCATACGACTTATAATCCATTTGTTAATGGAGGAAATTCTGGGATGCAAAATCAGGCACAAGCTTGGAAAGGAGTCCCTATGCATTAGACTCCACTATTAAATCCGTTTCCAACATACACACCTGTGTATAGTCCTACCCCAATCCAAGCCATAACTCCTTACATGGGTAACACTGCTAATAATAGTCAGAATAGTGGTTAGCCTTTCTTCCAACCTCCTAGAGATACAACTGTGGCAAAGGCACCAGAGGAAAGGGAAGAAATCAAACAGATCATTGCACATTTGAAAAGATTGACAACCGAAGTGACACAACTAAGAAATGAGAATCTTTATGGAAGAGGCAACCAAGGATACAATCAAAATTAGAATTATAACCAAGGCCAAAATCAAAACTATAATACAAATCAAAATCAGCACTATAATCAGAACTACAATCAGAGTCATAACTAGAATAACAACCAAGGTCAAAATCCAAATTAGAACCAGAATTATAATCATCATCAAGGTCATAACCTAGGGCAACCAATGCAAAATAGGGGGCCAGTGATAGACAATAGGGCCTAGGGTAACAATAACAAAAATTAGAATCAACCCAGGCCACCCAAAGCATGGAACACTAGACCAAACATTGGTACTCTAGATTCTCCCTTTGAGAATATAGATAATCATAATGCAAAGCAAACAGCTAGCATCCAAATGGCCAATGAATCACTAAAAAATTGGTGTAGATTTCACAATACCAATGCCCATGCTAAGCTTGATTGTCCACAATTCCATTTAGCAGCCAACATTTTTAATATAGATGTGCAGCCTCCTACTTTTGAATTTCTCATTCCCAAGGGTAATGAGGTAGTACCCTCAAGGTATGATACAACTTTAGTTTTAGAAACCTTTACCTTTGCAACTATAGAAGAGAAAGAAGATCAATTGTTAGAGGATGAACCATACTTCTGTGAAAATCTTTATCCTGAATCAACCTTCGTATTAAATGCTTTTCAGTTTTCTCTTGAAACTGAAAATGAAGTATTAACTGAAACAGAAGAGGTGTAGGCTTTTCAATAAACAAATAAAAACTGCACCTACAATTTAAGGAACAATACTAGGCCAGGAGGACCTTTCACCACTTCCATTCCTCCTAACAACTTCAATACACCCCCAGATCAGAATGCTAGCAACAATCCCACCATACTTAAAGCTAATCATCATACAAATAGTGGAACAACAGTACAAAAGGTCCAAACAAGTAAAATTGAAACAATAGAGACAACAAGATTAATGAGTTGCTTGTCAGAGGAAATAAAGAAGATTAAGGTTAGTATACCTCTGAATGAATTATTGAAAACCCCAGGGATCAAAAATGCTTTTATAAAATCTCTGGATACATCCATGACAGATGAGGTTACTACTGATATAGTTGTTCCTAATAGAGATTCATTGCCTAAGGAGAAAGGTAAGAAGGTTGAGCAACCTTCTAATACAAATGTAGTAATGTATGCTGATTAGAAGGATGCTCCTCCTTTCTTGTTAATAGTTAGATTGTGTGGGAAGAACATACACAATTGTATGGTAGACTCTGGTGCATCGGCCAACGTAATGCCCTTAGGGATATGTAAAACTCTAGGGCTGACTCCCACCAGATTTGTCAAGGTTGTCACACAGTTAGATAAAACTAAGTTTAGTGTGATAGGAGAACTAATGAACATTCAGATGCAATTAGCTTCAGACCCTAGGGTAAGCCAATTCATTGACATTCAAATAGTAGAAATACTCGTGAATTATGGAATGTTGCTGAGTAGGGATTGGTCCAAGACATTAAACGGATATATGGCCACTGATTTTTCACATATGTGGCTACCTTGGAGAGGTGTCCCAAACCAGATTAGGATAGAGGTAGAACCCAGGATGAAACACATGATAACGGAGTATAATCAAACAAATGAAATATTATATGTTGCTGTTGAACCTGGTGTTTATAGGATTACCAACAATAGGGTACAAATTGAAGAGATCATGATGTTAAACTTTAGAGAAAAATATTTCAGCAGTGAGACAACATTATTCATTGAGTCTGATGGAAATTATTCAGATGAAGAAGACAGTGCAATGAACAAATTTGGTTATGCTATTAGACAAGAGATGGAAGAATGCATTAAACAAAATCTTCTAGTCCAATGTAAACTGTATAAGGACAGATGTAGAGTTCACAATAGGCCACATTCTAAGGAGAGTTGTGGAATGTGCAAAGACATCATTGAATATGAATACAAAAAATGTACAAAGAAGGTAGAGCTGCAAGAGGGAAATGTGAATCCTAATCAACCACAGAGATACTTTCAGAGTAATGTAGATGCTTTGATTTTAGATTTAGAAAAGGAAAGAGTAAAGGACAAGGGTAGTTGTCTTTCTAATTTACAAGCTGAAAATGCACATATGCAAGTTGACCAAACAAAAATACCCATGAATAAACAGGCCAGCATCTCACAAGTGATAGAAGGGACAAAGCATGCTAAGACAAAAGGTCAGAAAAGTAAAGATGGCATGTGGACACTAAAATGTGATGGGTCCAAATCAAAACAGGGTGCGAGTGCAGGTGTTGAACTCATAGATCCTCAGGGTAAATCATATCTAGAGGCATATAGACTGCAGTTTTCCTATACTAACAATATTACTGAATATGAAGCCTTAATTTTGGGACTCGTCATGGCCATCAAGAAAAAGGTGAAAATAATTAGGGTACTTTCAGATTCTGAGCTAGTGGTCAGGCAAGTAAGGAAACTATATGCTTGCAACTACAAGAAAATGATTTGTTACAGACATAGAGTATGGGGTTTAATAGATTCATTTGATGCTTTCAACATAGAGCATATCCCTAGAGAATTGAACCGCAGGCCAGATGCACTAGCAGTTGCTGCTAGCACATTAGAACCATTGACACTGTTAGGTCTGAGGTGATTTGCTGTTGAATTAGTTAATGTTCCCAGTATCCTGGACAATGTTACACACTTTCAAGTATTTGGGGGGATCAACAAATTATTGATTTTCTGACTTGTAATGAGATATTTGAGGCTCAAATCATTGACGAACAAGAAGGGCCTGAGATAACATGGGATGAAGAGGATATAATCAACCTGAAGAGCAACTTCTTACCCAAAGGAGTAATTGAATTAGAGCATATTTTTGACTTTGATGGGGTAATGAAACAGAAGGACTTACCCAAAACAGAAGGGGGTAAGTGTGATCTACACAACTTAGGGATAGAGCAAAGTCCACAAAATGTACTGATTGGAAAGGCTTGCTCTGAGAAAATAAGAAAATAAATTTTAGATGTCCTAAAAGAATACAAACACATCATAGCATGGACATATGAAGACTTGAAAACATATGTTACGTCCATCATAACCCACATGATACCTTTGAGACCAGAAGTAAAACCATTTAGGCAAAAACAAAGGCCTGTGAACGCCATTTTATAGCCTTTAATCTTTGAAGAAGTAAAGAAGTTATTGTCTGCTGGAATAATTTTCCCAGTTAGACATTCAGTTTGGGTAGCTAACTTAGTACCAGTAAGGAAGAAAAATGGAGACATCAGGTTATGCGTAGACTTTACAAATTTGAACAAAGCATCTGAAAAGGATAATTATCCTCTGCCTCCAATAGACAAAGTGCTGCAAGCAGTGAACGGGGCAAAAATGATGTCTTTTTTAGATGGTTTCTCAAGCTATAACTAGGTCTTAATTGATAGAGATGATAGATCAAAAACCACCTTCACTTGTAAATGGGGAAATTATGCATATAGGAGAATGCCTTTTGGTCTGATCAATGTAGGTACCACTTTTCAGAGAGCCATGGACATTGCATTCCGTGGGTTATCAGGTAAGTGCATTGTTGTGTATATGGATGATCTGACTGTGTATTCCAAGGATGTATCCACTCACGCTGAAGATCTCAGGAAAATACTTAAGCGATGTGAGAGGTACAAAATTTCCCTTAACCCTAAGAAATGTTCATTTGGAGTAACTGAAGGTAAATTACTAGGGCATGTCATTTCTAAAACTAGAATATCAATTGACCCAAATAGAATAGAATCAATAAAAAATTTGTAAATACCAAACAATAGGAAAGAGTTGAAATCATTTTTTGGTAAAATTAACTTTGTTCGGAAGTTCATCACGGGTTTTGTAGAAATCGTGCAGTCATTAAATGCCATGTTGAAAAAGGATGCGCAAATGGAGTGGATGCCAGTGGTTAGGGCTGCATTCGAGGATATCAAGCGAGCTATTTCTGATGCCCCTATACTGACAAGTCCAAACTACATGAAGCCATTCTACATATATTCCTTTGCATCCTCCCATTTAGTCGCGACTGCCTTGACACAGAAGGGTGTAGACAATGAGGAAAAGCCCATAGCTTTTATGAGCACACCGCTGAAGGATGCACAACTGAGATATTTGGACACTAAAAAATAAGCATTTGCACTAATGAGGGCCGTGAAAAAGTTTAGGCATTATATTTTGCGCAGCCAGGTCAAAGCCATAGTACCAGACGTAGCAGTAAAGATGTTGTTGATGCAGAATGAGCCTAGAGAAAAGAGGGCCAAATGGATCACCATGCTGCAAGAGTTTGACATGGAAATCACTCCCATGAAGCTGGTCAGAGGGTAGGTGTTGGTGCAAACAATAGTGAACACAGACCCAGATTTGATAAAACAACAGTATGTGTTGAATTCCCATGACACATCAGGCTGGTATGGCGACTTGAACACTTTTCTGATATCTGGAAAGTACCCAAATAAGATGAAAGCTTCTTAGAGGAGAGCTTTGAAGATTAAAGCACAAAAGTATATGGTGCAAGGAGGTCTTCTATTCAAGAAGAACCATGATGGAATTTACTTGAGATGTCTAAACAGAGCTGAAGCGGATAAGGTGTTGACAGAACTACATGACAAGTACGAAACTGGCCATGGTTCCCATCTAGCTACAACACACAAAATATTGAGAGCAAGCTACTATTGGCCTATGATGTTCAAAGATACAAAGAGTCACATCAAGAGTTGCCACACCTATCAAACTGCAACAGATAAGGGAAGAAATCAGGCCAATCCATTACAGCCTGTGATTGAATCAAGACCATTTGCACAATGGGGCCTAGATTTCATTGGAGTCATCAATCCTCCATCTTTTGTAGGACACAAGTTCATATTGATGGTGACGAACTACTATAGAAGGTGGACTAAGGCCACATGCTGCAAGTTCTCCATGACTGAGGTAGTTATCAAGTTCCTTGAAGAAAACATCATAACCAGGTTTGGAACTCCCTATTCATTAACATGTGATAACAACCCTGCTTTTTCTTCTTTGAAGTTTTCTAAATGGGCATTTGAATACGGGATTGTTTTAAAGTTTTCTTCGAATTGTTATCTTGAAGGTAATGGATTAGCTGAGTCTACGAACAAAATTTTATTAGATATAATCAAGAAGCTAATTATAAAGAGTCCTAGAGAGTGGAGTACCTTGCTAAAGTATGCATTGTGGGTAGATAGGACCAAGTTTAAAACAACTTTAGGCAATGCACCTTATCATTTAGTTTATGGGACCGATCCCATACTTCCAATAAATCTGAGAATACCAATCTGGAAGTTCGCCAATGAGTATTTAGGCTTTGATAATCATAGGGAAGCTAGGATAGTACAAATGTTACAACTAGATGAGAAAAGGGGTCAAGCCATCGAGAAATTTGCCAAACACCAAGCAGTAGTTAAGAGGTGGTTTGATAAGAGGGCAAGAGTCAAAACATTTAGGATATCAGACTTAGTGTTGTACTGGGATAAAGCACATGAAAAGAAGAGGAGTCATTGAAAATTCAACAAACTATGGTTAGGTCCATTGCAAATCTCAGAAATAATAGGAGACAACACATTTAGACTCAAGACCTTGACTGGGGAAGATCTACCATTATCAGTTAATGGACAACATTTGAAACACTTCTTCCAGGCTTGAGGTAAAGGGTGGTCCATTTTTGTGTAATATAGTGTAAGTAGTGTACAGTTTCCCTTTGCTAGTTTCCTTTTTGTTGTTTGTTGTTGTGGGTTTGTTGCTTGTACAATTTTATTTTGTTTCTTTCTGTTTTGTTGTTTTTGTTTCTGTTTTGTTGTTTGTATAGTCTGCTTGTTTTGTTTGCTTTGTTGTTTCTTCAGCAGGGATCTTTATTTTTCTTTAGAGTATTAAGGAGCAAGCTAACAACCATTGAAAATAGTATAAAATTTAGAATATTCAAGTTAATTATTTGCAATCTATGCATAACTTGTTGTGACTGTCATGAATATAGAGAGTTGTTTAGCTTCTGAAATTTTGTATTCAATAATAGTGATTGAGAATTCAAGGGAAGTTTCTCATGATGACACACCTAAAATCCTTGGGTTTGTTGAACTTACCAGTGTAGATATTAGGTGAAAAATCTGAGGTCACCCTCGCTACCATTACAATTCTTAGCTTAATTTCAGCGAGTGCTCATCCCTTGCATCATGAAGTTACAACTGCAATATCTTATGAAATTTCTATCAAAATCATAAAATAAATAAATAAAGCGGATTATACCAAAAATCTAGATTAAGCCATCTAAGTAACTCTACTGGGACTATGGACGCTTGCTGGCAGTGGGGCTCTACTTAGGAGAATTGTAACAATAATCTTGTCGGGGCTATAGACGCTCGCTGGCAGCAAGGCTCTATCCGGTCAGCTATGAGGGAATATCCTCAACTACGTAGGCTAATGTCATTCACTGGTTTGTTCAACCGATCTTCAAGATGAGGATAATTGATCACATGCACACACCTAAACTGAAAGTGAAAATTTAGGCACCCTTATTGAATATTTTAGGTCTCAAGTTGGATAATAATTTGCAGGAAAGATAGTTGGAAGTTATGGATTTATTTCACTTAGTTTTCTTGAATGCTTTAAATTGAATTGTTTTGTTTGGTTGCTAGTTGTTGTGATGTTCACAACATGCCCCATTTTACTCCTAGGCAAAATGAGGACCCCTACTGTTGCTTTGCTTTTTGCTTGTGCGTGTGTGGTTTTGCTTAGTGGTAAAGGGACAAAGAGGGTTAAAATTGTAAACTTTGATAAAAATATAGAAAAAATACATTTTCAATACTAGGGCAGAGTATGGATGGATTCCTTGTAAAAAATGAGCTAGGGTTGCTTTTTGAACCATCTTAAAATTTGCCATATTTTGCAAGTTATGATCATTTTGGTAAAATTTATAAGGGAGGGGTTTGTTGTTTGTATGTACAAGCCTGCTTGTATATCGGGTTGCATATATAGGGTCGTTTGTATGTGCAAGGGTCATTTGTATGTGCAAGGGTCATTTTATGCTTAGTCACATTTACAATCGGGTCCATATACAAGGTTATTTGCATGATGGGTCGCTTGCATGTTGCATATACAATCCCTTTTGTATATCGCTTTTATATATACAAGTTCGATTGTATGTCTTTTACCTTGTATGCATTTTAAAAATGTTTTATGCATACATACAAGGCGGACCCGAAATGGTTTTAAAGTTGAAGTGGATATTTTGTTAGATCCGCTGGTTGTATATTCGTCATTTGTATGTTTAAACATACATACAAGCAAAGTATACATTGCCTGGACCCGAAGCATTTATAAATTGGAATTAAGTCCTTGTATGTTTCGACTTGTATGTATGTTTCGATATACATACATTCTGAAATATACAAGGCAGAGATGCATTGCCGCGGACTCGAAAAGTTGTGAAAAGGAGTTAAATCCTTGAATGTATTTCATGCGTTATACATTTCGGTAATATATACATTGCTTTATACATTGCCTGGAACTAACATTTTTATGAAACAGGGTTAATTTAATGTATATCGAGCTTGTATATTCTTATATACAAGGCCGACATACATTGAACTTATACCAAGGGCCGGAATCCAAATAAAATAAAGTTTGATTTAGTGCTTGTATCGAGCTCGAATTGTATATCTAAAAGATACAAAGGATATATACATACCGCGGACACGATGGAAAGTTAAGGAGAGTTAATACAATGTATGTTCGCGCTTTGTATATCTCGATACATACAAGCCAAGATGCATTACGAAATGTACAATCCATGGAACCGAAACATTATGAAATTGAGTTAGGTCCATGTATATGTCTGCACTTGTATATATGTTTCAAAGCATACATTGCAATAAACATACAAGCCAGAATTGAAATGGAATTGGAATCTGATTAATGCCGTGCATCACGTATGAATGTATATCCTCAGATACAAAGTAATATGCTTTGAAATATACATTAGGTGGAATTGAAAAGTTATGAAATGGAGTTAAGTGCTTGTTTTTTTTGCGTTTGTAAGTTGTGATATACAAACGAAATATACAAAGGATACATACAGGCCGTGGAATTGAAAAAGATTAAAATCCGGTTAAACAAATGTATCACGCCCGACTTGTCTATTGGAAGATACATGGGAAATTAAACATGCGATATACAAGAAAATGGATGGGAAAGCAAAGCAATGGAATTTTGGGGCATTTTTGAGACCGAGTGCATACTTTCGGTTAGTGATGGTTGACCTGACTAGTTTAGCATTGAATATGCATTTTGGTGCATGATTTTCATGATTTTAGGGCCCGATTTCTGTGTTTACACTGTCACGGCTGGATTTAATAATTGTTTATCTTCCTAGGTTTGTTTGGTGAAATGATATTTATTGCTGGTCTATTTGTGCAGGTTTGCAGTTGATGAAGGAGCTAAAACTTAATGGCGGTAGCATCACAGAAGGGAAGTCAGATCTCAGAGGAAGCAAAAGGAAGATAAGGATGAAGGGCGTGAAAAGTCAAGGGTCTTCATTGATGAGGATGAAATGCAATTGAAGACATCATTGTAGTAGACAGCAGAAGTTATTATTGAGCTGCTAGGGTTTCTAGAAGGGCATATTTTGCCCAGATTTGATGTGTGCTCAGAGATATTTTGGGAGACTTGTTCTCTAGCATTTATTGCTATAACCGAAGGTTTGAACCATTGCTTAACTTGGGTTTTGAGCTGTATTGGGGATGGTCATAGCTATATATTGCCCCCTTTACACTGTAAAAATTTACACAGGGGCTACACAGGGATTTGTAGCAACAAGAGTTTGTAAAAGATAGCATTTAGTATAAGCATTAGGAGTAGAAGAAGGAGGTCACCTGTGTCTGTAGTAAGGAACATGTGGAACATGCTGCTTCCTTAGTGTATCTATAAAGCTTGTAAGTTTTCTATAATTTGATCAATGAAACTAAGGGTCATTCAGACATTGTAAATCTTATATGACTATCTGTTTCTATTACAATTGAATCTAGAATTCTGCATCTATCTTCTGAGTGTCTTCTAGCTCTTCTTTTTGTTTGAAACATTATCTCTTAGAGCTTGCAATTTTAAGTGTATGTTTGTGAAAATGCTCAGAACTTACACTTAAGGTTTTTGTCTGCGGATTTGATCAAATTGCTGTATGATTTATAAAGTGCATAATAGAACAATTAGATCCTTTGGTAGAATAAATGATGTTTAGTTTAGATCTTTCTAACTTTTCCCAACCCATTCGAAAATACTTAGCCTAAAGCGCATAAATTTAAAGGAAATTGTCTCATATTTGAAAAGTATGCATAACTGAGTTTGAAAGTAGACACTTCTCATAATATTTAAAGAGGCAAAAGATGCAATAATTCAAGAAAACCCTTTAAGGCTTTTTGCAGCACAGTAACACTTTTATGCAAAAGGAATGAACAACTTGCTGATATTTATGATCTTTTGCATAGTTTGAGTCCAGTAAACCAACAAGAAACCCTAAATCACGTAAGGCCCCTTGAACATTACAGCTTCACATCAACCAACTGAATTTGCCCAACAGGTCAAGACTTGACCATATTAAACTTGGGATTAAGCGAATCTTAACCGATTCCTTCATATCTTTCAAGTCATTTTTTATTCATTTTATGTGAATTTTAACTATTGTTATGACTATGTTAAAATAATCATCAACAGTTTTTGTTGCTCCTTTAAACACTATATCTGCTATATACTTCATCTTTCTATCTGTGGTCGTGATACTCAAGTATACATGACTATTTTCTTGATATAAAGCTACAAAGATTTATGATTTTCTGAAGCTTTTCCTTTTACTATACATGCTGTATATGTCTGCACTTTTCTTCAATGTATTTCATCTTCTTCTGTTTCATTTTTAGTTTCCTATATCTGCTCCTCGGTACTCTTGACAAAACATCACTGTATTTGGATTTTGAATCTTAGGGTTTTAATCAAACCCTAACTGTATTTATGAATGACTATGAAGTAATATCAATTACTCTGGTTTTCTGTCCATGAAGAATGAAGGTTTTAAATGATATCTTCTAGGGTTTGATATGCAAAACCCTAAGTTCCTCTTTTCTATCCATTATTAGCATCTATAGCATTCTAAAAGGCTTCTGTAACTATCTCATGTCATTTCTAGTATATTCTCTAGTATATGTTTCTGTAGATAGTTGAAAATGGACAAAACTGTATATATTCTAGGCATTTTTTATTTCTAAACATATTTTCTAAACCTGTCAGTTCTTCATGAACATATTACCTTCGTCATTCCTGAGCACCCAAAATAACTATCACTATATATTACATTTCTATGTCTGCAATTTTCTTAGAAGATATTCTGAAAAACAAAGTGTTCTGGCTTGCAAGAATAGCTACCTAGATCTGGAATTTCTCATCTTCCATCTGTTCTGCCCAGACAGGGAGTGGTTCAATTGTTAGAGGGGGCCTGAACCATCCACCTATCCATTTTCTTATGGTTATCCATCAGTTTGGATATCAACTTTGCTTTTCTCATAAATAATCTTAAGTTTGTAGGGGTGAATGAATTGGACTGGATCTAGTTGTGATGTTCTTTTGTGCTAATTTTCTACTATAGCCTTCAGCCCCAAGGGTATGGAGCAAGGGCCCACTCTCACCACTAAGGCAGGAGGCTAGTACCACTATTTTATTACTTCAGCTTTTTGTTATGAAAAGTATTTACTGATTTTCCTAGGTAGATGCATGTTACTGTTTTAAGATTGCTTTGAGTAAATTTCCTGTTTTATTCTGTTTTCAGCATTCCTTAAATTCACTTAGTAAGTAGACAGATTAATCTTTTCAAATTGGTAGAAGCTATTAAGATTAGCTAGGAAAACTGGTAATTGTAGAATCCCTAGTTGTAGATAGCTGAGGACACAACCCCTGGATTTTTGACATCTGAAAACAAATTAAATGATGAGGTACAACAACACCTTGTCAGTCTGTAGCTATACATTGCATATGAATCTATATATTTTTTCCTATTTTACATATATTCTCCAGTTTGTCTCTAAAATAGACAAAACTATAAAGATTCTAAACATGCTTCTTCTTTTGGTTGGTGACAACTCTTGATGACAGTCATTAATGGCCGTCTCTTCCAATTACACACATTCATTGTGACTGTCTTTTTAGCTGTGCATGGATCTTTCTCACTCCCTTGACAGTCCTTTTCACTTTTCTCTATTTCATTTCTCTATCTTATACAATCTTCTCATTATCCTTCAAACATTTCACAAAGGTAACTAGACCATATTGCAAACTTTATGAAGAGTACTTTCTTGTGACTTGACTATTCCATGGATAAAGATATTTGTCCATAACATTTACAATGGATAGTAGCATATCTTTGAGCATCTGATCATTATGATACTATGGAGTCCTTTGTATGTGGGCTATCATTCTTCAATCAATCTAACTGTTCAGTGTTTTTGAATGATGAGAAGGTTCTTCAAGCTGTTCAAAGTCCTTCCTCTATTGGCTGTTTCCAAGCATATTAGAGTCACGACAGTCATCTTGATTGAGGATAATCATTAGAATCTTCTTGTCATAATTTTTTTCCTTATCAGATCTCAGACGTCCTTAAGTGCATGATGATTGTATTAGACTATCATGCACTACCTCTAATTGGTAGACTTGTAATTGCTCCTTGTTTTTTATTGTTTCCCTTGGGCAGAGGTGATGACTGCATCTATATCTTTTATTGAAAGCATTATTTTGACTGTCCTTAGACATATTTTACCTTAGATGTCATTTCCTCTAGATGACTATTGCATGACAGTCCATGTGACCATTCATGTTGTCTTTGTTAGCTATCTGCTCCATGATATCCCTCACTGAACTGTAGCAGGGTTTAAGTCCTCTTGGAAACTCTGTAGCAGTTCATCTTCTTCATGTTCTTATCACTGCTACCTCTCTTAAAACTCTATCTTATCCTTCATACAAACTCATAGTGTGCTTATTGTCAGTGTAATAAAGTTAGTGACTATAGTCCATTATTATCCTCCATCATACTTTTCATAGTAAAAACAAGTTCTTCCACATAGGGTCAAACCCCTGAAAGATCTTGCTCTACATTCAATGTCCCACTACCTCCACTATCAATTGTGCATGAAGACTTATGCAAACTGATTCAACTTGGAATTGCCCTAGCCCATTCATATCAAAGAAAATGATGCAGACCTCAGACCTTATGACCTTCTATATGCTGTCTAGTTATCTTTGTACTTTGGTTTAGGATCTTTGCTATTCACTTTGCACTCTTGCCACTGAAGACTGCTCCATACTTCCCCTTTTCACTGCTATTTGTTTCATCTCCCCACCTCTATGACAGTTATTCTTTGTCTTTTATTCACTATGCAATAATGAGCCATCACTGTGTTTCTTGAACTGATCCTAACAAGTCCATTGACTATTCTCTGACAAGATTGTATGTTGTTGCTTTGCTATATGCTATCCCTTGAGGACTGTTACATGCATGACTGCTTCTCTTTTTCACACAGTCTATACTCTACATGACATTGACTCTGCTTATGCAATATGTCCTCCTTGCATCTGATAAATACATATGCCATGCTTTGAAATAACTATGAGTTGGGCTCAACCCTTGTGGGAGCCACATTTTCTCCACTCATAACGTAGTCTAATGAATCAAATAGTACATGATTACACCTGTATCTGCACATGAAACAAACTTGTTAGAAAATAAATGCATATTTTGGATGTGTTTGATGACTTTATTGTTCTCTAGGACATCCAAGGTATACATTTCTTGTTTAATGCATTTGAGGATCAATTTATACATGCATAGGTACTTGTTCATGTCAGGTTTAGGACCATTCATTGCTTAGAGTATTACTGTATAATCAATAATATCTTTTCCAGATGTAGGAACTAGGAGCAACATGCCACTAGGAAGGACAAAGGCAACTCGGGGCAATGGGACAACACACCAGAACTAGAACCAGTCATTGTCAGGTAGTGACTAGCCTCTAATCTCACATGCACATCTTTATTTTTACTTATTCATGTATAGATTGTTCTTCAATTTCATTGAATAAGAAATTTAATCTCACAGCTTGTGTGAGATAATGTACATTTTACATTCAATAAAGATTATTTATTTGTTCATAAAAGATTTGTATACATCTTTCTTATGTTACATGCACTTAGATAAATGCAGTAATTTTATAAACATAATATTTTTTAAATTATTTCATTTATGCACTTGAATGTAATCTAGGAAAGATTAGATAAAATGTACCTTTTAAGTTTTGAATCAAAGCTCTATTTGATTGAGCTATTTGCGAAAATAGGTAATAAGAACAACTGAACCACTCTCCATCTATTGTCCTAGGTGTAGAAACAAGCATCTGTTGAGAGAATGCCCTTTAGACAAGTCAGAGATCTATTAGATTTGTGACAAGGAACATCCTACTAGTCAGTGTAGTCAACTTCCATCCCTAAAAAGGTTGAGTAAGAAGAATGCCATCATTGAAGAAGAGTTGAACTATGTAGGACAAAAATAAGCTGGGAATTTCCCTTATAATCAGTATCCAAGCCAACCTTCTTACAAGGGTCCTTCTAATTGGGGAAATAATCAATGGAATCCAACTTGGCATGGGCCTCAAAATAATCCTCCTTGGGGACAACAGGATTGGCCAAATCAACAATGGCAAAACCAACATTGGCAAAATCAGCCCTAGGGAAATCAATAGTGGCCACCATAGTTTGGATCACAAAACATGCAGCCTCAATGGGGCCCTCAATAGGGATATAATCAACAATACCAGGGACAACCTAGATGTTTCCAACCTCAACAACAAGCATTACTAACTGGACCCCCAACACACAAGGCAAGTCACAAAATGAACCAGTTAGCCAACCACCCTTACCAGCTCAACCTATAGCAAATCCATGGAATAAATAGGGAGCAGCTATTTACATGACAGAACAAGAAAACATGGATGGTATTAATGCTATATATCCCAATAATCTCTAGCTACGTTCTAGGAAAGCATTCCCAAGACCATCTCCTCCAACTATAGTTGAAGTAACCAATGATGTGGAACCTAAAAATTCATCCACTCAACTTCCAGAGGAGATTACTAGTAAAACAATGCAAAAAGAATCATCCTTGGATAACTCTGGAGTTCCTCCTAAAAGGATGACTTCGGAGAACATTCTTGGAAACATTTCTGGTAAGAGCTCCGGAGATGGAAAAACTGACACCATACCCAGAACGACTCAAACAACATGTTCGCCCCAAAAAAATCTTACAAAAACAAGTCCAATCTACCCTGGAATCAGAACTGTTACAAGAAATTAGACAACTAAACATTGAAATTCCACTCCTCCAAGCAATCAGAGATGTGCCAAAACTAAACCAATTCATCAAACAACATTGTGTCAAAACATAGGGTAGGAAGAAAAACTTTCCTTCTATAATCTAGGTGGAAGGGAAAGTAGTAGATCTACTGATGGGAGAAATGCTCCTCCCAAAGTACGAAGACCCTGGAAATCCTATCATAACTGTTTACATCTTAGGGGTAGAAATTTCAAATGTTTTGGTTGATATGGGAGTAGCAAGAAATGTGATGACAATTCATACAATGGACAAATTAGCCCTCATAGGTATGCAATCCACATCTACAATCCTTCAACTTGCTGACCAGTCAGTAGCTATTCCAAAAGGGGTAATTAATAATGTCCCAGTTGTGATAGAATCATGGGAAATTCCTAGTAGACTTCCTGATATTGGAACCAAGAAACCAGAGAAATGCTTATCCACTGATATTAGGAAGACCATGACTAGCTACAACAATAGAATCTATTAATTGTCAAACTGGGGATATGGTCATTTCTAATGGGATAGATTTGAAGAAAATATCTCTGTATCCTCTAGCTAAACCATCAATACATTATATAGGAAGAGTATGGGTGGATGAGCCAGATAACATAGAAAACAATGCCTTAGTAGCTATGTCACCATTAAGGAACATTTGGGTGAGTTGGAAGAAGAAATCTACTATGATACAACAGAAGATATTACCCACATCCTAATCAATGAGGATGTAATGGAGCTTGCCCAAGATTCTAGGAGAGAACTTCTCACTTCTGCTCATTGTACCCTAGCAAATATCATTCCTTGTGGAGAGACCTTTTACAGACTTAGCCACATTCCACATGTTGCTTCCCCATTCTTGTCCCCTCAATACCATGGCTCTAGTATATGGATTGACTACATCCATGGATCAAATCACAAAATAGGTCATGATTTTACCAAGAAAGACACTTAATATCAACACCCTAGTTAGCAGCAAATCAGGAAGAAAAACTTATCCAACTCCTGATTTCCTATTCAGCAGCTTTTGCTTGGTAATACCAAGATATGAAGGGCATCCCTCCTGAGATATGTACTCATCATATATACATTTAGGATATCAAACCTGTTAGACAACCCCAGAGAAGATTGAATCCTACTTTAAAAGACATTGTTAAGACTGAAATAGAAAAATTGTTGCAAGCAGGGTTTATATATCCAATCTCAAATAGTCAATGGGTCTCACCCCTAGTCATAGTGCCTAAAAAGAATGGGAAATGGAGGGTGTGTATTAACTATAGGGAGCTAAACAAAACTACAAAAAGGACTACTTTCCTTTACCATTCATTGACCAAGCGCTGGACAACCTTGCTGGGAGAAAGTATTTTTCTTTCCTAGATGGGTTTAGTGAGTATAACCAAATCCAAGTAGCACCTGAAGATCAAGACAAAACCACTTTCACCTATTCTTGGGGAACTTTTGCCTACAAAGTTCTTCCATTTGGACTATGTAATGCCCCAGCTATATTTCAGAGGCTTGTTTTAGCCATTTTTGTTGAATTAGCAAATGAGTGCATGGAGGTCTATATGGATAACTTAACTGTGTATGGGGACAACTTTGAGGAAGCTCTCATAAACCTTGAGAAAGTACTAAAATTCTGTGAGAAAAATTAATTATCCCTAAGCCATGAAAAGTGCTTCATGATGGTGGAGGAAGGAATTGTATTGGGACACCACATTTCAACAAATGGGATCAAAGTAGATCAAAACAAAATAGAAGTAATCAAACAATTACCTTCACCCAAAAATCAGACAGATGTTAGAAGTTTTCTGGGTCATGCAGGATACTATAGGAGATTCATAGAAAATTTTAGCAGAATAGTTGTCCCCTGTTTACCTTGCTTAACAAAGACAGAATTTTTATGGACAACAGACTGTCAATCAACATTTGAAACCCTAAAAGAGAAGCTTACTGTCACACCTATTTTGAGAGGACCTAATTAGACTTTACCATTCCACATACAAACTGATGCTTCAAAATGAGTCCATTGGGGCAATCTTATGACAAAAAGAGGAAGGGGAAAGTATGCATGCCATCTATTACATTAGCAAAAACCTTATCTCTGCAGAAAGAAATTACACAACAATTGAAAAAGAATTCTTGGCACTCATCTATGCTATAAACAAATTTAGGCATTATATCACTGGATATAAAATATTTGTTCATACTAATCATGTAGCCATCAAATACCTAATGAATAACCCAGTAGTGTGTGCAAGGATCATTCGGTGGTTATTGCTATTGTAGGAATTTGACATCACCATAGTTGATAATCTAGAAAAGTTTAATTTGGTTGCTGACTTTTTGTCAAAATTGCCTACAAGAGGAGAGAACCAGCTAGTGGAGGACAAGTTTCCAGATGAACATCTTTTTGCTATCTCCTCTACTGCACCTTGGTTTGCTGACATAGCTAATCTCTTAGATACAAGCTTGTATCCATCCCATTTTACCTCAAAATAGAAGAAACGCTTAGTTAAGGAAAGCTTATCTTACAAATGGTTAAATGGTTTCATATTTAAATGTGGTCCTGATTTCATTTTACGCAGGTGTTTAAAAGCTGATAAAATTTTTGATGTGTTGAGAGCATGTCATGATGAACCATTTGGTGGGCATTATTCTTCCCACAAAACTATCTACAAGATCCTAAGAGCTGGTTACTACTAGCCTCTATTCATAAGGATACCAAGAAGTTGTTAGTGTAGGTTTTTATTTCCTAGTTGGGTTATTTATTTTTCCCTATATTCCTAGGTTTTTCCTACACTTCTATTAATCTCGCTTAGGTTAATAAAGCATGTCTTATTAGGTGAGTGGTTGCGAGGTGTCACCTTCCTACATGTGAGCATCCATTAGCTATCTTGGGAAGATACTTTGCTAGCTTTAGTCTGATAGATAGTTGCTCCTCATTGGTCAGTGTTGCCACCTCCTCCCTCTCCCTAGTCTATATAAGCATGTTACCTGGCTTGTATTTTGTATCTTTTGCTTTTGCATCCTCTTAATGCTATTTTGCTTCTAGCATTTGCATAACTCTCTTGGAGACTAACTCTATGCTACTATTTTGATTTCATATCATTTGCATTCATAGTTTAGATATCTATTCTTTGCACTAGTTTTCTGGGTTAATAATCTTTTCAGATTCTAACATGGTATCAGAGCTGTTCTATGTGCAAGAGTAGATTTTAGTTTCCTTATTTGAAAGATTCGGGGGGGGGGGGGGCCTATAAATCTTATTGTATTTTTTGAAAAACCTAGTATGCTCTTCTCTTGCATCTTCGAATGATCTTGAGAATCAGAAAAGTTTGACAGAAACTTTTTTAATCTCTGGGGTTTGCACATGTGTTTTATGAAATCTGGGTGATTGTAGCATTTCTGGTTATACTGGTAGCATTTTCGGTTGTTCCAACATGTCCAGGAGGCTTGAGAAAGTCAGATTTGGCTTTCGTTTCACCGAAATTAGAGATTGTCATACACAGTTGCAGAACCGGGGTTTCAAGCTCAAATCTAATAACTAGCTTGCATATTTGGTGTTTTCAATCAATATTGTAGGTTTTAGCATGCCATTGCTTGTCTTAGGTAGCTGATTCAGCCTTTGCATGTCATTTTTTGGTTGTTGGGGTCATTTTTTGTAGCTAAAGGCGTTTTGTTTACACTGGATCAACATCTTCTATACATTAGCAAGAAAAATGCCTTCTGGGTTTTGTTCACAGTACAGAAAAACCATCTAGGTATCTTTCTGTTTTTGCGTACAATCTATATATTTTGTAGAAACATGCTTAGAAAGATATAGAAGGACCCCTCTCCATTGGCAGATGCAGTTTTGAAGGTAGTTTTCAAATGCTCCATTCTTGCTCATATAGACTCCTTTTCACACAAAATCTTTTTTTGATTTTGGTTATTTTTTCGTACTCTATGTACTAGTGCAAACTTTTTTTGATTTTGATGCCAAGATTTTTCAGAAATTGCAGATTCTCAGTCATGACATTCCATAGTTCTCGTTTTGGGAACTTCAAAGTATCATAACTTTCACATATGATCTTGTATTGAGGTGATTCTTTTTTTGAAAGTGCATGATTTTTCGAGTAGATCGTAGTGGTGCTATTTATTTCTCTAAGTATTGTGCCAAAGTTGTATTTTTAGCATATGCTCTTTGTGAGGGTTTTGTAATGCATTGAAATCAAGACCACTTAGTATTTCTTTCTAGTGGTAGTTGTAAATGCACTAATATAAAGTGCCAAGTCATATTTTCTTGGGGGGGTTCTTTGATTGAGTGAAAAAGGTGGGGGGTTGTCTTGGTTGGGTTCTCTTCTTTTCAGCATTTTTTCATCATGGATTAAACAAATCTGCCCATCCTAACTCCATACAATTACTTTGAGTGGAAATCACGCATGACAATTCACTTAAGGAAAGCTGGATTAAACATAATAACTATGGGACTTGAAACTGAACCTGCTAAAGATGAAGATAAGCCTAAGTGGTTTAACAAATGTGATGAGGCATATGGAACATTGTGTTTGTCTGTTTCTCCTGATTTGCTCTTTCACATTGAGTCTTTGAATACACCAAATGAAATCTAGACAAATCTAGAAAAACTATTTGGCACACAAGATTCAATGAGGGGTCATATGTTAGAAAATGAACTAATTAGTTTAAGTCCAAGCAATTTCAACACAATCTAGGATTTCTTCACTAAGGCTACAGTTAAAACAATGTGGAATTGAAAAGAAAGATGAACAACTGATTCTTAGTATTCTCTCTAAGCTAAGTTCAGAATATTCTGTGTTTGTTTCTACCTTCTATACTACTAAGGGTGCACTTGGTACTCAATTCACCATGCCATCTTCGGATGATTTTGCTGTCAATCTCACTCGGGAACAGGACAAGCTAATCTAGATGGGCACTCTTAAGTCCTCTAAGTCACATGCCATGGCTGCCAACCAAGGAGCAAAAGAACAAAGAAGACAAAGTAGTAACAACAATAGTAAGGATAAGAAACAAAAGAATAGCAAGGAGAAGAAGGATCAGACACTAGTTGCTTCAAAAGAAACTAATTAGACCCAATCTTCCAAGGGTGACAAGCCTAAGAAAGAGAGGGTCCAATGTGCCTATTGTAAAAGACCTAGTCATGATGAACATAAATGTCTGAAGAAACAAATTGATCACTTGACACACATTCTTGAGAAGAATAATATCAGTGTTCCTGAGTCTATCAAATAGAGTTCTAATGAGGGGTCTAATAAGGTAAAAGAAAACATCAAGGGGAAAGGAAAGGGTAAGGCCCTTGTTGCAGTTACTTCTTCACCATCCACTTGGGTTCTTGATTCAGGTGCTTTGCACCACATGGCTTCATCTAAGGAAGAACTTGCATCTTTGGAGCCGTGTACTATGCCTTCTATTTTGACACTCCTGTTGAGGTGTGTGGAAGAGGGTCTGTTGATGCGGGGGATGGCACATTCCATGATGTTCTTTGTGTGCCCTCATTATCAACTAATCTCCTATCAGTATACCAGATCACTCACATAGGTTTAGGCAAGTGGGTTGAGTTCACTCCTAATTCAGTGGAGATTCGTGAGTTGCACAGTGGTTCTACAGTTGTAGTTAGGAGAGCAGATCATCAGTCATGGCTCTATCTATTTTCTCACTTTGTTCCTGATCCTCCTTTGACTGTTTTAATCACTCATTCTAATGATGTGTGTAGATTATGGTATGAGCAGTTTGGCCATCTAAACTTTCGCTACTTGTAGCAGCTCAACTAGCAAAGCATGGTCACAAGGTTGCCTTCAGTTCAATTTTTAACTGGTGTTTGCCAAGGTTGCATTCTTGGTAAGCATCCTAAGGAAAAGTTTGACAAAGGTAAGGCATGGAGAGATTCATAGATACTGGAGTTAGTTCACAGTGATTTGGCTAGTCCATTTCAGCATCCTTCTTTCAATAGGGCTAGATATGTCCTCACATTCATTGATGACTTTTCTCGATATACTTGAGTGTACTTTCTCAAATAGAAATCTGAGGTATTTGATCACTTTTAGGACTTCAAGACTTTTGTAGAGAAGCAATCCGAGAAAGCCATCAAATTTTTACACATTGACAATGGTGGTGAGTATGTCAACCATCAGTTTGAGAGGTTTTACACTTCAGAGGGGGTTGATTTGCAGCATTCAGTTCCTTACAATCCTTAGTAGAATGGTGTTGTAGAATGGAAGAATAGGTCCTTGAAGGAAATGGTGAACTGCATGATTCACTCCAGATCTCTTGCACCACAGTATTGGGAAGATGCCATTAACTGTGCTTGTTATATCTAGAACGTTGTTCCTCACTGATCCTTGAAGGGAGTCACTCCTTTTGAAACTTGGAGCAGTCAGCAGTTAAGCACTTTCAAGTTTTTGGTTCTCCTGCATAGACCCACATTCCTATAGAGAAACACAAGGACTTGGATCCACAGAGCAGACCTTGCATATTTGTAGGTTATCCTGATGGTGTGAAGGGTTATCGGTTGCTCCACCCTACTACACATGAGTTGTTCATTGAGAGGAGTATTCAGTTTGAGGAGGGCTCTTCGAGCTCACTTTCTATCACTTCTCCAACTCCTTCTACTTTGACATTGGAGTCACTTGGGATACATGACAGATCTTCTGATGAGTCAGATTCACCTGAGTAGTCTTCTACCTCCACTTCTGATGCAGAGAGCGATTCAGAGGACTCACCTCCTTCCTCTCCTAGTCATCATTCAGAGGTTGATGATTCTCCTCTAGATTCTCCATCTTCTGGTCCACTTTGGGCTAGACAGAACTTGCAGTCTATAGGTGATTGGGTTGGGGATCCATCAGACACCAGGTAGACTCATTCATAGTTCTAGGGTGCTCCACATGCCTTCATTGCTACTGCCTCAGATCCATAGTCTTTTCATGAGGCTTCTGATATTCCTGAGTGGGATACAACTATGCAGGAGGAGTATAGCTCCTTGATGAGGAACCACACTTGGAATCTTGTCCCTCTTCCTAAGGGAAGAAAATTTGTTCGATGTAAGTGTATCTGTTGGACAAAATTTGCAGTAGATGCGTCAATTGACAAGCATAAGGCTCGTTTGGTCACCAAAGGATTCTCCCAGGTTCCTGGGATTGACTACTCTAAGACTTTTACGCCAGTTGCTCGAATGAATTCTATCCGACTTGTTCTTTCCATTGCTGCAGCCAATCATTGGGAAGTACACCAAATGGATGTGAAGAGTGCTTTTCTTCATGGTGACCTTCAAGAGGAGATCTACATGGAGCAGCCACAGGGATTCATTTAGGATTCTTCACTTGTGTTCAGTCTTCAAAAGTCTCTCTATGGCCTCAAACAGGCTCCTTGGCCTTGGTATGCCAAGATGGACTCATTCCTTCTATTAGTTGGGTTCACTTGGTGCCATTCTGATCCCAATGTCTACATTCTGTAGTAGGATGATTCACTCCTATTTCTGGTTCTATATGTTGATGACTTGTTGATCACAGGGAGTTCTTCATCCACCATTAGGGCTGTCAAAACTACCCTTCATGATAGGTTTTTGATGACTAACTTGGGCTTGTTGCATTACTTTCTTGGGATTGAGATCTTTCAGTCTTCTTCTGGGATCACCATCACACAGTCCAAGTATGCTCTAGATTTTCTCTTGAGGTTTCATATGGCTGACTGTAAGCCTGCTTGACTCCCTTTCTTTCTAAAGTCAAACTTGAGGCTCAGTGTTCTTCTCCACTTGTTGATGGCACTTTGTACTGACAACTTGTTAGGAGTCTCATTTATTTGACTCATACGAGACCTGACATTTCATATGCTATAGGCATGGTCTCTCGATTCATGCAAGAGCCTCATGAGCTGCACTGGAAAGTAGCCAAGCGGATCCTTCACTACATTCAGGGTACTCACAGTTTTGGGATTCACTACACAGTGGGCATTGAGCTTGACTTGGTGGGCTACACAGATTCAGATTGGGCAGGCCATTCTCAGGATCATAAGTCTACTTCAGGTTACAACTTCTCACTTGGTTTAGGTCATGTTTGTTGGTCAAGCAAGAAGCAGTCTGCTATTGCTCTATCTTCTACTGAGGCTGAGTATTGGGGGGCTGTGAATGCCGCCACTAAGGCCATTTGGCTTCAAAATCATCTCACTAAGTTTGGTATCTAGATTAGACGGCCATCAGTCATATTTTGTGACAACCAGAGTGCCATTCAGATCTCACAGAATCCAGTCCATCATCAGCGGACTAAACACATAGAGGTCCACATGCACTACATCCAGGAGCTCATCCATGGCCACGTCATCGACCTTCGCTACTGTTTGACTTCTGAGTAGGTTACTAATATCTTCACCAAACCCTTCAATGAGAGCAAGTTCCTTCATTTGCGATCATTGATGGGGGTGCGGGATGCTTCATCTTCTGGGGGGGCTTCTTCCCCTCACTTGGAGTCCTGACTCTCTCTACTTTTGGGGGGTCTCTTTTCTCTCTCTTTGGGGGGGAAATTTATGTACATGGGTACCTCATCAGGCTTGATTTGTTGGGACCCATTTCTACATCCACCTAAGCTTCACTTATGGGGGGTGTTAGTGTAGGTTTTTATTTCCTAGTTGGGTTATTTATTTTTCCCTATATTCCTAGGTTTTTCCTACACTTCTATTAATCTCACTTAGGTTAATAAAGCATGTCTTATTAGGTGAGTGGTTGCGAGGTGTCACCTTCCTACATGTGAGCATCCATTAGCTATCTTGGGAAGATACTTTTCTATCTTTAGTCTGATAGATGGTTGCTCCTCATTGGTCGGTGTTGCCACCTCCTCCCTCTCCCTAGTCTATATAAGCATGTTACTATTGCAAGTATGGGCCTAACTGATGTCAACATACTCCTGTTGCATTAATGATAAGGATTGGATGAGCTATGTGCTGAGGATATTGAGAAAATTAGTCTCAATCAGGAACAGTGAAGAACAGTGATGACAGTAAGACAAAAGTCCAAGATAGGTTGAGGATCAGAGGATACAATTTAAAGGGTTTGTAGATATGTGTCTTAAGGTGGTCCAGTAGAGATTTTAGAGGTCCACATGAAGATACAAAGAATTTGTGGTCACTCAAGTAAAACCGGTTCCGGTAGGTGTTTGGAGGTGACAGAGTGTTACAGAAAGGTCCGGTGAGATCTGGAAATGCATTGTCCTATTTTGCAGATTTGAGGGAGTGTTGAGGAAGTCCTTGTGAAGTGTTAACTAGTTTGGTTCATGGGATGAAGGTCCAGAAGCATCCATTCCTTTGTGACAGTGGTGACAAACTATGTTCTTGAGGTTCCGGATGAAGGAGAGAAGGATTTCAGTATGCAGATGAAGTGCGGATGTTCTTGGTGATTAAGGAAATCTTGTGGAGGTCTTTGGAGCATGTCTAGTTTGTGTTGGTGGTCTACATTAGATTTAGAGCTCGCAATTGAAGAATAACTTCCAGATGATGGTGTTCTTCCTGTGACTGGCCAACCGGATGAGTTACACATCTTACAGATGTTCTTGTGGATGTTTGCCGACTTAGATGATTATTCCTAAGTTAATGTCTTGTATAAATAAGTGATTGCAAAGTCATTTCAAATATGTCCTTGTTGAGATGAGTGTGTGGTAGTGAAGAGGAGAGTGAAAGGCAGGGCAGAAGTTTTGGGCTTAAATGGAACTGATTCAGGCATGGTGAAGATGCTATTCTCTAGTTCAAGTATGTGGTACTTATTCTTTTGTAGATAATGAGTCTCTTGTAGGCAGTGAGCCTCTTGTGAGCAGTGTGCTCAGGTAGTGAGCCCTAATTGGCATGTGCCATTTTGTTCTTTCTATTCTTCTAATAGAGAATACAATCTTGGGTTAATCACCTTGTGGTTTTTCCCTTAATCGGGTTTTCCATGTCAAAATCTTGGTGTCTCATGTGTTGATGTGTTTCTGCTCTTGATTTGTTGCATTATGTTTCCATGATTGATTTATTATTAAACTGCTTAATTGTAGAGTGGAGTTAAGTGTTTAATTGGAAGAAAGTTTTGCAGAACTGATTCACCCCCCCTCAATTGTGTGCCCTAAGTCTAACAATTACCTGGCTTGTATTTTGTATCTTTTTCTTTTACATCCTCTTAATGCTATTTTGCTTCTTGCATTTGCATTACTCTCTTGGAGACTAACTTTGTGTTGCTATTTTGATTTCGGATCATTTGCATTCATAGTTTATATATCTATTCTTTGCACTAGTTTTCTGGGTTAATAATCTTTTCATATTCTAACAGAAGTATGTGCAATAGTGTGATTAGTGCCAAAGGATGGGACAACCAACCTTCACCTAGAAGATGTTACTACATCCTCAAGTAATGATGGAGCCATTTGAACAGTGGGGTCTAGACTTTGTGGGACCAATTTCTCCACCTTCATCAGGCAAAGAGTATATTTTGGTATGCACAGACTATGTGACTAAATGGGTTGAGGTTCAAGCTTTGCAATTTGTAAGAGAAGAGAAAGTTGCTGATTTCCTTTATAATAAGATTTTCTTGAGGTTTGGAGCTCCAAGATCCATAGTTTTAGACAGAGGACCTTAGTTTACTTCACAGGTAATCAGAGCATTCATAGATCTATATCAAGTCAAGCACATGAAATCTTCACCTTACCATTGTCAAGCCAATGGGTAGGTAGAGGTGACTAATAGGGAACTTGAGAACATTCTGACAAGGATAGTGGCAATGAATAGAAAAGATTGGGCTAACAGATTACCTGAAGCAGTTTGGGCTTACAATACCACTTGGAAGTCCACAACAAAATTCTCACCTTATGAATTAGTTTATGGAAAAAAGCCTATTCTGTCTATAGAATTTGAACTCCAAACACTTAAAATTGCATTAGATATTGGTCTACTATTGTCCATAGCCCAACAAAACATAATTCTTCAGCTCAATGAGTTAGATGAAATCTAGACAGAAGCCATTCAGCAAATAGAACCGGTCCAGTATCAAAGGAAGCAATGGCATGACCAACACATAAGGAGGAGGACATTTCAACAAGGTGATTGGGTTCTTCTTTATGATTCTAAATTCAAGGAGTTCAAGGGGAAGCTACAAACTCATTGGATGGGTCCTTATCACATAAGGGAAGTTTTTTAGAATGGAATAGTGCTGTTGGAACCTATTGATGGAAGCACAAACACATTTTTAGTGAATGACCACTGAATTAGACTATATAAAAGGCCATCCACTAAGGAAGAGTTCATCAAAGATTTGTGTTTGGTTACAGGGGCACATCCTCTGTCACAAAAAAAAAGAAAAAAGAAAAAAAATAAGAAGGTTGAAAACCAACAAATGGCGGCCTTCTTTAAAAAAAAGAGAAAAAAAAAGAGGAAGATAGAAAACCAGTAAATGGCTGTCTTTCTCGACCAAGGGGATTGAAAACCAGAAAATGGAGGTTCCCTTCTTCATGCCAGATAAGAATAATCAAGCTACGGAGGTGATCAGGTGCCTGGAGTTACTCAAACACACCTCCGATGCTTGCAAATAAGGAGCACCTCCAACGCTTCACGAACTTGGAGCACCTCTGGCACTTGCAACTAGGAGCACCTCTGGCACTCCACCAATAAAGAGCTATATAGAATATAAATTAGGAGGGGACCCACCTCTCTAGGTAATAAAGTAGAGATGTCATTTGATGAGGTCATCATGACTCATCCTCCACTTTATGATAGGGACAAAGATGAAGTCAACACGCATCCCAAGAGAAATCATTACTCTCATTTGTGGGTACTTACAAAGGACTGTGCTGATGCCACTTGGATACATGGATTCTTGAACCACTCTGCGGGAATGATTATAGTTTGCGTGATAATAAAGATGCTGACATCATTTCAAGCCACGAAGAAGCTACTCAGGTACCACGTTGTGTCAAGTCTCATCAATGCCACAGCATTTGAGCCAAGTACATCGATTCCTCATCATTAAGATTGGTTCAAATAATTCTCTCTTAATTAAACATTAATTAGCAACTGTCTTGTCATTTCTATTTTTGGGTGCCATCATTATGACACGGCCTCCTGCCATTATTTTCCTTACCAAATTCATGCATGCCGCCATCTTTGCTGCACTGTCACCATTCCTACGGAGTGTCCCATCACTCTGCTTCAATTATGACCACATGGAACTCTAACCAATTTTAAGTTATTTTTCCGTAGTCCAAGACATTAAACAAATTGACATAATAATCCTCATTCAAAACTGTAAAATACCCTAAAAAATAGAGTCAGCTGATACAGTCCTCCGGAGCCTACGGAGTTAAAGGAGAAAGAACAAATTACATAGGAGAGTGAGGGATTTAGCACAAAGGGTAAAAAGGGACTTAGAAATGGGGCTTAAGAAGAAATCAGAGCCAGAAAGTGTTACAGGTCTTTTGCAAGATGATGCTGCAACATACATTTTGAGGAATGCAGGATGGCTACAGTTTTTGGAAAAGTTTGAAAGGTTTCAAGAGGATATTGTTGATGACTTCCTAAGAAACATGAAGGACAATCAAATAATTGTAAGGGGAGTTTAGGTCAATCTCTCTGCAACCACTACCAATCATATTTCTGGATTGCCTGAACAGGTGAGAGATTCTACTATTTAAAAACTTTATATGCTGATTTGATTAGGAATTTCTTTGTTGAAGGTGAACCTGCAATATAGTTGCATTCAAGTAAGAACAAGGTTAAAGGAATTCTTAGGTCCTCACTTCCAAACCCTTGGCAATCTATAGCTATATGGTTGATGAAATATTTCACATGTGATGGTCAATTTTCCTTAGTTCTATTCCTTAGTTCGAGGACCAATAATGAAAATGTTGATTTTTTTGAGGCATGGGAATGCACACCCTAAATTCAGCATAAATATTCCCAACTTTCTGTACTTTACCATTAGAGCAACTGCAGAAAAGTATCAACAAAACAAGGGTCCTATGAAACATCATGCCCTCATTTTTCTAATAGTCAAACATCACTTTCTATCCCAAGCTAATGGGGAAGAATTATGACAGACATTTCTAGATAACAAACCCCACGACAGAGAACCAGAGAGAGATCAGGAAGTGGGTGAGGTTTCATCTACCTGGCAAGAAGAGGAGACAGAGATTTCAACTTCGTCTGTAGCTATTGAAAAAGGTAAGAAGTCCTCATTGGAGGCAAATGTTGCAAGTATGGGCCTAATCGGTATTGTCATTGATGTCAACATACCCCTATTGCATTGATGACAAGGATTGGATGAGTTGTATGCTGAGGATATTGAGAAAATTAGTCCTATCAGGAACAAAGAAGAACAATGAAGGCAGTGAGGTGAAGATCCCAGCAAAAATGAAGATCAGAGGATGCACATCAAAGGGTTTGTAGATATGTATCTAAAGGTGATCCAGTAAAGATTTGAGAGGTTGGCATGAAGATTTGAAGAAGTTATGGCCATATGAGTAAAACCAGTTCTAGCAAATGTTTAGAGGTGATAGAGTGATAGAAATAGGTCTGGTGAGATCCAAAAATACAATATCTTGTTCTGTGGATTTGGTGGAGTGTTTATGAAGTCAATGTGAATTGACAACTCAATTGGTTCAGGGTTTGGAGGTCCGCAAGCATCTATTCCAATATGACAGTGATGATAGATTGTGTTCTTGAGGTTCTGAATGAAGGAGAGAATGATTTCAGTAAGCAGAAGTAGTGTGGATATTCTTGGTGATTTAGGCAAGCTTGTGGTGGTCTTTGGATTGTGTCCAGTTCGTGTTGGTGGTCCACATTGAAGAATTACTTCCAGATGATGATGTTGTTCCTAAGTTTGGCTGACTGGATGATTTGCACATCTTGCGGATGATCTTGAAGATGTTCTGCGAAGCATGGTGTGTTCCTCAAAGAAGATTGAAGTCTCAAATTTGTGTGTCCGATAGTGTGATGATCCGCATAAAGTCTTTTGTAATTAGTCAAGTTGTATTTGTGTGTTTTCTCTATAAAGTATGACGACTTGGATGATTATCCCAAAGTTGATGTCTTGTATAAATAAGAGTTGTGAAGTCATTTCAAATGTATCTTGGTGGAGATGAGAGTGTGGTAGAGAGGAGAAGAGCGAAAGGCAGAGTAGAAGTATTGAGATTAAATGGAACTGACTCAAGCATGATGAAGATGCTATTCTTCAGTTCAAGTATGTAATATTTATCATTTTGTAGACAGTGTGTCTCCCGTAGGCAGTGGGCCTCTTGTGAGCAGTGTCCTCGGGCAGTGAGCCCTAATTAGCATGTGCCATTTTGTTCTTCTTATTTTGTTAATAGAGAATACAATCTTTGGTTAGTCACCTTGTGGTTTTTCCCTTAACTGGGTTTTCCATGTTAAAATCTTGGTGTCATATGTGTTAAAGTGTTTCTACTCTTGAATTGTTGCATTGTGTTTCCATGATTAATTTATTATTATGATGCTGAAATACAAGAAGGATTTAAGTGGTTAATAAGAGAAAGATTTGAGACAATTGATTCACCCCCCCTCTCAATTGTCTATCTTGAAACTAACAATTGGTATCAGAGCTAAGTTCCTCCAAAAGAGCTTAACCGCTTGAGGAGGTCCAGGATGTCTTCCTACAAGAAGGATAGTCTGAGGTTTGACGAAACCAATTACACTCTTTGGAAAAGCTGCATGGAATGTCACTTGCAATGTATGGGAATGCAATATTGGATCATGGCTTCAAACAAGTATGTTCCTCCACAGAATGGTCCGAGAACTGTAGATGAAATCAGAGATGCTAAAGATAATCTTTGGGCTAAAGAAGCTCTTCTAAGTGCCTTATCTGATTTAGAGCTGACAAATGTTATAAATCTAAAAAATGCATATGAGATTTGGGAAAAACTGGAAGTTCTACATGAAGGAGACAAATATGTTAAATGTGCCAAGCTACAGAGTCTGAAAGGAAAATTCAAAAACTTGAAGATGAATGAAGATGAGAATATCACTATTTTTATGCCAAAAGTAAATGAGCTTGTTTGTGGCATTATGTGTGCTGGTGGAATCTTGGATGAAGATGAGATTGTTGCCAAAGTTCTCAAATCCCTACCTCCTGCTGACAAATACAAGGTTGTTGCTATTAAAGAATTCATATCTTTTTCAAATATCACAAGAGATCAATTGGTTGGAAAATTAGCTGCATTTGAACTGGCTAAGTTTAGAGATGCACCCCTCAAGACTGAATCTACATTCAAATCTAGTGCCTCTGTAAAAGGCAAACAAAAGTTTGATCTAGGAGAGAACTCTTCAAAGAAACTATCATGGTATGAAAAAGCAAGAAAAGATTTGGAAGAAGATGAAGGAGAAGCTGCTCAACTTGAAGCCCTTATTGCAAAAAGATTGCCAAGAGGATCTGGTCAGTATGAAGGAAAATTGCCCTTCAAATGTTTCAACTGCAATAAGATTGGTCATTTTGCCTCAAGGTGTCTGAAAAGATTTTCAAGGGTAAATCCTAACAGATCAAGATTCCAAAAGAAATGGTACTATGTTCATGAAGATGATGATGATGAAGGAGTAATAGATGATGAATTAGAGATAGGAAACAAATCTAGAAATGACTGGGTGTTTATTTCCATCAAGGAAGAAGATCCAATGCCCTCTGAATCTGTCAATCAAAAAATAGTACAAAGAGCTCTGGCTGCCCAAGTTGAAGAAAAGGATGATTGGGTCATTGACAATGGATGCTCCCACCATATGACAGGTGACAAAAATAAGTTTATAGATTTGGAAAGATATGAAGGAGGAGTTGTAAAATTTGGTGATAATTCTGCTGGCAGAATCAGAGGTAGAGGAACTATTTCTTTTGATGGAAAGAATAAAACCAGTAATGTACTATATGTTAAAGGTCTGAAGTACAATCTTCTCAGTGTTGGACAGCTAGTAGACAAAGGCTATGATCTTCGATTCAAAAATGGAAAATGTAAGATCTTTGAAAGTTCAGGAACAGAGATTGCATCTAGTACTCAAACAAATGGTAACATCTTCTACTTGGTTGGTACTGACAAAAGTTGTTTATTTGTTCAAATTGATCAGAGTTGGTTGTGGCATAGGAGAATGTGTCATGTGAATTTTGATAATATCATGAAAATAAGCAACACTCAAGCTGTAAGAGATCTTCCAAGACTGGTGAAACCTACTAATAGTTTGTACAAATAATGTCAGTTGGGTAAGCAGAGCAGAGTCACATTCAAAAGTAAGGAACAGTCTTCTACCGGATTGTTGGACTTAGTACATACTGATCTATGTGGTCCGGCAAGAATTAGGAGTTTGCAAGGTGATAGATACTTCATGTTATTAATTGATGATCACTCCCGGATGATGTGGGTGACTTTTCTGAAAGAGAAATCTGAGGCTCTTGAGAAATTCAAAATATTCAAAGTTATGGTAGAGAATGAAACTAGATTAAGCATTAAATGTCTCAGGTCTGATAGAGGTGGAGAATTCACATCCGGAGAGTTCATAGAATTCTGTGAGAAACATGGGATAAAAAGATAGTTATCTGCTCCAAGGACTCCACAGTAGAATGAAGTAGTGGAAAGAAAGAACCAGACCATCTAGGAAGCATCTAGAACCATGATGATGGAAGCAAATGTTCCTCAGATCTACTGGAGAGAAGATGTAAGCAATGTTGTCTATACTCTTAATCCAGTACAAATCAAAAGTAATACTGGTAAGACCCCTTATGAACTTTGGTTTGGCATCACTCCCACTGTGAAGTATATAAGAGTCTTTGGTGGAAAATGTTACATTAAAAGAGATGAAGACCTTAGAAAATTTGATGCTATAAGTGATGAAGGAATATTCTTGGGTTATTCTACTCAAAGCAAAGCATACCAGTGTTATAACAAGAGATTGAGAAATATTATAGAAAGTACAAATGTGAAGGTTGATGAAGGTATTGAAAAACCCTCAAGGTTTTATGAATATGAAGAAGATAATCAGAATAATGTTTTGGTCCAAGAAGTCCAAGCCCCTTCTAAAATTTAGATCCAAATTGATCTGGAGAATCAGGAAGAAGAGATAATTTTGAATCAACTTGTTTAAGAAATAGATGTACAAGAAATTCTCAAAACTCCCAGGTATGTAAGACTGAATCACTCTGAAGATCAAATCATAGGTGATAAAAGTAAAGGTGTTCAAACAAGAAGAAAGATTGCTCAAGACTTAGAAAAGTATTGTTTGATTTCAAAGATTGAACCAAAAATAGTAAGTGAAGCATGCAATGATGAAAGATGGACTAAAGCAATGGAGGAAGAGCTGATGCAAATTGAGAAAAATCACACTTGGGATCTTGTTCCCAGACCTAGAAACAAGAATGTGATTGGAACCAAATGGGTCTTCCGGAATAAACTGAATGAAGATGGTGAAGTAGGTAGAAACAAAGCCAAATTGGTCTACAAGGGTTATTCTCAAGTAGAAGGAGTTGATTTTGAAGAAACTTTTGCTCCAGTGGCAAGAATTGAAGTAGTCAGATTATTTCTTACCTTTGCTGCCTTCAAGGACTTCAAAGTATCTTAGATGGATGTCAAGTCTACCTTCCTGAATGGTGACTTGGAAGAAGAAGTATATATTGAGCAACCAGATGGATTTCAATTGTCTGATCATGGTGATATGGTCTGCAAGTTGAAGAAAGTACTGTATGGACTCAAACAAGCCCCAAGAGCCTAGTATGAAAGACTAGATAAGCATCTTTTGAAGATTGGTTTCAACAAAGGTACTGCTGATAGTAACTTGTACTTACAAAATTGATCATGAAAATATCTTGATTTTTGAAGTATTTGTTGATGATATCATTTTTGGAGGAAGAGATAGTATGTGCAAAACTTTTGCAAATCAAATGAAAAGTGAATTTGAGATGTCCATGTTTGGGGAAATGAATTTCTTCTTGGGTCTGCAAATCATTCAAATAAAGAAAGGAATCTTTATCTCATAGACCAAATATGTGAAAGAATTGTTGAAAATTTTTGGAAGACTCAAAACCAATGACAACTCCCATGGCAACTAGATGTAAATTGAGCAAAGATGATGACTCTCCTAAGGCTAATCAGAAAAAGTACAGGTCAATGATTGGAGGACTATTGTATCTTACACAAACTAGACCTAACATTATGAATGTTGTTGGTCTTGTTGTTAGATTCCAAGCTGATCCTAGAGAATCTCATGTCATGGCAATCAAGAGGATTCTTAGATATCTAAAAGCGATAGTTGAGTATGGTTTACGGTATCCTAGAGATCATGATTTCCCTCTTCATGCATATATAGATGCGGATTGGGCAGGAGATGTGGATGACCGGAAGAGTACCAGTGATGGAGCATTTTTTTTAGGGAAAAGATTAGTTTCTTGGCTAAGCAAGAAACAAGAGGCAATATCTTTGTCCACTACAGAAGTAGAATATATTACAATAGCAGGTAGTTGCACTCAAGTATTGTGGATGAAGCAAATGCTAAGAGACATTAGAGTGGAGTATGAGGAACCTATCACAATCTTCTATGAGAATTCAAGTGCAATAAATATATCAAAAAATTTAGTGTTACATTCAAAGACAAAACATATATCCATCAAGTTTCACTTTTTTGAGAGAGCAAGTGAACAAGAATGAAGTTAGATTGGAGTTTGTGCCCTCCAAGGATCAGATTGCAAACATTTTTACTAAACCTCTAACTAAGGACTCTTTTGAGTATCTCAGGGAGAAGTTAGGGGTTATTACCCCTCCGGTTATGAATTAAGATGCACTAATGTGCATCAATCCGGTGGATCTCAAAGTCGTATCTTGTGGTCCAGATTGATGATGGGAAGCTACTACTCAGGGGGAGTAGTTGGTATGATTCTGAGTGATACAAGTATGTGCCCTTTGCCATTGATGTCAAAGGGGGAGAGAAGACATGTGAAAAACAAAAAGTGGTTCTAATCAAAGGGGGAGTAGTAAAGGAAGAGAAGACATGTGAATGGTTGTTGTTGATAGGGGCGTTATGTCAATTAGTGAGGAGAAGTTCTTGTCTTGATGGTTAAAACAGTTTTTCACATCATATGTTGCCATCAATGACAAAGGGGGAGATTGTTGCAAGTATGGGCCTAATCGGTGTTGCCATTGATGTCAACATACTCCTGTTGCATTGATGACAAGGATTGGATGAGTTGTATGCTGAGGATATTAAGAAAATTAGTCCTATCAGGAACAAAGAAGAATAGTGAAGACAGTGAAGTGAAGATCCCAACAAAAATGAAGATCAGAGGATGCGTATCAAAGGGTTTGTAGATATGTATCTAAAGGTGATCCAGTAAAGATTTAAGAGGTTGGCATGAAGATTTGAAGAAGTTTTGGCCATATGAGTAAAACCGGTTCTGGCAGATGTTCAAAGGTGACAGAGTGACACAAATAGGTCCGGTGAGATCCAGAAATGCAATATCTTGTGCTGCAAATTTGGTGGAGTGTTTAGGAAGTCAATGTGAATTGACAACTCATTGGTTCGTGGTCTGGAGGTCTGCAAGCATCTATTCCAATAAGACAGTGATGACAGATTGTGTTCTTGAAGTTCTAGATGAAGGAGAGAATGATTTTAGTAAGCAAAAGTAATATGGATATTCTTGGTGATTCAAGCAAGCTTGTGGGGGTCTTTGGATTGTGTCCAGTTTGTGTTGGTGGTCCGCATTAAAGTTTAAGCTTGTAATTGAAGAATTACTTCTGGATGATGATGTTCTTCCTAAGTTTGGTCGACCGGATGATTTGCACATCTTGCGGATGATGTTGAAGATGTTCTGCAAAGCATGGCATGTTCCTTAAAGAAGATTGAAGTCTCAGATTTGTGTGGCTGAAAATGTGATGATCCGCATAAAGTCTTTTGTAATTAGTCAAGTTGTATTTGTGTATTTGCTCTGTAAAGTATGCTGACTTGGATGATTATCCCAAAGTTGATGTCTTGTATAAATAAGAGTTGTGAAGTCATTTCAAATGTATCTTGGTGGAGATGAGAGTGTGGTAGAGAGGAGAAGAGAAAAAGGCAGAGAAGAAGTATTGGGCTTAAATGGAACTGACTCAAGCATGGTGAAGATGCTATTCTTCAGTTCAAGTATGTAATATTTATCATTTTGTAGACAATGTGTCTCCTGTAGACAGTGGGCCTCTTGTGAGCAGTGTGCTTAGGTAGTGAGCCCTAATTGGCATGTGCCATTTTGTTCTTCTTATTCTTTTAATAGAGAATACAATCTTGGGTTAGTCACCCGTGGTTTTTCCCTTAACCAGGTTTTCCATGTTAAAATCTTGGTGTCATATGTGTTAAAGTGTTTCTGCTCTTGAATTGTTGCATTGTGTTTCCATGATTGATTTACTATTATGCTGCTGAAATACAAGAAGGATTTAAGTGGTTAATAAGAGAAAGATTTGAGACAACTGATTCACCCCACTCTCAGTTGTCTGTCTTGAAACTAACAGCAACTTCATCTGCTACCCCTATTTCTGACAAGAAAAGGAAAGGAAAAGAAATTAGAGAACCTGTTATTGAACATACACCATAATGACTCGCTCAGCAAGGAGAAATATGACTTTGGCTAAGGAGTCTTTTCCAAAGGAACCAACAAGGGAAAGCCAGGGTCAAAAAACAAAGAGAATTTCAAAGAAAATTGACTCTGACATACATTATTGGGCTGAAGAGCCATCCCATGACTCAGATGACATTCCCCTAATAAGAAAGAAGAAACAAAGAGAGGTTTCTCTTGAGCCATTTGTCCATCTAAGTCTAACTTCACAACATTGTCCTACTCCGAAGTCAGAACAAAAAGAAAATTATACTATTTCCTCTAATTTTGAGGATGATACACCTACTCTGGAGGTACCTGCTCCACCTATGCTATGAAAAAGCAAAAGCAAAAGGTAGCTCTCCCAAGCTAAAAAAGATACTGCTCTTCTAGCTGAAGTCCTTTTGGGTTTTAGAACTTTTGTGGAGAAAGCTAGGCCTTCATCAGTGCCAGTAGTTGAAGAGAGGACCCAAGAAGAAATTTAGAACAGGGAGGTTGTAGGGAAAGTTGAAGCAGAGAAAATGGATGCAGCTGGCAGTGAAGAGCCAATGGATGTGGGAGCCCCTGATGTATAGTAGACAGAAGAAGAAACAAGAGCATATTCTCACCCCTTTGACCAAGAGGATACTGAAATTTCAAAAGAATAGCAGATGTTAGAAGAGATTGATAATCTAAAAAGATTATTATGGGGGAAGAACTAGATTATCACTGACCTCAAGAAGGTTAGGATGGAGATAGAGGAGGACCAAAAATAGGTAATTGAGAAACTACAAACAGAGCTCCAAAGTAAACAACAAATAATTTAGGAGAAGGAAGCAGAATTAGAATCCCAGAAGACTGAGACAGCTAAAATCCTTAAGGAAAAGGAGGTAGAAGCAGTACAAAAATTTCTGATCTTACCAAGGCTAGAGACAATGGTCTCATAATAATTGTAGCATTAATTGAGAAACTACAGAGCTAAGATAAACAATTGACTTGGGCCAACAATGAAATAGATTATCAAGAGGAATATATTCATGTGTTAGCTGGCCCAGGGGCAACTAGTGAGCAGGAGGTACAAACAGATCCATATGTGGGTCCAATCCCCATTGATATTCCTAAGGCCTTGTTCCACTGGGAAAGGAGATGTAGAGAATATGAGGCTTCTAAGCCTATGCTGCAATTATAGGGGGCAGTTACTACCATGACAAAAAGAGTAGAAACCATGGAGGAAAAAGTCTTTCAGATGGCCTCTATTTCTTCTGAGATTCTATCTTGTAGGCCTCCAAGTGCCAGTTATGCTATGTTCTTACAAGAGAGAGTCCTGCAGAGGAAACTATCTTTGGTCCTGTCTGATCTGACTGAGAACACAAAAACAACAGAGGGGTTCATGGAAGTAGATACAAGGAGTTTTGATGAAGATAAAAATTTTCTATGTGAATTATATTTGCATGGTTTCTGTGTTAATGATATGACCTTCATTATTAATTATTTTGTAGGGGAATGCCAGCTCAAAGCATTCATGTCACTGATGAGAAATCATTAGATTTGGAATGAGATAATGAAGGCTCATCTCAAGAAGGATACAGAAACAAGTCTTTTCATCAAAAAGGAGTGTCCAAACCCTTATACTTTTAAGGTCCAATTCAGAGCATATGTCTATCACCCTGAAAGTTAGACCAAAATTTTGCCATTGTATTTGAAAAATCTACAAGAGTGTTCCATTGATTTTGGTCTTTTTATGAATAGTTCAGCTAATCGAGTGCTTGCAGTAGCAAATAAAAGGTCGAACATTCTAACTTTAGAGCAGAAAATGAGAGAAGTGGTGACTCTTTCTAACTTAAGATTATTTATGAGGAAGGAAAGATTAATATCCAAAATGATGGATAAACACAAACAAGAGTGGATAGGTGGTCATTTCAGACCCCCTCTCATCATTGAGCCACTACCTATCTAGGTTGAGCAAATGGATGATGATAAGTTGTAGGAGTCATTGAAGTAGGTTGATCAGTATAGGGGAAATGGTAATACCAACCACACCACTTGGACTACCTATGCACAAGACTACAACTTGATTGACAGGATCTTCCACCAGAATAAATCTAGATTGTGAGAAGCAGGAGGACCTGTTAATCCTTAAGTATGGGGGAAATGATTAGTGCCAGGTAGCACCCATAAAATAAATCTTTTTACCTCTCTTTTTCTCCATTTTTATTCCATTGTCCTGATGACTATACCAAAATAGGCTAACAAGATTGTTCTAATGATGATTAATAAGAGATGAATTACTTAAGATCATGACTTCTGATTGAAGGACTAATGTGCATTGAATTGATGGAAATATGCATAAATCTTCTCTTTTTGAATCAACAGGCGTAGGTGTTTGGGTAGAAAATTTTGTGCATCTTCAGAGGTAGTCCTATTGATCTCTAAAGTTGACATCAGCCTGCCACAGATGGTCTCCAATGTTTGCAAATTTGATTGGAAAGGTTTTTGGGATAAGAAGGCGAAGCATCTTCGGAGTTGGATTGAAGTCTTGAACATCTTCAGAGCTAAACGAGAAGGTCACAAACATATCTCTAGAGCTATAGACATAAACATACATCTTCGACGCCTTTTTAGAATAGTGCAAATTTCTAGCACAGCTGTCAGTCAGACACTTCCAGTGGTGATCAGGATGCTCCTAATGTTACTCAAATCATCACCTGAGTAATTAAGGGCAGTCTATAGTTAACTACTGGAAGTTTTTATCTCTTTTTGGTTTTTGCATGAGTTACTATTAAATTGATTTAATACCTATATTTCAAGGCCTCACTACCCATTTGTATTTAAAACTAAGACTCAGATTCAGTATCACTACAACAAAACAGGCAATTAGCGCCTAAAATAGCACCAGAATTTAGTGCATTTGAGTCCATAAATTGGACACTTCTATCGGCGCATAACTCAGTGCCCAATAGCATCTCACTATTGCGCCAGGTTTAGTGCCAATTTTAACGCCAGATTTAGCACCAGAATTTTGGTGCAGGATTAATGCCAGATTTAGTGCCAAATTTTGTTTCTTCTAGTTTGGCTTCCAATTTTGCTTCTGGTTTTGCTTCTTGTGTTGCTTCCAAGTTTACTTCTGGTTTTACTTCTAGTTTTGCTTCCAAATTTTCTTCCAATTTTGCTTCTAGGTTGGCTTCCAGTTTTGCTTCTGGTTTTGCTTCCAGTTTCACTTCCAATTTTGCTTCTAGGTTTGCTTCCAATTTTACTTCCAATTTTGCTTCCAATTTTGCTTCTAGGTTTGCTTCCAATTTTACTTCCAGTTTTGCTTCTGGTTTTGCTTCGAATTTTGCTTCTGGTTTTACTTCTGCTTTTGCTTCTACTTTTGCTTCTAGTTTTTCTTCCAGGTTTGCTTCCAGGTTTGCTTCCAATTTTGCTTCCAATATTGCTTCCAGTTTTGCTTCCAATGTTGCTTCCAGGTTTGCTTCCAATTTTGCTTCCAGTTTTGCTTCCAATTTTGCTTCTAGGTTTGCTTCCAGTTTTGCTTCTAATTTTGCTTCCACTTTTGCTTTCCATTTTGCTTTTGGTTTTGCTTCCAATTTCTCTTTCAATTTTGCTTCTGGTTTTGCTTCCAGTTTTGCTTCCAGTTTTACTTCCAGTTTTGCGTCCGGTTTTGCTTCCAATTTTGCTTCCAGTTTTGCTTCCACTGTTGCTTCCAATTTTGCTTCCAGTTTTTCTCCTAATTTTGCTTTCGATATAATGTCGCTTGTTGCTTCCAATTTTGCTTCCATTTTTGTGTCTTTTGTTGCTTCTAAAAATGTTTATTGTTTTGCTTACATTTATTAATTTAATATGTTTTATTTCAATTTAATTAGTTAAATATATCATGCCTCTTCAATAACTCATATGATTATAAAGTAAGTAATTTAATTATTTAACTCATATGATTAAATAACAAGATAATTATTATTATATAATCATCTATAATTAAAACAAGTGAGTCAATTATCTATAATTTAATTAAATTTGACAACATCCATCCTGAGCAGAAAATTAAAATCATCATACGTAATAAATATCCATCCAAAAATTATCGACCACTTTCAATATATATAAATTGACAAGTTAATCTAGATAAGATCATTATCATATATAACTAAAACAAGTGAAAGTCAAATATGCCAGTAGATCAATAGCATGTTTAAATGATACATGTACAAATGATATAAGTAAAAATGATAAATTACGTAACTCAAAATGATACAAGTCAAGATGATACATGTCAAAATGATACATAAATTTATGATACAACTCATTAATATGGCACTATAGGCCGTGAAAATGATACATATGATAGCTAGTGACTATGAAAAGAGGCATCATAATGATATATCAACAATGATCCATGATATAGTCTATATGATCATGAATGTCACTGGCTACTATGAGAAATTGCCTCATCATCATCATCACCATCATGATCATGATCATCATCATCATCATCACCATTGTGATCAACATCATCATCACCATCGTGATCAACATCATCATCACCATCATCATTGTCATCATCATCGTCATCAACCTCAGTGTCTTCTGTATCTGACTCATCATCATCCTCTACCATGTGATCTATACCAAAACCAACATAATCTGGATCTCTATTAGGAGAATCATCTTGATCTTCTGGAAGACCTGTGTTCTACAAAAAAACATTTAAAATGAAAAGTTATTATTTATTTCATGCAATAATTTATTTTTCTATTATATATCTAATATTACAACATATGAAATGAAACCATAATCATATTACATCATATCAAAGTGCACATACCATAATAAAATTTCAAAAAAGTTATAACTAATATGTCATTCCTGTTGGTGTGAACAAGGTTATCACCTAACTGGTTTACCCTTGTGTGGATAAATCATCTTATTTAACTATTTACTAGTTAAATAATATTCACACATCACACATATTAAGTTGACTTAGTGAGTCTTCTAGATGTCTAGTTGTGTCTAGTTAAGTCTAGTTGTGTGTTGAGTTGTTGATAGTTGGAGTGAGTTGTCTTATCCTCCACATGTGCAATTAGTTATCATCCTCTAATTGGCACATGTTGTAGGAATATCTCCACCTTCCACTCCACCTTCCACTCCACCCTTCTAGCTCTCACCTTGCCTTTATAAGCAAGGCTCTTTTCATGTATTATGTAATCCAAACAACAATAATCCTTCTTTTGCATTCAATGATAGAATAGCATCATTCTTTCATTTGATCTCTCTTGTGCTTTCATGAAGTCCTAGATCCTGGGTGACTCCAATCATAGCCAACTCTAACATGGTATTAGAGCACTAGGAAGAATCACTTTGTGTTAGTCATTTTTTTGAGAGATCTTGAGTGCAATTCATGGTGGATCTTGATGGTTGAGTATGCTCTTCTCTTGCATTGCATGATGACCTGGAGAATCAAAAAAATTTGATAGAATCCCAGTTTTGTGAGGGTTTCCCCTTCTTTCCCTTGTATTGTAGGTGCATTTTGGTGCGTGTTGTTGTAAATCAGACTTCACCATTGCGTCCGGAGTAGCCGAAATAGTCAAGATCACCTTTTGTTTCATCCAAATCAGACATCGGAGGCAAAATTGATGAGGGTTTCAATTTGGGGCTTCGTGGCATGATCCAGGAGGTACCAGCAATTTCAGTGTAGTTTGGCCCAAATTGGACATCGCCATTACATCCAGAGTGGCCAAATCAGTACGGATCGACTGTAAAATCATCCAAATCGGACAAAGTTGCAGCAAAAGGCAAAAAAATTTTGCCCTCAGCCGTACGGATCGACTGTCATAGAGAATATTCCTAAAATCTTCTTTGGTACAAAGAATCTCCATGCCTGTGTCAGCGGGATCTAGTCCGCATTTAAATTCGTCAGGTAAATTATTTTTTGGCATTTCATAAAATCTGCCGTATAAAAATCATTTCCTGCGGGTTTCTTTTCTTTTTGCGGTTTTTTATTTTCTCAGGGTACCGAGTACCCAACAGGCGCAGGGCTTGTCGGGTCCTATACCCTGCCCTAAGCAACCGTCTGGTGAACATCAAATCACGGGCGTCAACACTCAAACTACTGCCAACCTTGGCAGTCTTCCTACCATCTTTCCTTTGCAAGGGATTTCTAAACGACCACCAACTTTCAATCCTCCCTGTGGTTTACACTCAACAGGCTTGGACAGTGATCCATTGTATGCAGTCTAAGGTAGCAATCAAACCTAATAGTGGTTACTCATCCTTGATCGACTGGCGGCATCTAATCAAAACACTGGCATCTACACATCATTGGCAATTGACATTGTCTTACGCCATTAAAAATTCACACCAGAAAATTTCTAAACCCCGGTGACCACTGTTTGACTAGATCCAGCTTCTCCATGCATTCTGTAGATCAAGACCAATCTTGGATAAGTACCCGACGACCTTTTGACATATGTAGTATAGTGCTCGGAATTGTTTTAAACCGGAAAATCTTCTAAACTCGTTGGTTGTTCCTATTCCAGCAAGGATCTTTCACTAGCGACTGACAATTTCATTATCCACTAGTAACAAGCATTGTGACCAGCATTGATTGCAGTGAAAGGAATTGTCTCACACCGTAGAAAATTCAAGCCAGGAAACTTTCAATCTAGTCGGTGGTTCTATTGGTGTATTCCTTTAACATCCTCCAGCAAGGTTTCAAGATCCACCTGGCATTTGGTGATTAAGGTATCAAATCAAGCAGTGTTTTCTTATTCTCCATAGACGGTCTGAAAACCACTGACCAGTCATTAATAAAGGTGGTTTGCAAAACTTCACCGCTAACATTCAAAACGATCGGCGGGTTAGGCTCCTTCTGGCGAGATCTAAATAGCCAGCGACTAGGGTCTCCTGGTAGTCTCTAAACCACCCATGATTTTCAGCCCAAAAACAAAAAGGCATTTTTGGTGCCTTCCAAAAAGCGGTTTCCAACGACAATCAAATGGTTTCTGCATAATCCGTGGTTTCCCGTGGTCTAAAGATGGTTTTTTGCCTTAACAGATGGTTTATGCTTTGAAGGTAGTTTTTCAAAAAAAATTTACCTTTCCGGGAGGGGGCATTTTTTTCTGCCATAAGGAATATTCCAAGAATATTCTGCTGACGTCAGCACTGCGTCAGCGCTAGGGGGCCATTTTGCCCCTCAAAGCCCTCAAAGGGGGCTTTTTTTCATTTTTGTATAACTTTTGCCAACGAAAGCAAAATTGGGCAAACGAGATATCGTCGAAAAGCTGACAGAGAGCACTTCGCAATGGTCTTAGTAGTTTTCTAAAATTCTACTGCAGGTGACTACTACAGCAGTTTGAAGATAGATCTTCATTTTTCACTTCTGAGCTCACAACTTTCTGCCAAGATCTCTGATTTTCATGATTTATGCGGCATCGAAAAGGTATTCATGAGCTCTTCAAATCCATCCATGCACTTTTCTTAGATTTTGCTCTAAGTTCATTTTATTTCATTTGTCAATTTTTTAGCTTTTGAGTGATAACTTGGGCATTTTGGCACTTGAGGAAGTGAAACTTATTTTTAAGGAATCTGTTTATTGTGGTTAATTAGTGTGAGCAATTGTAAACTCCTTTGAATCTTGGTTTTAAGAGATTTTGATACTTTCCCAATTTTGGTCCTTGAGGACGATTGTAAATCACACTAAGTATAAAGTGCCACAATCATTCTTTTTTGGGGGGGTGATCTCTTTGATTGAGTAACAGGGGGGTGTACTTGTGTTCTTTTTTGTACTCTTGCATAATGGATTCACACAAACTTCCTCTACTCACACCATATGACTATCATGAGTGGAAAACTAAAATGGAGATTCATTTAAGAAGTTTGAAAATTCATAGAGTAACAATGGGTATAGAAATTGAACCAACTACAGCTGCAGAAAAGAGAAAGTGGTTTAATAGATGTGATCAAGCCTATGGAACACTATGCTTGTCTATCTCTCCTAATCTTCTCTTTCATATTGAATCTTGTAAAACACCTAATGAAGTGTGGAAAACCTTAGAGAATCTCTTTGGTAAACAAGATACAATGAGAGGTTTCAAATTAGAGAATGAATTAATTGGTTTAAATCCAACTGATTTTGTAAGCATCCAAGACTTCTTCACAAAACTAAAGTCACTTAGATTGCAGCTCAAACAATGTGGAATTGAGAAAGAGGACACTCAATTGATTCTTTCAATCCTTGCCAAGCTTGGTTCTGACTATTCAGTTTTTATTTCTACCTTCTATGCTACAATGGATGCACTTGGGAAAGCTTTCACAATGCCTTCACTTGATGAGTTTGCTGCATCACTCACAAGGGAGCAAGCTAAGTTAGTACACATGGGCACATTGAAGTCTCCTAAACCTCAAGCACTTCTTGCTAATCAAGGTTCTAAGGATCAAAAGGCTTCAACTAGCAAAGGAAAGAAACAAAAAAATAAGGATTTCAAGATCAATGAGCAAGCAAAGAAATCAACCAAATCACCTAAGTCATCATCCTCTCCCAAGGAGGAATCATCTAAGTAGGAGAGACCAAAGTGTGCATATTGCAAGAAACTAGGACATGATGAGCATAAGTGTTATGAGAAGAAAATTGATGAGTTGACTCACATTATTCAAAAGCACAACATCCAACTGCCATCATCATCACCTAGTACACCCTCTTCTTCGACACCATCATCATCTACACATACAGGGACGACAGGCATTGCAAATGGGATAGATAAAGGAAAAGGAAAAGCATTCTTTGCATCAACAAGTCTACAGTCAGAGAGATGGCTTCTTGATTCAGGGGCTTCTCATCATATGGCATCTTCATAGGGGATGTTCTCTTCATTTGAGTCATGTACTTCGACACCTATCTTGATGGGTAACAATACATACATGCATGCATCTGGAAAAGGGACAATTGATGTTGCAGAGAATACATTCAACAATGTGTTGTGTGTACCTTCCTTGACATCCAATCTCCTTTGCATCTACTAGATTACTCATTGTGGTGTAGGCAAGACAATTGAGTTCACTCCTGATTCTGTGATCATATGAGACTTGGAGAGTAGAGACATCATTGCAGTTGGGATGGCTGATCATGCATCTCGCTTGTATTCCTTCTCCCATTTTGTTTCTTCTGATGATGTAGATCCATTGATGGATATTCACACTCATGTATCAAGTGTGAATCATGTTTCTAAGGAGAAGTTTGGTCACTTGAACCTTGGTGTTCTTTCACCCACTTCGGTTCATGAGACTAGTGCTGAGCTTCTATCACCTCATCCTTCTGCTTCTTCAGAGATTGACATCGACATGGTTTCATCTACTTCAGTTGAGCAGGATCATTTAGGTCTTTCAGACATAGCTTTGTGGGATACTTTCTTGGCAGGTATATCAGACTTGTTTTGTGAGTCTCATATTGTAGATTTGGCAGACACACTTGAGGGGATCTCTCTCCTCTTTGATGACAGTTACAACACAACTGTTATCCCATCTACTTCATCTTTGGAGGTTGTTCTTCATCAGTCTCCACAGGATTTTAGATTGGACACACATCATTGCATTGTGGCATTCCTTGCTTTTGACATGTGGACATTTCAGCAGTCTTTAGAGGCACCCATCATGAGGCTTTTTCCTTCCTTCCTTGAGATGGAGTTTCCTCAACATCATTTTTTAGATTTGTTTCTTCCTAAGGGGAGAAATGTTGTTTGCAGGTACAGGACACTTTCTAGCGTTCTTCTTCAGACATTCTTCATCGGCACAGGAGCTACTTCACTGTGGGGGGGACCTACAGTCTCACACTTGCTCTCCTATGGGGGGTATTTGATTGTACATATGTGATAAAAGTTGTCCTTGGGGGGTCATGTTGAGTCCTCCTATTATCACTTCTTCTTTCACTTTCATGTTTCATGCATTCTCACTTTTGGAGAGGAGTTTTTTCCCATGAGGTTTTCTCCTTTTCTCCACCTGAGATTTGTTTGTACATGGGTACCTAACATGGCCTAGTAGCCGGGACCCATCCATCTTTGTATCTTGCTTTAGTCAACTACTCCCTAAGTTGCACTTAAGGGGGGGTGTTGGTGTGAACAAGGTTATCACCTAACTGGTTTACCCTTGTGTGGATAAATCATCTTATTTAACTATTTACTAGTTAAATAATATTCACACATCACACATATTAAGTTGACTTAGTGAGTCTTCTAAATGTCTAGTTGTGTCTAGTTAAGTCTAGTTGTGTGTTGAGTTGTTGATAGTTGGAGTGAGTTGTCTTATCCTCCACATGTGCAATTAGTTATCATCCTCTAATTGGCACATGTTGTAGGAATATCTCCACCTTCCACTCCACCCTTCTAGCTCTCACCTTGCCTTTATAAGCAAGGCTCTTTTCATGTATTATGTAATCCAAACAACAATAATCCTTCTTTTGCATTCAATGATAGAATAGCATCATTCTTTCATTTGATCTCTCTTGTGCTTTCATGAAGTCCTAGATCCTGGGTGGCTCCAATCATAGCCAACTCTAACAATTCCAATGATGTAAAACATGCAACAATTCTAATAAACGTTAGTAAAGATCATAAAAAAATGTGTTACAAATTTAACTATCAACTATAAATTCTATTACATAACCTTAAGTGCTACAAATTGCTTGGTTGAAAGCTCCCATTTTGACATAGGCAAGGAGGATGGTGACAAAGGTTGTGGAATTTGGCTTTACACCAGCCAATTGCATATGCTTTAAAATTTATGAAGCCTTTTCAACAAATCCATTTTGTGCATATCCTGCAGTCATTACAGTCCATGAGACCACATTTCTTTGAGGAATTCTGTCAAACAGTTCCCGTGCCTTGTCTATGCTTCCACATTTTGCATACATGTCTAACAGGGCAGTTGCAACTACAACATCTGACAAAATTCCTCTATCCTTTATGTATTGATGGATGCCCATACCCTATTCCAAAGCTCCCATTTTGACATAGGTAGGAGGATGTTGGCAAAGATTGTGGAATTTGGCTTTACACCAGCCAATTGCATTTGCTTTAAAATTTCTGAAGCCTTTTCAACAAATCCATTTTGTGCATATCCTGCAGCCATTGTAGTCCATGAGACCACATTTCTTTGAGGCATTCTATCAAACAGTTCACATGCTTTGTCTATGCTTCCACATTTTGCATACATGTCTAACAGGGTAGTTGCAACTACAACATCTAACAAAATTCCTCTATCCTTTATGTATTGATGGATGTCCATACCCTATTCCAAAGCTCCCATTTTGACACAGGCAGGGAGGATGTTGGCAAAGGTTGTGGAATTTGGCTTTACACCAGCCAATTACATTTTCTTTAAAATTTCTGAAGCCTTTTCAACAAATCCATTTTGTGCATATCTTGCAGTCATTGTAGTCCATGAGACCACATTTCTTTGAAGCATTCTGTCAAACAGTTCACGTGCCTTGTCAATGCTTCCACATTCTACATACATGTCTAATAGGGCAGTTGCAACTACAACATCTGACAAAATTCCTCTATACTTTATGTATTGATGGATGTCCATACCCTATTCCCAAACTCCCATTTTGACACAGGCAGGGAGGATGGTGGCAAAGGTTGTGGAATTTAGTTTTCAAACAACTCATACTCATAGAGTCATGGTTTTAGGTCATGTATGTTATGGTAACAACAAGGGATTCCAACTATGGTTACGATAGCTAAGACTGCCCTCATTTGTGACCGTAACAAGGTTCTTGGACAACACTATCTTTCTCTTCACACTGGGTACTATATAGGCCAAGATTGGGTTGAAGAAATCACTTGATGGTTACCTATATAGTGATACCACACCCTAATACCCCATGCATTCTAAATAGCTTGAGATTTATACAATACTCAACTAAGATGAAATTGTATCACTGTACCACACTTAACTATGACAATCCTTTCTTGACAACAATTTGTAATCTTTAGACTATTGGGATATTTGCCACAAATAAATATTAGGTCAATGACACTGTTAGGTCTCAAAAATGCAGGTTGCAAATCCTAAGACAATGCCAGGCTCTATGCTTAGATTTGCAATGTTTTTGAACTAATGAAACATAGTTCACCTATAGGGTTGATGACTCCTTGCACTTTAGGTTCTGCTAGACCTAGGCGGGTGCACCTTACTAATGAAGTAGATTAAATGGATGTGTGATCTTGGTTGAGTGATGGATATACCCACAGTAGCAATTGGTCTGGAATAGATGATTACTTGCTGCCTACTTTTTACTTCTAATGTCTGAACAATGATTAAAAATGGTATGGTTCTAATTTGGTATAAATTGTATATGCAATATCAAGGCAAAACTAATGGATATGTTCAACTAATGAAAATGAGTAAGACTAGTGCCTAAATCTATTGGGCTATTTGAGTCAGTGAATGGAAACAGATGTATGTGATTGGTGAGCTTATCTCCTAGCTTAACTCTAATAGTTGGACACTTTGGATATTTACACCTTGTGCAAATGTGCAGGTTTGTATGTGACAGTGCTCTTCTTATATAATCCCAATGATATTCCCTTGAATTAATGTGAAATTATGAAAGGAATTTAATTCTTGAGTTGATGGAAACCAATCACAATAACTTCTTCAAAAGGATTTAATCTTTGACAAGAACCAATTAAAGTCAATTATTAGAAAGGATTTTTAATTCACATCAACTGGAAACCAATCAAAAAACTTCACACGGTGACAACAAATATGCCCTGACAAATGTAAATCTGAATAATTCAATAGAACCACTTTGGAGACATCACAATAACATATAATCATGAAAATTAACACAACTGTTGAACACCGGAAATAAATCACCATGTAGAAATATTCTTCTCCATAATGTTTTTCAGAAAATAAACATGTGTAACTGAAATTCTTTAATTAAAACAGAACTAACAATATATCTTCTTTCTATATGTAATATATACAGTCTTCTTCAAATTAAAGAGAGATACCTATCAATCGATGATCTTATGACCATAATATGTTTTAATTTTTATATCAATATTAGTGAAGAGACCATGTCTCTTCATAGTGTCTTTTGAGAACTAACAAAATTATGAAAATAAACAAATACATTTAATACTAAGCCCTGTTGAGCCATAAGTAGATTTGAGCAAGATGATCCAAATATTTCTAGCTCAAGTGTGTCTATGCATACTCAATGGCATCCCTAATGTCCACCTCTATTGAAACCATCTTCTCCAGATGTGAGCAAACTTCCTTGGATGCCGAATCTTCATGTTTTACAATTTCTAGGGTCTCATCTAATATTCCCTATCACTCCTTGACCCATTCATCCTTGCTCTTCAAATCTTTGTCATTCTTGAGTAACATAGGTACACCTATCTGAGAAGTCTCCATGTATTCTTTCACTTCATCTTGGAGCTTGTCATGATACTTCTTATGCTTCTTAATAAGATTGTCTGCATCAGATGTGCTTGCACTGTCAGAGGTGTGTTTACCGTGTATTTTATGTAACTTATCATGTATTCTATTATTTAGTCTCTCATGTTCTTGAATGACCTTTTGATTTTTAGAGCAAATATCCCATAATTTAGCCATCCATTGCATCAGATGAGCATGCATATTCTACACGACTGTAGTGAGTGTATCTATTTTGACCTATGCCATTTGATCTTTTGAGGGTGATTGGACTTGTTGTGAGCTTTCTTCCTGTGTAATCATTTTAAGAGGGACTGAATCCTTTAAGAAATCATTTTCTTTTTTCAACCTTTCCCAGCTCATTTTGTAGGTATCACTCTCCTTTATCAACAACTCAATCTGAGCTTTATTTAGTTTTGCCACATTTACTCCAAGTTCTACTGTAATGACTGTATCAGTTTCTCCAGCTCTCAATGTCATAACATGGCCAAAAGCTTTTTCAGTGTCAATGGCAACAAGAATTTTGTTTGGTAGGTATAGAGCCCATATCATGAGGGAGTTCTGATCTGGATTGTATTTTGTTCCAGTATATACTTCAACAACCCCTTTGGAACTAAGCTTGTGTTTTGTATCATTATTGTGCATAAAACTGTCAAAAACAAGTGCTGAATTCAAATCAAGACCTAGCAAGATCATTACACCAAATTCTCTGAGCAACTCCCTTCCTTTCTTAAGAGTCATATCTTCCATCTCCTTTCAACTTCTACTTTTAAGGCATTCATTAATTGCATCTGGTTGTCTGGTGTAACATCTAAGTCTGATTCTCTAATAGCCTTCCCCTTGTGTTTGTACAAAAAGGATCTAAACTTAGGGGTATGAATAAACTAGTCATCTGAAATAAAAGATTTATATACAACTTGTCTAGCATCATTATCCCCTATTTCTTCAATTTCCAATCCTCTTTTCAGGGGCTGGTATGGTTCAATTCTACATTTTGAAATTGTATTAGAAAAGTCATGGGGTTTAGAGGCCACAGACCCTTCACTGTCAGAGGAAAACACTTCAATTTCTTGTGCTTCCCTTCTTCTTTCCCTTATTTTCTGATTATATTCATCAATGGCTATTTTAGCATCTGCTTCTTCCAAATTTCTGATTACAACATCATGAGGGAAAGGTACATGAGTATATCCACTCAGTTTTTGCTTCTTCTTAGCATATAATCAATAAATCCCTCTGAGTCAAAAAAATTCTCTGTATTGCTTTCCTAAGATTAAAATGAGACAATTTATCAAGAATGAGATCATAACCTTCTCTAGCTAACACAGTAAAGTCACCAAAACATAAGGTACTTGGCATACAAGACTATTTATCATATGCACTGAGATTCATCACATTTGAGTAGTCAAGCTATCTGACTATTTTCAAGTATGCCACCCTATCTGGTATAGTTTTTGGTAACAGAAAAGGGGTATCCTCAAACCTGTATACTATGATCATTGTGGAATCATGAAAACAATACCAATCCTCCCAATTGTGGTTTACAGTAGGTGGCCCATCAAAATCCTTGGGTCTCAAAAAAATTTTAATTTCTTTTGACAAAGTGTAACTGCATGGGTAGCCATAACATCTGTATAGGGTTTTTACAAAGAATTCTTCAAAGTCAACATAATTGGAATTCACAAACCTATTGTCCCATATTGAGGTCCATAATTGTGGGGGTAGCGATTGACCATCTTTATCAATTTGTGAAATTTTCAACTACTCTAGCCATATATTCAATTCTTGTCCAAAATACAAAACCATATGCATGAAAATAGAATAGTGTCTGAAGTTGACTGTGGGGGAACTATTCTTTAAGGCCTTCAGACGTGAGTCTATTTCCTTAAAAATAAAAGTAGCATAGTCAAATGTCCTGGCGTGATGGCACTAGATATCTGCAGAGATAACCATGGGCACTATGGACATAAATTATGGAACTTTAGTTCCCAACACCTACCCCACTGAGTAATATGTGCATCTCAGGTAAGGTTCGAACAACTCGACATGAAACGGTGGTTCATCCCCTTCTTCAAATGGCACTAGATTCCCCTCATTCCATGGCCTATGTAATGGTAGTCTCTAGCCCTTATATGTGGTATCCAATCCGAAATATTCCTTTTCTAGGGCTTCATGTACGATAGTGGTGTTATATGTGTCATTTAAATCAAAAACTTCACAAATTGCATTTTTAGATATATGAAACAAGGGCTTTCCCTGTAGATTGCATATGGCCTTTTGGTCAAGATCATAATGGTATGCTAGCAGTTTCAAAAGGTCTATATGACAAAAACATCTATGACTATTAATTTCCCTAAATTGAGTTGCCAGGGGTTGCAGACGGGTTCCATCCTATGTCTCCTGTGATAGTGGAACATGAATAATTCATACCTTCGGATAGGACTCCATATATTTTTGACATATTTGTATTTATCTTCAAGTTTTTCCACATTTGCCCTCAGTTGTGCAGTTCTTCTGGCCTTGGGTCCAGAACCAAGCAATTGTTCCACAAGATCTTGGTTTAGTTTCCTTTCTGGTGTTTTCTCTCCCTTCTCTGTTTCAATTTTCTATTTTTTGCCCTTGGTTTGGCTCTTTTCAGTGTGTTGCCTTTTCTTTGTTTTAGAGGAGCCTTCCATTTTATACCAAAACTTGACCGTATCAAAGAAAGTTCAAGGACTTACCTATATATGCTCCGCACAAATCTCCTAATTCTCAGTGAATTCCTTCTTCTCTATCTGCAACCCTTGTGTTGATTTTAGTGGGGATTAGAATGGCTTTTACAACATTATGTTCAATTAGCCATTAATGACAACCACTGGAATTGAATGCAGGGAATTCACGAATTTCAAAATGTCAGGGCAATGCTCTTTTTATCATATCGGTGAGACCATTTTATTCTTTCGCTGATCTTCATATTGTTTTGGCACCATTTTCTTTCATATGTTTCTAGTTGGTCACCAAGGGTACATTGGTGTCTCCACGAAATACTCTTTTCATAGAGTTAGAACCCTTTATTGTCATTTTGAGAGATATTATAATTTTCATCCTGATGTCATTTTGATCAGGTGTGGCAAATTTTCTCCTTGGCATCGGTGAGTGTTTATCTGATAGATAGGGGTTACCTCATCTTTATCAGCATGACAATCTCCATTGTCAAGAGAATATGATAGTCTCCCGATGGGTTAGGTCTTCCTGATGATCTTATCTCCATCGCTCATTTTTATTAGAACATATCAGTGAGAGTCTTATCGAAAGCCTTTTGTCTCTTGTGTCGGGGTGACTTTTGTGGTCGGGGAAGCTTAAGGATTTCATTCCAATTGTATATGTCACACCAATAGTCTTAATATTACGCATCGGGGAGACATTGTTTGCTTCCTGGTGATGAGCCATTGATTGGTGTGACTTAAAGGCTCGGTGCAACTTTAGGATTTCACTTCGATTGTTCTACTCACACTGATGAGTATGCGTCGATGATATGTACAGAATGTCTCCCTGATCTTTTGACATGAAATTTTGATCGTTCAGACATCAATCATCTCTCACCAATTATCACATTATACTTCAAGAATGTATTTTGCTATTCGGGGTGAGTTACTTAAGGTCTTGCCAATATAGATAACTTAGTATCAGAATTAGACTGTGGTCAAAGAGCTAGCTATATTCATGAGATTATTTATGTGCAGATTCTGAAATGGATCTTGTCACACAAATTTTTGGTGGTTGGTTTGGAAAATGAGGGACATTAGTCACATTATGTGGAGACTTGGTGAATTCTTAGTAGACGAATAATGTGAAATTTTTTAGTTCCAATAGACACAAGGATTTTAAACAAAAACCATAATCCCAACTCTATATCCATCCCCTTGGCAGTCTCAAGGGCCACCTTGAGACAAAAAATGCTAATGTACTATTATGACAGTTATGATTGTCCTCCATCATTTCATTGTGCATTTGAAACTTGAGATGAGGACTGGGGAGGTCTCCATTTGTAAAAACATGGAAAATACTCATGGCAAGATCTTTAAAATAGGCATATTCAACTTCAGGCATTTCTGCAGACCCTAGGAAGGTGGATGTAAACTTAGTGACTTTAATTACCACCACAAAGACTATCCCCTTTGTGACTATGACAAGGTAACACTATCATGCTCTTCATGACAATCCCTTCTCCATTGGGTGATGACCTAATAACATTTATCTCCTTTGTGATTTCAATGTCTCTTTAATGCACTATCATAGGAGTCTTGACAATCCTTATGTATTAGTGAAGAAGGCTTCCAATAAATCAGAAAGGAGGGCTTAAGATTATATACAAAGTCCTAGTCTTCATACCCTAGTCACATATCACCCCTCTAAGAAGAACTCAAGATAATTGCCCTTTAATACAGGAAGTCAATGCAATTTTAAAAGTTAAAGTGTAAGAGGCCAAAGGATAAGAAAACTTAAGGCCTTAAGGGTTTTAAAGGAATAAAAATATAGGCTTGCAAACTCGACTTAAAACCCTAACCCTAGGTGGGTACCACCAGATACCACCAGAACCCTTTAACTTGGCATTGCAAAACCTTGTCCAATCTAATCGTGGGAAGTCAAAATCAAGCATGTACACTCACATATGATAGATAAGTATGCCTACCAAGTAGTTTGACATAAAAATGAATAGGCTTCAAATTATAACCCTTCAAAGTAGGCCACTGAAGTATATTGTATAGGTGCATTTCTGAGTGCTGTAGTCAGATTTTTCATCATGGGAACCTAATTTTTTTGCAAAAAATGGTAGGAAATTTTAGGTTCCAACAAGTCCATTAGATGGAGGCAGAAAAATAAGGGTTTTCTATTCATTATAATCCCGTTAAACTTAAGCATATGAGATAGCATGGCACACACAAAATGTTGTGGATAATGACCACAAGATTAGGTTAATTGCGACCACTTTTTGTAAGCAAGCACAAGACTAGTATACTCATTATGATCCTAATGGCACCAAGAAGGGTCCCCAAAGATATAAGAGTAATCATTTTTCATCTAAGAGAAATCTTACATTTAAGGGCGCTAGAGCCAATAGAGAAGCACTTTAGAACTCATCGTACGCATCAATAAACAACTCAACACAAGAAATTCAAATTGACATATTAACACAACAATATCCAACTAAGTTATTGAAAGTCAACTATTGATACCTCGTTCTCCATCCAGATTACAAAATCGATCCACTTTTTGCTTTGTAACATTTCCTTTTCAAATTGGCTTGGATGCCGGCCATATTTCTCCTCCTGTCAAAACATGGCACATGGACTAGTTAAACTAATTAATATGCAATCATTTAATTTTTCCTTGAAATTAAAAAAAATATATCATTTAACTTATTAAATATACTTACAAATGTATAGATCAAGACCTATAAACCTTTCTAGCCACTATGATGCGTGACATGAAGTTTGTCAAGCCTGGCCTTGGAGGCCTTGTCCTGAAACATATACTAATTCAATTTAACTATGCACAAATAAAATTCAAAAATCATTTAATAAATTTGATATAATCTTATGAGCAAATTCAAATACCCGCATACTCTCCTCACCAAACTTCCTCTGTGCATCAGACTTCTCATATGCTTTTACAAGCTCTTTCCATACTTTCAAACTTACATCAATTGGCCTTTTTTGAGCCTTTGCTCGGGAGGGAGTTTTTTTATCTTCTTTGTTTGGTTGCATTGAAATCTCTTGCAGTTTTGAGACATTCATAGCTTTATCTTCTTGACAGACCAACCTGTGCCAAATTTAGTCTCCATGTCTTGGATAACTGCTTTTTGCAGGTGCATGGGTATCTTTGAGAATGGAAAATGTAGATGGCCTTTGAACCTTTAAAGGCATGATTCCTTCAACCTATTTGTTGTGATGTTCACAACACGCCCCATTTTGCTCCTTAGCAAAACGAGGACCCCTGCTGATGTCTTGCTTTTTGCTTCTGCTTGTGTTTTTTCTGCTTCCTGGCGGTCTGGTAAAAATGAAGGTCAGGTGCATCATCATCATGATATATGATAAGGTAGGTCATCATCATGAGGTCTGTTTGTCAAAGTTCATATTTTGTTTCTGTGACCTCATATTTTGAAAGAGCTTGAAATTTCATGCAGGTTTGCCTTTTACTTCACTTGAAAATTCGTCCATATGTGGAAGTTATGCACGGTCAAAGTCTTGGTCAAACCTGATATTCGCAGGAGGATCATCATATTTTTATATCCTAAGTCATGTTGACAGGATCATCATGATCTTGGTCTATCACCGGCTAAAAATCATGCAGTCGCAGTATCCGGACGTCAATCTTAGGTGGTAGTACCCTTTACCCGTCAAAAGGCCTTGTGCGCCTTATGCAGCATCATGATTTTCTTAAGAGCGTCATATTTTACAAACTTGGTTTTGCTGTATAAGGACATCATCATCATATTTGAAACGCACCCCCCTGATAATATCCTGAGGTTCGAATATCATGATGATATCAACTTTAAGTCAAGGTAAGTTCCCCCGTCGAAGTGGTCTGTTGTATCGCGAGCATCATCATGATATTTCAACATTACCTGATCTTATAATATCATGCTGATCACCCTGACTTAGCAAATTCATTATCGGCATATTTGCATGCGCACGTTCAAAACCTATCGCAAGGTCATCATCATGATATTTGCTGAAGTTTGAATTATGATGATGACGACTTCACATCATCCTGATCTTTCACGAGGATCATTTGCTGAATTTCGCCAAGTGCTGGAAACATCATCATCATGATAATTCGAGATAGAGGATCATCATCTTCATATCCTCCTGATCTCCGGTTAGCGAATATCATGACGATCACCCTATCTATTAAGAAGAAGCCGATATTACATTTCTCAGCAGCATCATCATATTTTAAAATATCACCCTGGCCCGAATATCATGATGACCTTAACTCGTCCTTGTGCTCCGAAAACGAAATATGATGATTACGTCATCATGATAAATCGATGATGATCATCATCATCATATTTTATCATGTCCTATTGTCAAGATCATCATGATCTTGTTTGTGCGCCCGATATTTCGCCAAGTCCTCCTGCCGATGAAATACAACCTTTTGCAAGTATCCTGATGATCATCATCATCACATTTTCCCTTCGGCAGGATTTTTTCCCAAACATGATCCGGTTGGCGAAATATCATGATGATGTCATGTTCAAGTTTAACTAAGGCTCCGAATATCATGATGACGTCATCCCGATCTGATAAACGAAGAAGTAAATATCCTGATGATCATCATCATCATCATTTTTTCTTTCAACAGGATATTTTCCAAGACCCGATCTGGTTCGCGAAATATGATGATGATGTCTTATTCTATGTTCGACAGAAGCTAATATCCTGATGATCATCATCATCATCTTTTTTCCTTCAAACAGGATATATTTTTCAAGCACGATCCGTTTCCCGAACATGATGATGATGTCTTATTCCAAGTTCGACAAAAGCAATTATGATGATGATCTTCATCATGCTGATTTCTTTCGAGAGGGTTACCTTGGCCGCGAAAGGGTCATATTCACTTCATCATCCTGATCATGCTCCTTAGGTGACCCGATATCACAAATATCCCCCTGATCTTAGCCGAACATGATGATGACATCATCCTTAGCATTTCAATGAAGCCCGAATATCATGATGACGTCACCATCATCTTCCTTTCCTCGGCAGCATGATTATATTTGTATCCTCCTATTCTTCTTCAGCATGATGATGATGATGATGTTGTTCGTTTCTCCATATGCAGAAGTCAAATATCATGATGACATTCATCTAAACCTTCAGGAGGGAGAGCATCATATTTTCCAAAATATCATGATGATGAGGTATATCGACTAACCTATTTTTTGACGCACCGACAGGGATGATCATGCCGATAGGTGGGAAATGAGGCGGTGGACATTTTAAAGTGTTTTTTTTGGCGCCTCTGGCATTTTTTCAGTCAGCGATAGTTGACCCGCGTAGTTTAAGCAGTCTGAACGCATTTTTGACGCGTTTTGAGCGGATTTCTGGATCTGATTTCCGCGATCTTGCACAGTCACCATGATTTAAACGCTTATTTTAATTTCATGCTGTTTTTATGATAAATGTGAAACTTATTGCTCGTCTTGTCTTGCAGGCTTGCAGTTGAGGAAGCAGCTGGAAAGTCAATACAGTGACCTCATAGAGGAAGAAGATCTGATCTCAGGAGCAAGAAGATAGAGATGAAATGCAAAAGGTCAAGGCCATTCAAGTAAAGAAGAAGGTCGCAGCTGAAGGTATTATCACAAAAGACAAGCAGAAGTTATTACCCAGCTGCCGGAACTTCTCAGAAGGGGCAATATTTCGCCCAGATTTGACCACAGCTCAGAGATATTTTTGAGAACTGGTTCACCTGCATTTATTGCTGTAACTAGAGGTTTGAACCAGGGGTTCAGTTAGGTTTTTTGCTGTAGTGAGGACAATCAGAATGTCTTTATATTGTGCCTCTCTACACTGTAATACTTTACAACAGGGGCTACACAACAGAGATTCTAGGAAAACACAGCAGTTAGCTTAGCATAGTTTAGAAGTAGAAGAAGGAGGTCGCCTGTTTGTCTGCAGTAAGGTGCGCGTGGAATGTCTGGCTGCCTTACTGTATCTGTAAAGCTTGTAAGTTCTCTGTAGTATGATCAATGAAACTAAGAGTCATTCTTACATTGTAAATCATGTATGGCTATTCGTTTCTAATACAATAGAATCTGGAGTTCTGCATCTATCTTTTGAGTGTTCTCCTGCTCTTCTTTGTGTTTTGAAATATCTTCTTTGAGAGCTTGCAATTTTAAATGTATGTTTGTGAAAATGCTCAGGACTTACATTTAGGGTTTTTACTGTGGATTTGATCAGATTACTGTGGTATTTACATAGTGCATAACAGAAACACTTAGATCCTTCGGTAGATTAAATGAGGTATAGTTTAGATCTTTCTAACTTTTCCCAACCCATCTGAAATATCTAGCTGAAAACGTAGAAATCCAAAGGAAATTGTCTCAAATTTGAAGAAGCATGATAACAGAGCTATAAGTAGACAGTTTTCATAAACAGATCAAGAAGAAAGCTGCAAAATCCAAGAAAACCCTCTAAAACTTGCAGCCCAGTATCACTTGTATGCAAATGAACAGAATACTTGTTGAAATCTATGACCTCTTTGCATATTCTTAGTCCAGTAAACCACAAAATAAACCTAAACTACGTAAGGCCCCTTGAACATTACAGCTTCACATTGACCAACTGAACTTGACCAACCGAACCATTGTAGACTTGGGATTAGTTGAATCACCAAATGATTCCTTCTTGTCTTTCAAGTATAGTTTCAGTTCATTTTATGTGAATTTTAACTTATTGTTATGATTGCATCAAAACAGTCATCAACAGTTTTCTGGCGCTAGAAGGAGGGCTAGAAGGCTGTATATCGCAATCATCAACAGTTTTCTGGCGCTAGAAGGAGGGCCTGATTTGGTTTAGGGTTAATTTTCTGAGTTTAAATGCTATATTCTGAGATATGTTAGATCTCATAAAATTTCAAAGGCCTAAAAAGTTGAAAGAGGGTCCTATTTTTAATGGACTCATATAGGGGCAGTTTTCAAGTTGACATTCCTTCATTTCAGAAAGCTTTGAATAACCAGCTTTATCCCAAAAATTTATATAGCTATGGTTTATTTGGAAGGTGTAGGATACATAAGTCCATAGAGCATGGTGAGCTTAATTGTTTAGCTTTCCTTACAAGATTAGATTTACATTTGAAAGGACTAATCTCTCTCTCAGATGTGTATAAGGCTAAAAGTTGGCAGGGAAGTGAGGAGATTATTGAGCGACAGAAGGATGCAGCATCAACGGTCATTAAATGTACAGAGAATACAAAGATGGAACCAATGCTAAGAATAAAGGGTAATAGGATCTCTTGGCAGGAATCATGTAATGGTAAGAAAAAAAATCTATCTTTTCGTCAGGATCCGGCTGTGATTAAAGTTACTGAAAAGTATAAATATCCTAAAAAATGCAGAGAAGAAATCACAGCTCCTGTCTCTTTTCTAGATAATAAGCAAAAAGGATTTAATGAAAAAGAAAAGGAAAGTGAGGTTCATCTTGATACATTTGATAAATATATGGAACTACTAAGGAATATTTGTCAAGAAGAAGCCTCTGGGTCTGACCTGAAAAGTTTTAACGAACATGATTTGGCAAAGAAATGTAAACAAGCATTGGCAGAATTAAAATGCACTAAAATTGATAAGATCCCTACTGTAGAAACTAATGAAGTCATAGAAAAGAAAGTAAATCCTAGTGTTACACCTGACTTCTTTAAATTAAATGATCAAAATCAAGATTGTTGCAAGTCAATAGAATTAGACTCTTCACTGAATGATAAATATGAGTCAGTTGATGAACAATTTTTGAAAATTGAAAATACAGAAGATCATGGAGCTGCTGTACACAGTCAGACATCACCCCCATGCCATGTTGAAAATAAAACAGTGGAGTACTCCTGTCAATCAAAAGATGTCATCCCACTTTTACTCTCAAGTGATTTAGAAATGATTAATTTCTGTATATCAGATGATGATGAAGATACTTACTTAAGTGCTGATGTGCAGGAAACTAATGAGAACATTGAGAAGTTTGCTAAATTTGAGGATAAACTGAACATCCAGAATGAAGGAACAAAGCTGGATGAAGATAAAGAAATGATACATCTAGAGTCATTCATCTTTCAACTTGAAAAAGAACTAGACATAGAGCTGGGCAATGAAAATGCAGAGCTAAATGAAGAGCCAGCTATCAATAAACAAGTGTGTTCCACAGAGCTAAAGGCACATCAGGTTGTCTCTTTCCTTTCCGTAGTAAACAATGATAAATGCTATTTTGATTATGGAAATTCAAGAGATAGGACATGCTTATGGATTAATCATAAACCTGATGAGCTGCCTCAGTTACTAGTTGAGAGCTATTCTGATAAACACAATGAATCTAGAATATCAGAATTTTTTTCAGAATTCAAAGATAAATCTGCTATGATGAGGACGATAACTAGTACCCTGTTACTCCTGCACAACCTAAAGAAATATGCAAGTAGGGGTGTTCTTGGGTCTATTTCCTGGGTTTCTAAATTGCCTCATGGAGGCTTGTATATAGTTTGGTAGGGTAGTTGTTTTTGTTTTTGTGTTCTTCTTTTGCTGTTTTCTTTTTTAGGTTGGTTGTTTGTATAGCTTGTCTTCTTTTTGTTTCTTTCTGTTTGTACAGTTTTTTCTTTTGCTGTTTTGTTTGTACAGCCTGTTTGTTTGGTTTGTTTGTTGTCTCCTCAGCAGGGATCTTTATTTTACTGTAGAGTATTAAGGAGCAAAACTAGCAACCATTCAAAACAGTATAAAATTTAGGATATTCAGGTTAACCATTTGCAATTTACACATAACTTGTCACTGTCATGAATGTAGAGAGTTGTTCATCTTCTGAAGTTTCGTATTCAATAAATGTGATTGAGAATTCGAAGCAGGTTTCTCACGATGACACACCTAAAATCCTTGGGTTTGTTGAACCTACCAGTGTAGATATTAGGTGAAAAATCAGAGGTCACCCTTGCTACCATTACAATTCTCAGCTTAATTTCAGCAAGTGTCCACTCCTTGCATCATCATGAAGTTACAAATTGCTATATCTTATGAAATCTTTCAAAGTTAGAAAACAAATAAATAAATAAATAAATGAATAAAGCAGATTATACTGAAAATCCAGATTAAGCCATCTAAGTAACTCTACCGGGGCTATGGACGCTCGCTGGCAGTGGGGCTCTACTTAGGAGAATTGTAACGATAACCTTGCCGGGGCTATAGACGCTCGCTGGCAGCAAGGCTCTATCCAGTCGGCTATGAGGGAATATCCTCACCTACGTAAGCTAATGTCAGTCACTGGTTTGTTCAACCGATCTTCAAGATGAGGATAATTAATCACATGCACACAACTAAACTGAAAATGGAAATTCATGCATCTTTATTGAACACTTTGAGTCTCAAGCTGAATAGTAATTTGCAGGAAAGATAGTTGGAAGTTATGAGTTCATTTCACCTAGTTTCCTTGAACACTTTGAATTTAATTGTTTTGTTTTGGTTACTAGTTGTTGTGATGTTCACAACACGCCCCATTTTGCTCCTTAGCAAAACGAGGACCCCTGCCGATGTCTTGCTTTTTGCTTCTGCTTGTGTTTTTTCTGCTTCCTAGCGGTCTGGTAAAAATGAAGGTCAGGTGCATCATCATCATGATATATGATAAGGTAGGTCATCATCATGAGGTCTGTTTGTCAAAGTTCATATTTTGTTTCTGTGACCTCATATTTTGAAAGAGCTTGAAATTTTATGCAGGTTTGCCTTTTACTTCACTTGAAAATTCGTCCATATGTGGAAGTTATGCACGGTCAAAGTCTTGGTCAAACCTGATATTCGCAGGAGGATCATCATATTTTTATATCCTAAGTCATGTTGACAGGATCATCATGATCTTGGTCTATCACCGGCTAAAAATCATGCAGTCGCAGTATCCGGACGTCAATCTTAGGTGGTAGTACCCTTTACCCGTCAAAAGGCCTTGTGCACCTTATGCAACATCATGATTTTCTTAAGAGCGTCATATTTTACAAACTTGGTTTTGCTGTATAAGGACATCATCATCATATTTGAAACGCACCCCCCCGATAATATCCTGAGGTTCGAATATCATGATGATATCAACTTTAAGTCAAGGTAAGTTCCCCCGTCGAAGTGGTCTGTTGTATCGCGAGCATCATCATGATATTTCAACATTACCTGATCTTATAATATCATGCTGATCACCCTGACTTAGCAAATTCATTATCGGCATATTTGCATGCGCACGTTCAAAACCTATCGCAAGGTCATCATCATGATATTTGCTGAAGTTTGAATTATGATGATGACGACTTCACATCATCCTGATCTTTCACGAGGATCATTTGCTAAATTTCGCCAAGTGCTGGAAACATCATCATCATGATAATTCGAGATAGAGGATCATCATCTTCATATCCTCCTGATCTCCGGTTAGCGAATATCATGACGATCACCCTATCTATTAAGAAGAAGCCGATATTATATTTCTCAGCAGCATCATCATATTTTGTAATATCACCCTGGCCCGAATATCATGATGACCTTAACTCGTCCTTGTGCTCCGAAAACGAAATATGATGATTACGTCATCATGATAAATCGATGATGATCATCATCATCATATTTTATCATGTCCTATTGTCAAGATCATCATGATCTTGTTTGTGCGCCCGATATTTCGCCAAGTCCTCCTGCCGATGAAATACAACCTTTTGCAAGTATCCTGATGATCATCATCATCACATTTTCCCTTCGGCAGGATTTTTTCCCAAACATGATCCGGTTGGCGAAATATCATGATGACGTCATGTTCAAGTTTAACTAAGGCTCCGAATATCATGATGACGTCATCCCGATCTGATAAACGAAGAAGTAAATATCCTGATGATCATCATCATCATCATTTTTTCTTTCAACAGGATATTTTCCAAGACCCGATCTGGTTCGCGAAATATGATGATGATGTCTTATTCTATGTTCGACAGAAGCTAATATCCTAATGATCATCATCATCATCTTTTTTCCTTCAAACAGGATATATTTTTCAAGCACGATCCGTTTCTCGAACATGATGATGATGTCTTATTCCAAGTTCGACAAAAGCAATTATGATGATGATCTTCATCATGCTGATTTCTTTCGAGAGGGTTACCTTGGCTGCGAAAGGGTCATATTCACTTCATCATCCTGATCATGCTCCTTAGGTGACCTGATATCACAAATATCCCCCTGATCTTAGCCGAACATGATGATGACGTCATCCTTAGCATTTCAATGAAGCCCGAATATCATGATGACGTCACCATCATCTTCCTTTCCTCGGCAGCATGATTATATTCGTATCCTCCTATTCTTCTTCAGCATGATGATGATGATGATGTTGTTCGTTTCTCCATATGCAGAAGTCAAATATCATGATGACATTCATCTGAACCTTCAGGAGGGAGAGCATCATATTTTCCAGAATATCATGATGATGAGGTATATCGACTAACCTGTTTTTTGACGCACCGACAGGGATGATCATGCCGATAGGCGGGAAATGAGGCGGTGGACATTTTAAAGTGTTTTTTTTGGTGCCTCTGGCATTTTTTCAGTCAGCGATAGTTGACCCGTGTAGTTTAAGTAGTCTGAACGCATTTTTGACGCGTTTTGAGCGGATTTCTGGATCTGATTTCGACGATCTTGCACAGTCACCATGATTTAAACGCTTATTTTAATTTCATGTTGTTTTTATGATAAATGTGAAACTTATTGCTCGTCTTGTCTTGCAGGCTTGCAGTTGAGGAAGCAGCTGGAAAGTCAATACAGTGACCTCATGGAGGAAGAAGATCTGATCTCAGGAGCAAGAAGATAGAGATGAAATGCAAAAGGTCAAGGCCATTCAAGTAAAGAAGAAGGTCGCAGTTGAAGGTATTATCACAAAAGACAAGCAGAAGTTATTACCCAGCTGCTGGAACTTCTCAGAAGGGGCAATATTTCGCCCAGATTTGACCACAGCTCAGAGATATTTTTGAGAACTGGTTCACCTGCATTTATTGCTGTAACTAGAGGTTTGAACCAGGAGTTCAGTTAGGTTTTTTGCTGTAGTGAGGACAATCAGAATGTCTTTATATTGTGCCTCTCTACACTGTAATACTTTACAACAGGGGCTACACAACAGAGATTCTAGGAAAACACAGCAGTTAGCTTATCATAGTTTAGAAGTAGAAGAAGGAGGTCGCCTGTTTGTCTGCAGTAAGGTGCGCGTGGAATGTCTGGCTGCCTTACTGTATTTGTAAAGCTTGTAAGTTCTCTATAGTATGATCAATGAAACTAAGAGTCATTCTTACATTGTAAATCATGTATGGCTATTCGTTTCTAATACAATAGAATCTGGAGTTCTGCATCTATCTTCTGAGTGTTCTCCTGCTCTTCTTTGTGTTTTGAAATATCTTCTTTGAGAGCTTGCAATTTTAAATGTATGTTTGTGAAAATGCTCAGGACTTACATTTAGGGTTTTTACTGTGGATTTGATCAGATTACTGTGGTATTTACATAGTGCATAACAGAAACACTTAGATCCTTCGGTAGATTAAATGAGGTATAGTTTAGATCTTTCTAACTTTTCCCAACCCATCTGAAATATCTAGCTGAAAACGTAGAAATCCAAAGGAAATTGTCTCAAATTTGAAGAAGCATGATAACAGAGCTATAAGTAGACAGTTTTCATAAACAGATCAAGAAGAAAGCTGCAAAATCCAAGAAAACCCTCTAAAACTTGCAGCCCAGTATCACTTGTATGCAAATGAACAGAATACTTGTTGAAATCTATGACCTCTTTGCATATTCTTAGTCCAGTAAACCACAAAATAAACCTAAACTATGTAAGGCCCCTTGAACATTACAGCTTCACATTGACCAACTGAACTTGACCAACCGAACCATTGTAGACTTGGGATTAGTTGAATCACCAAATGATTCCTTCTTGTCTTTCAAGTATAGTTTCAGTTCATTTTATGTGAATTTTAACTTATTGTTATGATTGCATCAAAACAGTCATCAACACTATTCACAAATGCTTTTCTAGCATCCGTCATTCAGACGTCCCTTGAAACCACATCGTATTCTATCTTGGTATCATAGGTACTAATGCAAGATGCAAAACATGGCATGATGGTTGAAGAAGTATGTGTCCTAGGAGTGGGTGGGACATTGGAAGCCTCTGTTCCTTGTTCCACATTCTTAGAGGTTATTGTTATTGATTTCCTCCTGGATCTTTTGCTCAATCGATGACTGGTTGGGGAATCAATTGATTCCCTTTAACACTATTAATTTGGTTGTAATGTTTCAGGGGCTTTACCAGATCATTTTTCTATGTATCTGGCAAGCATTGTCAAGTCCACACCATCCAATTTGTTCACTGCCTGTACCCCCAATATGGAAGCCAATGCCTCTTTATCTTTGTTAGTATCATGTGTTGTAAGTATGGGCCTAACCAGTGTTGTCATTGATGTCAATATACTCTTGTTGCATTGATGATAAGGATTGGATGAGCTGTATGCTGAGGATATTGAGAAAAATAGTCCTATCAGGAACAGAGAAGAACAATGAAGACAGTGAGGCTAAGATGAAGATTAGAGGATGCACTTCAAAGGGTTTGTAGATATGTGTCTTAAAATGATCCAGTAAAGATTTCAGAGGTCTGCATGAAGATCTGAAGAAGTTATGGCCACTTAAGTAAAACTGGTTTTGGTAGATGTTCAGAAGTGATGGAGTGACACAGATAGGTCCGGTAAGATCCATAAATGCAATATCTTGTTCTGCAGATTTGGTGGAGTGTTTACGAAGTCAATGTGAATTAACAACTCAATTGGTTCATGGTCTGGAGGTCTGCAAGCATCTATCCCAATATGACAGTGATGACAGACTGTGTTCTTGAGGTTTCAGATGGAGAGAATGATTTTAGTAAGCAAAAGTAGTGTGGATGTTCTTGGTGATTCAGGAAAGCTTGTGGAGGTCTTTGGATTGTGTCTAATTCGTGTTGGTGGTCCGCATTGAAGATTAAGCTCGTAATTGAAGAATTACTTCCGGATGATGATGTTCTTCCTAAGTTTGGCTGACTGGATAAATTACACCTCCTACAAATGATCTTGAAGATGTTCTGTGAAGAATGGCATGTTCCTAAAGGAAGATTGAAGTATCAAATCTGCATGGCTGACAGTGTGTTGATCCGCGTGAAGTCTTTTTGTAATTAGTCATGTTGTATTTATGTATTTACTCTGTAATGTATGCCGACTTGGATGATTATCCCTAAGTTAATGTCTTGAATAAATAAGGAGTTGTAAAGTCATTTCAAAATAATCTTGTGGAGATGAGAGTGTGGTAGAGAGGAGTAGAGCGGAAGGCAAAGTAGAAGTATTGAGCTTAAATGGAACTAACTCAAGCATGGTGAAGATGCTATTCTTCAGTTCAAGTATGTAATAACTATTATTCTGTAGATAGTGTGTCTCCTGTAGGCAGTGGGCCTCTTGTGAGTAGTGTGCTCAGGCAGTGAACCCTAATTGGCATGTACCATTTTGTTCTTTCTATTCTTTTAACAAAGAATACAATCTTGGGTTAGTCACCCCGTGGTTTTTCCCTTAACCGGGTTTTCCACGTTAAAAATCTTGGTGTCTATGTGTTAATGTGTTTCTGCTCTTGAATTGCTACATTATGTTTCCATGATTGATTTATTATTATGCTGATGAATTAAGAAAAGGATTTAAGTGATTAATTGCAAGAAAGTTTTGGACAACTGATTCACCCCCCCTCTCAATTGTCTATCCTAAATCTAACAATTGGTATCAGAGCTAAGTTCCTCTAAAAGAGCTTAATCGATTGAGGAGATCCAGGATGTCATCCTACAAGAAGGATAGTCTAAGGTTTGATGGAACAAATTTCACTCTTTGGTAAAGTCACATGGAATGTCACTTGCAATGTATGGGAATCCAGTATTGGATCATGGCTTCAAAGAAGTATACTCCTCCATAGAATGGTCCGAGAACTGTTGATGAAGTCAAAGATACTAAAAACAATCTTTAGACTAAAGAAACTCTACTAAGTGCCTTATCTGATTCAGAGCTGACAAATGTTATTGACCTAAAAATTGCTTATGAGATTTGGGAAAAATTGGAACTTCTGCATGAAGGAGACAAGTATGTTAAATGTGCCAAGCTACAGAGTCTGAAAGGAAAATTCAAAAGTCTGAAGATGAGAGAAGATGAAAATATCACTACATTTATGCCAAGAGTAAATGAGCTTGTTTGTGGCATTAGATGTGCTGGTGGAATCTTGGATGAAGATGAGATTGTTGGCAAAGTTCTTAGATCCCTTCCTGATTGTTACAAATATAAGGTTGCTACTATTGAAGAATTTAGATCCTTTTTAGGTATCACAAAAGATCAATTGGTTGGTAAACTAGCTGCATTTGAATTAACCGAGTTTGGAGATGCCCCCCCAAGACTGAATCTGCATTCAAATCTAGTGCCTCTATAAAAGGAAAACAAAAGTTTGATCCAGGAGAGAATTCTTCAAAGAAACTATCATGGTATGAAAAAGCAAGAAAATACCTGGAAGAAGATGAAGCGGAAGCTGCTCAACTTGAAGCCCTTATTTCAAAAAGACTGCCAAGAGGATTCGGTAAGTATGAGGGGAAATTGTCTTTTAAGTGTTTTAATTGCAATAAGAATGGTCATTTTGCCTCAAGGTGTCTGGAAAGATTTTCAAGGCCAAATCCTAACAGATCAAGGTTCCAAAAGAAATGTTACTATGTTCATGAAGATGATGATGATGGAGTAACAGATGATGAATCAGAGACAAGAAACAAATCCCGAAGTGACTGGGTGTTTATTGCCATCAATGAAGAAGATCCAATGCCCTCTGAATCTGTCAATCATAAAATTGTAGAAAGAGCTCTGGTTGCCCAAGTTGAAGAAAATGATGATTGGGTCATTAACAGTGGATGCTCCCACCATATGATAGGTGACAAAAATAAGTTCATATATTTGGAAAGATATGAAAGAGTGGTAAAATTTGGTGATAATTTTGCTGGCAGAATCAAAGGTAGAGGAACTATTTCTTTTGATGGAAAGAACAAAACCAGTAATGTACTATATGTTGAAGGCCTGAAGCACAATCTTATCAGTGTTGGACAGTTGGTGGACAAAGGCTATGATCTCCAATTCAAAAATAGAAAATGCAAGATCTTTGAAAGTTCCGGAATAGAGATTGCATCCAATACTCAAACTAAAGGTAGTATTTTCCACATGGTTGGTACTGGTAAAAGTTGCTTATTTGTTCAAATTGATCAGAGTTGGTTGTGGCATAGGAGAATGTGTCATGTGAATTTTGATAATATCATCAAGATAAGCAACACTCAGGCTGTAAGAGATCTTCCAAAACTAGTGAAACCTACTAATAGTTTGTGCAAAGAATGTCAGTTGGGTAAGCAAAGTAGAGTCACATTCAAAAGTAAAGAACAGTCTTCTACCAGATTATTGGACTTAGTTCATACTGATCTATGTGGTCTGGCAAGAATCAGGAGTGTGCAAGGTGATAGATACTTCATGTTATTAATTGATGATCACTCCCAAATGATGTGGGTAACTTTTCTGAAAGAGAAATCAGAGGCTCTTGAGAAATTCAAAATATTCAAAGCTATGGTAGAGAATGAAACTGGATTAAACATAAAATGTCTGAGGTCTGATAGAGGGGTGTGTGCAAGAAGTTGAGTCCACTTTTTGGCCAAAAAGTGGAAGTGTTTTCCCTGATTTTTAGAATTTGTCACATTTGACCTGAAAATTTGAAGCACTTAAATGTGGAATCTTGAAAAAAGTCAGTAAATATGAAATATAGTACGTGGAGTCTAGTTTTCAAATATGTAATTTTTTTTAATACCCAGATGATACAAATTGATTTTTAATTGGCGTTTCTAAAAACCACTATTTAAAAGTCAATTTTTTTTTACTATACCATGCACGTGTACGTCAATAATATTTTGACCTAAATAATCATATTTTTTAAAATCCTTTTTGGAAAAGATTTGTAACTCACTGAAGCGTGTTTTCCATATTTTTTGTAATTTTTTATTGAATATATTTTTTTTGTTAATTTTTTATTGGCCATTTTTGGTGTTTTAAAAAACCGTCGTGTACGTCACGCATAAGATGACCTAAACTTATCATTTTTTGAATCTTTTTTTTCAAATTGAAAAGAATTGTTTGAAGTACGTTTTCATACAATTTTTTTTCAAAAAATTATTTTGATAAAAGTTACTAAAATATTAAAAAACCCTGATAATTCAAGTTTATGGACCTGTTTCATCATAAATTAATTAAAAAATAGAAAAATAATCCAATTGTAAAAAAAAATTACATATTTAGAATCTACACTGTCTTATCTATAATGGGTTTCAATTTCATCAAAAATTATACAAAAAAGGGCCTTCAGACATATGCCCAAAGTCACTATTTTGTTGTGACATTGACATGACCTTCAACTTGCAGGTCAAACTAGGTTCAAAGCAAAGGGTTGGGTTCCCAAGCCTTTTTTCCAACCTAAAACCCATAGCAAAAATGGGGTCAGAAATTCAAATTTTATGAAACGGGATCCCGTTTCATAAAAGGTTAATATTTTAACCTTTATGAAACAGGATCCTGTTTCATAAAAGGTTAATATTTTAACCTTTATGAAACGGGATCCCATTTCTAGAAAACGTGATCCCACTTTTGGCTCAGGACCCTGAAGCATAACGAGATCCTGTTTCATAAAAAATGGGATCCCATTTTGGTTTACCTGATTTCAGGTTTTTTTCCAAGTCTAAAACTTCCACCTTAAGTGGACTCATTTTTGTGCATTTACCTAGAGGTGGAGAATTCACATTCGGTGAGTTCATAGAATTCTATGAGAAACATGGAATAAAAGGACAGTTGTCTGCTCCAAGGACTCACAACAGAATGGAGTAGTGTAGAGAAAGAACTAGACCATCCAGGAAGCATCTATGGAAGCAAATGTTCCTTAGATCTACTGGAGAGAAGCTATGAGCACTGCAGTCTATACTCTTAATCAAGTACAAATCAGAACCAATACTGGTAAGACTCCTTATGAGCTCTAGTTTGGCATCACTCCCATTGTGAGGTATTTCAAAGTCTTTGGTAGCAAATGTTACATTAAAAGAGATGAAGATCTAGGTAAATTTGATGTTAGAAGTGATGAAGGAATATTCTTGGGTTATTCTACTCAAAGCAAAGCATACTAGTGTTATAACAAAAGATTGAGAAAGATTATAGAAAGTACAAATGTGAAGGTTGATGAAGGTATTGAAAAACCCTCAAGGTTTTATGAATATGATGAAGATGATCAGAATGATGTTTGGATCCAAGGAGTTCAAGCCCCTTCTGAGATTCAGATTCAGACTGATCCGATGAACCAGGAAGAGGAGATAAGTTTGAATGAACCTGTTCAAGAGACAGAAGTGCAAGAAAGTCCCAAAATTCCCAGGTATGTAAAACTGAATCACTCTGAAGACCAGATCATAGGTGATAAAAGCAAAGGTGTTCAAACAAGAAGAAGGATTTCTCAAGATTCAGAAGAGTATTGTCTGATTTCAAAGGTTGAACCCAAAACAGTGAATGAAGCATGCAATGATGAAAACTGGACTAAAGCAATGGAGGACGAGCTGATGCAAATTGAGAAAAATCACACCTGGGATCTTGTTCCCAGACCTAGAAACAAGAATATGATTGAAACCAAATGGGTCTTCTGGAATAAACTAAATGAAGATGGTGAAGTAGTCAGAAACAAAGCCAGATTGGTCTGGAAGGGTTACTTCCAAGTAGAAGGAGTTGATTTTGAAGAAATTTTTGCTCCAGTGGCAAGAATTGAAGTAGTCAGGGTATTTCTTGCCTTTGCTCCCTTCAAGGAATTCAAAGTATATCAGATGGATGTCAAGTCTAGCTTCCTGAATGGTGACTTGGAAGAAGTATACATTGAGCAACCAGATGGATTTCAATTGTCTGGTCATGGTGATATGGTCTGCAAGTTGAAGAAAGCACTGTATGGACTCAAGAAAGCCCCAAGAGCCTGGTATGAAAGATTGGATAAGCATCTTTTGAAGATTGGTTTCAACAAAGGTACTACTGACAGTAATTCGTACTTCAAAATTGATCATGAAAATATCTTAATTGTTGATGATATAATTTTTGGAGCAAGAGATAGCATGTGCAAGACTTTTGCAAATCAAATGAAAAGTGAATTTGAGATGTCCATGTTTGGGGAAATGAATTTCTTCTTGGGTCTACAAATCACTCAAACAAAGAAAGGAATCTTCATTTCTCAAACCAAATATGTGAAATAGTTATTGACGAAATTGGGATGGAAGACTCAAAACCAATGAGTACTCCCATGGCAACTGGATGTAAATTGAGCAAAGATGATGACTCTCCTAAGGCTGATTAGAAAAAGTACAGGTCAATGATTGGAGGACTTTTGTATCTCACTCAAACTAGACCTGACATTATGAATGTTGTTGGTCTTGTTTCTATATTCCAAGCTGATCCTAGAGAATCTCATGTCATGGAAATCAAGAGGATCTTTAGATATCTAAAAGGGACAATTGAGTATGGTTTGTGGTATCCTAGAGATCATAATTTATCTCTTCATGCATATACAGATGCGGATTGGGCAGGAGATGTGGATGACCGAAAAAGTACCAGTGGTGGAGCATTCTTTTTGGGGAAGAGATTAGTTTCTTGGCTAAGCAAGAAACAAGAGGCAATATCTCTGTCTACTGCAGAAGCAGAATATATTGCAGCAGAAGGTAGTTGCACTCAAGTATTGTGGATGAAGCAAATGCTAAGAGACATCAGAGTAGAGTATGAGGAACCTATCACAATCTTCTGTGATAATTCAAGTGCAATAAATATATCAAAGAATTCGGTGTTGCATTCAAATACTAAACACATATCCATCAAGTTTCACTTTTTGAGAGAGCAAGTGAACAAGAATGAAGTTAGATTGGAGTTTGTGCCTTCCAAGGATCAGATTGTAGATATTTTTACTAAACCTCTACCTAAGGACTCTTTTGAGTATCTCAAGGAGAAGTTAGGGGTTATTACCCCTCCGGTTCTGAATTAAGGTGCACTGATGTGCATCAGTTTGGTGGATCTCACAGTCATATCTTGTGGTCTGGATTGATGTTTGGGAAGCTGGTACTCAGGGGGAGCAGCCGGTATGATTCTGAATTGATGGAAGTATGTGCCCTTTGCCATTGATGTCAAAGGGGGAGGGAATTCATGTGAAAAAAAAGTAATTGTTGATCAAAGGGGAAGCAGGAAAGGAAGAGAAGACATGTGAATGGTTGTTGTTGATAGAGGAGTTGTGTCAGTGAGGAAAAGTTCTTGTCTTGATGGTTAAAATAGTTTTTCACATCATATGTTGCCATCAATGACAAAGGGGGAGATTGTTGCAAGTATGGGCCTAACCGGTGTTGTCATTGATGTCAACATACTCCTGTTGCATTGATGATAAGGATTGAATGAGCTATATGCTGAGGATATTGAGAAAACTAGTCCTATCAAGAACAGAGAAGAATAGTGAAGACAGTGAGACTAAGATGAAGATCAGAGGATTCGCTTCAAAGGGTTTGTAGATATGTGTCTTAAGATGATCTAGTAAAGATTTTAGAGGTCCGCATGAAGATCTGAAGAAGTTATGGCCACTTAAGTAAAACTGGTTCTGGTAGATGTTCAGAAGTGACAGAGTGACACAAATAGGTCCAGTAAGATCCAGAAATGCAATATCTTGTTCTACAGATTTGGTGGAGGTCCGCAAGCATCTATCCCAATATGACAGTGATGACAGACTATGTTCTTGAGGTTCCAGATGGAGAGAATGATTTCAGTAAGTAGAAGTAGTGTGGATGTTCTTGGTGATTCAGGCAAGCTTGTGGAGGTCTTTGGATTGTGTCCAGATCATGTTGGTGGTCCGCATTGAAGATTGAGCTCGTAATTGAATAATTACTTCCAGATGATGATTTTCTTCCTAAGTTTGGCTGACTAGATGAGTTACACCTCTCGCGGATGATCTTGAAGATGTTCTGTGAAGAATGGCATGTTCCTGAAGGAAGATTGAAGTCTTAGATTTATAGTGTGTTGATCCACATGAAGTCTTTTGTAATTAGTCATGTTGTATTTATGTATTTGTTCTGTAATGTATGCCTACTTGGATGATTATCCCTAAGTCGATGTCTTGTATAAATAAGGAGTTGTAAAGTCATTTCAAAATAATCTTGTGGAAATGAGAGTGTGGTAGAGAGGAGCAGAGCATAAGTATTGAGTTTAAATGGAACTGACTCAAGCATGGTGAAGATGTTATTCTTTAGTTCAAGTATGTAATACCTATTATTCTGTAGATAGTGTGTCTCTTGTAGGCAGTGGGCCTCTTGTGAGCAGTGTGCTCGGGCAGTGAGCCCTAATTGGCATGTGCCATTTTGTTCTTTCTATTCTTTTAACAGAGAATGCAATCTTGGGTTAGTCACCCCGTGGTTTTTCCCTTAACTAGGTTTTCCACGTTAAAAATCTTGGTGTCATATGTCTTAATGTGTTTTTGCTCTTGAATTGTTGTATTATGTTTCCATAATTGATTTGTTATTATGCTAATGAATTAAGAAAAGGATTTAAGTGAGTAATTGCAACAAAGTTTTAGACAACTGATTCACCCCCCCTCTCAGTTGTTTGTCCTAAATCTAACGTCATGTTCCTATAAAATAAATTTCTTTTTTTAAATTTACAAATAAAAAACTAAAAACTAAAATCAAAGAAACAATGGAAACATATACAAATCTATAAATTGACAATGAATTACCTCATTGTGGCCAGAGTCTGCTCCCTTTGCTCTCTTCCCTCTATTGCTTGACATTTTGAGGCAACCTAGGGAAAATTATTTGCATTCAGTCTGTGGAGGCAAACGAAGTACACACTGCCAGGTATGAAAGTTTTCATCCAGTTTTTCTATATTTCTCAAGGTTTTTGACCTTTACTTTGTAGAGCAAATCATGAAGTTGTTTTCATATGAATCAATTGGTGCCTTGGGAGGGAATCTATAGTTCTCGGCCTAATTTTAGTTTGCCCACCATTGTCTCAAAATCCCTATCTCCTTGTATTGTCTCAACCAACCTCTATTTTAGTTTGCTCACCCTTGTCTCAAAAGTCCTAATTTTAGTTTGCTCACAATCGACTTGTCTTAAAGCACTTGACTACTTTTTTAGGAAGGAAGTGAGAAAGTTGTGTTCAGAGAAAGGTATTGATGCTAATGATAAGCAAACTTGGGCCTTGGGGTTTGAAAAATGCGTTCACTACTGTCGGATGTAGAGGAAATAATGCAATGTCTACAATTTTACCCTCCTCCTTTGCAACCACATGAGACTTGAATGATTCCCCTGTAAACAAAACAATATTTACAACCCTTTCTTCACAATCCTCTCCATTTAATCGAAACAAAAATATATTTGGAAACAAAATTTTTTTATTGTAATTGTAACCTTACCTATGGTGTCTAAAACTAAATCAAATTTCTCATCTCTTCGCATGGCGTTTTTCTCCTCTCTTCGCATGACATTATTTCTCCTATAATTATCAAATTTCTCATATATTAATTCAGGCAGGAGTCCAACCCAAACGCTTGATCTCCAAACAAAAAATGAACACCAAAAATCAATATTAAAGTTTTTTTTGTTTTGGGGTATTTGCAGGCAGGAATTTTTATTTATTTTTTGATACAGTAGTCAGCGCTATAGTTAGAGAAATTAACATTGACTTTACCGCCAACTTTTAGGAAAAAATTGTAATTTGTTTGGGGCACCAAAGATGGCATAAAGTGCGCCTAATTTAGTGCCAATCAGTGCAAAATGATGTATTTTTCTTGAAAGTTTATAAAAACATAACCTCACCAAATTTGGATTGTCCTTATAATAACTATATCTTGTCTCCATGATAGTATTTTGACTTCATGCTTCTCTTATGATTAGCTCAATAATGACTCACTCTTTCACGACCTTACACAGATGGTTGGTGAAAATCCTTATGCAACTGACATGGCTTTGGAAAAACCAAACAACTCTTCTCTTACTATCATGATGACATGATATTGGGACTATATTGGCAGCTTATGGAGTGTGCTTATGGTATTGTGATTTTCATTTCTATGTTCTCATTAACCTATTTTAGGTTGAAGCATGGTAACTAACCCACTAGCTATTATGACAGTCATACAATGACTAGACAATCCTCTCCACTTTTTCTATGACAGTCCTATGCATGGTGTTTTCTTCATGACAGTCCCCAATAATGTGAATTATTGATAGTAGCTAGTTGAAATGGAGTTTTGGATGGTGTAGTAAGTTGTCCCCATGGCTCATGATAGTGTATGCCTTGGTTATGTCCTTGTGACATTACTCTCTAGATAACTCCTCTTTATAGTGACAAGGTTTCAAGAACATGACAACTTAGGTAAGGTATCAACTTGTCTCTTAAACCTCTGGATTCTCATTTTTCAAGAATTGATCTCATTGAAATGCAAAGACAACATGTCATTTATTAGATGAAAAGATCAAGGAGATACATGTTATAGAGTATAAAACTCAAAATCAAAGGTCTTTTTGGGCCTTTTTCCAACAATATGAGCAAAATTCAAACTTTAAACATGTAGCACAAGTACCATATGACTCATTCGCATACATCACACATGTGGGACCACTAAGAAGGGAGGTAGGTGCTTAATATGAGCAATGACAATTGCACATAATGTTTAAGTTCACTTCAACAAATATTTGGGGTTATGATAGCTAATGGAGGGTTTTCTTTTCAAAGGAAACCATTAATTTTGGAGTGAAAGGTAATGGTGAAATATAACATAATGTCCCTATAATTAAAGAATATCCAATGGCTAGGATTAACCTAACAAAGATCTAATGATGTGATTTCAAAATTAACATCCAAATTATCCTTCCCTCCATCAAGAATTTAAAATTTTGCTGCCAAAGACTCTTTAAGATTGTTTTGAGGGTTCTATGATAGTTTTGAGGGTTTTATGGCCACTTGGAGAGATATAGATTGCCTAAAAATGACCCATAAAAGAAAAAGGAGAGTCAAATATGAAATAAATGTATTTTTGATGTGAATTTGTAGTCATCTTGTAATCATAAGATTTGAGCTCTAGTTGTCAAGATTCCGCGTGTAAACTTTTTCTGAAGAGCAAAATGTTCCAATGTCCTATTTTGTTTTCCATAGTGTGTCTTAATGAAAAGCGAGTGTATTAACAAGATAAATTCAAGAATATTCTCTTGGTGCATAGCTATTATGTGACTATTGTCATTGTTGTGTATTGCAGGATCTAGAGGAGGCCATGGAGAGAGGACGTGGATGGCATAGAACTACTAAATCACAGAGAGAAAAGTGGGTGGAAATAGATATAACAATGGAATCTGTAGATACAATAAAGGTGAGAAGAGAAAGCAACCTCGACCAAAGGAGGAAGGTGTTTATGAATTTACAAATGCTACAACATAGAGGAGATAAAGTCTTTTTTTTGTCCATGAGGCCTCTGAGGTCAAACTTATTGGTTGAAAATGCACAAGAATGATGATTAAATATGATTCTATGATTGAGGGAAAATTTTGAAAATTAGGATGGCCAAAACATGATATCAATATGTCAAATATATGACTAAAGTAAGGTTTTTTGTTGGATAGCATATTCGTTGAAATGATATAATTGGTGAACTAAACATATTTACTATGTTGTGTATTATAGGGGCCAGACGAGGCCATGGCAATAGATCATGTCATATTAAATGAGGACACAACGGATGAAGCGGGAAATCAGGTACTCAAATCCAATTTCCTTAAGAAAAAATGATCTAATGCCATTTTGTGATACATCCATCTTTTTTCACAATCTTATTGAAATTTATAATGTATTATCCAATCTTGACATAAATTAATGCACGTTGTTGATTATTTTAGATGGAGATTGGAGCAAATACAGAGCCTGAGCATTCAACTAGAAAACAAAAAATATATGTACGTGGACGTGGACCTAAAACTGTTAAATCATGTAGATGACAGTGGGTGGAAGAGGATATCACAATGGATCCTGCAGACACAACAAATGATTGCATTGAACAAGAGGTTGGTCAGGACTATAGTACATGGGATGAATACTTTGAGAAAATTGTTGTTTGTGGATGTTCTATAGGTCATGGAAAGAAACAATTCAAATGAGTGATTGTACAAAGACATTACATATATGATGAGCTTCCAGTTGGTCGTATGCCTCCTATAATCAATTCAAATCCAATAGGAATTGTGGTAAGGAATTATCCAAATTGATATAAATAACATGTATACTTCGTTTAAACATTGTTTTATATTATTTAAATAACTAATTTTTTTCTTAATGGATACTTGCAGGATAAATTTCTTGGTTTAAAGTTTCCTGGATCACTGACTTCCAGCCTAGAGGGCAATGATCATTTATCAAATGATACAACTAACAAAAATATGTGCCAATATACCAGATCGGAAGATGAGGAATTGATGAAAACAAGCAACAGAACAAGAACTGGTTTAAAGATGCATAATTTGCTTAAAGACAAGGGGATGGTGGACTACATAACCTATGAGAATGAATGTGATGGAGATGATGACTTGCCCTTGAGTTTGAGATCAATTTACAAAGAGACATTCGATTGTCGACTATATTGCACTTGGCCTAGTGATCAACAACTACCTAGAATGTACGAGGTGTTTCAATTTTGGGGATACAGCTACATGATATGACCCTCCAATATTCATGGAGTGAATCTAGGCCTCTTTATTGTCCAAAATGTACATGTGGGATCTAAACATAGAAACAATTCAGAACAAACCACTAGGAGATTAATGCCATATTATGGTCCATCATATTACAGTGGTGAATGGAGAAGGCTACCAGAATATAAGCCTAGCATGTCAGCATATGGTCTAAATTCAAATATGTATACACATCATCTCCAGTTGGAAAGTGGAAAAGAAATGAATAGAGGTCATCTTATGTATATAGATGGACATGCATACACACACAAAAATTTTGCAGGATTTATAAATAGTAGTAAGGGAAGGGACCCTACTGTAAGACCAAATTGTCAATTTGTTGAGGTTATAAATGATAAATATGGAGATATGGAAAGAGAGGTTGATAGATTGATAATAGTTGAGGCTATTATGGACGTTACCATTGGGGATGAGTTATTGATTGATTACCCCTTCTTAAAACGTACTCCTGCGCGAAAGAAGAGGAAAGAACAAGGCCTCCCTAAGGATGTTCTTAAGGGTAGAAAACCAAAGAATAATAAATGAGTGTGGACTAATGTTTTATAAACTATGTTGTCCAAATTGTGTTTTATTTAAATTATTGTATAAAAAAGGTAGTCTATAAAATAATATTCCATTATTCAATTGATGTATATATGTTCATACAACCAATATTTTTATTTTTTAAGCCATATTTGATTATATTTCTTTGAAATTGATACATTTATTATTTATCCAATTATCACCAAACATTAAATAATGCTTGTGTTTGTTGATAGGTAGATGTTGATGAAACACATACTAATACCCAAGATCCAACTGGGCTATTAAGATTTGGATGGGATGATCCAAACCATCCTTTAAACAATACGAGGGCGAAAAGAGCATTATTGAAGAGAATACTATCAGCTAAGAAATTTGAAGAGCTAATGAGATCCACATACAATGATGACATGCCACCTAGCCTTAATGATGATGATCATGATAGTGAAAATGCAATGTATGAAGAAGGATTGAATGAAATGCTTACAGATTTCTTTGGGGATGAAAACAATGATGACAATAATGATCATATGGTTGACAGTAATGATGATAGCAGGGGTAATTACCACCAATGTAATGTTGATGATAACAACTTGAAAGACTCCATCAAGCAAGCAGCGAAGACACCCGTGTTCAAATCGGGTGCAAGTAGAACCTCAAAACTGGCATGCACATTAATATTATTAGAAATCAAGTCACTATTTGGTTGGTCAGACAAAGGATTCACTACCCTACTGAAGTGAGTTGAAATCTATTTCTTACTTTGCAATTGTCAATTGGTGTACATAATTCGTAAACATTCATCAACTTCGTTTATATTTCTTTAAGGGGATTTTAAAACCATATATTGTATATAAATAGTCCTAGCATAGATTGACATATCAAACATGTTCATCATAAGTCAAAACATTCAATTGATTTAATCTCTAGCAATCTTACAGGGCACTAAAAATGAAAATATTCCCTGAAGATAATGTGTTGCCATCAACTTGCAGAGAGGCACGTCTGTTGTTGGTTGATTTGGGAATTGAATATAAGAAAATTCATTCATGTAAAAATGATTGCATTTTATATAGAGATGAATATCAAAACAAGGTAGAATGCCCTATATGCAAAGAGAAGAGATATCGTACAGATGTACAAGGTCCTACAGTTCCAAAGAATGTTTTACGTCACATGCCAATTATACCTAGACTTCAACGAATGTTTTGTTGCAAGTCACTTGCACAATTGATGGATTGGCATGCAAAAAATAAGAGTAAAGATGGATTCATATGAATTCTAGCTGACTCTAAAACAATGAAACACAAAGGAAAAATGGCCAAGAAAATTCAAAGATGAACCCCGTAGTATTAGGTTTGGTCTTGCAATTGATGGAGTGTGCCCATTCTCTTTCCTGAGCTCAAATTATAGTGTTTGGCCAGTCAGATTGATAGTATACAATATTCCTCCATGGATGAGTGTTAGAAAGGAGCACCTTATGCTTACTCTCATTGTTCTAGGAAAACATCAAGTTAAAAACATGGATGTTTATCTTGCACCTTTTATTGATGAGATGCAAGTACTATGGAAAGGCATAAGAATGTATGACATATCACGTCCCCCATCAAATAGGTCCTTCATGTTGTACGGTGTGCTATGTTGGACTATTCATGATTTCCCAGGACTTGGTGTTTGTTCTAGTAAGATAAAATATTTACGTATTTACACTCATAATTTATTTTCATCCCAACTTTCATACTTAGTTTTATACTAATTTTTTGATGTTATTAACATTACTTATTGAATTATAGGGCTTCAAACAAAGGGGATATTTGCATGTCCAAGATGTGCAGAACAATTTCAAGGGCGGTATTCTAAAGATCTACATAAATTTATTTATGCAAACAATAGGGTTTTTCTACCACTAGATCATAAGTTTACAAATCGCCTGAAGAATCAATTTGATGGAAAAGTTGAAAATAGAGGCCCTCCCATGATTATGGGTCTAGGTGATTGGCTTAAGAAGTATGAAGATGTTGAATTGAAAGGTTGGGAGGATTTTTTTGATCGGGGGGATTTTGAAAAAAAAAAGAGCTAGACCAACTAAAAAATGTGATCTGTTCAATAAGGACACCTACTAGCTATGTGTCATCATTGGCTAAATCTTTTATAGTTGATGGGCATATCACAGGATTTAAAACACGTGATTTTCATAATTTTATGAAGGTATTATATATCATCATTTAACATTTATTGGTAACATTGATTAAGTACTAAATATATTTTGATATAATTATGTTGTGTGAGAAAAAAATAGTAACGAACTTTTCATAAATGTGTTTCATAGCATATCATGCCATTGGCAATTAGGGGGGATTCCTGTCTTACAGATGACTTAAGGAATGCCATAAGTCGATTGTCAGCATTTACAAGGTATGTGGTTAATGTGTGAGAGACATAGAGATATTATATTGCATTTTAATTTTTGACTAAAGGTTCATACTAATTTACTATTCTTATATTAGGTGGGTGACCTCGAAGGAGATCCACGAATGTGAAGTGCCAAAATGGAAGAAGGAAATTACATAAATTGTATGTGTATTTGAGAAGGATCTCCCTACAAGTTTCATGGACCTACAAGTCCATTTACTTATACACCCAGTGGATGACATTGAATTGGCCAGTGTTGTATCAATGAGGTGGATGTTTTTCTTTGAGAGGTATATGAAAACTCTAAAAAGATATGTCCGACAAAAGGCACATCCAGAGGGTTGCATGGCTGAAGGGTATGTATTGAATGAAGCATTTTTCTTCTTGTGTGAATTCCTTGGTAAGGATTTTGAAGATGGGCCATGCTTCTGGGATGAAGAATGAGCATCAGATATTATTGATGGAGAAAAACCACAATCTAATGGCATTCAAGTAGAAATTAGTAAGTAAATTCATGATCAGTGTGTTTTTTTTTCTTGCAATCATTAATTTACTTTATAATTTATTTATCAAATTAATAGTATGACATTTGGGGTTTGAAATAAACATGTTGACATGTAATAGGTGTAGACGAAAATGCTATACTTGACAAGTTCATTCTGTACCACATGGACTTTATGAACAAATGGATTGATCTGTATGATAAAAAGAGAGAAGTGTTAGAAGTAAGGAGACAATTTAAGAGATCGAACCCAAGGAATACTCCACTTCCCACTAATCTGCTTTGGGAATGGGGCAAAGATTGCACACTAGACTGAGTTACTAAACAAATTCAAACATGTAACACAAGATGAAATCAACATGTCTAGAGGATGTGAAAGAAAGGTATAGTTAGAATTTTACAGAATGTTGTTTCCTTACAGCTTTGATAATATTAGCTATTTTAATATTTGTCATTATATTTGTTTTCATTGAAATAAATGGTCTTTCATAGGTGAGGAAATATCCAGCAATCTGGGCATATGGTTGACATTATCATGTAGAAAGTGTAGATGTAAAGAGATGATCCTTCGATTGTGGCATCATGGTTGACTTCAAGCAATCCAGCCATCAAGCTCAAAAGATAAGAATATAATTGAAGGGAATCTACAATATGTTGGGAAAATACAAGAAATTATTGAGTTGGATTACCGCTCTTTTAAATGTTGCATTTTTAAGTGTAGATGGTATGAAGCATTTGAGAGGACACGCAGACATGATACCCATAGTGGATTGTTTTCTATAGATTCCTCATGTTTCCTACCAGAGGATAAGGAGCCTTATGTTCTACCAATTCATTGTGAGCATGTATTTCTTTAACTCAAACAAGAAGCAATAGTGATCATTATCTATTAATTCATAGTTTATTGCGAATATATACATGTGTTTATTAATCAATAAAATTGTTATACCATATGTCTAATATATGTATGTCGTTCATGTGTAGGTATTTTTCTATGAAGATATTTTGGACCCAAAATGAATATTTGTCATACATTATGATCCAAGATTAAGGCATGTATTTGACAATGCATTAGTGGATACTAAGCAAAACAATGATGGCCAACAAAATGAGAGAGCGGGATTAGAGAACATAAAGGAAATTGACATCCATGATGATGTTGAAGATGGTTATGTTCAAGAACAAGAAGACAACAATCCAAAGTTGGATGATGTTATGGAAGACAACAATATGGATGGTATACAAAATGATGATCCAAATACATCTGGTAACAATATAGATGGTCTACAGTCAGATTTCAATGATGATGAAGATGATGGAGGTCAAGATGAGGATGATGATAATATTAAATACTTGAAATAACATATGAACATTGATAATGATACACTGGATGACATTGTAGCAGACAGTAAAGTTAATGACCAAGACTTCTAAATTTTTAGAATTATTTGCAATCCATGTTTAAAAAAGGATGATTAAATTGTTCACAATAATGTTAATTAAATGAATTGTTGAATTGTTGACAGATTACCTATTGCAATATCCTTAAATTATCCAATCTTTGGTATGAATTGTTGGAAATAATGTTAATTAAATTTGTTTATCTTTAATTATTTTTCATATATATCCTTAATTGTATCTATGCCATGTTATCTTGTGATAAGTACTTGAGTAAGACCATCAATAAAATATGAAGTGGACATATTATCATCTATATTAGCTAACTGATTGCACAAATATTTCAATTTATCAACGATCTCATGTTTCTATTCATTTTCAACACTTTTAATAAAGACATCATGATCATAATATTCTTCTTCATCATTAGAATGCAGCATGTGATCGTCATAGGAAGTAGGAGAAAGAGGTAGTCATGTTTGCAAGGTGAGGGTTTGACCTAGTACTTTGTTGAAGGGGACATAAGGATCCTAGATGTTTCTTAGGAATGCAAAGTTAAAGGCATTGGGTTGTTTCCAACAAATGCAAACCACAAAAATTTCAAAATAAAAAATCAATCTTTTTTTATCCTAAACATAGGCATGGAAATTGCGAGTTCAAAAAAATGTAGGGAAATAAATCATACCCTATAATAGAAGACTTAAGTCTAATCCAAGACTTAATTAAACTTTAAAGTACAAGGAGTTGAGGGTAGAATAAAATATTGAGATATTAAGTAATTAAGATAGAGAAATGAAATAGTTGAGAATAAATATAAAACTTATTTGATCTTTTTAGCATGATGTCAAATGTGAAGTGTGTGATTAACTAATGCATTATGAAAAATAATGAAAACTAGGATTTTCTACTAGAATAATGATCATGAGATTGTGGCAGTGATTAATTGATTTTTTGCATTCCTTCTTCAATTGTCCTCTTTTTCCATATTTCCAAAACTTTACTCTTATCTTCCTAGGGATTCTAGATTTTCCTCTTGACTTGGATTGATATTTATATCATTCCCCTTTAGATCCACTTTTGTCCTCGGGCCTTTGCAGAACATGCAAGGCATCCTTAGAACCTTTATCATTGTACTTTATCCTCGTATCTCCATTGAGCATTGTAACAATAAAGGATTCCATAGTCACCTTTGTAACACTACCATTTATAACAAGCATTATGTTCTCCTAATTTTTGGGTAAAGAAAAAAGTGAGAAGATACATTTGTCTTCCTCATCAAGTTTAACATGTATTGAACCTATTTGACTCAAAATCATATTAAAGGTGTTAAAATGTTCTACAGTAGAATATTCTTCCTTCATTTTTAAATAATATAAACATTTTTTGAGATATAACTTATTACTTTATAATTTTAGTTTGATAAATATCACCTATCCTCTTTTGTAATGTGAATGTAGGGGTCTCTTTTGATTTGAATAACAAAGAAAAAGTAAATTGGAGACAACCAGATAAATTATTAGCAATCCAATTCAACAAACAAATGATAACCAAAAGCTGACCACTAGAGAATAGCAGCTTTTATATTGATTTTCTTCAAAGTATAGGCAATGCAATGTCTCTTTCAAAAAATCAAAATCCTAGATAGATTTTGTGCCATAAGGTCTTGGTTTCCTTTTATAAAGGAAGCAACAAGCTTCAAACCTTTCACATTCAAAATGGCTCTTTGTATTCCTAACCCTTGATATTACAATATTTGTCTTTTATAAGTCCAATTTAGATTTTCAAATATATTTGATTACATTTTGAATACATTTTGAAAACATAAAGAGACAAAAAGAGAGCGTTCAAGATGTGGTGGTTCTATTTAACACCATCATATGGCTCATTACTCTTCTGTACCTCAACCTATGCTATTGATGATTCATCTCTAAGATATTTTGCCTCCCATTTATATATTGGAAAATCACCAGGCCATTGGTAAGCCTGAATCTGAAGCAAGTTCTCCTGGTGATCTTTCCATCTGTTATCAAGAAAAGCTCTGACATCCATCACATATTTTGCATACCCATCATCCAACGCAATTACTTGGTCCAATATCATGTTGAAACTAAGAATGTTGACATCTCCATCCTTCTTCAAAAAATCCATAACTTGGAATATTGTTTGGACGAATTCCATCTTCCATGTGTCAAGACTTTTGATTTTCTCTTCTTCTGTCAGTACGAAAGGAATAAATTTATGCTTGAACATAGTAAAAGATTCAACCTTTTCTTGCATCTTCTAGCTTTCCCCATTCACATACCGGTATTCATCAATAATCATTTTGACTATTTTCTCAGTGGGCTTCAAAGCTGTAGGGGCATCAAGATTCCTTTGCACTACTAAGCACATCGTAACCAAATTGTGATGATAGGGTTGCCATTTTTTAAACAACAAATCCAAAATATAAAAGTTTATCTTCAATGGCTCAATGGCCTGAGATAAAGAAGAGTAGCAATCATGCACATTCCCAAGATTATCCACAACCAATTTTACTTTATGCTCCAAAATTTTCTCAAAAATTTCAAAAACTTTCATCTTTGCCTCATTCTTTATCATTTCATTTTGTTTATTCAAACTTTCAATTTCCTTTTCAAATTTCAATCTTGTTGCATTAAATTCTTTAGTAGACATTGTGACATCACTCGCTGTTTGTGGTACAAGGGGCTAATAGGGTACAATGGCTTGACTTTGAGAAGAATTCACAGCTTGCAATTGTTTCTTTAATTTCACATTTTCAAAATATAATTTGTTTGCTTCATCATTCATTACTTTCTAAGTTTGCTCATAATCTGTTAGCCTTTGTTCTAACCACTTCACAACAACGTGAGTAAACACAGCGGTATGAACATTGAGAGCAGCTGCTTCTGTTGCTAATGTATCTTGTAAAGTCTTTACCATAGCTGTATCCCTCATTTCTTGAACAATATCAAGCAATCTTGGTTTGCTTGTATTCTTCTAAGTAGTCCAGATTGTAAGGGTCTCTGTCTTTGGATTAAAACCACATCCACTTATGCCATCTTCATAATCAAATTCTGAAACAAATTGTGGATCATCCTGACTTCTAACTTGGTCAAGCAAAAATACCTTTTTCAATTCAAGGCCAGGGATGATGAGCATATTACTTTTCAACACCATTTGTCTTGCCTCCTCTGGACTCACATCAATTTCATCTACTTTCAATTCTTTGAAAGTTTGTGTAATGATTTGATCATGTTGTGTTTCATCAGCACCCATTTTATTTATTGCAACTTTTTCATTATATTCTTTCATTTTCATTTTCAGCCAAAAATCCTTAAACTCTGGAGTTTTGATGAAGTCATCATCTTCTATGAACCTCATGGATGCTATAATCCTTTCATCCTCCTCCAACTCTAGTTTAGCTTGGGTTTTCTCACCCTTCTTAGCCTCAGGCTTATGTGCATTAGTGGGTTGACCAACCAATGGCTGATCAACCTCTTGCTCATCTCCCATGTGCCTCAAGATGTTAGCCACCTCATCAGTATCCCCCACCTCTTTAGTAATTTCATAGGAGACAAGTGGAGATACCTCTTCTATCCTCTGCTTCTTTGCTGGTGGTGATTCTGGGACTTGTGGATCTTGCACTGACATAACATCAGGAGCAGACTCATGAATCTCAATCCCTGCAGACCTTTTCACTGGAAGTTTAGTAGCCTTAGGAGGTTGCTTCGCAGATTTACCATAAATACTTTCAAAATTATCAATGATTGCATCAATTCACTTTAGAGGGTCTTTTTCTTCAACAAAGAATCCAAGAAATAGGGGATTCTACTTTTTCTTTTCATCTTCAATATTTTTCAAGATATCCCATTTTCTCTTCCTACTATATACCTCATCAAAAGTGACAAGATTTATTATCACATCTTCATCAAACAGGACCTGATGGGATACGACCATTTTACTCAGAATTGATTGTCTCACAAGATTCATATGAACCTTAGGGTCACAATTCCTCTCAATACCCAATTTCAAAGAATATTTTTCCTTTAAAAAGGCTTGCAAATTTTTAAGAGTATCAAATCCAATAGACCAATCACCAAAAATTGTAGAATCAGGTAGAAATGTACCTTTCTTTTGTCTTTTCATTACCTTCTTTTCCATCCACATCATTTGCCACACAAACTCCATGAATACAATTCTATCTAATACAAATTTTGGCAATATGTGAGGTGGTTGGGGGCAACCATACACTCTAATTATAGTATGATCTAACATAAAAAACCAATCAACAAAATTACGGTTGTGGCCATGCTCTAGTTTGTGTGCAAGTGTCCTCAGCATTACCCTGACTTCCTTAGTCAACTTAGGAAACCAGATACCAAGAGATTTCAATATCTTGACAACAAACAAATCATGAAATACAATGTAGTCACTATGTTGGCAACAGGAATCCCACTTATAACACCAAAATTGAGTCAGCGTTCTTTGTCCTTTCTCATCAACCATACTCAGATCCATTTTGCTTGACCATTCCCCTATGTTTTGACATAGAATCAAGTGACACAATAAAGAATAGAATTTAAAATCTAAGGGTTTCTTGTTCTCCTTCACATAGAAGAATCCTTCTTGCAATTTTTTCTCAATATGAGATGCAAAGTCGTATTCAATGTTCAGCTCTGGATGTTGTATTTTCATAGCCATCATCATTAGGCTAGTTGGCATTCTTACTTGTACATCAATTCCCAAGACCTGGCACAGTGCAAAATAGGTTCTCTTGAAATATACAGCAATTTGTTCCATAGGGAAAGGCTCAATAGCATTTGATGGAGTCTCAATTTTTTTGTTGTTGGTCCCCCTTCTCATATATATTGGCAATTCATTTCTCCTAAGTGTTTTCCTCAGGCTTGTGTAATCTCATTCAAATCTCTGCAAATCCACTTGAGTGAGAGCTTGCTTGTTCAACATAAAACAGTCAACAATGGCATTCCTGTCTACTGTCACCAATGACAATCCATTTGGTATTATGACTGTTTTAGTGGTAGGATGGTAAAATTGTCCTAGTGCCCTAATCAATTCCACATCCACAAATACAATGGGCACCACCAACTTTGCCAAATCCAATTTCCATGGATTTCCCACTGGTCCCTCACCATCCTTTTTTGCATAAAAATACCAAAGTAAATCCCACCTGGAGATAGGGATTGTAGCATCCCGACACCCTTCTGTTGCATCTATGAACATCTCCTTTGGACCCTTGTCTATGGACCAAGGCAATACTTCTAGCAAAGATTGTTGAAGTGGTCTTTTCTTGGGAACTACAGGCTCATCACCTTTACTGGTAGACTCAGACCTCTTGGGTGCCACGTTTAATGACTTGAATAGGCTAGGATTTTTCAAAATTCAACTTACTATACCAACAACTAAAAAATAGACTGAAAGAGAAAATGAACTTGACATGGCCAATTAATGTAGGTAGACATAGGAATAAAAGAATAGTATTTAAAATTAAAAATAAACCCATTCAAGAATGGATAAGAACAGGATGTGTATCTTTGGTCAGCATCATAGTCACATTGAAGAACTTTGCAAGTAGTAGAGATAGAATAGACTATAGCCCCCTATTGTATAACACAAAATCTTAGCCCCAACCTTTTTTTAAAAGAGAAATTTTATATTAACAAAAGATTTAATTACAAGAACCCCCAGTACCAGCAACTGAAAAATAGAGTGAAATATACGCCAACTTCTAATCAGAGAGTGCAGGAATGAACTTACCTGGTCAATTGCAGTTTGCAGAAGAAACACACTGAGCTGAGTTGCACCTTCTCCAAGTTGTGAATTCTCTAAAATGAGCAAATGCCAAGAAATATTTGAATCTTATTTGGCCAAGTATTTCATCATATCACCATTACTCTGGTTCATTCCACGAGATCATGAAATCTCAGCATTCAATTCCCTTCTCAAGATTTGATAGCAATTCTCAATAACTACGACCCCGCATTGAATGTGCTTGCTATTTATTTCTTTTACCACTTCACCGCAAGGCTCAACCAAACTAACTGCGGGATAGAAGGGGCTTACCGCTAGACTGCATATGCTTAGAATGACCCCTGTGGGATCGTGGGAGATTCTTACCTGATGTCCATCTATTTACCGCCCACCTGCAAATGTTATGAATGACTATTGTGGGATAGCGGTGGCTTACAGCCACTACACTTCTATTTCATCCTTTACCACCAGACCGCAAATGCTTAGATTGATCCTTGTAGGACTGCGGAAAATTATTACCTAATGTCCTTCTATTTACCAACGAACTGCAAATGTTATGAATGACCGTCATGGGATAGTAGGGTGAAAACTCATTACATTCTCCTCTTGCCTCTCTACCACAGGCCTCGGTTGAAACCCATTACATTCTCCCAATGATGGACTGATAGGCTTGGTGCAGTGTATCAATGTGACTTGTGAGATCAATGTGATTAGAAGTTGTCTCTCTGGTGATTTGTGTCTCTTTGATGAGGGCTTGGCATCGGTGGGACAAGACACTTCGGTAAGAGTTTCACAGGGTCTTTGTGTTACTCCGATGAAGGTTAACATCAACGAGACCTGACATGTCACTATGACTCTCTCCGGCACTCTAGGTCACTCTAATGAAGGCTGTATTAGTGTAACAATAGTTGTCAGTCTGGCTTTGAAAAGTCGTTCCAATGGTTTGTGTCTTTCTGATGGAGGTTATGGATCGACAAGATTATAACTATCGACACTGTTTGGAAAAGTCACTCTGCTGGTTGTGGTCACTCTGATGCAACATCAGCCAAGGTCTTCCAAATGATCATTAGCTATAGACTGTTGGTCTCATCAACAGTAAAAGTGCCAATGGTTAACTATCTTGTGGTTGTGTACATAAACTGCAAAAGTGGCCGTCGACTGGTGCATGTGGGACTATTGAGTTCTCATGAATCTGAATAGTTGTGGAAACGGTTATGAGCTGGGGTATTGGGAATGGTTTGACAGTGGTGACGTGGCCTCCTTGACATTGTAGAAGGATAGAAAAGCCAACGTTGTATTGGCAATGCATATCACAAATATTGTCAATTGAATGGTTGCCTTTTGTAACTGTCTGGTCTGTTATGGTAGTCGAACCGAATGTTCTCTTCTGTAATGTGATATATTAATGCATGGTAATAGAGGATAGTGTGATGAGAGACAGATAGAGAGAAGAGGAGTGATTGTCAAATAGTCTCCAGATGGAACCGGATGTTAATCTCCATGAAAGGGCTTAGTGCCTGAATTGTATTGTAACTGTATTTTCTATTGTTGAATAATACAATGGCAATCTGGGCTTTTCAAGTGTGGGCTTTTTTATCCAAAAGGGTTTTCCCCATGTAAATATGTGTTCATCTCTTCTATTCCATCTTTCATGTTTAATGGTTTTGTTATTGAAATTGTATAATGCTTGTTGTTGAAACTTGTTAATGTTGCTTGTAATTTCCTCTAAGGGTTAATGTTGGAAATGAACTATGTCTAATTCTACTTTGTGGCATAGTTGTGAGTGTTTTTGAGATAATCTAATGAAATTTAAAGTTACCAAAGACACCACTATTCTTAGATGTTCATTCTAAGTTGCACTCATTTCCTTACAACCCCTAACCCCTAAACCATAAACCCTAAATAATGCCCCTAAGCCCTAACCTGGCCCTGACCCGCCATAAACCCTAAACCCCTAATCCTAAACTGCAAACCCCTAAACCCTAAGCACTAAACCCAAGCAACCCTAAACCTCTATCTCCCTATCTAGCCCTATCTCTATCATTCTTCTATCTCTAAATATCTCTCCCTATATCTTTGGCCATGTCCCTCACTCTCTATATCTCCCTATTGGTCCTCTCTTTCTAAACACTAAACCCTAAACCCTAAACCCTAGTAACCTCTAAACCCTAAACTTGAGCAATGCTAAACTCATAAATGCTAAATAATTCCCCTAAACCCTAACTGCTAACCCCAACTCTCTCTCTCTCTCTCTCTTTGTCCTATATATTATCTACCGGTTCCTAGCTAGTTAAATCCTTTTCCTGGCTTTCCTAGTTTTCCTTTTCCTTTTCAATTTCCCTTTAGATCCCACCAAATTTATCCCTATTTTACTATTTTCCACCTCTCCTCTCATCATTATTCCCATCCAATGAACTTTAGTTTTATCAACTTGTTTCCATTTCATCCAGCTGCTAATTTATATCCTCATCCCTTTTTTAATCATGTCCTAGTTTTCTTGTTTCCATTTTCTTTGTTGATAAGGGAGACGAATAGAGACAAATTAAGATAGAGAGAGAGAGTCCTATAAGTTTTCTTGTTCATTAATTCCTTCATCGATAACGGAGAGGGAGAATTAATAGAAGGGAGAGACAAGAAGATATAGTAATGATAGGGGAGAGAGGCAAGAGATCATAGAGAGATAGGGAGAGATAGCTAGGTAGAGAGAGATAGAGAGGACACAGATCATAGAGAGAGATAGAGGAGACAGAGGGGAGAGATAGGCAGATAGAAAGTGATCACTAGAGATATGTCTAGAGAGATAGAGAGAGATAGATAGGTATGTAGAGAGAGAGGAGATAGATTGGGAGAGATATTAGAGGAGACAGTCGAGCGAGAGATAGGGAGATAGAGAGTGAGTGAGATGTTGATCTAGAGAGATAGGGAGAGAGATTGAGAAGTAGAGGGATGGTAGCTAGAGAGAGGGAGATAATGGAGAGATAGGGAGATAGAGGTTTAGGGTTGCATAGGTTTAGGGTTTAGGGGTTATGGGTTAGGGGCATTATTTAGGGTTGAGTGATTTAGAGAGAGAGAATTCTTTTGACATGTAATTGTAAATCCTGAATAATGCCCCTAAACCCTAAAACTGAGTAACCCTAAACCTCTAAACCTTAAATAATTAATGCCCCTAACCCCTAACCCCTAAAACATATATAAACCCTAAATAATACCCTAACCCCTAACCCCTAACCCATAAACCCTAAACCTGAGAAACCCTAATTAACCCCTAAATCCTAAACCCTAAACCCCAAACCCCAAACCCCTAAACCCTAAACACTAAACCCAAGCAACCCTAAACCTTTATCTCCCTATCTCTCTATCTCTATCATTCCTCTACCTCTTAATCTCTCTCCCTGTGTCTCTGTCCATATCCCTCACTCTCCATATATATCCCTATAATCTCTTCCGGCTATGTCTCTGGCCATGTACCTCACTCTCTATATCTATTGGTCCTCTCTCTAAAAACTAAACCCTAAACCGTAAATCCTAAATAATGCTCCTAAACCTTAACCCCTAAACCATAAACCCTAAATAATGCTCCTAAACCTTAACCCCTAAACCCTAAACTCAAGAAACCCTAAACCCCTATATATCTCCCTATCTCTAATATTGTCCCTCTATTGGCTCTCAATCCTTCTCCCTATCTCTCTGTAGGATATATATCTCACTCACTCTAGTAGTCTATCTCCCTATCTCTCCCCTATGTCTCAGCCTCTCTCTCTCTAGCTATCTCCAAACCCGAGCAACCCTAAACCCCAAATTCCTAAACCCTAAATCCAAGCAACCTAAACCTCTATCTCCTTATCTATCCACTATCTCCCTATCTCTATCATCCCTCTACCTCTTAATCTCTCTCCCTATGTCCCTAGCCATGTGCATGTGCCTCACTCTCTATCTCCCTATCTCTCTCCACAGTCTCCTCTATATCCCCTATCATTCCTCTCTCTATGAACCCTAAACCCTAAACCTCTAAGTACTTGAACCCCTAACCCATAAACAATAAACCTTAAACCTAAATATTGCCCCAAAACCCTACCCCTAAACCCTAAACATTGATCTCCCTATCTCTCCCCTCTCTCCCTATCAGCTTTGTCCCTCTACCTCTCAATCTCTCTCCCTATTTCTCTGGCCATGTCCCTCACTCTCTATCTCCTTATATCTCCCCTCGGTCTCCTCTATATCTCCCTATTGGTCCTCTATCTCTCTAAACCCTAAACCCTAAACCTCTAAACCTTAACCCCTAATCTCAAAACCATAAACCCTAAACCCTAAATAATACTCCTAAACCCAAGTAACCATAAATTAGGCGCTAAATAAGGTGTTAACACGGTTGCTAAAATAGGTGCTAATTCTGGCATTAAATCGAGCATCAAATGTGGTGCTACAGTAGGAGCTAAAGAAGACCCTAAATTAGGTGCTAATTATCATCAACTTGTTCTGGTCGGCGCAAAAAATGCCAAAAATAGCGCCGACTTTTTCAAAAAAATGGAGAAAAATACATTAAAACTGTGGGTGGAAGCAAAAAGGGGAGCTAATCACAGGGATTTGTTGTAGTGTGTGGACTTCTGTTCCACTCAATCTATTTTTATTGCATGGATATTTATTCTGTAGTTAGACTGTTAGTAGAATAAAGAGATTTCATGTTATCTCTTAGATGAACTAGTAGAATAGGGGGAGTGATCTCTCATCATGGATTTAGATATAAACTTATAGAAGTAGTAGCAAAAGAGACAAAATTATTCTTCTAATTTCTGTAATCTCATTTTGATATCAATATTTTTCCTAAATACAAAGTTGATGGGATTGGACTGAATCGAGTTGTGATATTATTCTCTTGTGTTGATTCTTTGCTTTAGTCTTCAACCCTAAGGGTGTGGAGCAAGGGCTCACTCTCACCACCAAGGCAGAAGGCTAGTACTATTGTTTGTTATTTCAGGTTTTTCTTTAAAAAATACTTACCATTTTCATAGATAGATGCATGTTTCAGTTTATAGATTTTCTTTAAGTAATTTACTGTTCAGTTCTATTTTCAATATTCTTGAAATTCATTTCATAGCAGATAGATCAGTTTCTTCAAATTAGTAAAGGTCATTAGAGTTAGATAAAACTAGCAACTATAGGATTCCTAATTGCAGATAGCCAAGGACACAACCTTGGATTTGACATCTGAAATATGATTAAACGATGAGGTACAATGACCCTTGTCAGCTCCTATGTCTTGTACGAGCATGAGAATGCTTGATTTGGAGAGCAATAACTTGCAAGAGCTGTGTGCATAAATGAAATTGCCTCTCTTTGTGCTTGAAGGAGGGGGTATTTATAGGTTAGAAGAAGGGATGAGAGGTGAAGAAGAAGAGTTAACTCAATTTGATTGGAGAGTTAACTTAGAGGATTTATGAGTGATCTGTACTAAAATTGGAGTGATCTACCCAGTAAAAGCTTATCACTCAAGAAGTGAAGGAGTGCATGGGAATGCATGAGAATGCATGAGTTGTTAATTAAATATGAAATAGAGATAATTATGCATGTGTAGGTGCATGAAATAGCTAACTCTATATTTGGCACGAAAATCCATGCAAACAGGAAAAAAATGGGCAAAAATGAAGCTTTTTCAGGTTAGAAACTTAATTTTTTCTGCGGTTGAAAATATGACAAGATCACTCAGGGGTCATCCCTTTTAGCAATCAGGGTCACTCGAGGGCGACCCATGGGCGATCCTTAGAGGACACCTGGGTGGAAGTACATGGTGGGAGATAGTAGAGGAGAAGAAAAGGAGGGGATCTGCCTCCGGAAACAGGTCAATCATGTGTGAAAATATAAATCTCCACTTGTGAAAGTAGGATCTCCCAGGGGAGATCTAGAAATAATAGGGGGAGATTTGGATTGGTTGAGTGAAACTAAAAATTGAAAGTGGGAGATGGCTAGGAAGGACCTCTAGAAGGCCTCTAGGGGTGGGAATGGATGAAAAACACTAGGGAAAGGTGAAAACTCACCTACAAGATGCATACAAGGCTTAGGGATACGGTCACAAGCATAGTAAACACAAATCGATAAGTGTTGAAAAACGTGTCAAAAAGTGTCGAAAGTGAAGACAAAGAAAATGACAAAGGGGAAAAAACACAAGGAGGAAGAAAAGACAAGTAAACAAGAGAATTGTTGCTAAGAGGATGTTATTTCATGCTTACATGTACATGACAAGGATTATGAGTCATCATAGGGGTCCTCATGGAGCCTGTGCGTGATTTTGGTGCTTACATATTTTCCCCCTCGAGGACGATAGTCTACATGAAAGGTGGGTACCGTTCCTGAACTAGGCCTCACCTATTGTTGATTTTCCCGCAATTGTACCTGCAATAACTAGTATTAGTCTGACATCTAAATTTATATCCAAATGAATAATGAAAACTAAAACGACAAAAATAACATAAAGCATTTGAGCTTGACTAGTTGTTTGCCTTTGTCGGTGAGACTTGTAGGAATGAATGCACTCAAAACAAACGCATGAGAGATGTATAAAAGAAAACACTAATCTAAGAAATACATAAAGAAAACTAAGCTAAGGGAGAGAAAAAGAGTGCAAATTAGTGAAATTTGAGTGAATCAGTGATGGATTCAATCGTGTGAACAGTCGTTGGGTAGATATCACCGAGGAGATTGCGAGTCAGTGCAAGAAGTTGGGTCCACTTTTTGGCCAAAAAGTGGAAGTGTTTTCCCTGATTTTTAGAATTTGTTACATTTGACCTGAACATTTGAGGTACTTAGAGATTGAATCTTAAAAAAAGTTAATAATATGAAATGTAGTACTCGGAGTCTAGTTTCCAAATATGTAATGTATTTTAATACCTAGATGGTACAAATTAATTTCAATAGGCATTTCTAAAAACCACTGTTTAAAAGTCACTTTTTTTTACCATACCATGCACGTGTACGACCAACATAATTTGACCTAAATAAAAGTATTTTTCTAAATCTTTTTGGGGAAAGATGTGTAGTATAGTGAAGTTTGATGAGGATATTTTTTTATAATTTTTTTCCAAATATTTTTTTTTAAAATTTTTTATTGGCCTTAATTGTTGTTTTCAAAAACCCTTGTGTACGACCAACATAATTTGAGCAAAACTAATCATAAAATGATTTTTTTTTTCATTATGTAAAGAATGATGTGTAGATTGATGACAGATAATTTTTTTTTCAAAAACCTTAAAAAATTAAAAGTTATTAAAAAAAGACAAACACCTGTCATTTCACGTTTTTGGACCAGTTTGCTCATAAATTAAATAATAAATAGAAAAAACAAGTCCAATAAAAAAAATTAATATTTGAAAACTAGACACTGTCATCTGTAATGGGTTTTAATTTCATAAAAAAATTCAGAAAAAAAATGTCATCAACCATATAGGTAAACTTAGTCTTTTCTCTTGTTCTGTACTTAGAAAAAAATTGCAGGTCCAAAGCAAGGGGCTGGCTTACCATGCCTTTCCCAAGCCTAAGCTTTTAGGAATAGGAACCCATTTTAAAATGGGTACCCGTTCTTTTTGTGTGGGAAAAAAAGTGCGCACAGTTTTTTTCAAATTCGAATATCTATATAGAAACGGGTACATGTTCCTAAACGAGTACCCATTTAGGATCAGGCACCCATTCCTAAACGGGTACCCATTCCTAAGAGGGTACCCGTTTAGGCTCGGGCACTCGTTTCTGTCGGGATTCTTTTTTTGCCCACGACTTCCCCTCTATGTGGAAACAACTTCTTGCACTTACCCTTGCAAGGATGACCGCCTCTTCTCCTGCCACTGAGAATCAGGTATGCAAACAATGAAAAACCCTTCTCTAAACCCTAGTTTGAATTTTGTGAAAAATCTCTTGAAATTTTTTGTTTTTGATGATTTTCTCTATTGCATTGTTTTTGTTTTGTCGTTTAGAGTGAGATTGGTTTTTCATTTACTGAAATCAGCTAAGAAACAAATTTTTTAGAGCATTTTTAATTTGGGGGATAGCCACATAGGGTCACCCCTTTTTCCAGGCAAGTCACCTGGGGGAGATCTACCTAAGCAATAGGGTCACCCAGTGGAGATATGCCTATGCAACAGGGTCGCCAAGGGGAGATCCTGTTGAACATCTGGGTCCCCTAGGGGAGATCCAGTCTGATGAAAGGGGTGACCCTGAAAGATCAATTCTGGTTGAAATTTGATGTCTTCTGACATTTACTTCACTCTATTTTGATCTAATTTGAACACTGAATCTATCTGTTTATTGCAATTTTGATGGTTTATATGCTTTTTTGTGAAATTTTCTACAAGTTTTACGATTTTTAGAGATTTTTTGAGTTGACGAGATCTAATCTAAAGTCCTTTTCTAATTGGTAGGATATGAGGATCCGTTGGAATGTCAATCGCAAGCAGTTGTGACTTTTAGAGATGTATGCTTCATTATCTACCGATGAGCTTTCTATCTTGAGGAGAGCAGGCTTAGCTAGGGTTTTCAATGTGCTAGTTGTACACCCTGTGGCACACATTTGTTGTGACATTCTAACTTATTGGGATGCAGATAGGAACACGTTTAGGTTCCCTTAGGTTTTAGGAGAGTGGACTATCACTCTGTATGATGTGTATCACATTCTAGGGGTTCCTATGAGAGGACAACCACTTGTTCTTTTAGCTAGTGAGTCCTTTGAGAACAAGACTTCTTGGGCATAGATTATGGGGGTGAGTTGTCCTGAGGATCAGACCAGAGTTCAGCTCACCTCTGTACCACGACTTCACATTCCTCACTTGAGGTAGTTCTTGATTGGTTTGATTGCATCAAGGCTATCTGGAGACAAAGCCTCAACTCGCTTGAGATGGTGTTGGGCACCAATTATATAGGGCATTGAGTAGGGTAGAGTTTACACTTGGGGACTAGACATCCTGGCTATAGTCTATAGGGATTTCTATCATATTGCATGGCGAGGGGCTCATTCTTTCATCCACTCTTCTTTGATCATGACCTGGATCTTTGAGCATATCAGACCCTATCAAAAGGAGATTCCTTTGCCTAACAGGGGACTGCTAAGGGCAGCTAGGTGGGCTCATGTGGCCACTTTGATACTTCTTTACACGTTGTGGCTACTCTTATAGATGCAGATATAGAGGGTGCATGGTCACATGATGATCAGACTAGGGAGCACTGCCTTAGCATATCGGAGCTTTCATATCGTAATGGTCTAGTTGAGTCTCATCGTGTTGAGCATGTCTTTCAGTAGTTTGGTGAGGACTTTCCTAAGGAGTTGCCCCCATTACCTACTTGTTACAGATCCATCCAAGAGATGGGTGAGATTGGCCAGAGGATTGTTGCTTGGGCCCCTTTAACTTTTGGAGTTTTGATTACTAGAGCTTCTAGGACACCTAGAGGTGGACAGAGGGGAGGAAGAGGAGCTCCTTCCCGAGGACTCATTATGGTGGATGACTCTGAGTCTACTGATGAGGACTATGTTCCTGAGGGGGATGACTTATCTAATGAGGGACCAACACCTAGGGTGTATAGGAGACAAACTCTGATGAGGATGATATACTTGAGGGTTCCTCCATAGTGCCTAGATCTCCTCACACTAATGAGGTGATCTGGTAACTAGATCCTACCTAGTAGCCTAGCGAACCACGTGAGACTTCTACTATTTTTATTGTAATCTTGCACTATCCTTTCTTTTCTTTCCTTTTTATCAAGAATCATCACTTTCTTTTTCTTTACTTTTCTTAGTAGGTAGTACTAAGGAGTGGAGGGGTTTCATTCATGAGATCAACATTGGTTTGGTTGTCCCCTTCACTAGGCTGACTTGAGTGATGCTTCTAGCTAACTTTGGTGTGACCCCTACGGTTGGGCGACACATGGACATTTTTGCTCCTTATCATGGATGCTAGGAGAGTGCTACTTTGAAGGCCAAGAACTCATTCTTAGGGGTGAGAATTAGGTGATTCGTGAGATGGCTCGCCTTGGGTTTCAATAGTGTGATCTTGGCACTACGGGAGCTTCACACTCTCGTACTCATAGCAGGGCACCTTGCTCACATAGGTCTCATGGAGTGACTAGTGGTACACATAGATAGAGGAGTAGGAGTCTTGAGGGTTCCATTGGAGGGAACCACCCTTGAGTCTATTTTCTTTTCTTGAAACCATGCCCCCTTGCATGGGGAGTCTTACTTTGCTTCGAGAGGATTTTCTCCTAGCTCTTGCACTTTTGTGAATGTAAACTTATGATATATCAATAAAAGTTTGTCTTTTTATGGTTGTTTTTCTATCATATGAGTACTCATCTCTTGTGCATTTTGGATGTTTAAGAACTCTTCGATAATGTTTTGACCTTCAACTCTAAGAATGCAGGTATGATAATGATGACATGTTTTTGTAATTTTGTGGAATATATATGAAATGCAAGTTACGATATGTAGATGTAAGAACACAAGGGATGCAGAAATGAAACTTTTACTTCTATGGAATGCCATGAGTTATGATATTGACTTTATTGCTTTGGAACTCTTTTTCTAATTTTGGTATGAATGCATTGTGGAACAAACAATATGACTGCTCTTTAATATGATTTTCAATCTAGGGGATTGCAGGTTACTCTAGTATAGGAGATATATTCATGTATGTGAGTTAGGGATTTAGAACTCAAGTGGGGAGTATGAGTGAAATGGATTTCTTCTGAATTCGGGCTTTGCTAAAGGCTAAACACTGATCCTTATCTAGATAAGACAATCTGACAAGATTTCAACTGAGACAAGTAACAAATTTTATTGATGTTCACTAGACTTAGATCATAGATGGCAAGCAAACTAGACCCAAGGTAAAGGATAAATGAGAAAGAACTGGGGTCACTAGATAGAGAATGATCCTAAAGACTACTAGACTCTTTGCTTTTCTTAGCTAGTGCATGTGTGTGCTTTGTACCTTTCTCTTTTATTTTCTCTGGTAAAATGTCACCCTTGAAGCTTTGAGTTAGACTGATCTCCACCCATGAGTATGGACATTCAACAATCTTCTTTCTATCACACTTTTTTTATAACTCTCTTTTTTTGCTTTTTCCTTTTTTTTTGTATTTTCTAGAATGCCTCACTTGATTTTCTCATTTTTTGGATTTTTGACTTTTATGAAATGAATGCTTTTGGAACTTTGGCTATGCAATAATTTAATCTCTCAATTCTCACTTTTCTCAAGGCTCTTATTTTGATCACACCTTTTTTTATTCACTTGTATTTTAGATTGCTTCCTTCAGAGTTTTGATCCTCCTAACATTTTTGGCTAGGAAAGTTAAGGGCCTGAGTACCACCAAAAGTTTTCATAGTCCAGTCAAACTTCTCTTCTACTAGGGAAGAATTGGGAAGGTCTACTTGCAAGATTCCTTTGAACATTGTAGGTTTGAATACCAACTTTGCTTAGGCCTAACATCTTGACTCCTTAAGATTGGGATCGATGTAAAGCTAAGAGCTAGGCTTTGATTAGAATCATTGGGAATGTAGGGGGAAATGGCGATTATGAAAAATGAGGAATCTCAGGACTCAAAAGGATCACGTATACCTAGGCAACCTTAGGCTCCTTACTAAAAAGAAAATAATATAAGAGCGAGTCATTCACTATAATGCAAGATGAACAAAATGATACTGAAATGCAAGAAACAAATTTCTTTTTTGACATTTTTTATTTTTACGATTTTTTTGTATTTTTGAGATATTTGATATTTTTTTGTATTTTTATGTTTTATGATTTTTATGATTTTTAGACATAGTATTTCTTGAGGTGAAAGGCATTAACTGTTTTGCCAAATTCCTCTCCCTGCATTGTGCAGAAGAGATAGGTGATGAGGTATAAATAAACTCATTTGTTTGATGGAACAAATAGCCCCTTTTGCATTACCCAATTCCCTAGCCTTGCCAATTTATTTATTTTTATAAGCGATATTTATCTATTTTTAATAAAATGTTGTACAAATCTTTATTTCCTAAATTGATTGAAACTAGCTTTTAAATTTTGATTTAATGGCATCAAAAATTTGGGTAATTGTGTAGGTTACTGCATTGCCTACAAAAGAAGTGGACATCATGCAAGTGTGGATGAGTGCACCAGAAGTTGGGGGCGCCAAAAATTTTAGGTGCACATTAATGAAGACTTTGTTTTAATTCTGTTATTTCTGTGGTTACCCAAAAGATATTGTGGCTCCACTCGGAGTCCTTTTTATGTTTTAAAAGATAGCATTAGTAAAGATTCTATTTGTTAGTTATAAGACTTCCTCAAATGGCATTTTCCCGCAATTTGAAATTTAGGAGTTTTGAAGTAGTTCAGTTTTAATTGTTGCTCGAAACATGGATATAAATATATATTATGGATGAATGAAAGACAATCCCTTAGTTTTTTTAAAAATAATTAGAGCTATGTACTTCCAATTTTTCATGAAGGCAAATGATGTTTTAAGTTTTAGTTTCTTTGGAAATATGAAGATTTGAATGGAGTTATCATGTGTTGTGAAAGTGATTGAATGTGACCTAAGTTAAGACAAGTTTCTCCTATGAGCTGGCCACTCGCGGGACTGTAGGATAGATAATTACTTTCATTTTTGTGGATGTTTTCATTCGGTTGAAGATAGTTTATGTTTAGTTTTCTATCGTTAACCTGCAGGGTGTGTTGTTTAAAAGTTAAACTATTGTGTACTGTTGTTTCGAAACTTTCTGTGTTGATTAGAAGTTTTTCAACGCATTTGCCTTAGTTAAAATTATTGTTTTCTGATAGTTAGAATTTGTAATGTTTACAGCATAGCAAATTGCATTTGTGAATTGTAAGCATAGAATTTATCTGCTTTCTAGTATAGAATTTATATGCTTTCTAGTCTAAAGTTTTCATGCTTTTTAGTATAAAATTTGAATGCTTTTTGTAGAGGGATATAATTACTGTTTCATTTCATGTGCTGTTTCAATCTTTTAACAGAATTAGAAAATTGTTTCTAAATGAAATATCCAACCTCCCTATTGCATACAGCCTCGGACACTACCTCAGTTGATAAATTGATAATTTTCATCTAAAGTGTTAGGACCTTATGATGGCTTGTCAATAGGCACCATTTTTAACATTTCTTTAACCATGTAAGGACCTATCCACATGGGCTTGAACTTATGTCCTTCACCGGCTCTTTTATCGATTAGGTTGTCAATCTTGAGTACCAAGTCTCCCACCTGAAAAGGTCTTGGGACAACTTTTTTGTTGTATTGCTTTTTCATCCTTGCGAGGTAAGAGTCATGTCTTTGAACAACTCTTAATCATTTTTTGTCCATCATTTCTAATTCAACCAACCTTACTGCTCGATATTCCTCATTATCTAGTAGGCCTTGTTATGATACCCTCAAGATGGGCAATTCTACTTCCAATGGCAACACCGCATCTGACCCAAAAGTGAGGGTGTAGGGGGTGGTTCCAATTGGAGTTCTTACACTTGTTCTGTATGCCCAAAGAGCTAGATATAACTGTAAGTGCCAGTCCCTTTTGGAGTCCTTTACAATTTTGACCCATATTGACTTCAATGTTTTGTTTGTGGCTTCTACTTGTCCATTCCTTTGAGGATAGTATACCGAAGTAGAATTATGATTGATGTGGAATCTTTCACATAACTCTCTTACCTGTGGGTTCTTATACGATGATGCATTGTCTATTACTATCACTTGAGGAATCCTGAATTTGCATATGATCTGATTTAATATGAATTTTGCAATGACTGTCCCTCAAACTGTAGTTAGAGGCATGTCCTCTACCCATTTGGTAAAATACTCTATTGCGGTAATGATGAACAAATTTCCATCCATTGATGGGTGAGATATCTTACCCACCAAGTCTAGGCCTCAAGTGGAGAAGGGCCGAGAAGTAACTATAGGTTGCAAATCTCTCGTCGGTGTGTGGTGAATATGTGCATAGGATTGACATTTCGGACATCTTTTAACAAATTTGATCGCATCTCCTTGTAAACATGGCTAGAAATAAGCTAGTTGATGTATTTTTCTTGTTGCAGCATGACCGCCAAAATGTCCTTTGCAAATTACACTATGGCATTCCTCTAAAAAAATCTTATGTGCCTCTTCTTTGTCGACACATCGAAGCAACATCCCATCTAGGGCTCTTCTACATAGCACATCATCAATCAAGACATATCTTGCAATGAGGATGCACAAGTGTCTCTTCCCTAAGGGAGTCATGTGTTATATCAAATAAAAAAATAAGAGAGAACACAAATAAATTTAAGCATAACATTTTATTTTTAATTTACAGTTTTCTTTATCATGAAAACTCTAACTTTGCTCCATATTTTCACAGCCATACCCACTATATGTAGCATGTATTAGGGAATATATACATACATTTATGATACACTAACTCAAGCCATTATTTTTATGAAACAGTCATGACTAAAAATGATATTTCACTACTTAATCAAATTGATGTAGCAAATAGGTGGAACCAAATTCTTGTTGAGAGTGTAAGATGCATGCTTAAGATACTTTCTAGAGGTTGTATAACTCCTTTTGGGTTGATGCAATCTCTACAACAAGATACATGTCCAAAATAGATTACCCATTGTTGCATGGCATAAGAAGACTCCTTATGAATCTTGGCATGGGACCAAGCCAAGTGTTGGAGACTTGACTATTATTTGGCTAGTAGATGCATATGCACACATACATGATTAGAAGTGAAAGCAACTAGACGATGAAAGAAAGAAGTGCATATTGATAGGGTATGTGACTTGGATTCAAAGGCACACTTATTATATGACCTTTTAGCACATGAGGTCAAAATAAGAAGAGACATCATCTTTAATGAGAGTTTAATAGTTATATGTATGCCAATTGAGGTAAAGAATGGAAAGGCAATGCAGGTAGATATTCTTGATGATGAATCTAAAGATGAGTTTGAGCAAGATGTTTCTACTTCTGAAGACCCAACTACACAACAAGAGGAGCAGTTGATATTTAGGTATGTTGACCTCTTTGACATTGATTTTGGCATTGATGTCAAGGGTTATTTGTGGCATTTACAATATTGGCAACTAATGTCTTTGGTGCTTGGATACTTGATTTGTGGTTGGTAAGTTGGCATTGTTTGATAATGACAGTGATCAGGTAGCAGGTGATCAATTTGCCATGTTTGAGGTGTTTGTTGATACATAGATCTCTATCAATAGACACATTGTTTCATGATGCTAAGTGACTTTTTCTCCTTGGTATTAAATATGTGTTGCATTTGGTTAAAGTTGGCAATATGATATGTTTTGTGTCATTTGATGGTACAAGGTTATGATCTCATTTCACCTAAGTTCAATGTTGAAAAAGGCCTGTGATTTAAAGTATTATTGATTCCATTTGATCTCACAACAATATGCAAACAAAGGTTTCTTGAAGCTCTTATTACCAAGCATGATCATTTTCAAAGGGATAAAAATGCAAGAAATTATAGTGTCATTTGATTTATTAAAGGGTTTCATTTGGTTTAATGTTATTGTCTTTATTTGATTTAAAAACAATGTGAAAGTAAGGCATTCGGTGGTCACTTAAGTCATAACCTAACCAGCAGGTTTCAGGCAGCATGAACAGGTAAAAGGTTGGCATCTAAGCTTGATCGTCACTGGCCCTTTTAGGGCTCAGTGGGACTGTCGGTAAAGAGTGTATACAATGAAAAAAGTTTATTTTGAGTTTCATTTTCAAAGGTTGAATTTTGAGACATAGAAGTCTCTTGACCTAGGGTTTTAACAATTTGCAAAGTTTGAAGATTCTATGTATTCATGAGGTGGATTTTGTGAGATTTGACTATGCTCAGCTCACTAAAGAATTGAAGGAATCTTGACAGTTATTTTTGTCAATCGAAGCTTGAAGAGCACAACAAAACCTTGATTTGTTAGCAGCTACAGGTGATATCTCTCCTTCTTGGGTGCATATTAAAGTTTTTCTTTGGTTAGGGGTTGCAAAAGTAAACTATTGTTAATGATGATAAACCCATTCTTTAAAATGGTTAAGGCTTTCTTTTTGAATGATAGTTTGAGAATGTTTTACTCACATGCATATGATGCTATGGTTTCATGTCATGGGTTTGGAAACAATTTTGAAGACTCTTTGTTTACCTTGCTTCAAATGTGATTAGAAGTTGTTAACTATTGTTGTAAAGGATTCTTTTGTTATTCTTCTTAGTGCAGTGGTTATATTAAACAATTGGAAGTTTAATGAAACCCTTGTGGTTAAGTTTTATAATGATCTCAAACAAGTGAAGTTTTACATACTCAAATGGCTCTATTCGACCAAATAACTATGACAATTGTTGAAGAAGTTGGAAACTATTGTAGGCAGTTTGGAAAAGATAGTTACATGTTTAAACTATTTAATGAAAGAACAAGAAAGTTGTGAGATAGTATAAAATAAAAAACATTACTTTGTTGAGATAGAGATGAAGTTGTACGTTCTTGCAATATCATTATAGCAACAATGTATCATTGAAAAATCTTTCTTGATCAGTTGAGTTGTATGTGCACATTTATGATTATGGATTCTTGAGTCTCAAATGAAATGAGACAGTAAAGATATGTTTTACAGTGAAATAGAGAAACCCTCTATATTGTATATCTTCATTTAATCTTTGAGAAGTTGTAAGCGATCATGTCAGTGAGACAATAGGATCATTTCTAGTGAGGCTTGTGTTTCTAGTGAGGCTTATGTAGCCAGTGAGTCTTATGTTGCCAGAGAGGCTTATGTTGCCAGTGAGGCTTTGCTAGTGAGGCTTTGTAATTGGTGATTTTTTTGATTAAGCCAGTGAGGCATTTACCGAGTAGTTTTTCTACCCTATGAGGGTTTTACACTCATGAAAAATATTGTGTTATGGTTCTTTTGTGGATGCATTTCTAGTCTTGTTGTTTCTTTTATTGATATTGCAGTATTTGAGTTTACATATTGTTTAAGAATCCAAAGGTTGGGTATCAAATATAGTTATACTCTTGAAAATTGAACATTTGTTGTTTGCAAAGAGTTTAAGTGTTTTGAACTTTAGAAAAGTTGAAATTGATTATTGAAACGCTGAGTCACCCCCCCTCTCAGTGTTTCACATACTCCAACAAGTGGTATCAGAGCATAGGTTCCCTATAGAAGTCTAACATGCTTGGGTAGGTCCTGATAGTGGAGTACCATGGGAACGTGTAAAAGAAATAGAATTAAGAAATAAGTCAAGCAAAAGGTTGTACAACAAACCCCAGGCAAGTCATGTGATGAGTTGTTGCATGAGTCTCCCCTGAATGATGATATAAAGTGTGATGAAAGAAAAGATGATTTTGTTGAGATTGATTATGAAGAAGGAGACCTCTTTGTCGATGAAGATGAACAGTAGCTTGATGAAAAGGATTGTGAAGTTGATATAGAAGGTGAACTTTTGTGTGCCTTGGATGAAATCAAGAAACTTAGTAAAGAAAATCGAAGATTAGAAGACCAACTTCAACAAGAAGAAGATTCCAAGAAAAAGATACTTTTTGATCTTGCAAAAGTTTCTTTAGAACTTGAAGAGGCAAGAAATTTGATTGTAGATTTAAGAGATCAAGTTGAAGATTCAAATAAGCTAACTATTAGCCTAAAGATAGAAATAAAAGAAGCCAAAAGGGTTGTTGATTTTACAAAATCTGATCTTGAAGTTAAAACTAGTTAATGTCTAAAACTAGAATAAAAAATAGTCTCTTTGAGAAAGGAGTTAGAAAAGGTTCCCTCTAAATTGCACAAGAGTCTTCAGTTTGAAAAGAGTACTGATTGTTTGAATGACATATTGAGTAAGAAGAAACATCACAAGCATGTTACCGGTTTAGGATTTGTTGAAGGACAGAGTTCTGGAGTAAGAAAAACACCAAGAACGAAAATAGATTTAAATTATCATGTTGTTGTTCCTAAGATTAAAGAAAAGAAGAAATCAAAAATTAGACTACTGATAATAGACAGTTCTAGGACTTCAACAAAGGAAGAAGAAGTATAGTGAGTAGACTCTCGAGACCTCCACCTATCAGGCAATACCACTCAATAAGCTACAACTACTCTCAGTTTCATGGTTATTATTATTCTTATCATGTTTATGGTCATAGAGCTAGAGATTGTAAAACTCATTCAAGAAATGGTCTTGGATGGAATAAGAATAAGAATTCTTATAGTTTGAAAAATCAGGACTATAACAATGTTTGTTATAACTGTAATAAAGTTGGTCATAAAGTAAGAAACTGTTGGGTGCCTATAAGATTCGATCGTAGAAGTTCTTTTTGGTTGTTAAGAGAATACGCTTTTGTTCCTCATGTTGGCCGTAAAATTAGATGCTATAGGTGTCATAAGTTTGGACATAAAACACTGTTTTGTAAGAGTAATTTGATGGAACCATCTAGAGGCTACACGTTCAAGAAAAAATAAGAAAATATCTTGAGAAAGATGAATAAAGGTCCTATGCAAGTTTGGAAAAGAAAACAAGGTCAAGTGGAATAAAATTCTAATCTTGTGCATGCTGCACAAGAAACATCAAAAAGTGACTGAAAGGTAGTTTGAGGTAAGGGGGAGCAAGTTAGTGTTTAATCTCTTAATCCCTTTTGCAAAGATCATGGATAGGTTTCAAGAAAAATGTTGGCAAGTTGAGTTTGCAATGCTCTCAGTCAGACTTGATGTTCTTTCTTTGGTCTTGATAACAAGGAATCCAAAAGATTGATGATACAGAGGTGTTGACAGAGGTGCTTATGAATTTGCAAGTGGATCTTTGAATTTTGCTTGTTACGGCATCATCATTTCATGTCAATATTCATCTCTTGATGGTGTGCTCTTATGGGATCTATGGATTAGAATGAAACTTAAAACACACATCATACTTTATGTTTGTCTCCTCTTGACAAGGATATCTCTGTGTTATCAATGAGATAATAGTTGTTCGTGTTATGACAATAAAAATTGTATTTGTGACAATGAAACAAAAGACAAGACTTTGAAACAGGTATCTCACATCTTGTATACTTCAACCGGTACAGGGGGAATTTCAAAGCGTATTCTTTATCCCTAGCTCATGAATTGGCTCAATCTTATATGATAATTTTGATATTTTCATTATGTTTATGATGTATACATATTGCAGTAAGGATAGACTGTTGAATCCTCTTAAATATTTCAGTTTGTTATTCTTGTGATATCTTGCACCATGAAGATACAATGGGTATTGGCATACTACTCTTTGACAGTACATTTGAGTCATATATTTGGGCAGATATGAATGTAAAATGTAGATATATGAACTTAGCACATGGATTTGGTGACTAAATTTCAGAACACTAGTAGTTTCTTTGATAGATCTTGTGTTTTACAATGGCATAAGCTTTGTTGTGCAGTGTTTGTATCAGAAGAAGTAGCAGTGTATCAAACATACCTTTTTGAAATGAATTGAATCTGACAAATTCTTCTTATAATCTTGGTGCAATTAGTTAGTCTTATTGCAATTTGGTTTTGTTGCAGTATGCTTTGATGATGACATGATGACATATAGAGAAAGTAGTAGACTTTGTCTCTCTAATGGTAGTTGTTTTTTTTATGGTAGTGATCTTTTGTTGGCAGAATTGACAGTGTTGGCAGACCTTTATGCAGACTGTCAGACTTTGCAATGCACTTGTGAACTTGTTAGAATCATTTCAAATCAGTCTTTTATATTTGCTAATATTACTTTCATTGTGATGGCACTTTTCTTTATAGTGACTTTTGATGCCTTATTGTCTAGCATTTGTTACTTGATGCACTAGTTTCTTGATAGCAAATCATACTTGATGGTAGACAGACTTGTATCAGACATTTGCTTTATGATTAACAAGGTTTTGATAGGGGGACAAGCTTGAGACATACCTTGATGGTTTGGTGAATATTTCATTTGCAGTTTGAATCGGTGCTTGGTAATTTGATACAGTTGGTCATACATTTGCCTAGTGGTCACATTGCACCATTGGCTTGGCACAATTGGTATCTTTTGTTCACTTTGGCACTATGTCTTAATACTTTTTAAGCTCTATACATCTTGCTCTGTTGCCTTTGGGGGTTTGTTGACTTTGGCTTCACCTTATAACTTTCTCAGTAGTCTTTGGCATTAGGGGGAGATGAATCTCTCATCCTTTATTTGGCAGTTTAGCTCATATACTTTATACTTCTCTCATGCTTTATTTATCAGTCTCATGCTTTTATTTGACAATGAATGAAGTGAGTTACATTGGTGACAGCTTATCTTTGACAATGACAGTGGCTTGTTTGGTGTTAAAATGATAGTTGACTTTGATAAATGATAGTTGACTTTACTTGAACACAAAACATTTTGCAGTGATAGTTTGACAGTACTTATCTTGAACAATGTTCTGACATTCCAATCATGCTTTGCTGTTGTGATTCTACCATGATGGATAATCATCTTGACAACAATGATTGTGGCACTAATAGTGCTCTATGCTTTGACAATGATTCCACACTTGTTCATAGTACTCTTTATACTTTCTTGCTCAGTTGGAAGTAGTTTATGCTTAGTTTTTGCTACATATTTCCTTTGCTATTGTTCTCTAAAGGCTATAGGAATCTGTTGCATCCATATCCTTCTTGGTTTGGTAGTATGATGCCCTTCATTAATCACTTATTGTGTCTTAGAGTTGGCATTTGTGTTTGATGATGCTATTGACATCTCATCAGTTTGGATGAGATAATGTTGAGTAAAGACAAAGTTGATGACAATGCTTTATTGTTCTTTCATGCTTATCTCTGCAGCTCTGACAATGTTTACCTTCTCTATAACAATAATCTAAGGTCTTTGGACATGTCTTTATTGTTTATCTTACCCCTTTGTCCTTTAGCATTGTTGTCAAAAGGGGGAGAAAAGTTGAGTTACAGGTTCAGATTTACATTGCATATCAATTTTTGCTCCACACTATATATTGGTTTATTGCTGAGCTCATTTGGTAATCATATGATGATGACTTGACAATGTATTGGTGATCATACAGGTTTAGGTTTGACATCAATTCCAAAGGGGGATTTTGTTGACCTCTTTGACATTGATTTTGGCATTGATGTCAAGGGTTATTTATGGCATTTACAATATTGGAAACTAATGTCTTTGGTTCCTGGATACTTGATTTGTGGTTGGTAAGTTGGCATTGTTTGATGATGACAGTGTTCAAGTAGCAGTTGATTAGTTTGGCATGTTTGAGGTGTTTGTTGATACATAGATCTCTATCAATAGACACGTTGTTTCATGATGCTAAGTGACTTTTTCTCCTTGGTATTAAAGATGTGTTGCATTTGGTTAAAGTTGGCAATATGATATCTTTTGTGTCATTTTATGGTACAAGGTTATGATCTCATTTCACCTAAGTTCAATGTTGAAAAAGGCCTTTGATTTAAAGTATTATTGATTCTATTTGCTCTCACAACAATATGCAAACAAAGGTTTCTTGAAGCTCTTATTACCAAGCATGATCATTTTCAAAGGGATAAAAATGTAAGAAATTATAGTGTCATTTGATTTATTAAAGGGATTCATTTGGTTGAATGTTATTATCTTTATTTGATTTAAAAACAATGTGAAATTAAGGCATTCAATGGTCACTTACGTCATAACCTGACTAGCAGGTTTCAGGCAGCATGAACAGGTAAAAGGTTAGCATCTAAGCTTGATTGTCACCAGCACTTTTAGGGCTCACTGGGACTATCGGTAAAGTGTGTATACAATACAAAAAGTTTGTTTTGAGTTTCATTTTCAAAGGTCAAATTTTAAGACATAGAAGTCTCTCAACCTAGGGTTTTAACAGTTTGCAAAGTTTGAAGATTCTATGTATTCATGAGGTGGATTTTGTGAGATTTGACAATGCTCAACTCACTAAAGAATAGAAGGGAGCTTGAAAGTTATTTTTGTCACTCGAAGCTTGAAGAGCACAACAAAACCTTAATTTGTTAGCAGCTACACGTGATATCTCTCCTTCTTGGGTGCATATTAAAGTTTTTCTTTGGTTAGGGTTTGCAAAAGTAAACTATTGTTAATGATGATTAACCCATTCTTTGAAATGGTTAAGGGTTTCTTTTTGAATGACAGTTTGAGAAGGTTTTATTCACATGCATATGATGCTAGGGTTTCATGCCATGGGTTTGGAAACAATTTTGAAGACTCTTTGTTTACCTTGCTTCAAATGTGATTAAAAGTTGTTAATTGTTGTTGTAAAGGATTCTTTTGTTATTCTTCTTAGCACAGTGGATATATTGAACAGTTGGAAGTTTAATGAAACCCTTGTGGTTAAGTTTTGTAATGATCTCAAACAAGTGAAGTTTTACATACTCAAATGGATCTATTCGAGCAAATAACTATGATAGTTGTTGAAGAAGTTGGGAACTATTGTAGGCAGTATGGAAAAGACAGTTACATGTTTAAACTATTTAATGAAAGAAAAAGAAAGTTGTGAGACAGTATAAAATAGAAAACATTACTCTGTTGAGATAGAGATGAAGTTGTACGTTCTTGCAATATTATTATTATAGCAATAATGTATCATTGCAAAATCTTTCTTGATTAGTTGAGTTGTATGTGCACATTTATGATTATGGATTCTTGAGTCTCGAAAGAAATGAGACAGTAAATATATGTTTTATAGTGAAATAGAGAAACCCTTTTTATTGTATATCTTCATTTAATCTTTGAGAAGTTGTAAGTGATCATGTCAGTGACACAATATGATCATTGCTAGTGAGGCTTGCATTTCCAGTGAGTCTTATGTAGTCAATGAGGCTTATGTTACTAGTGAGGCTTATGTTGCCAATGAGGCATTTTGTAGTTAGTGAGGCTTTGCCTGTGAGGCTTTGTAAGTGGTGATTTTTCTGATTAAGCCAGTGAGGCATTTACCGAGTGGTTTTTCTACCCCATGAGGGTTTTCCACTCATGAAAAATAATGTGTTATGATTCTTTTGTGGATGCATTTCTGGTCTTATTGTTTCTTTTATTGATATTGTAGTATTTGAGTTTACATATTGTTTAAGAATCCAAAGGTTTGGTATCACATATAGTTATACTCTTGAAAATTGAACATTTGTTGTTTGCAAAGAGTTTAAGTGTTTTGAACTTTAGAAAAGTTGAAATTGATTATTGAAACACTAATTCACCCCCCCTCTCAGTGTTTCCCATACTCCAACAAGGTAAGAAATCCTCAAGAGCATACCAATATGAAAGGTTTGATGCTTTTTATAGGATAAAGGATATCTTTATTTCTTGGTTTTTATATGATAAAGGATATCTTTAGTTGTGTTTCATAAAGTCAGAACTACTAGTGCTATTCTTTTAAAAATATTGGACATTGAATCCACAAATACTATCACAACTATTGGAATATGCTCAGCAATTGGATCCTCTCCCATGCTAGTGGTGATAGTATTTGTGGATTTAAGGTCGAATATTTTTAAAAGCTCAGCATTAGTAGTTGTGACTTTAAGGTTGTTAGTGTTGACTAAAAGTATTTATAATTAAATGAAACATGGTTTTTAAATCTAAAAAGTAACCAGTCATGCGATGCCACATCAACACACCAACAAAACATGACATAATGCACACTTATTGGTCTACCCTTTTTTTAGTCTTTTTGGACACCTCAACAAAAAGCATGCTAATGTGGCATCATTTTTTATGATGTTGACATGATACCTTATTTATAAGCAAGGGCCTTGCCAAGTAAGCTGATGTAAATTTTTTGGAGTGATTCAAAATTGCCACATATGATTTTGAAAGGTGTGAAAAAGGGTTTTTTTGAAATCTAGAATTTTTGTTTGTTTTTAGGGTTTTAGTTTCATTTTTAGGGTTTTAGTTTCATTTCTAGGGTTTTAGTTTTATTTTTAAGGTTTTATTTTCATTTTTAGGGTTTTATTTTGGTTTTTTCAGGGGTTTAGTTTGATTTCTATGGTTTTAGTTTGGGTTTTACAGTTTTAGTTTGGCTTATTAGGTTTTAGTTTATTTGTAAGGTTTTGGTTTAAATTTTTTTAAAAATTACATTTATAAATAAATTTATTTAAACAAAAATTAAACAATATAACTATGAATTACAATTTATTAAGAAAAAAATATAAAATAAAATGAAAAAAGAAACATAAAACAAAATGGGAAAATCCTACTTGCAATTCAACAGCTGGTAGGCAGGTTCTATGGGGTCACGAGCTCCAGGTGGAAGGCTTTCTAGCAACTCAAATACGGGCGAAAATGATATTTCACCTTTTTTTTCTTTTTTTTTAAAATTTCACCCGAAATTGTGTCACCTGGTAAGCTATCGGCCGTGACCTTTCTGCCCAGAAATTGTTGTCAACATTTGCCCCACATATGCACCACATGGTTCTAGGTGGAACTATGTTGGGCAAGTATCTATTGGTTGGAAGCATTCCACTCAGAACTGTTTAATTGGCTGAAATTGTGACATAGATCTGAAATTTTACCCTTGCACTTGACATATGTTGCTTACACTTGATGAATGGAATAGCCATTGAGTTGCTCGTTCACATTTATTTATTGTCTTGATCTTATAGGTCATTTGAATTAGTTCTTTGCATTTTGGTCTTGGGTTATAAATTACTTTGGCAAATCTTACATGGTATGAAAACAAATATGTGACAAATCTAAGTAATCTTACATGATATCAAATAAAATATGTGCAAGATCTAAGAAATCGTACACCCAAAACATGTGCTTCTAATTTCTTGAGCATAAGATTCATGATTTCCCTCTAAAGGAAAACACATGACTAATTTAGAATGTCATGGTGGAAAATGGGGAAGCCATTTCCATAGGTCTAGTAAATGGAGAACATTTAGTAATAAGAAAGCTAACTAAAAAATATGTTTGACCTTCAAGGCCTTTAGACCTATGAATAAGCCAATCAGAGGCATCACCATAAGCAAACCCTTGTTAGTCTCAACTGATTCTCAAGGTTATCTCCCACTTTCCCTTACTACTTAGGGTACCATTGTTTATTTCAACTTATAAGGGACAACTCTGGTTTCCCAAGCTTCATGAACTCATCAAAAGGTGAATGAGGATAGGGGTCTATGGATAATCTATTGACCTTCCCTCAAAAAATTGTCCCTTTCTTCTCTTGTACTCCTTTGCAACCTCCAAAGGAGGGCGAGTGTGTAGGAAAAGCATTAATCATTCTAGATGGGAGAATTTATGCAAGAAAATCAAAAAATCTTTTTGACCATCTATCCTACCCCAATGTGTTGAACAAGGAGAAAATGTACCTTGATGTTTCTCCATGATTGTTTATTCCTAGAATTTATGTAGCCTCATTGACTCAACATGAAATTGGCCAAATCTAGTTTTTAGTCATTTATGAATGAAAAAAATCTATTTATAAAACTTTAAGATGAACATTTTCTACTTCAATTAGCATGGATAGTGCCATTTAGCCTATGAATACATCTCCAACCATGAATTTATTAAGGCATTTGTTTTCACATTACTTTATTTAGATCTTTCCTTGTCTATTATCAATTAAGGTTGTGACCCCAATAATGGAATAATTGCATCATCAAAATTACAAATGTGTAGATGTCTCTAATGATGTCATTGAGAGAATGGTATTTTGGAAATGGATTGTAGACTCTCTAGGGTAAGTGCACCAAGACAAGGGACAAAAAAAGGGCCAATTAGGTGATTATAAAGGAAACATGCACATTCTTTGTAAAACACGTATGCATTAAATAATACACACACATTACAAGTAATTTTAAGCTTTAATTTATGTTGTAAATAACACATACACATTATTCATGATATAATTCATTTTTTCAAATCTTGCCCATTAGGCTTGGATTTACAAGACTAAGGGTTGGACCTCCCTTTTGGCTCCCAAAATAATGTTTACAATATTAAATAGTAAATTCAAACTTTATCCTCATCAGATTTACACATTTTATAATGAAATTTCATGAAACCGCCACCAAAATGTCAATCTACTTCTTAGCTTTCTAGCCATATAATTATTTTAATATTTTGAATAAATTAAGGTATTTATTTTTATTTTCTTTTAACAATGTATTCAAATTCCTCAAATACATACATATTTCTTTTTCTTCATAACTTTTGATTCGTTTATCAAAATTTGAAAAAAATATAAGATTGGTCTATGCTTCATTCTATACACATTGAAAAAAATATATTTTCAATTTTTTTATGGAAGTTATGTGATGCACATGCTTAGTGATATGTTTTTTAGGATGCATCTACTTCAAAAAATTAGCAAAAAAATCAATAAAAATGTGTAACTCATAATACTACCTCTTAGCTATCTTTCCACCAATTGGTTTTGAAAAATACTTAAAACAACAAAAAAATAGGGGGGGACACTCTGGGCTTTATGTTATTTTTTAGTGATAAAAATAAGATCACTTTTGTGTGTGCTCAAAATTTTAGTGGCTTAATATTAACTATTTTTAAAATCCTTAGTAGTTTAAAAACTAGATTTGGAGGACTATTATTCTTGTTCTTATCATATCTTCAAATTTTGAGTGTAGGCATCTCAAATTACTCATCGAATTTCAAATTTAGCTTACTTTAAGAAAAAGTGGCCACTTTTGACCCCTCTTGTCCCCCATTTCCATGCACTTACCCTCTACCAAACACACACTAGATTATGTGTGGACACTTCAACATGGTTAAGTTAACTAAAGATAATAAAGTGCTTCTTCCCATGTAATGATGTGTTTGAGAAAATGAAGCATGGTTTTACATGCAAAAAATGTAGGTATTTTGATGCCATCCATCACCACCACTTCATGAGTTCATCTAACTAGTTCACTTGGTCTAACATTAGATAAGGATAATATCACATTTTAGAGTGGCTCAACCAGTGATATTGGCTAAATGAGAGGATTTGATTGGCTAATTAGTGTGATATTTTAAATGCCATCATAGCTAACCATTTTCTCATTTATTTATACCTTGAGTGGACTACCTAACATCCTAAAAAAGTCAAGATTTAATTTTATCTCAACATAATTCACTTCCATCATGAGAAAATCATTTCTCATGTTAAATGGTGTAGAATTTAGTTCCAAGGCCTCAAGGCAACATTGGATTTATTGATTGACCAGTGGATAGAGGCCATTTCACACACATCACCACCTTTCTCATGTTGTATGGAAAACAAGATACTCTTTTCAAATAGAGGCATGACAAAGCACATACTTGAGAATTCTCTTAAATTTCCCAAGACTATTTTTCTCACTTTTCAATGAGCACTTATAAATTCATGTTATTGGATTAATACACAAAATCAAAGTTATTGAGGTTTATAAAGCTCATGGAATCCAAATCTAGTCTAGTATGCATTAGCTCAAATATGGGGATTATGCATCAAAGAATTTTTCCATCTTATTCATTCTATAAGAGTTGCTAAAATGACTAAGTAAAATATGACTTACCAAGCATCTAAAATTTACAGACATAATACTTGTTGTTGAATTTCTGAATCATACTAGAAACTACCTAAATATCCAATAACTTCAATGGAAATAAGACAAATGCAAGAAAACAAAAGATAATACCTATGCAACCAAATTTACCTCGTGTCTTCCATTGTTGCCTATCTTTATTTGATCTTGTGTAATTGGGAGCTCTCAGAAGTTGTACTTCCTTACTGTTAAGATGACAAATATTGAATGGCTATGTGGAGGATTATGCAATGGGACTACAATGCAATAATTAAAATGAAGGATGGGGATAATGATATGCAACCATGGTTGATGATAATGAGATGAGGATAATGAAAGCTAGATGAAAATGCAATGGATCCAAAGACACGCTTGGGAGCTATGATGGTATTTCTGCAGAGTAAGATTGCTAAAGCTTGAGTGGATTGGATGCAAAATGGGTGTGAGGACCTTACTTTTATAGGCTTAAGAGAGGCCAAGTCCAAGTGTCAATAGATCCATGATTAGAGGAATTATCTATGATGTGTACGGTTGAGATGGAGTTGAGGGAGATAATCATGGGAAATGTTCCTACTATGTTTACAAGGTAGAGGAATAAGTGGATCCATGAGCCACATGTCATTGTGCTCACAAATGACTTGTGAGTTAAAGGTGGAAGTCTTTGAGGAGATTGTGGAAGAAGGACTCTTGACTTGTGGGAATGTGAGAGATGAACTAGAATTAGAAAGACAAGTGTCTTTGAGCATAAAGGTGATTGAGAGATAATAGGACATATGTGGGTGAGGACAATTAGCATTAGCTAATTAAATATTAAATATTTAATTATGTGTGCAACATGGTGAGGTGGAAGATGAGATGGAAAGTGATGTGGATTTATGAATTTAAGACTTAGGATAGATGATTAATTAAATAATTTGGGATTATTTAATTAGATGAGACATTAGAGGAATTTAGATGATTTAATTAAATAAATTGATTTTTATTTTATTTTTGGGATAATGAACCAATTAAACAAATTAGAATATTTATTTAATTGATAGATGAAATAAGAATTAAAATAAATATTAAATATTTATTTAATTCGACACGAGGCATTTTTAGGTGTATACATTTTGCCCCTCTCTGATGCAATGTGTTTTATCACGTTGCTTCAAAGAATAAAAATTTTCTGGTTATGATATGTGCCCTAGTTTGCCCCTAGTACATGTTTAATGATGATAGGATGCCCCCTCAAGAGATTGGTCGAGTTGGATGGTTTTGGCAAAAAGATGATGAACAATCTCATGATGAACAAGAATGATAAAGGATGGCTAAGAAAATGGAGGATGCAAGATAAGAGATGGATGAAAGAGTTGAATGACATGCTACACAAGGTAAAATGATAACACACACCAGCAAGCAAGAAAGTATGCACAAATGATACAAGAACAAACAAGGTACTGCCCCTGTCAATCTGTAAACAAATGATTAATTGATAATGATTGATGATAGCGTTTTTCATTGCGGGGAACGATATATCCCTAGATCAACACAAAGATGCAGGAAAGACATATCCCATTAATGATGACAATTGATTGATTAATTGAGTTGGTTTATGACAAGATTAGGATCAAGTCCATTGATTGTGATTGATAATTTAACAAGATTGATTTACTCGATTGGTATGGATTAAGGATGGACTTGCATTTGGATCATTACTTGGATTGATTGGATTGATTTGATGATTAGTTTGATGATTAGATTGATGATTGGTGATGCCTCCTCGAGAGGACAATTGGTGTGCTCTCAAAATGAAAAGAGAGAAAAGGGTGAGTAGATAAAGAGATGTAGATAAAGAAAGGACTTGGATCTTAAGCCACTTGGAAAATGATATGTTTGAAGTGCTTATAAATGAAATGAAATGCAATTTGGTATGCATGATAGTGGATTTTTTCATCTTCTTGTACAAGTATTTGAAGTACTTTGTTTCATCATTGAGATTTTAAAATATTGTAAGAAAATACAAGCATCTAGGTATAATTAAACCATGATGACTTGAGTATTACTTACATGGATTTTGATTTAGCAAGTTAATACAAGCATATAAGTATAATTGAACCAAGATGACCTGAGTATTGCTTGCATATCAATAGACAAGGATTACACCTGTTTCATGTTTAGACCTCTAATGTCCTCAATGATCATTATGTTGATCATGTCTTTAGACAAGGCTTTACATTACTAAAGATAAACCCACAAACAACAAACAAATAAAATAATTATGCCCCCATCATAGCTCCTCTAGTTTTTGACATCCTTGAGTAGCATAAAAAGACATAATAACAAAAATCATGATATAAGACTTTAAACAACCATTAAAAACCTTCTTGCCATAGATATATTTTTCTTGCAATAACTGATAGAGTCCTTTTGATAGTTTAGGCAAGTAGGGATTTGTCAGGTGTAGTTTGATGTCTCTTTGTCAAGGTGATGTTTAAAGCTTGCTTACTATGCTGCTTGTCATCTAGTGATAGTATCGCGATCCTAATTATTATCCTTTGAGCATATGACACTCAAAAATCTAATTCTCCAACTAGGTTGAGGATTGTACCCCCAGTCAATTAAAGGATCAATTTATTATGGATGAATTGATGATAGACACGATGTAATGGGCACTAAGGGATTGACCTAGTGCCTCGGGGGCTCATCGGTGATGGCCTTGCCTACGTGACAAAACAGAGGTAGCATAGTTCAGGGTGTAGACCATGTGGACCTAAGACATAGAGGGTGGGAACCGGGTGGAATTGGATGGACAAAAGGATGGGTGATAAGGGATGGAATGGATGAGAAGCGTAGGAGAGAAAGGATGTGACCTCAAAGGACTATGTCATATAGGAATAACATGCCCCATTATAGGTGTAAGGCATTGGGATTTGACATGACAAAGCTTATGACGAAGGAAGATGATAGGATTGGTTTGAGAGGGATGAGGTATGTCAAGAGATATCCAAAACATTTGTCAACATTGTGCCCCCAATCTTTATTAATATCAAAAGGAGGAAGAGAGGATGAAAGGATAACAAAATGACAGGTATACGTAGGATAAGGATGATAGGATGGTATGATAAAATAGGATGGTATGGTAAGATAGGATGGAAAATGATAGGGTCGATGAGACAATGTGCTCCCAAGGGTAAGTGACATAGAAGATCAACCTACACATGATGCCTGTTTGCCAGCTTTTCATCATGGTACTTGTAGACCCATTTTTTCCTCTGACCAGAGCCAAACAGTCAACCTGGTATTTTCCTTGAAAAGCCTTTGGGAAATCTTTCCTAAAAATGAAAAGTGCCAAATTGCCTAAAAAAAACCTTACCATTGGAAAGAGCTTGAAAAAATAGGCAGGTTTGCTTTTTACAGTACCCCAAAATTCAGCCAAATGAAGAAGTTATTGATGGTCAAAGTTTTGGTCAACTTATAGTTCAAACATGCATTTGGCAGGCTTGAAAATCTCTATCGGCTTTAGGAAATGTTGAAAAAATTAAGTTTGATGCATTTTTGAATGTATATCGGGCCAGGGAAATGCATATACATTTAGGGAATCTTCCACAGGTCCTCAAGAATATTCCCCGTTTGTATATCGGCGATATGCAAGGAAAGATACCAGAGAAACATACAATGTATAAATATGCATTCAGGGCATATTCCTTCAAAGATTCCCCATTTGTATGTTTAGTGCTTGTATATTTGCCTTGTATGTTTGCACATACAAGCAAATATACATTCGCTAAATGTACAAAGGTAAATGTACATTCATGGCATATTCCCCAAAATATTCCGCAGTTGTATGTCAACACACTTGTATATTGCTTTGAATGTTCACACTATACAAGAGGAAATATACAAGGAAAAGATACATTGCAGGCATATTCCATAAAGATTCCCTATTTGTATGTAGGGGAGATTGTATATTTGAGTTTGTATATTTGCATATACAAGGGCGCAAATGTACATTTGCTACAGTGCCGGCAGGACGTACAAAAGGTGGGGCCCGCAGGTTTACAAATGAAATTGCAAGCAAGAAGTGCAGCGGGGAAATATACAAAGGAGTTTGTATATCTCAGAGATACAAATGGTGGGGACCGCGTTGATGCAAGGAGGCTTGTATGTTTCGACATACAAAGGATCTCGTGAACAGTGGCTTGTATATCGTGCATATACAAGCAAACATACAAACCAATATACAAAGCCAATATACAATCCAGACCTGAATAGAAGTTTCAATCTATTCTATGTTGTTCTCGGGTCCACCTTGTATAAAAGGTGTGTGTATGTCTTGACATACAAAAGAGCATGTACAAGCCGGATTTCAAATGGATATCATTTCTGCCTCATTCAGGCTTGGGGTCCATTTTGTATGTATGAGGCCATTTGTATATTGTGATATACAAGAAAAAATACAAAGAGTGGAGATGCAAGCCGGACCCGACAGGGCAATCAAATATACTTAAAGGTCAGTTGGGGTCTGATTTGTATGTATATGGCAATTGTATATTGGTGATATACAAATCAAAGATGCATTGCGATATACAAGGTGGATTTGAATCAAGGATCAGTTTTGGCACATAAGAGTTTGGAGTCCGTTTTGTATGATTAAGTGTTTGTATATTTTGCATATACAAAGAAATGTACAAGGAGAAAATATACAAGTTGGACCTGGCATAACAATGAAAAACAGCTCAGTGGTGTTTTGAGGTCCGCAACTTGTATATTCAGACATAGAAAGGTGCAGATACAAAGTTATATGTTGGGTGATTTCAAAGAGGTGGGGCCCGCGTATACAAGGGGAAATTGTATGTATACACAATTTAAAAAATTCAAAGAGATATACAGGGCCCGATATGCAAAGTGCCATGCATATGCAAAGGAGTTGCAGAATGCATTTTTAAATGATGTTTCAGGTGCCAAGATGCATGTGATATACACACAGATGCAGATGCAGTATATACAGGTAGTTGACCAAATCTTTGACTGCTTGTATCTCCTTCATTTCAGCAAATTTTGACATGCTGTAAGAGGCAAAAGTGCATGTTTTTGCCCCCTCTTTCATTTGAGTAGGTTTTTGGGGGAATTTTCCAATTTTCATATTTCAGATCTGAGGATGCATATTTTGGGCGACTGAACATTTCAGAGATGACTTTTAGTAGTTGGAGATATTTTTGGGCATTCATTGCAACAAGTAGAACAGGCATCTCGCATTAACAACAAAGAATATCTTTCTACCTATTCATCTCTAGATTGACGATGAGTAAGCAGCTGCAATAAAGACTTTAAATATCTCCCCATCCGCCCAGTTCCAGATTTCAACGCCATAACTGATGCAGTTGGACAGTCATCAAGGGAGATATTTTTTAATGACAGCTCTTGAGTTGATTTATTTTGTAACCGACTTAGGAATTTTGGAATGCTATAAGTATGCATTCAAATGTTGTAAATAGGGTTGGAATTTTTTTGGCATTAAGGCTTTTCTATTTCCAAATAGAGTTTTCATATGTTGTAACCATGCCTTTCCATTGAATATATGCAAGTTAATTTTACCTCTTTAACTGATTTTTCTAGTTTTGTGTGAATCTGCATAGGGTTTGTCTGTGAATGTTTCATTCCTCTCAATCATATTGCTTCTCACCTCTGCTAGAGTCATCTAACCTGTGTATACCTACTTCCTGTATTTGATTACATTGTGCATCTTCTTAGTGTTGTGGAAGTTTCTTTAAATCTTTCTGGTGTATCACCCCTTTTGTTTTCAAGCTTTTATTTCATTTCCATTACAAGCTTTCTCTCTCCTTTTTCCACTCAAAATTTAGTAGTTTTAGGTGATAGCTAGACAAGGAAGCCGACCTTCTCTGGAGGTCTGATCTCACTTAGCAAAGTCCCACACTTAGAGATCAGTCCCATGTTATTCCAGTTTGTAGAGGTTTCACAATTGTATGCAACGGTGCAAAACTAGGTGATAACAACTTTGGCATGCCCGGTGGGACTCAAGAAATCTGAGTAACAATCAAATTAACAGCCTTTATTGCTGGTTTTGATGTGCAACCAATAATTGCAGACCTTTAAGAGGTTAAAATTTACACATCTGGTGACTCAGACTGAGGAAAGGACAAGCAGATCAAGTTTGCTGTTACATATTTTATGAGAAAGGTACAAACCAAAAGTTCAAGTTCAGGCTCATCCAAATATTTGCAGCTCTCTCCACCCAGAAGACTGAGTAGAGCTGCAGCAAGGACTCCAGTTTCCAAAAGAGTACAGTCAACTCCACCAGGTTTTAGACCAATTGCTTCTGTAGTTCCCACAGTAACTCAAGCGAATCTACCTACAGCTCTTTAGATGGCAAGAAATCAGCCGTTCATGACTTTTGATGGCGGTAGCCCTTTGAATCTAATGGTACATGATGTCATACCAATGGCATCTTTGAAGAGTTTACCCTATTTCACAGGGGAAAATTAGACTACTCCTCTTGAGCACATCAGAGACATAGCTTCTCTATGTGGAGTACATCATGTCACTCAGGAGAATGTAGCCATCAGATTACTGGCTGCCTCTTTCAAGGGGAAGGCATTACAATGGTTCAGGAGCCTACTAGTGCAAACTATTACAAATTGGGATGACCTAGGAGAGAAATTAAACAGACAATTCCAAGACAAATCAGATAATCTATCATTGGTTGAACAGATGACCACTATAAAGAGAGCTCCTCAGGAGCAAATGATGGATTTTAACTTTAGATTTCAGAAGACATGGGATAGAATCCTTGCCATGGTAAGACCTCCAGCTGAATATGCATTTCTATATTTTTTGAAGGCCCTAAATAGTGATATTTCAATAATGATTCAATCACTAGGAGGTAATAGTTTTCCAGATGCTTATGAATTAGCAATTAGGGCAGAAAATAATCTCATTCAGGCTAGAAAAATAGCACCCAGACCACCAGTGCCTATCTTTCCAAAGATTCAGTCTTCTATTGCTTTGCCAATTCTGAACCTACTGCCTCTAGTTCATCTCAAGAGTTGAAAGAGATTAAAAACAGTCAACAAAAGATTGAGGGAATCCTTTAAACTTTTCGAAATAAACTGGTAAACATAAAGAAGCAACAGTCCCAGAGGCCCTTTCAGCCTTATCAGCAATCTAGCCAGGGGCAGAATCAACCATTTCAAGGCCAAAATCAGTCGTATCAAGCTAATAGGCCTCCTTATCAAAGCAACTATCAAGGTGCCAGACAGAATGTAAATCAAAGGCCTTTTCTGCCTTATAATCTAGCACCTATTAACACCATAAGGGACCTTGTCCTTGCTCAGAACAACCTAGCAGCTGAATATGAGTGGTGCTATCCATGCAATCAGCCACACAGTCAAGCAACCTACTCAAATGGAGTCATAAATCAGGGTTTAATGGTGCAAAATGTGTCAGACTCACAGCCAAGTACACCAAATGATGGGACTGTGCAACAACAGGAACAACCTCAGAGTGATTCTGCCTTCATGAATTGGCAGCAGGGTGAATTTTGTGGAATAAATAGCGATACACCTCAGTTGCAGCAAATACAAGAGCAAAGAAAAGGGGTTATGAGGTAGAACAAGAAGCAAATAAAGGAAAAGCGTCTACTGATGTTCCTGCACCCCAAATTCCCCATATTCTACAAAGAAATGACCCAACAAAAGCAAGGGAGATGCCTCGTTTGCAACCAGACGTCGCTGCTACAAAATCAAATCAGAAGGTGAGTGTCATTCCACCTTCAATATTATTGAAAATATGAAAAAGATGAATGTGACAATGTCTATGTGGGATTCTTTAGCCATCCTGGGCCAAAAAGACATATTGCAATCTACCTTGTCTGATTTGAAGGTGTCCAAAGATACAATTGTTGACCCAAATAAGGCTGTCCTTACCAATTCATCCGAAGATAACAAGCAGCCTAACCAAAATGCTAAGCCACTCCCATTCTATATATCATTGATAATTGGAGATAAATTAGTTCATAATTGCATGGTGGATAGTGGAGCAAGCAGTTCTGTGATGCCTAAACAAATTGTAGACCAATTAGGGCTCAAGTATCAGCCTCTTGAGAAGGGTGTACTCCAATTAGATGGCACAGTTGTTAGTACTGTGGGTGTAATAAAAGACCTAGGTCTTACTCTACATACCTGTCCCAATGTTTCCATCTTCCAAGAGGTCTTCATTATTGATTTGCCCCCTATTTTTCCATGTGCCTATCAAGAGAATTTACAGCCAAAATAGGAGGATACCTATCCTCAGACTGGTCCCATATATTTTTTAGGACTAGATATGGCACTAAGGTGACCCTAAGATCTGAATTGCTTTCAAATCATCACATAGAGCCCTATACACCAAGTGTGGTTAATGCAAATCTCATTATTTCTGATGATCCTGAACTTGTGGCAGCTCAAGAGTTACAAGCTGAGAGTATACCAAAAATGTTATTAAGGGAATGGTCCTCAGAAGATGTTGTAGATGATCCTGAAGCACATATTCAAGAAAATGGTATGGGGTCTATATACTTCATGAGCCTGAGGTAGCAATTCCAAGTATGGTAAAGGATGCAGAACAGTAGACAGAGCAGCAAGGAGAGGTATGGAAAATATTTTTTGATGGCTCTAGGAGCAGAAATGGATCCGGTGGTGGTGCAATGCTTGTATCCCCACAGGGTGAAAAATATTTTTTTTCTTTTTGTTTTGCCTTTGCATGTACAAACAACACTGCTGAATATAAAGGATTAATTCAGGGTTTGCAGTGGGCAAGAAAGAGGAAAATAGGTTGTTTGCAAGTATTTGGGGATAGCGAACTAATTGTAAATCAGGTAAGAGGACTACATCTTACCAAAAATGATACCTTGAAGTGATATAAGCATAGGGTATGGAACATGATTGAGGAGTTTGATGCTTTTAATCTGATTTCCATTCTAAGAAATCAAAATTCCCATGCTGATAGATTGGCTACAATTGGGGCATAGTTTGATATCCCTAGTGACATTCAAAAGGAGAAAATGCAACCTCATGTAAAAATAGTTGACAAACCCTCTATCCCCGACAATAATGTTCATTGGCAAGTTTTTGAAAGTGATGAACAGATTCTGAGATTCCTATTAGAGGAAGATGAGTTTTCCATGATGAATCAGGATAAACTCAAACAACAGTATGGCAATGATCAGATTATTTAGCTGAAGACAAACAAGCTGCCCAAGGGATTGGTGACTTTGGAGTCTATTTTTGGCACCGATGATCAGATGAAGAAGACTAAGACCGGTATGAAAATAAAAGAGGAACATTATGAGGAGTTAGAAATTTTTAAGGGAAAACTCCTCAAAATAGGTAAAATCTGTTCAGCTGAGGACAGGAGAGCTTTTATTGCTCTTTGTTAGGAATTTAAGGAGGTATTTGCTTGGGATTATTTAGACCTAAAGGGATTTGATCCTCATATTGCCCAGCACACCATAGAATTGGAACCAGGTGCAAAGCCTATAAGGCAAAGGCAGAGGCCCCTAAATCCAAAGCTAGAGCCCCTGAGGATTAAAGAATTGACTAAGCTAATTGAGGGAAAGATCATTTTTCCTATCAAGCATACTTCTTGGGTTTCAAACCTTGTCCCTGTGAGGAAGAAGAACGGAGAAATTAGGCCGTGAGTTGATTTTAGGGCCCTAAACAGAGCGTCCCTAAAAGACCACTACCCACTTCCATCAATGGAGCAGATTTTACAGGTAGTGGCTAGCTCGGAGAGATTCTCTTTGCTTGACAGATTTTCTGGCTACAATCAGGTGTTAGTCAAGAAGGAGGATCAGTTCAAAAATGCTTTCACTACCAAGTGGGGCACCATGGCCTACAGGGGGATGTCTTTTGGTCTCTCTAATGCTAGCTCGACCTTTCAAAGAGCCATGGATATGGCGTTCAAGGGTTTGCTATACAAACTGGTGCTGGTGTACTTAGATGATATAACAATTTTTTCCAAGAATGCATCTGAGCATTTATCCCACTTAAGGCAAGTTTTTGACAGATGTCGAGAGTTTGGGATATCCCTTAATCCAAACAAATGCATTTTTGTTGTCCATGAAAGCAAGCTGTTAGGGCACATTGTCTCAAAAGAAGGCATTACTATTGATGCTGAAAGAGTAAGGGCCATTTTAGAGCTGCCTTTACCGAGTCATAAGAAGGGATTACAAAGTTTTATTGGCAAAATTAATTTTCTGTAAAGGTTCATCCCTGATATCACAAACCTTTTGAAACCTTTGACATCCATGTTAAAAAAGAATATAGCCTTTAATTGGACAAAAGAGGCCAGACTTAGTTTTGAGTCTATAAAAGAAGCATTGTCAGTTGCGCCAACCTTAGTACATCCTGACTTTTCCAAAGATTTTATTCTATATGCTTATGGGAGCCTAGATACAATCTCTGCGATTTTAGTGCAGAAGTAGAGTAGCAGCTTTGAGCAGCCAAATGCTTTTTTCAGTCAGGGACTGGAAGAATATGAACAAAAGTATTGCTTTGTTGAGAAGCACGTCCTTGCAATGATAAGAAGCCTCAAGAAATTTTAGCATCTTGTTTCTAATAACAAGATACATTTAATGGTGGCTCATCCCAGCGTGAAGGAGTTCCTATTGAACAAAGATATAAATGAGAAAAGAGCCGGTTGGATCACCAAGGTCATGGAATATGACATGGATATCCAAGTAACCAAGCTTGTCAGAGGCAGAGGACTCAATGAGCAGCTCGCTACTAGTTCCAGTAAGGAGGATGAGACACTTTTGACCATTGATGATGCACCTTAAGATAATGCAGCAGTAGCGAATGCAGGCTGGGTTACCAATATGACTAATTTTTTGCAAGCTGGCAAATGTCCAACAGATCTAGATAGAACTAAAAGAAGGTATTATAGACTGCGATCAGTTCCCTATGTTTTAATAAATGGCATCCTTTTCAAAAAGGACTTTAATGGTGTATTCTTAAGGTGCATTGATAAAGATTAGACTGACAAGGTACTACATGAATTTCATGATGGAGCAGCGGGGGGTCATTTTGCCCCAAAGACTACTGCTTGGAAAGTAATGAGAGCTGGCTATTACTAGCCCAACTTATTTAAGGATGCCCATGCATGGGCTAGGAAATGTGTAAAGTGTGCCATTTTTGCAAGAAAGGAGAGGCTGCCAGCCTTACCTCTACGACTAATTCAAATAGAGCAACCCTTCATGAGATGGGGTGTTGACTTCATAGGACCCATTAATCCACCATCAAGTGTAACCCACAAGTGGATTCTTACAGCTACAGATTTTTTCACAAGATGGACTGAAGCAGTAGCTCTAAAGGAATCAAATGAAAATGTTGTTTTAAATTTTTATCATGACTTGATTTCCAGATTTGGAGTGCCTGAGTCAATAATTTCTAACAATGCTTTAGCCTTTGTTGGCCTAAAGATAACTAATTGGGCTGTCAAAAATGGGATCTATTTGAATACTTCTTCTAATTATTACCCACAGGGTAATGGTTTGGCTGACTCTACCAACAAAAATCTCATAAGGATTATTAAAAGATCAATGGACAACAACCAGAGGGCCTGGCATACTAATTTGAAGTATGCCTTATGGGCAGATAGAATAACTCCTAAGAGGTCCATTGGAAATTCTCCATATATGTTAGTATATGGGAAGGAAGCAAGATTGCCTATATCTGTAGAACTGCCGGCACTGGACATCATGAACTAGCTGGAAATGTTTGAAGAAGAGAATCCCATGGCTGTCAGATATGCTCAACTTATGGAGCTTGAAGAAATTAGAGACAAGGCTATGAAGACTATGGAATATCATCAGCTTCAAACAAAAAGAAATTTCGATCAAAAGGCCATCCCTAGAAGCTTTAGAATGGGTGACATGGTGCTTAAATGGGATGAATTAAAAAGCAAACCAGGAAAGCACTCCAAATTTGACAACATGTGGAGTGGTCCATTTCTCATTACTGAATGCAAGGAGCACAATGCATTTTAGTTATCAAATAGGGATGGACAAAATCTGCCTATCCCAGTCAATGGGATACACCTAAAGAGGTGTTTTGAGGTATGAGTGCCTTGTAAATCAGCAAATTAGGTCTCTATGCTTTCAATAAGTGCTGCTGCACATTAGTTTAGATCAACTTTTGCTTTCCCTAAATGTTGTCTAGCATAGTTGAAAGAGTCTGCTTTCAACATTTTGTCTTGGTTTGGCCTTCCAGGTGTTCCCCATTGCTTCTATCTTGTTTTGCAAGGTCAGAAATATCCATATTTTAGTCTCTGTGTGACTCTATGCCCAATAGATGTATAGGCCACTGATCTAACTGTTTAGCAGGCAAACATCCCATAGAGGTCACCAAATTGTTGACCCATTTTTTCCTCTGACGAGAGCCAAACAGTCAACCTGGTATTTTCCTTGAAAAGCCTTTGGGAAATCTTGCCTAAAAATGAAAAATGCCGAATTGCCTAAAAAACCTTACCATTGGAAATAGCTTGAAAAAATAGGCAGGTTTGCTTTTATAGTACCCCGAAATTCAGCCAAATGAAGAAGTTATTGATGGTCAAAGTTTTGGTCAACTTACAGTTCAAACATGCATTTGGCGGGCTTGAAAATCTCTATCAACCTTAGGAAATGTTGAAAAAATTAAGTTTGATGCATTTTTGAATGTATATCGGGCCAGGGAAATGCATATACATTCATGGAATCTTCCACAGGTCCTTGGGAATGTTCCCCATTTGAATATTGGCGATATGCAAGGAAAGATACCAGAGAAACATACAATGTATAAATATGCATTCAGGGCATATTCCGTCGAAGATTCCCCATTTGTATGTTTAGCGCTTTTATATTTGCCTTGTATGTTCGCACATACAAGCAAATATACATTCACTAAATGTACAAAGGTAAATGTACATTCGTGGCATATTCCCCAGAATATTCCGCAGTTGTATGTCAGCACACTTGTATATTGCTTTGAATGTTCACAATATACAAGAGGAAATATACAAGGAAAAGATACATTGCGGGCATATTCCATAAAGATTCCCTATTTGTATGTAGGGGAGTTTGTATATTTGAGTTTGTATATTTGCATATATAAGGGCACAAATGTACATTTGCTACAGTGCCGGCAGGACATACAAAAGGTGGGGCCCACAGGTTTACAAATGAAATTGCATGCAAGAAGTGCCACGGGGAAATATACAAAGGAGTTTGTATATCTCAGAGATACAAATGGTGGGGCCCGTGCAGATGCAAGGATGCTTGTATGTTTCAACATACAAAGGATCTCGTGAACAATGGCTTGTATATCATGCATATACAAGCAAACATACAAACCAATATACAAAGCCAATATACAATCTAGACCCGAATAGAAGTTTCAATCTATTCTATGTTGTTCTCGGGTCCGCCTTGTATAAAAGGTGTTTGTATGTCTCAACATACAAAAGAGCATGTACAAGCCGGATTTCAAATGGATATCATTTCTGCCTCATTTAGGCTCCGGGTCCATTTTGTATGTATGAGGCCATTTATATATTGCGATATACAAGAAAAAATACAAAGAGTGGAGATGCAAGCCAGACCCGACAGGGCAATCAAATATACTTAAAGGTCAATTGGGGTCCGATTAGTATGTATATGGCAATTGTATATCGGTGATATACAAATCAAAGATGCATTGCGATATACAAGGCAGATTTGAACCAAGGATCAGTTTCGGCACATAAGAGTTTGGAGTTTGTTTTGTATGATTAAGTGTTTGTATATTTTGCATATACAAAGAAATGTACAAGGAGAAAATATACAAGCTAGACCTGGCATAACAATGAAATACAGCTCAGTGGTGTTTTGAGGTCCGCAACTTGTATATTCAGACATACAAAGGTGTAGATACAAAGTTATATGCTAGGCAATTTCAAAGAGGTGGGGCCCGCATATACAAGGGGAAATTGTATGTATATACAATTTAAAAAATTCAAAGAGATATATAGGGCCCGATATGCAAAGTGCCATGCATATGCAAAGGAGTTGCAGAATGCATTTTTATATGTTGTTTCAGGTGCCAAGATGCAGATGCAATATATACAGGCAGTTGACCAAATCTTTGACTGCCTGTATCTCCTTCATTTCAACGAATTTCAACATGTTGTAAGAGGCAAAAGTGCATGTTTTTGCCTCCTCTTTCATTTGAGCAGGTTTTTGGGGGAATTTTCCAATTTTCATATTTCAGATCTGAGGATGCATATTTTGAGCGACTGAACATTTCAGAGATGACTTTTAGCAGTTGGAGATATTTTTGGGCATTCATTGCAACACGTAGAACAGGCAGCTTGCATTAACAACAAAGAATATCTTTCTACCTATTTATCTCCAGATTGACGATGAGTAAGCAGCTGCAATAAAGACTTTAAATATCTCCCCATCCATCCAGTTCCAAATTTCGATGCCATAACTGATGCAGCTGGATAGTCATCGAGGGAGATATTTTTTAATGACAGCTCTTGAGCGGATTTATTTTTTAACCGACTTAGGAATTTTGGAATTCTATAAGTATGCATTCAAATGCTGTAAATAGGGTTGGAAATTTTTTGGCATTAAGGCTTTTTTGTTTCCAAACAGAGTTTTCATATGTTGTAACCATGCTTTTCCATTGAATATATGCAAGTTAATTTTACCTCTTTAACTAATTTTTCTAGTTCTGTGTGAATCTGCATAGGGTTTGTCTATGAATGTTTCATTCCTCTCAATCATATTGCTTCTCACCTCTGCTAGAGTCATCTAACCTGTGTATACCTACTTGTTGTATTTGATTACATTGTGCATCTTCTCAGTGTTGTGGAAGTTGCTTTAAATCTTTCTGGTGTATCACCCCTTTTGTTTTCAAGCTTTTATTTCATTTCCATTACAAGCTTTCTCTCTTCTTTTTCCCCTCAAAATTCAATAGTTTTAGGTGATAGCTAGACAAGGAAGCCGGCCTTCTCTGGAGGTCTAATCTCACTTAGCAAAGTCCCACACTTAGAGATCAGTCCCATGTTATTCCAGTTTGCAGAGGTTTCACAACTGTATGCAAGGGTGCAAAACTGGGTGATAACAGTACTTATTCAAGGCAGCACCAAGGGTGGTTTTCACTATTGGACAAATGGATTTTTCTTTACTTTTTTAATTTTTAATTCTTCTTCTTTTTTTTTGAATATTTGGATAGGATAGGTAGAATATGGATGAGAGGGACTCAAGTGTCTAGTTCCATGTGATAGTCCCATTAGAGATGAATGTCATCACATGGACCATGTCAAATGTGCTCATAGATGTTGTTAAGGGATTGCATGAGAGGGAGATGGAGTAGGTGGATAATGCATTATGTATGTGGATTATGTATGGAAGGAATATGCAACGACTGATTGGAGATAGTGGATTATGATGTGGGTTATGGATGGAAGGATAATGGATTGTGATGTGGATATGGAAAAGCATGGACCATAGTGATATGATGGGTGAAATATGTGGCATAATGGATGAAAGATGGGGAGATAAAAGTATGTGGAAATGTTGTGGAATGGAAAGAAACCAAGACCAACCATTGCACACACCATGATAAACATTGAATATTTTGATGTGGAGGTGGTGTAGGAAGTAATGGCAATGTTTTCTTAGGAGATGGGTGATGTAGTAACTTTTTTTTTAAAGAATGCGCCTGGTAAAATTTTTAACGTGACTGGCGATGCTAGTGCGACACACCCTCCGGCTCCACGTGAATACTTTTTCCCAGAGCAATGAACTGGTGAGGCCACAACACGGGGGACCTCATCCCCTAGCAAGAACACTTCAAATCCGTGAGCTCGTTGGCCCAGCGGAGGCGTAAAGCCTACGCACTCGTTGGCCTAGCGGGGGTTTGAACTCTGGTGGCTGCCACTACAACCGAGCAACTTAAACACTGAACCACGCCCTTATCAGCAGGTGACGTAGTAACTTAGGTACCCACATAAACTTAGTATTTTTATGATTTTTGTTTTGCTTGTGGGATTTTTGGAATTTTTGAATGTAATAGGTGGAAATGGAAGGGGATGGTTGTGATTTTAGAGATGTGGATGCTTCATTGAATTTCTTTCCTTTTGCTTAGGTACCCAAACCATTTTAGTTTTGGACTTTTCTTGTGAAGGTATGGTTTGGGTACTTTGCTTTGTCACTTTGTATTTGTGCTTTAAAGTATGAGTATTTTTAGGATATTTTTCTCTATAGAAGGAGGTATCCACATTTTTATTTTTATATCCCTTGGGGTTGGTGGAATGAGTGAAAGCTTCATGTTTAGACAATGTATACATTTGTTGGTCATGATTGGGATTTTTAGGGGATTTATGATTGGAGGATTTGTGGATAAATAGATAAGGGGATTGGATGATAGGGACATTAGATGTTGGGAGAAGTGGTGGTAAAGTGGATGGTGGGATATTACGAGTTGGAAGTACCAGAAGTAAATTGGATGGTGGAAGGTGTATGGTCACATGCTTTTGGGGTTTGTATGATGATGGAGGTGGAATGGCAACATATGTTTTGTGATTGTGATAAGATTTGTGGTGGAAAGTGGTGGACTTAGGAGGAATGGATGAAGTACCAACATCTTTAGATTGTTCACCTTGGGGTATGTATCCAAGGCCATACGAGTGAGGAGGGACACTGACATGGACAGGCTCCAAAATACCTTTTTCATGAAGGCCTAAGCCTTTACCTTGGTAATTCATGTTTTGGAGCATGCGATGAATAATTGGATTATGTGTGTTTTGGGAACTAGACACAAGTTCATTATTGGATGAAGAAGGTGAAGTGGATAATGGTTGTTGTGTTCCTATGGAAGACCACTCATGAATGAAAGTGGATAAACCAAGTGGATATGATAGTGGATTTGAAATGGAAATGATGGTGGATGTGGAAGGATCATTAGGATCTTGACTAGTATTGTGTTCACTTAGATCCAAGTTATTTGTTTGATCTTATATGTTTATGTGTCCTTTGGAGGCACATGTCTCATCGTGACAAGTGGAAGTTTGTGGATCATGGATTTGACTAGTTGGAGGATGGGTGGATGAGGTGATAAGCTCTTGACCATTGAATGCATAGAGTTGACTAAGTAGATCATCATGGTCTTCTTGATCATTAAGGGGATCTTGATCATATATGGGAGCTTGGTCATGGATAGGATAAAGTGTGTTATGGATAGGCTCTTGGTCATAGAGAGGATTATCATGGATAATGTGATAGTGAGCTTGGATATGATGAATTTGGCTTACTTGCTTATGGATAGTAACTTGATCATTGATAATATCTTGATCATAAATAGGATTAAGTGTGATCATACAAAAGATATAGTTTATGGATGGGTTGGATTTGGATTTCTTGCTCATGGATAGGTATAGGATCAAGTTACTCATGGATAGCTTCTTAATGGGTAATATCTTGATCATGGAAAAGATAAAGTTTAGGGATGGGTGGAATGAAACGAATTTGATCTTGATTTGGATAAAGGGTTGATGTTTCTACATGCTTTAGATTATTTCCTTGACATAGCTCTTGGTTTTGAATTGAAGTGGAAGTCAGATACTCTTGGGTAGGCTCAAAAGGCTCTAGATTCTCAATAACATGAGAGTATAGTATATCTTGACTTAGACTCATGATGGGAGATTCTTAAATAGGTTCAATGGATTGTGAACTACATGATGGGATTGGAGACATAGGCATGAGTTCTTGGATAGTTTCAAGGATAGGGATTTGATGGTATGAGGGTGGTTTACTCCTTGCTAATAGCCATTGGATCACATTCTTCATGAGTATATGGGTGGATGGAAAATATAATGGATGGAGAATAATGGTAGATGGCGTAGACTTATGATTGAGGTTAGGATTGCTTGTGCTAGATGGGGATGAAATTGGATGAGTGGATTTGGATTTCTTTATAGATTTTGCCAAGAGTCTTTGGAGAAAATCATTCAAGGATTCATTGGTTGAAGGATTAGAGCTTGGAGTATTTGATGGTGGTGTTGGTGTAGGACTAGTATTCTTTGGGATAGTCATTCTATGGGATGGTGATGGAGGACTAGTAGATGGAGTGGCATATGGTTAAATACACAACTTTGAATGCATGCTTCTGCTTTTTGAATGCATAGTTTTATGCAGAAATTTTTCTTTTTGTCTCAGTTTGTTAGTTTTGCTTGTTTTGCACATTTTCCTAAGTTGCTCTAAAGTTTGTGGTATTCTCTTGACTCAAGTTATTGCTAGAAAACATAGTAAGCAAGAGGTTTCCATGGTTATTTGACACAAATTTTGATAAATGTAAAACAAACAAGTATAATTCTATGGATGGCAAGGAAAATATTCGTTGAATTCCAACTTGGATTTTACTCTAGCCACTTACATAAAGGTGGACAATTAGTAACTTTGTAGCACTGGCTCCCCCTTACAGTGCACTCACTTCTCATGCATACCAAGTTACAATCTCTCCAAAGAGTTGAATTTTCTATCTCCACACTAGATGAGTGTATGATGTTGGATGGTTTCAGAGGTCTGACCTCCTATGTCAATAAATAGGGCTTTTTGGCTTTCTAAAACAATTGGATTTTTAGTTTGGGCATACATTTGGGTGGTTATTGATGGTGACAGGTTGTCATTGATGACAAAAAGGTGTTTGGTCCTCATGTCATATTTCAGGATGTCTTCAAGTGGGAGAGATTTAATGCAGAGACAATGTATTGGTTGTTTGAAATCCGATGTGTCTTGCAGATGCAGAGACTGGTTTTATACTTCACAGGTTTGACCTTGCATCATCAAGTGTACATCATCTTGTTTGTTGTTGATAGGAGCAGGAACAAGAATACATCATCTTGTTTGTTGTTGATCTTGCATCATCAGGAGTACATCTTGTTTGTTGTTGATAGGAGCAGGAACAAGAGTACATCATCTTGTTTGTTGTTGATAGGAGCAGGAACAAGAATACATCATCTTGTTTGTTGTTGATCTTACATCATCAGGAGTACATCTTGTTTGTTGTTGATAGGAGCAGGAACAAGAGTACATCATCTTTTGTGTTCTTTCCATCACATCTTGATCAGTATGGTTTATACAGATGACATAATATGCAGTGAAACAAAGTAGTCTTCATCATGATTATAGGTGATCTCAGGAGTTATAATATTTCATTTGAGTTGGTCAGAGGATCAATGGGTGTTAGCATTGGTATAGATGTTCTTGATGATCATCTCATTGGTTTCATTTCAGGGGTTCACTTGGTTATTTTTTGTTGATGCTATTCACAATACTATTGCAGAGAGTTTACAAGGACTTATGTGATGATAAGTCTGAAGCTTGTAGAGTATGGTCTTCAAGGTGCTTAAGGTGTTCAAAGTCTAAAATTACCTTATTTTAATGTCCTCAAAGTATATACTTTAAACCCTAGTTTAAAATGTCTATTTCAATAATGACCTGCTACTGCAGGTTCATAACTTAAAAATTACCTGTTGAAGGGTTTACTTCCCGTGCTGTCCACCGGCCTCATAAAATTCCCTTACCTTTTGCATTGGTCTATTTTCATGTGTGTGAGCGCTAATAAAGGTTTAAATTTTTTGTTTATGGTGACAAAGCATATCACATGCTATGTTTAAATGAATTTTGGGTGGGAAAATCAAGTGGTTAGAAAAGGCCCGATGCCTTGGAGTTTTCTTTTGGAGCCCCCGATTCATACTTGAAATGGATTTATTTAAAATTGCATTGACTCCTATAGGTAAGGCAAAAAGCTAGGGGAGCATAGTATGTATTTAGGATGTCGTTCCCTAAGCCTTTTAAGGCTTTAGTTTCTTTTTAGAAACTTTACTCAAAACACTAACTGGTCGGCCTATACCACTTTGATGGATTCTAAAATTGTGAGTTTTTGGATCTTATATTAGAAATTTTTTTTTTTCTAATTTAAAGAAATGATATTAGAATTTTTTTGAGGAGATTTTTTTTACAAGGCAGATTGGATATTATTATTGAAATTTTTTTTCAGAGGATGACGATTTTGAAGACTAATTTTTTTGTAGAAGATGTTTTGAAGAGCTTGTTTTTTGTAGTGTGAAGAATATATTTTTTGAGGAGATTTTGGTGGAGATTTTTCATTTTGCAGGATATGAAGAGTCTTATTGAAAAGAAAATGAAGGGCTTGAGAAAATGAAAGGAATTTGATTTTTGAAAATGCAGAGATGGAAGATTATCTAAGATTTTGTTCAGAGTTTTTTTATTATATTCATTTGAAGATTTTTTATAAATTGTTTTGTGCAGAGTAAGTGAAAGGTTTTGAAATTTTTGAAGAAGATTTACATATTTTTGCAAGGGATAATTTGAGATGTCAAAGAATATGAAAGAGCTCTAAAATGGACAGAGAAATAATATTTTTTATTACAAGAGATTGATTTTTGAAATAAGAAAAATTGCAGAGAGAAGGTGAAAAGTTTTTTGTTTGCAGGTTCTTCATTGAGGGAAGATGAAAATGTTCATACAGAAGAGGAAAGGTGAAAAGATATTCAACTGGTATAAAATTATTTTCTAGGTGCATTAATAGAGGAATGAAGAAGGATAGAGATGAAACATACAGTGTTGTGAAGTGTTGTTGAATGGATTAGAATACAGATTTGATATCCAGTGTTGTTGAATGTATTAGGATTAATATGCAGTGTTGATTGGATCAGAATAAAGGATTGTTGAGTGTATCCGGATGTCAGATTGAATAGAATGGGTATTTGATAGACATATGTTTGTATTGGATGGAAACAGAGTATCCCTCTGATTGGCTTATTACATTTGTTGGTAATTTGGTTTGCCAGTGAGGCACAATATGCCAGTGTGGCTTGTGGTCATTGAGACCTTTCTATGCTAGTGAAGCTTGTGGTCAATGAGACCTTGTATATGTCAGTGAGACATTTGTAAGAAGTTTTTCATTTAAGCCAGTGAGGCAGTTTTGGAGTGGTTTTTCTACCCCTGATGGGTTTTCCACTCGTGCATATCTTGTGTCATGATTCATATTGATCTTCTTTGTGTGTGTTTGATTTACTTAAGAAGTTTTTATTCTCTTTCTGTATTCACAGCCATGTGCATATGTATTTTACAAATCAAATGGTATCTTTCTTTTTGAGCTCTGAAAGTTAAAGTTTAAAAAGGATTTGAAAATTCACACAACACTGATTCACCCCCCCTCTCAGTGTTGCCCTTGATTCCTACAATTGGTATCAGAGCCAGTTTCCCTCTTGCAGCTTAATCAGCTTGGGTAGTTCCTGTGTGTGGAGTTCAATGGGTAGTGTAGAAGAAATAAGAATAAAAATGTCAAGCTTCATTCTAGTCAAAAGGTTCAAAAGACATCTTTCATATCAAATCCAGATGTTGATATAAAGTCAGTGGATAAAGATGTTGTCCAAGTTGAATCTAATATTGTTTCAGATGTTCCTCAGTTTGATGGTTCAAATTTTTCAGTTTGGTATGTTAGAATGCAAGTATATTTATCCTCCTTAGGATATGATGTTTTAATGTCAGTTGAAAATGGTATTTCTGCAAATAACAAAGAAGCTCTTGAATGTAATGATATTGCAAAGAAGGCTATATTATCTGCTCTGTCTAATGATGTTATTTGTAAAGTTATGGATTGTGTTACAGCTCAGGATATGTGGAGGAGATTGAAAAGGATTTATCAAGATAATGATAAAGAAGGGGACACTCTGGTGTGTGAAGAAAGTAGCAATGAAAAGAGACTTTCAAATGAAGGAGTTGAAGTTCAATCCCAATCAAATTCAGAAGAAGCTAGCATCACAAGTGATGATGATCAGGATTATAATGAACAAGATTGTGAGTTTGATTTGGAAGGAGAGCTCATATATGCTTTGAGTGAGCTCAAGAATTATAAAAAGGAGAACAATAAATTAATGATGCAGTTGCAGCAAGAAAGAGAATCTAAAGATAATGTACTTTCAAAACTTGAAATTGTATCTACAGATCTTGAAGAGGCCAAATGTCAAATTATAACTTTAAAGATATATATTGATGATTCTGACAAACTAATTGCTAGATTGAAGACAGAAATTGAAGAAGCTAAGAGGATAGCAGATGTTTCAATATCTGAGCTTGAAGTTAGAAGAATTGAAAATCTAAAACTAGAATCAGAAATAGTCTCTTTAAGAAAGGAGTTAGAAAAGGCTTCCTTTAAGTTGCACAAGAATCTGCTATTTGAAAAGAGTACTGAAGAAGGGGAATGTTCCAAAGCTAGAGAGACTCCTAGAAGTAAAATTGATTTCAGTCATGTTGCCACAGAAAGAAAAAGGAAGAGTGAAGCTGAACAGAAAATGAGAGATGAATTTGTGCATAGAAGAAATTTTAGAAAATCTGCATCTATAAGACAAGCTTACATGTACAGGTATAACTATTCATTTAATGGTTACTGTTATACTTGTAATCATTTTGGTCATAAAGTAGTTGATTGCAAAATGAATACTAACCTTGTATGTTACAAGTGCAATAATGTTGGACATATTCAAAGAAACTGCAAAATGAACAGAGTGTATGATCCTTCATGGAAGCTTAATATGAGTACTCAAAGGTATTATCAGTCAATTGATTTTGATTACAACATAATTTGTTATAATTGCAACTCTCTTGGTCATAAAGCACACAGTTGTAGGAGAGCTTCACCTAATTTAAAAGGTTGGGAAAAGAAAAAGATAGAAAAGGTTTGGAGGAAGAAAGAGCCTGTTAAGATTTGGAAGCAGAAACAGAGTCATGAGAAGGTAAATCCCAAACTTGTGCATCCAGCACAGGTTACATCTATTGCATAACATAGCATGAAGTAAGGGGGAGGTATCAAATGTTCTATTAGTTAACCCCAAGAAGTTTCAGGAAGAAGATCATTTGATATGATGATCTTGTCCGTCTATCATTCTTACCATGCTTTGAAATTATTGATGATGATGTTGCTAACAATGTTGATTTTTAGTATGTGACAATGATACAGGTGATCTTTAGTTTTGTATGCATACAAGATATTAAAAGGATGGTCAGGGGTTCAAAGCAAAGAGTTTGATAGTGTTGAGAGTTTTGGTTGATAAATGATCCTATTCATATTTTGTTCATAGCATGTTGTTACTGTCAATAGTTGAGTTGGTATGATGAGATCTTGATATGGTGAAGTGTTTGTTGTCATTAAGATATTTCCAAAAGCATGTGTTGGCTAAGGTGGCTGAAAATGAAAAATTCAATTCATAGCACTTATCCATGTTTTTGATTTGTGCAAAGTGTTGTTTCAGGAGTTTGTTAAAGGAAGTAATCAGAGGATCTTATTGGTGTTAGTATTTCATCTTCATCTACAAATTTGTGTTGTGATTAGAAGTGGTATAGTGCAGTCTATGGGCAGCTTGTAACAGTGGTTTGGTGCTTGGTTTAATATGCCTTACATGATTGTTTGATGTCTTGTTGCTCTCAGGTTTTTATGGTTGTTCAATATGCAGATGAACATGGAAATAGATCAGAGCTCTCAGGAAAAGTTTTGGATGGCAAATTGTAAAAATAATCAGTGTCTTAAGTGGTATTTCAATTCTTGGTTGGTATGAAGGATGATAAGGGGGAGATAATTGTCTTTGTCATAAGATGTCAAAAAGGGGGAGAAAGTTAAACTGCATCATAAAGTTTTGCCATCAATGACAAAGGGGGAGATTGATGGTGACAGGTTGTCATTGATGACAAAAAGGTGTTTGGTCCTCATGTCATATTTCAGGATGTCTTCAAGTGGGAGAGATTTAATGCAGAGACAATGTATTGGTTGTTTGAAATCCGATGTGTCTTGCAGATGCAGAGACTGGTTTTATACTTCACAGGTTTGATCTTGCATCATCAAGTGTACATCATCTTGTTTGTTGTTGATAGGAGCAGGAACAAGAATACATCATCTTGTTTGTTGTTGATCTTGCATCATCAGGAGTACATCTTGTTTGTTGTTGATAGGAGCAGGAACAAGAGTACATCATCTTGTTTGTTGTTGATAGGAGCAGGAACAAGAATACATCATCTTGTTTGTTGTTGATCTTGCATCATCAGGAGTACATCTTGTTTGTTGTTGATAGGAGCAGGAACAAGAGTACATCATCTTGTGTGTTCTTTCCATCACATCTTGATCAGTATGGTTTATACAGATGACATAATATGCAGTGAAACAAAGTAGTCTTCATCATGATTATAGGTGATCTCAGGAGTTATAATATTTCATTTGAGTTGGTCAGAGGATCAATGGGTGTTAGCATTGGTATAGATGTTCTTGATGATCATCTCATTGGTTTCATTTCAGGGGTTCACTTGGTTATTTTTTGTTGATGCTATTCACAATACTATTGCAGAGAGTTTTCAAGGACTTATGTGATGATAAGTCTGAAGCTTGTAGAGTATGGTCTTCAAGGTGCTTAAGGTGTTCAAAGTCTAAAATTACCTTATTTTAATGTCCTCAAAGTATATACTTTAAACCCTAGTTTAAAATGTCTATTTCAATAATGACCTGCTACTGCAGGTTCATAACTTAAAAATTACCTGTTGAAGGGTTTACTTCCCATGCTGTCCACCGGCCTCATAAAATTCCCTTACCTTTTGCATCGGTCTATTTTCATGTGTGTGAGCACTAATAAAGGTTTAAAGTTTTTGTTTATGGTGACAAAGCATATCACATGCTATGTTTAAATAAATTTTGGGCGGGAAAATCAAGTGGTTAGAAAAGGCCCGATGCCTTGGAGTTTTCTTTTGGAGCCCCCGATTCATACTTGAAATGGATTTATTTAAAATTGCATTGACTCCTATAGGTAAGGCAAAAAGCTAGGGGAGCATAGTATGTATTTAGGATGTCGTTCCCTAAACCTTTTAAGGCTTTAGTTTCTTTTTAGAAACTTTACTCAAAACACTAAGTGGTTGGCCTATACCACTTTGATGGATTCTAAAATTGTGAGTTTTTGGATCTTATATTAGAAATTATTTTTTTTCTAATTTAAAGAAATGATATTAGAACTTTTTTGAGGAGATTTTTTTTACAAGGCAGATTGGATATTATTATTGAAATTTTTTTTCAAAGGATTACGATTTTGAAGACTAATTTTTTTGTAGAAGATGTTTTGAAGAGCTTGTTTTTTGTAGTGTGAAGAATATATTTTTTGAGGAGATTTTGGTGGAGATTTTTCATTTTGCAGGATATGAAGAGTCTTATTGAAAAGAAAATGAAGGGCTTGAGAAAATGAAAGGGATTTGATTTTTGAAAATGCAGAGATGGAAGATTATCTAAGATTTTGTTCAGAGTTTTTTTATTATATTCATTTGAAGATTTTTTATAAATTGTTTTGTGCAGAGTAAGTGAAAGGTTTTGAAATTTTTGAAGAAGATTTACATATTTTTGCAAGGGATAATTTGAGATGTCAAAGAATATGAAAGAGCTCTAAAATGGACAGAGAAATAATATTTTTTATTACAAGAGATTGATTTTTGAAATAAGAAAAATTGCAGAGAGAAGGTGAAAAGTTTTGTGTTTGCAGGTTCTTCATTGAGGGAAGATGAAAATGTTCATACAGAAGAGGAAAGGTGAAAAGATATTCAACTGGTATAAAATTGTTTTCCAGGTGTATTAATAGAGGAATGAAGAAGGATAGAGATGAAACATACAGTGTTGTGAAGTGTTGTTGAATGGATTAGAATACAGATTTGATATCCAGTGTTGTTGAATGTATTAGGATTAATATGCAGTGTTGATTGGATCAAAATAAAGGATTTTTGAGTGTATCCGGATGTCAGATTGAATAGAATGGGTATTTGACAAACATATGTTTGTATTGGATGGAAACAGAGTATCCCTCTGATTTGCTTATTACATTTGTTGGTAATTTGGTTTGCCAGTGAGGCACAATATGCCAGTGTGGCTTGTGGTCAGTGAGACCTTTCTATGCTAGTGAAGCTTGTGGTCAGTGAGACCTTGTATATGTCAGTGAGACATTTGTAAGAAGTTTTTCATTTAAGCCAGTGAGGCAGTTTTGGAGTGGTTTTTCTACCCCTGATGGGTTTTCCACTCGTGCATATCTTGTGTCATGATTCATATTGATCTTCTTTGTGTGTGTTTGATTTACTTAAGAAGTTTTTATTCTCTTTCTGTATTCACAGCCATGTGCATATGTATTTTACAAATCAAATGGTATCTTTCTTTTTGAGCTCTGAAAGTTAAAGTTTAAAAAGGATTTGAAAATTCACACAACACTGATTCACCCCCCCTCTGAGTGTTGCCCTTGATTCCTACAGTTATACGTGTAGAAATTCTCTCTGTTATGGAGGCTTCCCAGTCTGAAGAAGTTAGGCTCAACAGGTTTTGATGCACCACAAGGGTACTATGGGAAACATTTGTCAGTATAACACAACAACACCCATTGTTTGTGACTTTCGTCACAAACACAATTTATTTAAAGCAACTTGGAAGTGGCTTGGCTTTAGCCTGTTACTGCTCGAGGTCATCCCACTTGGAATAAACACAATCCCAAGGACATGCGTCTTCTAAAGGTTACACAGATAAAATGATGAGTTTGTCATTTTGATCACCCAAAAAGGGGAGAGCATAGTTCTATCACCATTTTCAAACATAGAATACACTATTTCTTTATCCTCCTAGAGTTAAAACTAAGTGTGTTTTACTCTACCAAGCACAAGAAATTGACAAGATAGCAATAAACTTGAAAAAGATTGTTAATTTTATCCTCCTAAACAAACTATTGTGAAGATTGTTGTTGAAGAATTAAACAAGTTACTTTCTCCTATTTAAGCTAGATGCAAGTTTGTAGTGCAAGATAGCAATCAAAGATTTGTTTAGTTTTATCCACCTAGGTTGGGACTCTGTACAAGTTGTAATGCAACAATACAATTTACTTCCTCCTAATTAGATCTAGGTAAAAATTTGCATGAAGATGTCGAATTACTTCCTCCTAATTAAATCTAGATGAAGATATGATGCAACTAAATGACTAAACTAGCTTCTACACCTGTAAGATCAATATGTTAAAGCCTCCATTTGATGATTAAAAGTTAGTACGAAAAGTTAAGGAGAACTGGATGATTATGTGATGTCATATGATGTGGTGAAGACTTCAATGACAAGGAGTCTTTGAGCAGTGAAACTTAATAGCTACAAAGACAGACCGAAGATGAAAATACAATTCCACCTTTGACTGTGACAGTAATACAAACCATAAACCCTGCAAAGATTAACATAAGTCCTCAATCTTAGGCCGTGACTGAGAAGGAGACCTTTGAGATGGTTGAATGGTTGGCAAGTGGCCTGAAGGAGCACCAAATGAAGGGAAAATGGTGGCCAGTAGAGGCCAGAATATAGGTGCATGAATAGGCCTCTATGATAGGCCAAGTGAGCCAGCTAAATGTAACTCTCCTTATCCCATATGGAGCTCTATCTCGATCATCATATGCACAGTATAGAGAGAGTCTTTCACCTGATTTTATGCCTACGATGTGAGTGGCATGTGCTCCGACAACTATATTTGGGCGAGAGCAATGATTGCAAATCTCCTAGCTCCTGCTCTATTCAAAACAATCCCAGATATCTTCTAGCACTTACAAATGGTCAACACCTTACTCAAATTAGATCTAGAAGTGTTAGCACTTGCAAATCCAGACAACATTCTATTTCAAAAAAATAATGAATCTTGGAATACTGGCTGTTGAACTTGACTGTCTACAACTGTGACTCAGGATCAATGAAGTCCTAATCTCTTTTTGAAATCTTGTTGAAAACCAATGACTAAGTTCTCGTACGAGCTTGAACACATTGGCCATGAACAAGTGAATTTGGATCTTGCAGAGATTTAATGGAAGATTGGGATCTCAGGTCACTGGAAAGCTACAAATGAATGTTGTGTTGACATTGATGATCATACAAAATAATACGATGCAAAATGAGTCTGCAGGTTGACTTCTGAGTAAAGATTGACCTAAATGTTGGTGATCAAATGCATAAACCAGAGGTGTCTTGATAGGAAACAAATGCAGAAGCAAATGATGACCTTCACGACAGTAGCTTCACAAAAATACTCAAATGGAGATTAAAAATGGGGCTAGGCCCCACAGTGGGCACTAAAATGTTGTTGAATTTCTGAATCATAGTAGAAACTATCTAAATATCCAATAACTTCAATGGAAATAAGACAAATGCAAGCAAACAAAAGATAATACCTTTGCAACCAGATTTACCTTGTGTCTTCCATTGTTGCCTATCTTTCTTTGATCTTATGTAATTTCGAGCTCTCAGAAGTTGTACTTCCTTGCTGTTAAGATGACAAAGATTGAATGGCTATGTGGAGGATTATGCAATGGGACTCCAATGCAATAACTAAAATGAAGGTGAGGATAATGATATGCAGCCATGTTGATGACAATGAGATGAGGATAATGAAAGCTAGATGCAAATGCAATGGAGCCAAAGGCATGCTTGGGAGCTATGATGGTATTTCTGCAAAGTAAGACTGTTAAAGCTTGAGTGGATTGGATGCAAAATGGGTGCGAGGACCTTACTTTTATAGGCTTAAGAGAGGCCAAGTCCAAGTGTCAATAGATTCACGACTGGAGGAATTATCTGTGATGTTTACGGTTGAGATGGAGTTGAGGGAGATAATCATGGGAAATGTTCCTACTATGTTTACAAGGTAGAGGAATAAGTGGATTCATGAGCCACATGTCATTGTGCTCACAAATGACCTGTGAGTTAAAGGTTGAAATTTTGGAGGAGATTGTGGAAGAAAGACTCTTGACTTGTGGGAATGTGAGAGATGAATTTGAATTAGAAAGACAAGTGTCTTTGAGCATAAAGGTGATTGAGAGATAATAGGACACATGTGGGTGAGGACAACTAGCATTAGCTAATTAAATATTAAAATATTTAATTATGTGTGCAACATGGTGAGGTGGAAGATGAGGTGGAAAGTGATGTGGATTTATGAATTTAAGACTTAGGATAGATGATTAATTAAATAATTTGGGATTATTTAATTAGAGGAATTTAGATGATTTAATTAAATAAATTGATTTCTATTTAATTTTTGGGATAATGAACCAATTAAATAAATTAGAATATTTATTTAATTGATAGATGAAATAAAAATTAAAATAAATATTAAAATATTTATTTAATTCGACACAAGGCATTTTTAGGTGTATACAATACTCAATACCTAAAACCCATGGTAAAAAAATGAGATAACTTTGGAGGTGACATGCTAATGTACTCTGATAAGGACACATGGATATAGCTTGCAAACCTTTTAAAAGCTTAAGTCATCACTAGAAATGTGAAGGCCATAGTAAATCAAAGTTTATAAGGGTGGTTGGGTTTGAAAATATTTTTCTATTTAAAATCTAGATGAAAGTTGAACAAAATGTAACCTAGAACCCTTTGAAATGTAGATTAAAATTGATTTCTTTAGTGTACTCAATATTCAAGGATTTAGACTTAGTGGTCAATCATTTTCTATGAGGGAAGTCAAGTCTAGGGACATCTATCCTATTAAAGTCTAGATGTGAGACAACGAGTCTATTTAAACTCAATAAAGGATTGAAGTCTATGAATTTAAACTTTAGAGCTTAGACTTTGAATATTGGTCAAATAGAATTGACAAGGCATTCTAGGTCTAGAAAGCTCCACTCTAGTGAACAAGCTAAACATGAGAAGCTAAGAATTTTGTTGTTAACATGTGCTTGAGACTAGGTTATACACATGTTTACCCTACCACTTATGGATTTGATCTCTTGACTCAAATATATTAATAATGAAGTTTTGATTTGAAGAAAATCATAAGTTTAACTTTATTCTATTGTATATATTTGAGAATGGGCACCTAGACTATAGATGAGATAGAATATACAAAGGAACACCCTAAAAACAACACTCAAACTAATCAAATGGGTTAAAACCTAGATAAAATTAAAAGACATGTTAACATCCATCATAATCCACAAATCAACTAGAATATACATAATCAATCTAACCTTAGACATTTGACAAAATACATGAAACCTTAACAAGTCAAGAAAGAGCACACAGATAACATAGGTGACCAAGTTAGAGAGATTGAAATTACTAAGGAAATGACCCTAGATAATTAACCAATTAAACTAATGACATGTAAATCTTGACCAATTAGATTAAAATATCTTCAAATGTAAAATGTCAAGAAATTTTTAGATACCATGAACAAATATAAAATTAAATATATTATGAACACAAGACACCAAGAAACTTGAATCATGACTCAATAGAAAGGAGTTCCATATTCTTTAAAGAAAATGGTAACTTTGATAGTAAATGGTGACTTTGATAGTAAATCTTCTCGAGCATTTCAAAACAAAAGAGCATGTTAACAAACCTAGAATATTTGTCTAAAACAACAAATGGAAAGGAGTAGATTCATGATAAGATAGGAAAAGAGTAACCACATGAAAAAATCTAACAGTCACTTAAACCATAGTGTGTGTTAATTAATTCATTATACTCTTTTCAAAATTTGTGAAGACTAACCATTACAACTCTAATATTAAGCTAGTGCTTAATTTTACTTTCATGTGAACAAAAATATATTAGAATATGCATGTATTTAAGTAGACATAATAATTGATCACCTAAACATTGATTCACTACCAGTTCTAGGCATCCATATCCTTGTTGAAGTTATCTCTAGTCCCACTTAAGGCATAGATCTACTACCAGCTAGGTCTCTAGAGCCAGGTTGTTAGAGGTTACGAGTATGTGTAGGATCATGATGGGCCAAACTATACCTGTAAGTTGCAATAAAAATACTAAAAATCAAACTTAATCAAGTTCATGTGAAAATTTGAATGGATTATCTACACAATTTGAAAAAGATGTAAGAACAAAATTTGTAGAGAATTGAATCTAGTTTATGAGCTACTATTTTTTTAAATTAAATTTACTTAGTGAAAAATGAATATTTCAATGAACAGCTATTAAATTTTTTAGAAAAAAAATAAAAAGTGGGTGTCATTCCAGCCAACCTAACTATGAGCAAAAAAAGTATTTTATTTTGAATCTTTCAAAAAAAGTATTTTATTTTGAGACTCATGCTCAGATGTGATGCATATTTTTTTGAATTTTTTTTCCAATAAAATAATTAGTTATAATTTTTTTACTGTGATTTTTTTTAGAAACTAAAAAGTAATTTTCTAGCCAACCTAACTTGATAAAAAAAATCAAAATTCATTTTTTTTTAACCTATAGCCAGAAAAATATAGAGTGACGCAACTTTCAAAACTCAAAAAGATGAAATGGTTTGAAAGTCATGGATGTTTTTCAATTAGTGTGTCCATCAAGATTTCAGACACACACTATATAGAAAATTATTAATAATTATTTAATAAAATGATAACCAAACAAATCTTATACTTTTAGAAAGCTGACAATTTCTTCAATAAATCCTTTTCATTTTATCAATTTTGTATAAAAAAAGTCGTCAACATGAAGGGTGAAGTTCGAAGAAGAGAGTGAAACCTAAAAAAATGTTAGAATTTAGGAAAAGTCAACAACAAAAACGGATATATGTTTTTCTTTGGTAAATGGCAAATGGATATCCATTTTGCTTCAGTAAATGAAAAAAGTATATCTGTTTTGGGAAGCTAGAAATGGATATCCGTTTCCTAGAAACGGATATCCATTTCTGGGCTGCCCAAAACCTTGTGGTTGTGTGTTTATGCTTCATTCCACATGATCCTTGTAGTGTATTCATGTGTATACTTCATGATTGGAGTGTATTCAAGTGTATACTTCATGACTTACTTGTATTCATGTGTATACTTTGTGATTTATGTATATTCATGTGTATGCTTTGTAACTTACGTGCATCTATGTGCATACTTCACGTATGTTACATGTATTTACATGTATGGTTCATGCCTTACGTACATTCATGTATATGCTTCATGTCTTACATGCATTGAACTCTACCATGCTACTTACCTCCTCCCTATCATGAATCACATGCACTCCTTATCTCTCTCTTTCCATGTGGTGGCACCCTCAAATTTTTCAACTTTGATGTGCCAGTATCCTTTCGAGGTGTCGATGGAGGCTTGGGCAACCAAATACACAACCTACCCCAGAGGCCACATTCGGCAATTAAAATTTTGCAGCTCAGACATTATCTTGCAAATCTAGTTAGTAGAATGCTTTTTGGCACATTTGTTAACATGCTTGTTCAGTTTCATGCCCCGGGATGAGTTCTGATAGGCCATTTAATTATTTTTTGACTGCAACCAGGCTAATTTTGGTGTTTCGAAAAGTTTTGAATTTTTCCAGTTCCAATTTTGTCAAAATTGGAGACCATTTGATGCATTATTTTAATGCATTCTTGTTGCAGCGGACTCACCTGGTGGGCCGGTTTACAAAGCAGGTACTAGAAATTGATTGGCAAAACAATTTCCGAGCAAATGGGTTTTCTTGAAATAATTGATTAGGCCCCTGTGCAAATTTTCGTAGTCATCGGGCACCTATTTTGTCTGTGGTGAAAAAACAATGTTTTCCTGGAGAGAGAAATTCATATTTGCCTAAGTTTAAAATCAAAATACAAATATTAAAAATCAAATATTAAATTGCATTTTAAAAAAGGAGGGAAGAATTAAAGTTTGAATGTGACATATGGGAAAGTCAAAAAAATTAATATGAAAGACTTTTTAAAGTTTGTTAAGCTTTAATAAAGCTTATGAAGTGGGAGAGGATGTGATGGTGGCTTATCGTACCATCGCATGCCTCTTCACTGCCTCATTTGGACCCCCTGCGATGGTGCAATAAGCCCATCGTAGGGCAGATTTCGACCTCCCCTCCCTTTTGTAGGTCAATACAATGCAATTCCTTCTATTTGGAGGTGGTTTTGATGGATTTCATGCTGCTCTAAATGGATTTTTGTGCAGATTGGTGCTGGCAATCATGTTTTTGAGCTTCTAGGTGATTTTTGAATGTCATTCTTGACCCAAATTTACTCTCTTGCTGCAAAATTTCCTATGGTCATTCATTTGGCATTGGTGGCGGATTCTTGCTTGTTTGTTTCAATTTTTGCCTACTCCAGGCAAGATTTCAAAGATGAATCATTTTTTTCCTCTTTCAACACATTTCTGGGGATATTTTTGGGCTAAAAGTGCAATTTGGTGCTCATAAATCCTCCTTAGGCCATTCCTAATCCATTGGAGGGATTTTTAGCACGTTTGGAGCAATTTTTGAGTGCCAGATGAGTGGTTATTGTCCTTATTACTCCAAAAATGACCCAGAAAGTTTTGATTGGGCAAAAATCAAAGTTGAATGCTGTTGTAATGATGTCTAGGAGTTTGAATGCGATTGAAAGAGTTGAAGATGAGATCTCAGAGGTCTCTTACTGCAGAGGGATGAAGTCTTCAGATGTCTATTGTTCAACATTTGGGAAAAAATTAAAAAATGTAAAAAATTAAAAGAGGGATATTAAATCTTTTTTTATTCATTTTTATCCTCTTTTAATAAATTGTTATTTTATTCCCAATGCACTTTGGAGGGAAATTGAAAATGTATTAAAAAATTGCCTCACCTACCTCTAGAAATGCAATTACTTTCTAGGGCAACACACTTTGGACATAAAAGAAAGAGTTGGGCTCTCATTTTGTTGTTGTTGAAGACTTGGAAAATTTTAGAAAAGTAATGAAAATATAGAGCTTTTTGGGTTGTTCTATCTCTTGTGCTGTAAGTTTATGAGTTATATGTGTAATGTATGTTTGCATATATGTTTTTAGTTTCATGTTGATGTTATATGAGTAATGCTTCATTGCATGTATTCATCTATTTGTCTCCAAGTTGTGTGTGTTTTTCTTTTGAATCTAAATAGCTAAGGGTTATTTGAGGTTCTGGGATATGGGTTTTTCTATATTGAATATTTAATCTTTTACTTCTACTCAAGGAGTAGATTAAATGTTTTAGGCTAAATATTGGGAAGAACATATTGCAATAAGGATATTCATAAGCAGAGATAACTAAATACTCAATCTTGGGTGGTGTTTGTAAGGAAAATACTAATTTATCCCTGTGAAGCTTGAATGTCAGTTGAGTTTATGCAAATCATTCACATATATACGTTTAGTTGACTCCTTGCCTTGAGATAGGTACCAGTTTCTTCTTGTGTTGAAGTTATGATTCAAAACCCCTATCTTACATCCAACCATATAAAACAAAATCATAATATCATTTGAAAAATTTTAGGTTTTAGAAGTAGGTTGTAGATGCATGCTTTCATTTTCAGCTAGTTAGATAGTCCAAGAACATTGCCAGTCTGGATACATCCAAGAAATCTTGGTCCATACATGAGAGCATTCTGCCTGGTATTAAAAAGTCAAATCTTTTTGTTTTGAGCGAGTCAAAGATAAATCTTTTGTAGAAGGGATACCCCCTAGGTGCGGTAGAACCTGAAGTGAAGGGGAGGCACATTCACACAACCTCTCGTCTTTGTTGGCTGAATCAGTTTGAACTAGAGCATAGGAGGTGGCAAACCCTTTGCTAATTTGGGAACCAACACCATGCTAAGTTCTTTGACGTAGTGATGCTAGACTTAGATCTTCAAGCCATCCACATTCCACTTTGCATTATTACATTTACTATTATCTTATCTTATAACTTTCCTTTCCTCATTCTCCTAAAATCCAAGATTACACATTGACTAGTCAATTGAATGATTCATGCAAAGTTTTATGCTACTCCCTTGTCTTTTCACATTATCTGGACTATATATCCTACATTTCACATACTTACACTATACACTTCTCCTATACACTTCCACTTTTCCATATGTACATGGTGTACTTCTATTTTATAGTTGAAATAAATTTTCTTACGATCTTGGTATATAAGATTAGGATGGCATTATGAAATTCACTTGAATATGTTGTGACTCCTTGTGCCTCTATACCTTATTTTCCTACAACCTATTCTCCATATTATCCTTGTACATTATTTCACTTATCATTTATAATCACATTATCTCTTGTTACTTTCTGATCTTTGATCTTTTATCAACTTTATTTGAAACTTCACCTTCTTCTCTTTCATCCCATTTGCCACTCTATCATCATACCGACCATTACACTTTTTGGGGCATAGTCTTACTTGTTCGAACCCTATTTTTATATTATTTTATTTTCCTTATCTTTTTCACTCTATCATCTCTTTGGGACATTTTTCTCTTTTTCCCCTTAGGGAATTCACATTGACATTACAACCATCTTATTACTCCACACCTACTTGTACAATGTAAACAACTCACAAAAGACACAAAAGAAAGGGATGTTATAATCACTCCAAACTCCAAACAACCATAATGATGGTGCACATACGACTTTGGTAACACACTTCCCACATCATCACAATAAGCTCTTAGAATTATTACACCCTGTGTGTTTCTAACTATTTACCATTTACCTAGACTAGTTAATTTGCTTGGATAAATAAATGTTTATGAATCTTTACATCAATGTGAAATATGAATTTTGAATTGAATATAGTTGAAAAATTGAATGTGATGTATTATAAGTGATTATTATTATGAAATGTATGAAGCATTTGATTATTTTGTGAATGACTAACTATTGTTGTGGTGATGTAAGTTGGATGCAGGAATAGGTTGCCCCTCCAGAAAGGAGGAGAAGTATCACTCAGGAGAAGGACTTGGTCTAGTAAACATTGGAGAAAGCCTAAAACTATGCAAGCACACACCACTGTCCTATTAGTCTAGGTTAGGTTGAGTTAGTGTAGGCTAAGTGGAAGTTGATCGAACTTAATGCATATCGAAGTGGATAGAGCCGAGAGTTAGTTAGGGTTTTAAAATTAGTTATTCTTCCCTAACAATAAAGACAACGAGATTCTTGAGAAAACAATAGGATTATCTTCATCAAAGAAAGAAAACAAAGGAAGTGATGTGAGAAAGGAGCTAGTCAAGATGATAAAGGACGAGCTGGGAAGGTAAAGAAGGGGAAATCAAGAAGCTCAATGACCAGGTTCTCATTCATTCTATATACTCTGTGTTACATTCATGTATTCATTGTATTATAAACATGAACCAGAAAAATGAATACTGTTTGCTCCAAAAAATGATGAGATAGAATTCAATAACATAAAATGATAATCATTTCTGGAACATGTTTTGAATATCTTAATACATGCCTAAAACTTTAATGACTTCAATTCTAAGCAAAATGTATCCTTTGTTTCCCTTATTTGCATGCTCATATACATGTGAGCAGTTAGTATTTATCTAAGGGAAACTATATTTAGTATACAGTAATAGTAGCGATAGCACATAACTTAAAGTAGTCTGTAAAGCCTTCTTAAAGAGTCATCATCAGAGATTATAGTTTAAATGAGTAACAAACAGGCATATAACTTAGGTGTGTTATGATATAGCCAACCTCATTACTATGATCCTATAGTCATGCCGACAGATATCATATTTAAACTTGGTTGCAAAGTTTTGAATTTTTTTTGAGTTGCAAATAGACTTTGGAATAGTGTGATATTAAGATCTTTTTGGTAGGAAGACTCTGTGTTAATAGTCTTGTAGTATAAAATTGGTATATGCCCAAAGGTTTTCTCATTTAACTTCAATATATTATGTCATAGTGACCTTGTGAAATAGATTATCCTTGACTTTATTAACTAGCTAATCGTAAGTATTGATGAAAAACAACTTTTGTATGACAAAGAGGAACTTGCATGTCTTACCAAGATATTAAGTTTTAGGTTGCCTCGATTATGACAAGGAAAGATATCTCATGTTTATATTTATATTATAGTTTTGGAGTCAAATTGAGGCTCTAACATGTACAGTTTAAAACCAAGATCAGATTGCCACCTTAATAACGTAACACTATAGTGACTTATATATATACATCGAGTTAGGTTTTTACTTGAATAGTGGGTCTAGAAGATGAGTTAAGATTGGACTCTGACCTTGTTAAAGGAAAACTTTTCTGAGATATTAATACTTAAACATAGGAGATAACCCTAATAGTCTTCTGACATTGATGAAACTTCGACTTGATATTAAGTAAGAAGATGTCTACCGATGATGGACTCGATAGTATAATATTTTATCTACAAAAGATAATTTGAACGTGGATCAATTCTAATGGTCCAATTCAGAAAATAGCATGAGCTAAAGATGAATCAGTAATCTAGAATTTCATACCTTGTCCACAAAGGTGGTAAAGACTTTGAGAATCTATATACTCTAGTATTTGCAATAAACCAAATTATTATGCTTGAGAACCTTGTTGAGCCGGTAAGGCTAAGAAAATTACCTTGTTTCATCTACTGTAGGATTTCAACAATATTCAAGTCAAGTTGGGGTGGGTGAACATAACAACTACGTTGAACACAACGCTAATCTCACTAAAAACCTTTGGCCAAGGTAATGCACTTGCCTCTAGTGCATTGTCAATTCACTGTGACTGGATAACATAACTTGTGGATGGTCATGCTTGACTAGAGGGTATCTAGGGTGCATGATAACAAGTTGCGTAGGTCACAAACACCAGTACTCAGATGGAAAATACCATAGGTCATCCTAGGTCTATCCTCTCCATGAAGGGTAGGGCCACTTCTGGTAAGGAAGGTGTGTAGGAGACCATCGCTCTATGGATGGAGGTAAAGCTCCCCAAAGATGCTTTCTCTCTCTTCAACTAGAGGCTTGCTGAGGTTTGAAATATGGAGGTCGACAATCGAGATGCAGTAATCTTTGGTAAGTTTTTAATTTGTAAATTTTCTTTATGAATAGTATATCATATTGTTAAACCATTGAAATTGAATAGACCCATTGTGTAACTCAGTATCAACATGAATCTTAATAGGTTGTTGATTAAACTTCAATGTTTGAAAAAGAGAAAAAAAATTATCACCCCTTTTACCTTTCCAAATTTTTACTTCATGGTAAAAACTGGAATTTAGAGTTATTTTAATTTTGGCTATTACATATGGTATCAGAGCTAAACCGGGTTCAGCACTAGGGCTTATGAGTCCACTAAGCTGACCTAGAATCAACATTATGTGGGTAGCTAATGTTTTGAATTATTGTGCTAGGATGGTACATCTCAAACAAACTGCAAGAAAGTCCTTTGTTGGTAAAGAATGATATTTGCAAGCCAAAAGAAAACATATGGCAATAATTAAAACCATCAAGGGAACAAATGATGAGAATGATATCTAGCTAGATGATATAGAAACCCTTACTAATGCTTTGGCATGACTGAAACAAATAAAAAGAGAACTTCTAGAGACATCTAGGATGGCAGCTCAAATTATGAGCGATTCTTCCCTTATAGCATACCAATGATCATGAGGGATTCTTGTATACCACCTAATGCTGAAATCATTGTACTTTCATCTAGCAGTGAATTCGAGGGTTATACACCCCAGGAATATGTGTTAGACAATGAATCCGAAGGTTAAACCCCACTTGTAAATATTGAGTGAAATATAAAAATGTATCTATCTACAAAGAATGTATATGCTCTTGTGCAAATTATAATAAAGACAATTTTGCTTTTGTAATTACTCATGGTTATGTGAATTCATTATGAGAAATGTTTAATCAAGGAAGCTAAGGAAGCTAATAGATAACTCATTAATACTAGGTGTGAGAAAACATTCCAGATATGGTTTGATCAAGATCTAATGAGGGAGAAGATCAGGAAGATCATAACTCCCAAGTTAATTCTATAGATAAACTGGACATAATTCTTAATATGCTTGCTGAAACAAAGGAAACATTAGGCAATATGGAAAAGAGAGTAAACGAGACTGGTAAAATAGAGGGTGAAAATGAGTATTCCTATAATGTGAGTAGGAGTAAACAACTAGAACATGGTACGACAAGTGAGAGCCAGGATGATAGTGAATCTCAGAGAGAGATAAACGATAAACTTGCACTTGAATTATCTAAAGACATGAAAAATATTATCCCTCCTAAATTTGATGGAACGAAAAAAGGGGATGCAGCAGAAGCCTGGTCAACCAAGATGGGGAAGTACTTCAAAATGAAGAATTATTCTGTGGTCACAAAAGTAGTTTGGGGAGCATATCAGCTATTGGGAGAAGCATCCACTTGGTGGATGAACAAAAAGATGGAGATGAATTTAAGCCCCTTGAAGGTGACATGGAGTGAATTTGTTGAACTCTTTCGAAAGAGGTCATTGCCACAACTATATTTCGATAAAAAACTAGCTAATTTCTAGAACCTCCGTCAGGGAGAGCTATCTATAGTTGAGTATATTGATAAATTCACTTGTCTATTGAAATACGTTCCTCAATACCAGAAGGATGAGAGGTTTAGGATCATAAAGTTTATTATGGGGCTAAATCCTCAAATCAGAGGAGTGGTGGAAGTCCATGGACCAACAACGATGGATCAAGTGTATGAAAAGATGATTAAATAGGAACAAAGGATAAAGTCTATATCTTCCTATCAAGAAAGAAAGCATAAAAGATTCAACATGAATTCAAATGATCAGCCATATAAGAGGAAGAATGATAAAGGATATGGGAACAAAAGAAATGACAAAAGGAATCAGAAAAATAAAGGTGGGTTTGGAAATGAACAAAGAAATGAGGATTATAATAAGAATGATAACTTTAAGAGGGACAAGGATGTCGTGGGTGGACCATCAGAGAAAAAGGGTCCTCTTGGAGGTCATTTTTCTTGCGGTGGTGATCATTATGCAAATCTATGTCCTAATAAGAAGCAGAATGGGCAGCAAAGGAACACAGATTTACGTTCACAACAGATAGATTTTCAACAAAGAATTCATGCAGCACCTGACAACTGACAAGATGAATATCAGATTACCCCCATTGAGATGACAGGTACCTTATTTGGAGTCCCTGTCTCTATTTTAATTGATACTGGTACAACTAAGAATTTTGTATCACATAGAGTATTAAATAAATTTCCTACGAGAGCTGGCTATATGTCTAAACCATGGATTGTCGAATATGCAAACCAAACTAAGGCTCAAGTAGAGCAATGTTTGTTTGAAGCCAGGGTTGATTTCCAAGTTTCTCAACTGAAGCGAACCTATAAGTAGCACCCTTAGGTTCCTATGATGTCATTATAGGAATGAGTTGGTTGTGGAACCATAGAGCCAAAGTGGATTGCTTTTCAAAATCAATTGAATGTTTAGATGACATGGGGAATAAAGTCAACTTTCAAGGTATTCAAAGGGAAGTCAAGATTAGATATATTTCTTCCAAATAGTTAAAGAGGGCTAGGCATAAGGGATGTCAAATTTTTGCAGTTAAGATGGATCAAGTTGAAGAGAGTACTGAGAACCAAACTGAATCTTTTGAGGAAAAATATCCCTATCTCCATAACTTTCAAGATGTATTCCCAGAAGAACTTCTTGGTTTGCCACCAAAAAAGGATTTTTAATTTTTCCATAGACATCAAACCAGGATCCAAGCCAACTTCCAAAGCTCCATACAGAATGATAACCACTGAGCTAATGGAACTAAAAGCTCAACTACAAGAGTTACTGGCAAAAGGTCTAATTAGGCCAAGTGTATTGTTGTGGGGAGCTCTAGTTATTTTTGTCAAGAAGAAAGACGGAACCCTTAGGCTATGTATTGATTATCAGATGCTTAATAAAGCAACAATAAAGAGCAAGTACCCTCTACCACGTATTGACGATCTGTTTGATCAAATGCATGGAGCTGTAGTGTTCTCGAAGATAGATTTGAAGTCAGGGTATCATCCGCTGAGACTGAAGGATGAGGACATCCATAAAACAACATTTAGAATGAGGTATGGACATTATGAGTTTACAGTGCTACCTTTTGGGTTAAAAAATTCTCTAGCCGCATTCATGAATCTCATGAACAGTGTTTTCAAAGACTGCCTTGACAAGTTTGTTCTAGTTTTTCTAGACTATATTTTGATATATTCCAAAAATGAGGAAGAACATAAACAACACCTTCAAATTGTACGGTAATGAATGAGAGAACATAAGTTGTATGTGAAGCTCTCCAAATGTTCTTTCTTTCAAAGAGAAATTCAGTATTTACGACATATTATATCTGCAGAAGGGATATTAGTCGACCCAGCTAAAATAAGGGCCATTCTGGAGTGGCCAGTACCTTCCAATGTTTAGGAAGTGTGAAGTTTTATGGGTTTGGCTAGCTATTATAGGAAATTTGTTTTAAATTTTTTAAGCATTGCAAGTCCAATTACTTCCTTGCAGAGAAAGGGAAAATGATTTGAGTGGACAAGTGAATGTCAGAAAGCATTCAACTTATTGAAAGAAAAATTGACCACAACCCCAATCTTGAAAGTTCCTGATCCTGAAGGATAATTTGAGGTTATAACTGATGCCTCTAGAGAGGGATTAGGAGGTGTGCTTATGCAATATGGGTGTGTAATAGCTTATGAGTCAAGAAAGTTAAAACCTTATGAACAAAATTACGCCCCACATGATTTAGAGCTAGCAGTAGTAATCCATAACCTATAGATGTGGCGACATTATTTGTTAGGAAAGACTTTCATACTAAAATCAGACCATGAAAGTCTTCAATTCATATTCTCACAACCCCATCTCAACACACGACAACAAAGGTAGATAGAGCTAATATCTAATTATCATTTTGAAATAAGTTACATTAAGGGTAAGGAAAACTGAGTAGCAGATGCTTTGAGTAGAAGAAGACACATAGCTTCTATAGTCTCCATTCATGCTAATTTCAAAGACCTAATATTGCAAAGGTTACCTGGAGATGAATACTATGAACAAGTTAAGCAAGCACTACAAATCAACCCCAAGGACTTGAGGTATGATGGATTCCATATTGAGTTAGATGGATTAATGAGATTCAAGGGAAGAATTTATGTCCCTAATTATGAGGAATTAAGAAATCTAGTATGGAAGGAAGTCCATTGTGCACCCTATTCCAGACATCCAAGAGTGACAAAACTCTTAGCAGACATGAAACTACTGTACTTCTAGAAGGGAATGAAATGTGACACTGTGAGGTTTGTGGCAAGTTGTTTAGAATGTCAAAGAGTAAAGGTGGAACATCAACATCCTGCTGAATTGTTGTACCCTCATGATATTCCAAAATGGAAATGGCAGGTTATAAGTATGGATTTTGTACAAGGATTACCTATGTCAAGGAACAGGCATGATGCAATTTTGGTTATAGTGGATAAACTGACTAAAGTTACTCACTTTATTCCTAGAAATTTGACCGATGGATCTCCTGTGTTAGCTCGCAAGTTTGTTCAGGAAGTGTTTAGGTTACATAGGGTACCAAAAAAGATTATATCAGATAGAGATGCTTGGATAACCTCTAGGTTCTGGCAAACCTTAGTTTCAGCACTTGGGACTAAACTCAATGTGACTACTGCTTATCATCTTGAAACTGATGGACAAATAGAAAGCGTTAACCAAGTCTTAGAGGATCTGCTGAGAATGTATTGCATGGATCAACAATACAGATGGGAGGAATATTTACCTCTAGTAGAATTTGCATACAATAATTCCTATCATTCTTCCATTATGATGGCACCATTCGAAGCATTATATGGAAGGAAATGCCGAACTCCTATAAGCTAGGACAAGTTGGAAGATAGGATAAGCATTGGTCCAGAAATGCTAGAAGATATGAAAGAAAATGTGAAATTGATTAGGAAGAGGTTGGGAGAAGCCAATGACAGGAAAAAGAGTTATGTCAACCACAAACGAGTGCCTAGGCAATTCTCTATTGGAGAGAAAGTTCTCTTATGGGTTAAACCCCATAAAAGCTCTATCAAGTTTGGTAAATCTTGAAAGTTAGCTCCTTGATATGTGGGACCCTTTGAAGTCCTTGAGATTATCAATCTGGAGGCATACAAAATTGCTCTACCCCCTGTTAGGAATTTGCATTCTAATTAAACCAATTCCACATAACCCAATAAGAGAAACAAGATGCAAAAACAACCATAATGAAAAAGATCAATGAACAAGCAACAAGGAAACATAAGATATACCCTAGGAAAACCCTTTGTAGGGAAAAACCTAGCCTCCAAAAGCATCCATGCTCACATGTATTATTTAGCAATGAAACATTACAATACATTCCATGAGCCTCCATGAACACCCCTGAAGCATCTAGCACCTCCAATACAACCTCCATGTGTACAAGCATGAATCCACACATCACCTGCCATGCTTCACAATCTGCACTTACAAGAGAGAGCTCAATACAATGACAGCCTCTCACAAAACCTCCATTCACCTACACTGAAATATCCAGCCAACCACAAATAATAACCTTGTGCTTGCTTTTATAATATAAGCTCACACATTACATTGAGAAAACCATGTGCCCCAAAACCATGGGTTACACAAAACCACTTAACCCCATATTGGACTATTGGTGCTACATTTTCCCAATTAATCAAATAATACAAATAATATCCCAATGTTACAATACAACATAAAGTGGACCCAGATAATTACATAGTGTGATTAACCACACCACATAGGTGCATCACAACTAAATAATTATTTAATTACAACATTATAAAATATATCAAATTATGCAATGGTGTACAACACCATATCCTAACATTCTCCCACTTATTGTATACATTGCATCAGGGTCAATCAATGAAATACATCATCGTAGGCGAACATGAAATCACATGAATCTCCAGAATGCTCTCGTGCTCCATCAAGATACCTGCAATAAAGAAAAGTGACCACCATCTCAAGCAAGAACTCCTATCATCCTCCAATATGCCACCTATGGAAGAAAAGGAACATGCCAAAGTGAAGATGCACCAATCCAAAGAACACAAGCATCAAATCCAAATGATAACATAAGGCTCCAAGCTGCTGTCAAAGGTTAAAAAAATCCACATGACTGAAAATAGCACCCACAACATATGCTAATACATCCAACCATCCATAGCTCATAGGTATCAATAAAATCAATAAAATCATGCCAATAACATATCCAACCCATAAACTGCAATAACAAGCTCCATGTATAAAACCTATCAATGAAAAACACATACATCTAGGAACTCCCACTGCATGGGTAATATCAAATTTGAAAATAGATCCAATGCATACCAAGTCTATCAATCAACACTCAAACCAAGGTGTGGCTAATCAACAAGCCAATATAGTATCAAGAACAATCACAATGATCCACACGTGCATGATAAATCGCTACATACTCTTTCACAAGATGTCACCATACATCTCCCAAAGTCCAACCATATCAACATGATCCTTCAAGAAGTAGTCATAAGACAAAGAGAGAAAACCTGTAAATCATAATGTCCTTCTACAAAACACCTCAAAGTGTTAAGATGTGTCAAGTACAATCTACCCCAAATGAAAAGCCTCAACAACACCCAACCATTCAATCTCATAAGATCAAATGAACATATATAAGATGTAGCCAACATGGATGTAAGCCTCTCTAATCAAGGTATACCAAACTCATAAACATTCCATAACCAGGAATAAGCCCAATCCCATCTCCTAAACTCCTCATAATGAACATCATAAATCAAACCATATGAATAGGGAGATAACCATGTTAACAACCCTCAAATGAACCCTCCAGAACCAATAACTGTAGCTCAAGATCCATATCTATGAGTAGATGAAACATAAAGTAAAATGCATCTAAAAAGATGGGCAATACCTCATAGATGATAAACTGCCGAGTAGACCAAGAGTGGGGAAAGAGAATGCTCCTCCAGGATACACCAAGCCACAAAGACTCTCTCCAAGAACAATCTCCTCTAGGTCCATATATGAACTCATGTCCATATCTAGGTGTAAGGATCCTTGGTCTATTTGTTGAAAACCTCCAAAGAGTAACTGTCCCAACAAGTGTCTCTAATCAAAAGAGAACTCCAGCCTCACCTAAGTCTCCAAGTATCCAAGAGCACCTGTAACTGACCAATACATGCCAAACTCTAAATTCAACATAGCACCATCATGAAGTAATCAAGTAAATGATCAAAGTACTCAATACCAAGAGAACAAACAAGACCATTGTTAATGCTCCTATTGCACATCTGCATAATCAAGAAGCCCATCACGACATCATGATCTAACCATCTCTTTGTAAGAAGATCACATGCAACAAAGAATACAATGATGCATACATCCTGTCTCAAGAGAACATGTATCATGCCAATACTCTAAGCTAGCATCAAGAGTAAACCATGACATAATATCAACATCTCTAAATCAAGGATAAACATGTCAAACTGACAAATCATAATCCGACACCTCAACCAAAGACTCAAAGAAGTCCTCCATAGTAAACCAAGATGTCAACATCTCCAATCATATGAAGATAACCATCTCCTATCACCTAAACTAAAAATGTCAAATAACTCTCAAAACCAAGAGCTCCTCCATGACACCAAAATCCACTGCAAAAGATCATCCATCATGTATGATGAATCCAACATGCTGCTAAAGCTCCCACTGAACTGTGATACCGATCTATTCATGACAACAAAGTAACCATCTGCTAAATGAAGATTATCCAAGGCCCTAAGCCAATCAAGGAATCCCACTATAACATCAACATCTCCCAAAAGGTCTAGTGAACTAAAAAACTCCAAACAAGAAGATAAAACCATCACTGTCAAAAGCTAACATAAAACCATGTATCCAAGCTCTCCATGACATCGTGATAAACATGCTACAAGTCCCAACAACTGACTATCTAGGCACTCTAATCATCCATCCTCTTATCCCAAAACAACATACCAATGCACAAATGACCACAGACAAGGCCAACTAACAAAGTCTGCATAAACACTAAATCAATCTGGTGGATATAGACAATCCACATCCGAGTTATCCCACTGTAGCTAAATAGGTGATCAGCCTACAAAACTACATAACTCGTAGATCCAAAACAGATGTAACATGCAAAATCATCATCACACTAGTAATATGCAAACTGAGATATCAAAGAAGACAACCTGTAGACTCCAAGACTCAAACACCAAATCAACTCTAGATTTAATTTTCCAACAAGTCCACAAATGAGTAACCATAGTCAAGGAACTAATCAAGCATCTAGGAGATAAGAACAATCCATTAAAACAACACCACAACACCACCTATAATTATGAATCAAACATCATAGCCCATACCTGTCAATTGCATACATGATCATGTCGTGCCAATGTAAAAGTGTAGCTGCATATCCATGACACCATAATCATCATCATCGTTGTACCTGTACTCAACTCCCATTGAAATGAGACTCCAAGTCTCACATGAGTATCAACCATGTCCTTAAACTAGAAGACAGCCTGTACCTATCTCCATCAAAGTTGTAACTCTGAAAACAACTGTAAACTTGTATCAGGAAGAACCAAATCTAAAAACCTGCTATACCATGCTAATGGTCTCATAACAACATGTACTCACACAAGTCTGTGCCAAAAATCCATCTGAATGCACTCGTAAACGCACTCTAAACTCAGGCTCCTACAAGTGATCAAACAAGTACCAAACTCTCTCTGCACACCAAACTGAAAATCTACACAATCCAAACTATAGTACACTGCAAGAGCTCTCCAACACCTATCCGAAATCGAGAATTTGACTATGTATGCAAAAGTTATGAGCATAAAACTGTACCGGAGCAATACTGGATTTAGGCACCAAATTCTAACACAAAGAGAAAATCTGGTCATGAAACCTATACCACTATGTAGTGCTCGGAGAGAGCTTTCCGACACCTATAAGAAGTAGAAAAACTGATACCGTATGTGAAAGTTATGCCCCTCGGAAGAAAAGGCACTCCTAGGGCTAAAAATAGACCCCTGGGGGGGCCCTGGTACCATGATGACATGGCATGATGTCATTGCTTATGTCAACAATGCTAACTAGGAAAAAAACACAGGTGATGTGGTGCTAGGTTGGCGTTGATGTCATCATATATCTTTGACTGGGCTTTGACTAGTGTAGGTGAAAACATTTTTTCAATTTGTTTAATTTTTTTCTCTGGACCCCAAAAGTATCAAAAGGAGGTTTAATATTTTATTAATAAAGGTCCAAAACAAATATTTCTAAATAGCTGTCATTAAAACTTTTCCCACCATCCACTTTAAAAGTTTAATATAATTTTTTTTAAGTTTTAATAAAGCCTACCGCCCAACCTTTTTTAAAAAAGGTTTTAATATATTAAAAATTTTGTTTAAAGCCCATATGGGCTGATTTGGTCAACACGGCCCAAAGGCTGACCAACCGGAAAAAGAGGGACAAGAGGGGTAAGACGGTCTACGTGCCGTCGTACCCTCTGTAGCACTTGCGCAGGGGGGTACGGGGGTTACCCGCCCCCCCCTAAATTTTTTTCTTTTCAATCTTTTTTAATTCAAATCCTTTTTAAAAAAAGATTTCATCACTATAGTTTTCAAATATAATTTTTGATTTTCCAAAACTATAGAGAACAATTTGTAGTGCAGGAATTTTTTATTATTATTGTTTTATTCTGCAAATCCATACGGCGTACCTGGGGGGCTAATTTTTTGCTTTTTCTCTTCCGGCGACCAAACCATGGCATATTTTATATGAATCTTCATTTCTCAGGCCTCCTGGACTCAATGGCAAGGTCTGTTTTGTCCCAAGAGGTCATCTATGAAACTTCCTCCTCAAAACCCTCATGAAGCCAAAACCTGAAAACCCTCTTCAACCATGATTTTTCAATCACCTGATCTAGAACACGCACAACAAATCACCAATAGCAAGAACCCCCAAACTGCAATACAACCTGCACAAAACCTTGTAATGCCTTTAATCCTTCCATGCATTGCCATGGCTTCCATTTTGTACTTGATCTACACAAACAAGGGTTATACATATCCAGGGAGCTCACACCTCCCTCAACCATAAACATGGCTCTGATACCAACTGTTAGGAATTTACAGGTCTAATTAAACCAATTCCACATAACCCAATAGGAGAAACAAGATGCAAAAACAACCATAATGCAAAAGATCAATGAACAAGTTGTTGGAAACAAGGCAGATAACTAAGAGGGGGGGTGAATCAGTTATCTCAAATTTATTTAACTTTTTCTTTTGTTATCTTAACAAATAGAGCAACATCAAGTCATATAAGCATATAAGAATAGAAATGAAATCAACACACATAACACAAGGATTTATACGTGGAAAACCCTATTAAGGGAAAAACCACAGGGTGACTAACCCAAGATTGTATTCTCTGTTAAAAGAATAAGAAGTACAAAATGGCACTTGCCAATTAGGGCTCACTACTCGAGCACACTGCTCACAAGAGGCACACTGCCTACAAGAACTTACAAAAGGTAATCAAATGTTTGAACTGATGAGAGGCATCTACCAATCCTAGAGTTTAGTTCCAGTTGGGTACAATATACTGATCTGATGCACTTCATTCTTCCTCTGCTTTAGTGTTGTTTCTCTATCACATACCGGACTTGTATTGCAGCTTCCACTCTTATCTCTACTTTTCTTCACACTTTATTTCATCACTACTTCACACCACACACCTGCATACTAGAATCCATCTAGTAAATATATCTGCATCAATGATTTCAACATCTTTCTAGTCGGCAACAAGAATACTCAAGATATTTACAAATTACTAATATGTTGGCTGAATCCATGCTTGATTTGTGATGCGTATCAAAAACATAGACATAGAAGTCATTAATCATGTCGGCCAACAATGTATAATCCCCCAAATAGCTTGACCAACATCATTTACTCATCTGGATTGAAGTCTAATGTTCTGTCGGTCAGTTCTTTCTCTGTCTGCTCTGCCTGTCTAGAACCCAACACTCAGATGCTCATATCTTTTTCATATTTTATCACCGGAGGCTAAATCTCTAGAATATAGTAGTCATGATACCCCTCTTAACTCGTCCAAGTCTGCAACTTGCTGGGTTACACCATCTGAGAGATCCAGACCTGATTGTCAGACCTTGTTGCATACTCTGTTATTGTTCACTGGACCAAAACAATCTTCAATCTGACTTCTGGTATAGGCATATTATGTACTGCAGATGTGTGGGATAGACTTTGTTGCCATCAATGACAACACTCATGAAGCCACACAATGTTTCTTGCCAACAATCTCCCCCTTTGGCATTGATGGCAACACTTAGTGAAAAATGACTAAGTGTCACAGTAAACTCCCCCTTTGCTGATACTCTGTCTTATGCACTATTTTATCAGAGCTCCCCCTTAGCTGGATTCCACATTTTTTACTACTCCTCACTCCCCCTTTGACATCAATGGAAAAGGGTGGAATCCGCACACCAAAATTTGCAAAAATTAACCTATACATGGCCACATAAGTATATATACATGTTATACTTACATATACTTGAGTCTATCCGCAAAAGTGGCCTTCAACTGTACAAACTTTGTGGCCCAGCTTTGTTTCATCCTATCCAAAATGGAGATGTGACCACTCAACAAAAATGCATATGCTTCTACCCTTCTTCAATCTTCTGGATCACTGGTCTGGGCTGTGGTCTGAGCATTTGTTAAGGCCTCATGCATTGCCTCTAACTTAGGAATACTTATCCCTTTGAGTTCACTCATACTATTTACTATATCCTTCTTTTCTTTGTTCAACCTCTTTATTCCATTTATGATGACAATGGCCTAGCATTCTTGATTCATTAAGGATGTAGTGAGGGGATCAAAATTCTGAGATAAACTTGACAATTTACCTTCTTGTTCTTTCACCTTCTTTTCAATATCCTCTGTCACTTTGGGCCAAGATAGACAAAATTTGTACATGTCCCCACCATCTTTAAGAGCATTTTCAAGGCTCTTTATCCCAATGTCTAGGGTCCTCCTATCATTAGTAATCAGTCTTTGCACTTCAGTAAACCTTTTTCCTAAAAACTCCTTCCAAACCTTTGATTCAGCCGATTTCTCTAAAGATTCAAAATGAGTGCTGATAGAATTTACTAGAGATTTCAAGTTACCAGATGGAGAGGTTGAGGGATCCTTTTGAAATGATGGCATGATCTTTTCCAGCATCTCAGATGCAATCTCCAACAGCTCATAATCTTCCATGTGAGAATTCAAAAGTTTTTCTTTTGCTTTAGCTTGAGCAAAAGATACTATTTTCATTGTCTGGACCAGAGAGAGAGTCAAAATTTTGTGGTCCTTGAAATAGTTCAGGTTCATCTATTTCCATCACTTCTTTGTTCAAGAAATTCTTTACTGCCTCTGTAGTGTCTCTTGCTGGAGATTTAGTCTTCTTTTCCTTTTGGATCTCAGAACTGTCATCATGGGTCTTCTCTACTTGTTCATCTTCTTTTCCCTTGACCTCCTCTTCTTGACTCACTTTCTCCTCTTTGCTTCCTTCTCCTTTATCTCCTAAATCCAGAATGTCTACAGTGGGATCTGGAGGAGAGATGTTACCTGTGTTTACCGTTTCATGAACTTCCTCTTTCGGAATAGAGGAATCCAAGTCCTTAGACTTCTCTTCATATATCTCTTTTGATACTTCTACATTTTTATTAGAAGATTCTTTATTGGTTACATTTAATCCTTCAACATCCATGGTAGAAGGTTCTTCATTGATTTCCTCTACAATAGTAAGATTGAATCTTTTAAAGGCATTCCGGAGGATGTCTTTTGTTTCTCTTGCTACTTGGTCAGTTTCTCCAAGCATAAGTTTATTCATTCTTACTTTACTCCAGAATTCATCCTTACAGTCCTTAAAGATCATGTTCATTTCCTTTAGAGTAATAGAAGGATATATTTGAATTGCAATCTGTTCTCAGATCTCTAAGTCTTTTGTCTTTGCATTCTCTTTTCTTAGTTCAAGTACCTTCTCTAGACTTTTGGGAATCAATGAAATAATTTCAATGAATGCTTTATTGTAAATATTCAGGTACCTGACTGTAGCTTCTTCCAAGATCCTCTTGTCAGTATCACTATATTCATCATAGAATTCTGTTACTAGTTGTAGATTCCCATCCACAGTGACTGCCTTGATGATATCATCAATGGAAAGAGTGGGCTTTTCAACAAATTCTTCTACCTTTTCTTCTTTGTTTTTACTGGCAAAGAATTCCCTAGATGTTTTCTTCTTTTTCTTAATTTCCTCATCAGACTTTGTTTCTTCATCATCCTTGAGACTTGTGTATGACCTTGTGGCTTGTGTTTTCATTCTCTTTTCTCCCTTTCTGGATGTCTTAACTTCCAGCTTGGTGAGCTCTTAGGAGTGGCAGGTGCAAAGCTCTTAGAGGATTTGGTCTGGGAGGAGGCTTGTACTGAAACACTTCCTTTCTCTGCTTCTTGTTTCTCTTTTTCAGCCCTTTCAATTTTCTCTCTGTTTACATCTACTGCCACTTTTGATATGCCAAATCTTTTGGCAATTTCTTCAACTTCCCTTCTGGCTTCCCTCTTTATCTTCGGTTGTCTTAGCTCAACATGTATTTTTACACTTAGTTCTTGAAATGTTCCAAACCTTTCTGCTTCAGGGTCCTTAGGTTGGCTTAATAGGTGTTGAATATGTATCTCTAAGATTTTCTCATTGACCTCGTATCCCATTGGCATTATCCAAATTGTTGTGGGCTCAACTGCTTCCATTAGGCATTGATCAGTATCAACTATGAAGCACACTGTATCCTTGTATTTCTCAACTATGGATTGAGGTATCCTCTCTCTGGCTTGTATCATGCTTTGGAAGTTCTTAAAGTAACCCCAGAGAGCTATGCTTTGACCTTTAACATCACCAAGTCCATACATATAGTCTCTAATCTGTATTGCAACAGGTTTGTCATTTTGCCAAACCCAACCACTTGATCTAGGCAGCTCATTCATGTAGTAGAAGAATAGACATAGTATTAAACAACCATACTTAAAGGAGTTCTTTTTGTCCTTCTTGATCTTCTGTAGGTTTTCTAATAGTTGATTTAAGAGAAGATCGCATAGGTCATAATCTAGATTTTCCCTTAACATCTGATATGCTGCATATATTGCAGTCCCAGACAGAATTCTCCCTTCTAGAATGATAGATTTTATACCCAATTATCATTGAGGCAAATTTGACATTCAAATATGTGATGTCATCTATGGTCATTGCTCTCTTGTCAAACTTAGATCCGGTAGCTTCAGTTACTATCTGGTTCTTGATAGATTTGAGTGCAGGTAACCCACCGGATGAGTGCAGTCCAGTTACTGCCCTGATGGCATCTTTTGTTATCTTAAAGGGCCTCATTAACCATATAAAATTATCATGCATTCTTCTTAGGACATACTGGACCCAATCATCTCCTGCAAAACAAGGGAAGTGTATGCAATGTCTGAAGTGTTTATCCCTGAGGGCCTTGAATTAAGGCTTGAGTTCAAAACTTTCATCGATTAACTATTTATGATAGATGTCCATCAACTTAGAGTCTCCAAACTCATCAATGTTGGCATGGATGTAGACCCTAACATCTTCTATGTGCAATACCCCATGCAGAATGCTAGAAAAAGTGCCTAAAGGATCAACTTCTAGGGATTTATAGGGGTGTTTCTTGAATTTTGGGCACGGCCTATCAGTGATCTTAACAACCATTAGAGTAGCCATTTTGCAAAAGATTCAAAGAGAGATTTCCAGAATGGGAGTACCTTTTGATGCCTTAGGGTTTGAAATAGAAGCCGAAACAAATCACTAGTTGAATTTGAATTCCTAGTTGATTTTTGAGTGGATTGTAAAAACTTTGTTGCAAAGCTCTTCTTAACTTCTTCTCGAATGCAAATGTGCAAATGATGAGTGAAAGAACCCTTTTTATTCTTGAACAAATCCTAATTTCCTTTTGCAATAAATGCACAATTTAAGTTATCTGGTTGCCCTATTCTGAGAGAGATCTTTTCAAATCACTATGTTGCACTTAGAATCATTTTCAATGAGGATTGACAATGTATCTTCTTTTCTTCTATCATGCCATGGATCTGCAGATCAAAGTATTTCAATTTTGAATCATACCGGATCTGTTTGTGAAAATCCTGCTTACTAGATGGCTATCAAACTGGATCAAACTAAATGATTAAACTCTTGCAAAACTCCATGCAGATCTTTCATATTTTTACTGAGGGTTATTTAGATATTTTTCTGAGAACCCTTTAATCCGTAGCATTCCATGTGCCAAATTTAGGCACCAATTGACTGGCTAGAGGAATTTATTTTTCTTTGTGACTCCTCTTGAGCCAGAGCTCATCTGTTTAGTTTTCGGAAGGAATATCAGCACCAGATTCAGGTGCAGATCCATCCCTAATACCTTCTATACTCTTCTTCACCCAAATCTTGCTCATCTCCTTGTGAACTTCATCTACATTCATTTTACCTTTGCCCTTATCTTGTTTTTGAATATGATGCACCAGACCCTTTTTATCCTAATTTTTACTTCTACAAAATTTGGCAATGTGACCAGATCTATTGCAATTGTAACAAACAACATTTCTTTGCATATTTGATTGATATCCTCTTGATCTACATTGATTAGCCATATGTCTCATTCTATTGCATGCAAAGCATCTACCATTGAATGAATTGTTTATTTGCATATTTCTGCATTCATGAGATTTGTGACCATACCTTTTGCAGTTAAAACATTGTCCGGAGAACGATGGAATAGTTTGTTTCATTCTTCTTCTGCACTGAGTTGCTTTATGACTGAAGTTGTTGCAATTGAAGTAGTATCCATTGAAGGATGGATATCTTTGAGTATTTGGTTGCCTTACCGGAGGTCTTCTAGGCTTGTTTCTTTGATTTTCTGATCCAAAGTTCTTCTAACCAGATCCAAAGCTTTCACCTTTCTCATATCCCAGGCCACGGTTGTCATCTACCCTCTTTTAGCTTTCAAGAGGAACTTCAAGTTGAGCTGAGCTTATCTTGAATTTCTCTTTGTATTCATTTGTTGTTTGAAGATCTTGTTTAATAGTGTCTATCTGATTCTCAAGTTGTTCTTCATTATCTCTCGCTTCTTCAAGATCAGATTCAAGATGTCTAATTATTCTGTCCATTTTGTGGTGGTCCTCTGTCTTCTCCTTGAGGGATTGTTTTATATTATCTTCAATTTTCCTTTTCTCTTCAATTTCTTGCGTGAATCTCATAACCCCTAATTCCATCTCATGCCTTACTATAATGACCTCTTTTGATAGCTTCTCACATAGCTTGTTTTTTTCATCCAGATCTTCATTAGTATCATTGGCTTCACTCTGACTTGCTAATTTTTGAAGTAGTTCCTTTCTCTTTTTCACAGAGATAATCAGTTTTTCTTTTAGCTCATTTATGAAATCATCATCTTGTTTGAGTCTTTCTCTCAAGTTATTGACTTCAGAGTGGGATTGTTCAAGATCATCTAGGGAAAACTGAAGTTGTTCCCTCATACCATACATATCCATTATGATTCCCAGATCTTCCTCAAGCTGTTAGGCTCTGTTTAGAGGAACCTAGCTCTAATACCAATTCTTGGAAACAAGGCAGATAACTAAGAGGGGGCATGAATCAGTTATCTCAAATTTCTTTAACTTTTTCTTTTGTTATCTTAACAAATAGAGCAACATCAAATCATATAAGCATATAAGATTATAAATGAAATCAACACACATAACACAAGGATTTATACATGGAAAACCCTATTAAGGGAAAAACCACAGGGTGACTAACCCAAGATTGTATTCTCTATTAAAACAATAAGAAGTACAAAATGGCACTTGCCAATTAGGGCTCACTACCCGAGCACACTGCTCACAAGAGGCACACTACCTACAAGAACTTACAAAAGGTAATCAGATGTTTGAACTAATGAGAGACATCTACCAATGCTAGAGTTTAGTTCTGGTTGGGTACAATATACTAATCTGATGCACTTCAATCTTCCTCTGCTTTAGTGTTGTTGTTTTGTCACATACCTGACTTGTATTATACTTCCACTCTTATCTCTTCTTTTCTTCGCACTTTATTTCATCACTACTTCACACCACACACCTACATACTAGAATCCATCTAGTAAATATATTTGCATCAAGGATTTCAACATCTTTCTAGTCTGCAACAAGAATACTCAAGATATTTGCAAATTACTAATCTGTCGGCTGAATCCATGCTTGATTTGTGATGCGTATCAAAAACATAGACATAGAAGTCATTAATCATGTCAGCCAACAATGTATAATCCCCCAAATAGCTTGATCAACATCATTTACTCATCTGGATTGAAGTCTAATGCTCTGCCGATCAGTTCCTTCTCTGTCTGCTCTGCCTGTCTGGAACCCAACACTCAGATGCTCATATTGTTTTCATGCTTTATCACTAGAGGGTAAATCTCTGGAATATAGTAGTCATGATACCCCTCTTGACTCATCCAAGTCTGCAACTTGCTGGGTTACACCATCTGAGAGATCCAGACCTTGTTGCATACTATGTTCTTGTTCACCGGACCAAAACAATCTTCAATCTGACTTCTGGTATAGGCATATTATGTACTGCGAATGTGTGGGATAGACTTTGTTGCTATCAATGACAACACTCATGAAGCCACACAGTGTCTCTTGCCAACACAAGCAACAAGGAAACACAAGATATACTGTGGGAAAACCCTTTGCAGGGAAAAACCCAGCCTCCAAAAGCATCCATGCTCACATGTATTATTTACCAATGAAACATTACAATACATTCCATGAGTCTCCATGAACACCCCTAAAGCATCAAGAACCTCCAATTCAACCTCCATGTGTACAAGCATGAATTCACACATCCCCTGCCATGCTTCACAATCTACACTTATAGGAGAGAGCTCAATACAATGATAGCCTCTCACAAAACCTCTGTTCACCTACAATGAAATATCCGGCCAACCTCAAATAATAACCTTGTGCTTGCTTTTATAATATAAGCTCACACATTACATTGAGAAAATCATGTGCCCCAAAACCATGGGTTACACAAAACCACTTGACTCCACAATTGACTATTGGTACTACATTTTCCCAATTAATCAAATAATACAAATAATATCCCAATGTTACAATACAACATAAAGTGGACCCAAATAATTACATAGTGTGATTAACCACACCACATATGTGCATCACAACTAAATAATTATTTAATTACAATATTATAAAATATATCAAATTATGCAATGGTGTACAACACCATATCCCAACACGCCCAGCCTTATCTAAAATGCATAATGTTTTTCATGTTTCATACCTAAAGAAGTATTTTACAGGAAATGACCACATTCTAAATTGGAATGCTTTATAGATGCAGGAGCTAAGAGTGGTTGTGATCGAGCCACTCAAGGTGCTTGAAACACGTAAGCTCCACTTGTGTAATCGGGAGGTCTTGTAATGCAAAATTCAGTGGGACCAATATGGCGAGGATAGCGCCACTTGGGAAGACTATAATGAGATCCATCAAAAGTTTTCTTATGTTTTTCGTAATCACCAATGATAAACTATAAAACTTGTTTCCCGTTAAGATTATGTTTTGGTATACTCAATCATTAGGGACGATGATTCTTTAGGGGAGAGATATGTTACATCCCCTTTTTGGACCAATTTTTACTATTTACTTTTACCTGTTTCGTGGATAGAAAGAGACATATGAATGTGTTTATGTTCATGAAAAACAATGTTATGATTAGAAGTATTAATTTTATGGAATCATGTTTTATCTCTTGAATATTATCAATTCGATGATATGAAATAAAATGCCTTTTTCAATGTAGAAAAGAGAAATATTATGATTATATTATGCTTTGACTAGGATACTAGTACGTTGACCACAATTGGTATGTGAGAATGTTTTGACAAGAACAGGTGGATCAGGCTCTCCAAGAAACAAAGGGGAGAGAAGGTATCTTTGGGGAAGGGGAGTATAGACTCTAGATCACCAATTAGTATTTGCCACTGAGTACGAACATCAGACAGTAAAACTTAGGAGTAAAAGGTATTTGGTTTTGGTTAAGTGAATTTATCGACGAGGTCGTCAATGACTTTAGGAGTAAGTCACTCCATTTTGTCATTGTGAAAGAACAATGTTGTCTTTCCAAACTTCGTTGTCGCGACGAGTATTGTCCATCGACATCTACGTCGTAATCCTTTGAGTTAATGTCGTCAAATGTGGAAGACAGATATATTTTGGGTATGTGTCATATGGTTTGTCTTTGTTAAGCTTACTCGAAGTAAAACATCAATAATATTTCGTAGGGGGGAGATAAAAATCAACCCTGAAATGTTGACTATAAACTTCGTCATTGCGGTTGTGTATTTGCTCCAAATCATCATCGTCGTACCACTTTGCGGAGGCACGATGTAAATATTTGTATTTCAGGATTATGATGAACGTAGAGTTAATCCCATTAAGGATATCATCATGAAATAGGTTTAGATAATATCTTAAGCCTATATGAATGTCTAATAATATGTCGTCAATTATAAGCATTAATGGTATTGTATAAATAAAATTATATACATATATTATCACCGAGAATAGAACATAAGATCAAGTGATATTATTAAACTGACCTCGGCTCGAAAACCTTGACATACTTAATATTTCATGATGTCAACTTAATAACTGAATTCCCCACAGTGTTAATCAATTTTACCACCTTTTTGTGAGCCATGACAGCATATCATATTTAGAACCCGAAGCTTTTGCTAGTGGTTTGCCGTGTAGGCTAAGTGGAAGTTGATCGAGCTTAATGCATATCAAAGTGGATAGAGCCGAGAGTTAGTTAGGGTTTTAAAATCAGTTATTCTTCCCTAACGATAAAGAAAATGAGAGTCTTGAGAAAACAACAGGATTATCTTCATCAGAGCATGAAAACAAAGGAAGTGGCGTGACAAAGCAGCTAGTAAGGATGATAAAGGACGAGCTGGGAAGATAAAGAAAGGGAAATAAAGAAGCTCAATGACTAGGTTCTCATTCATTTTGTATACTCTACGTTACATACATGTATTCATTGTATTATAAATGTGAGCTAGAAAAACAAATACTGTTTGCTCCAAAAAATGATGAGATAGAATTCAATAACGTAGAATGATAATCATTTCTGGAACATGTTTTGAATATCTTAATACATGCCTAAAACTTTAATGACTTCAATTCTACGCAAAACATATCCTTTGTTTCCCTTATTTGCATGTTCATATACATGTGTGCAGCCAATATTTATCTGAGGGAAACTATATATAGTATACAGTAATAGTAGCGATAGCACATAACTTAAAGTAGTCTGTAAAGCCTGCTTTAAGAGTCATCATCAGAGATTATAGATTAAATGAGTAACAAATGAGCTCACTTCTTGATGAAAGGAGAACATGCATATAAATTAGGTGTGTTATGATATAGCCAACCTTATTACTGTGATCCTATAGTCATGGGGGCAGAAATCATATTTAAACTTGGTTGCAAAGTTTTGTATTTTTTTTGAGTTGTAAATAGACTTTGGAATAGTGTGATATTAAGATCTTTTTGGCAGGAAGACTTTGTGTTAATAGTCTTGTAGTATAAAATTGGTACATGCCCGAGGGTTTGCTCATTTAACTTCAATATATTATGCCATATTGACCTTGTGAAATAGATTATCCTTGACTTTATTAACTAGCCTATCATAAGTATTGATGAAAAAAAACTTTTGTATGACAGAGAGGAACTTGCATGTCTTACCAAGATATTAAGTTTTAGGTTGCCTCGATTATGACAAGGAAAGATATCCCATGTTTATATTTATATTACATTTTTGGATTTGAATTGAGGCTCTAACATGTATAGTTTAAAACCAAGACTAGACTGCCACCTTAATAATGTAACACTATAGCGACTTATATATATACATCGAGTTAGGTTGTTACTTGAATAGTGGGTCTAGAAGATGAGTTAAGATTGGACTCCGACCTTGTTAAAGGAAAAATTTTCTAAGATATTAATACATAAATGTAGGAGATAACCCCAATAGTCTTATGACATTGATGAAACTTTGACTCGATATTAAGTAAGAAGATGTCTACCGATGATGGACTCGATAGTATAATGTTTTATCTATAAAAGATAATTTGAATGTGGATCAATTCCAATGGTCCAATTCAGAAATAAGTATCAGTTAAAGATGAATCAGTAATCTAGAATTTCATACCTTGTCCACGAAGGTGGTAAAAACTTCAAGAATTTATATACTCTAGTATTTGCAATAAAACAAATTATTATGCTTGAGAAGCTTGTTGAGATGGTAAGGCTAAGCAAATTACCTTGTTTCATCAACTGTAGGATTTTGACAGTATTCAAGTTGAGTTGGGGTGGGTGAATGTAATAATTGTGTTGAACACAACGCTAATCTCACTAAAAACCTTTGGCCAAGGTAATGCACTTGCCTTTAGTGTATTGTCAGTTCACCGTGACTAGATAACATAACTTGTGGATGGTCATGCTTGACTAGAGGGTATCTAGGGGTGCGTGATAACAAGTTGTGTAGGTCACAAACACCAATACTCAGATGGCAAATACCATAGGTCATCCTAGGTCTATCCACTCCATGAAGGGTAGGGCCACTTTTGGTAAGGAAGGTGTGCGGAAGACCGTCGGTCTGTGGATGGAGGTAAAGCTCCCCAAAGATGCTTTCTCTCTCTTCAACCGGAGGCTTGCTAAGGCTTGAAATATGGAGGCCGATAATCGAGATGCAGTAATCTTTGGTAATTTTTTAATTTGTAAATTTTCTTTATGAATAGTATATCATATTGTTAAACCATTAAAAATGAATAGACCCATTGTGTAACTCAGTATCAACATGAATCTTAATAGGTTGTTGATTAAACTTCAATGTTTGAAAAAGAGAAAAAAAATTATCACCCCTTTTACCTTTCCAAATTTTTACTTCATGGTAAAAATTGGATTTTAGAATTATTTTAATTTTGGATATTACATACTATGCAAGAGAACATCAGAAAAACATTAGGAAACTACATAAAATAGAGTATTTTATTGCTTCAACTTCCAAAATCCAACCACAAACCCTTTGGTCATACAATATAGACCAATTTATGCCTCAACAAATAGTTTTCCTCATACAACCGACTTCAACTACCATTTTAACCATCTTGTGAAGAGTTGACAACAAAAATGTAAGATTTGTCAAGACAACAATGATAACATATGACAACTTTTGGAAGGACTAACTAATTGACCCCAAATTTTCATAAATGGGTCCAAATGGACAACAATGGCCCAAAATGACCTTATTAACATGAAATGACACAAACCAAAACAAAATTCCAACTTTGACTCTTGGAGGCATAATGGACCTGTGGGTGCTCTTACACCATACTTCTAAGGGAAAAGAAAGCTCAAGTCCCACTTGAGGACATATCTACAACTGTGTATCCATGTTTGACAATGTTATCTTCAGTCATCCAAGAAGCATCTTCCATAGGAAGACCTCACCATTTGACCAAATATTGGAAGTAGGTCCTATGCCTTGTCTTCTTGAGTTCTTTCTTGTCAATAATGCACTCTAACTCCAAAGGCTGGCTTGGTTGGAGATCTCTAATCCATTCCTCATCTGAGAAAGCTGATGAACCTGCATTATCATCTGCAACAACATCTCCTTTGTAAGGGTAGAGTTTAGATACCTTAAAAATAAGAGAAATGACAATGCCAAGGGGAAGCTCTATTTCATATGCATTCTCTCCAAATTTATACACCACTTTACATGGCCCCATATTCTTCATTTGTAGTTTAGAATGCTGCCCCTTAGGAAACCTTTTCTTCCTCAAGTGAGCCAAAACTAAATCCCCAACCTTGTAGTGAACCTCTCTCCTCTTTAGATCAGCATTACGTTTGTATTTGTCTGCACTCTTTTGGAGGTGCTCTTTGACCTGTTCATGAATCTCCTGCATAGCCACAACAAATTTCTCACCTTCAACACTCATCCTCTCCATTCCACTAATATTCCTCAATTCAAATACTCCCCTTGGTTGCAAACCATAAACAATCTCAAAAGGACTCTTTCCAACACTCCTATTCACTGAGTCATTGTATGCAAATTTTGCCTGAGGAAATATTTGATCCCATTGGGTGGAATCTTCTTTTGTAAGACATCTGAGAAGGTTTCCAAGATGCCTATTTACCACTTCATTCTGCCCATCAGTTTGACAATGATAGCCAAAACTAAAACTCAAGTTAGTACCAAGTTTCTTCCACAAGGTTCTCCAAAAATGACCAACAAACTTGATATCCCTATTTGAAACAATGCTAAGAGGCTACATTTAGTGATACAAATTCTATTGTTAAGTGGTGTAACTATGCATTGTCACAAGGAGTGGCTCTTGATTCAGAAGTATGTAGGTTCTTTTGGTTGGTTGATGATGGGATAGCAAGAGAGAAATTGGATTGTTAGAGAATCAGTGAATCGTCAAAGATGCATTCATTTCGAAGCTCAGATGCAAGTGCATGGACTATTTGGACACGAGAATTAGCTTATTTTTGTCAGAGTTGTATTAAATGTGATTGGGATAATTGCGAGTCAAGTGAGTGGGCAGATGCATGGATTCCATGATATTTAACCTCTTTATCTCAAGGTCAATCATCTTTAGTCAATGACATGGAGAGCTCAATTGACTATGAACATCTTTCAGACCTTGTACAACCAAGTCATGTTTATGCAGTTGTTGCACCACATGGAAATGAAGAGAGATCAGACTATTGGTTGGCACGATGTGTACAGGGTGTTGGTACTTATTTTTGACCTGGAGGTTGATTTTGCATGTTTAGAGGGTTTCTTCATTTAAACCCTATATTTTCTTGCCCATCAACATGACCTCGCAGGTGTTTTGGCGATCAGGTTGATGACAGGGATGGTGTCATCACTGAGACTTTGCCTATCAGGGGGGAGCTTATTGTTATTCTGACAGTTTTGATCTCATCGATGGGGATTGTGGTGTGTTCTTTGTATGTCGCTAGGACTTTGTGCTATCGGTGGAGATAATTTTTGTCCCACCGAGGGAGATGGTCAGGCTGATGAGGGTTTTTTGGGTGTTCATCGTCAAGAGTTTGCATATCGGCCAGGCAGATAGGTGATTCACCGATGCATTGGATGGTCCCGATGGAGTTTGGATTGATGTGCCATCGGCACGACATAGACTATCGGGTGAGCGGGCAGGTGTTGGGCCGATGGCATTTGTTTGGCCGATGGATATCTATCGGTGAAAGTATGGTCTATCGGCGAGGGATCTTTTTCTTGCTCCGATGACTTAGGTCTCGCCGAATGCGGGATGCAGGGTTATTCGAAGGCATTGGTGTAACATTCTTCATCGGCTAGGAAGCTTTTGTGTTGGCCGATAGACTATGTCTGGCCGACAAAGGCTTGCGATGCGGTCGCTGAGACAATTGAGGTCGGCGAAGGATTTGTGGGCTTGGCCGATGGTGTTGGTCTCAGCGATGGGCTTTGGGCTGAGAGGCGTGTGTCGAGCGTGGCAAAAGCACTCGACACCTTTTGTCTTTGCGACCATGCTTATAAAGCGCTAAAGGGGTTTCCGCACTATGCATGTGGGATTACTCCCTTGTGTATTTTGAACCTGCGAAGAAGCACATTTTGGCGGGAAATTCTTTTTGAACGCTGCGGTATTTTTCCTGGTGGTTGCGGGTAGTTGAGCCATCAATGGTGACAGTGCAGGGGTATGGGCGACGGGACAAGCGATCAAGTTGCCCCATTGTGGATGAAAACTCCCGGATGGTGGCACAGAGCTCAAGGCCACCCTTGTCGACTCTCCTGCCTACTGCGTTGATGACTTATGGGCGCCATTTCTCATGGGCTGTATCTGGCGGTTTTTTGTAATAGTCATGTAATTAATTGCTGTGGTACACTTTCTGGCTGATATAAGCAGACTGTGTTACCATTGTTTTGGTGGTTGAAAGTTGAACATTTTGGCTCTGTGATACAATATAGTTGGTTTTGGCTGCTCTATCCATAAAAACCTGTGAGTTTATGTATCTCTTGTTGTACATTTTTGCATGAATCCACTGATTTCATGGTTAATTCTATATGAGAAATGCTATGTTAGCATGTGTTTTGTTAATTCTGTCTCTAGTATTGCATGTATCTTTCTTCTGAGTCTAGATATTTAAGCAATGTTTGAGACTCTAGAACATAGAATTCTTGTGTTGAATGTCTGATCTCTTAACTTCTGCTCAAGGGGTAGATTAAATTGTTCTCAGATTGAACATTGGGAAGGGTACACTGCAGTAGGGATGCCATAAGTATAGATAGCTTAACACTCTGTATTGGGAGATATCTGTAAGGCAGGTATCATATGTGTCCCCCTGAAATCCAGTTTTAGTTGTTCATGCATATCATTCACAGGTGTATGTCTACTGACTCCAGGCCCTGGATAGGCACCAATCTTGCTTTGTGTTTGTGTTACAACCATGTCCAGCTTTGCATCCAAACTTAAAATCAAAATCAAACTCTAAAACAACCATTAGGACATTAGAATTAGTTTTAGGATCCTCAGTCCTTTGTCTACAACTGCAAATAGGCCCAAAGCTAGCCCCTTCGCTCTTATCTTACAGTTTTGGTCTACTTACAGGAGGACTTATCTGCTTTCTGTCAGCATCCCAGCCTTGTATGTATATCCTCATGGATGTTGAGTAGGGAATACCCCCCTAGGTTTTGCAGAGCCTAAAGAAGAAGAGGAGATAAAATATAGAGTCTATCTCCTACACTGTTGGCCCCTGGCCCAGAGATCCTGTTGATCATTGATGGCTACCTTGTAGGGAAATCTGGAAATAAGCATCCAGTCTGGGAAAAAACTAACAGAAATTGGTGACTCCGCTGGGGATGGTGATTTGAAAATTGTTATTTTTGTCCTCCCTGGTCAAATATTTGTGTGCCCATCTGAGTCACCAACAGAAATTGGTGACTCTACTGGGGAGTTTGTGAAAGAACCCTGATTTTCAAAAGAAAATAGTTCCTAGTAATAGGTGGCGACTCTGAAGTAATCTCCCAACCGGTCAAAGTAAAACTTATATGCAAGGGAGAAGATCCCAACAAAATCCTTTATTTGAAGAGTTACTAGTAACAAGAAGAATGATGTACAGAAGAAAGGGAGCTATCTCAGTCAGTCATGAGGGTTCCCCCAGAAAAAATGATGATATGCAAGATAACCCTAGGCCATCAGGATAGCATGTGCCTTACTTTTCAAATGCAGAAGTTGATATTCAGGGTGCATATGAGGGACAACAGGGTGGTAGCGTGAGAATGAGGTCAGAGGTGTTCCAAGAACGCCCATTTCTAGACCCTATTTAAAGGTTTGAAGAGGCAGAGTCTCTGAGGGATGATGAAGATGAAGATCAAAATATGGTAAAACCATCCTCCTCTAGGCCTAACGAGGAAGAACTAGCTGATGAAATTAGGAGCTTAAGGGCCGAGTTTGAATATCAGCAGGCAATAACAATCAGAGATGACCTGAGGAAGAAAGTGCAAGCTTTAAGGGCTGCCCAAAATAATTCAATTCCTACCCTTGAGAATGCAAATGTGCAGAGACATCAACAGAGAAATGAAGTGCAACATCAGCATAATGATGAGAGACAAAATGTGAATGATGCTAGGATACCACTGAACAATGTAAGAAACCAAAATGCAAACAAAAATATTAATATTAATCAATTTGACAGACAGCCCATGCAGTTGGATAGATTCAGACAGCTGGTATTTGATGGTATTCCTAGGTATCCTAACCCCATTGACAAGCATCTAAGGCTGCAAGTGCCTAAATTTTCAGGAAACAACACAGTGTCAGGAGAAGATCATCTAAAGGCCTTTCAAAATGTCATGGATAACTTTGAGGTTGAACATGAGGATGTTTTCATGAAGTCATTCATGCAATCTTTAGTAGATGAGGCAATGGAATGGTATAAGAATCTGCCTGACCGGAGTATTTCATCATGGGATGATTTTAAAAGGATGTTCAAGGAGCAGTATGGTGACAAAACTGACCCTAGCTTTTTTGTAAATGAGTTTACTAGTATCACTAAAGGGTCAAATGAGCAGGTTGCAGATTTTAATGCAAGATTTACTAAAGTGTTAAACAAATTGCCACATCACATGAGGCCAAATGAACCTATGTGCATAATATTGTATATCAATGCCTTTGATGCAAAAACTGCATATGGATTAAGAGATAAAAGTCCTGCTACTATCAGGGATGCTTTCAGAATTGTAGTAAATATTGAGAACAACTAGAAAAGCATCAGGCAAGACTAATAGAAGGGATGATGTGAAAATTCTGTAGAATCCAAACAAGCCTCAAAACACTCAAGGTAATACATCTGCCCCTGAAGATAAGATAGACAAATTGGCAAATGTTGTTAAGGACCTAAGTTACAGACTAGCTAGAAGTGAAAAAGGGATAGGTCCTGATAGGCAAGTCTATCAAAGGCAGGAAAAGAGGCCATCATTGCATGATATGCCTTATAATACCAATTGGCATAATGGTAAGCCTATATTCCCACATAACAACACAAATCAGAGGACTCAACATGTCAAAGAAACTCCTGATCCTCTAAAGAAAGCTGTAAATATTGTTGATGATACTCCATGGTGTATAATTTGTCAGATGCCACATTCACAGTCACAGTGTATGATTGCTCAGTCCTTGTGTGATAATACTACATCTTGTAATGAATGCAATGAGCCACATTATGTGCAAGATGATGATGTTAATATGATGTCCACAAACAATGGATACCCTCTTTATGATGCTGATGAGAGTACAGATGATGGAATTTGGGCTTGTCAACAGGACTTTTATGATGAAGGTAATGAAGAGAGCTATGTGTATGCTCAGAGCTCGCATAATTTTCTGAGTAACATACAACGACCTTCTGATGAGGAAATTAGGGCCTTCACAGCTGCAGCAGTTGCCCAAGTCAAGAATAACTACAATCTCAGAGGTAAAGCTCAGATAAGCAGCTTGCATCAACTAGAAGATGTTTCTGTAGGTCAGCCAGTGCATGGTCATAAAGGAATTGAACCACAAAAAAGGCAGTGGGGTAATAATAAATAGAATTTTAGACATAGAACAGGTCATGAATCCCAAGGACCAGAAAACAGAATCCCTCAGGCTGAAGATCAAAGTAAAGGTTCCCAAGACAAGAATGATGATCAGGGAACTATGAAAGTAAAAGCTAAATCAGTTCAGGATAAAAACAAGATTGTGGAGCAAGCTACAACTGTTATACAAAATTATGCTCCATTTGATATAGCTCAAGTCCTCTCCTAGGTAAAAGTCTCTGTTCCACTTATGGAACTGATGAAGGTTGAAGAGATCAAGAATAGGACAATATCCCTAATTTCAGGGGTGCCTTTTCAAGCTAAACAAAATGTTCAGATCCAGGGTGAGAAACATGTCATGTATAATGAAGAAGACGAGGTTCCTGAAGTCTATTTAGGAGTGACTATGACAAAGTGTCCTTCACAAGTGGAACCATTTTATGTATCCCTGGTTATAAATGGAAAAATAATCAGAAATTGTATGCTTGACTCTGGAGCATCTACAAATGTCATGCCTTTAGCTGTCATGCAACAAGCTGGATTCAAAATCGACAAGGCATGTGGAAAATGTTATGCTATGGATGCCATAGAGGTACCAGTTATTGGAATCATGAAGGATGTAGATTTCAAACTGGCAGCATTTCCTGAGAAAAGATATAAAATGAATATAACAGTGGTTGACATCAAGCCATAGTATGGCATGTTGCTGTCAAGAAGATGGGCTGCACTAATTGGTGGAAGTATGCAGCTGGACCTGTCATATGCCATGATTCCAATGAATGGCAGGGATGTTAAGCTAATCAGAGAACAGAGATCATCAGAGACAGTGGAAGACCAAGAAGCAGAGAAACAGATATGCTTTGTAAACACTGACTGTGATAACTTCAAGGTTGTCTCAGATGATAGAGAAGATAAAAAGAAAAATGTCTGCATTAAAGAGCTGGACCAGCAGGGTCTGTGGACCATGTATTTTGATGGAGCTTGTGCAAAAGAAGGCTCTAGAGCTGGAGTTGTTTTCCTGTCTCCAACTAGTAAGCTCCTCAAATTTTCCTTCTTGCTGAGGTTTGTTTGCACAAACAACATTGTAGAATATGAGGCTTTAATCTTAGGCCTAAATATAGCTCTCAAACATGGAATCAAAATGCTAAGAGTATTTGGGGATTCTGAGCTGATTATATCCCAAATTAGAGATAGGTATGCTTCAAAAAGCAAAAGATTGAAACAATACAAGCATGCTATTTGGGATACCATTGAACTATTTGATGCATTTTCAATAGGTTGGGTAGAGAGATCAAAGAATGTTATGGCTAATTTCTTAGCTAATGTTGCAATAAGGCCAGATGACATCACTCTGTCAGATGTTACAAATGTAGAAGTTAAAATCAGGCCTGCAGTACCAGAAAACATATGCAGTTGGCAAGTGTTTAATGATGATAGGGACTTGTTAAAATTTTTGCACTGCATAGATGAATATGAGAATCAAGAAATTGATTTCCAAGCTTTTGTAGAGACTATAGATGGAAAAGAAACTCTTGTGGGAAAAGAGATAATTCAATTGAAGACTAATAAAATCCCTAGAGGGTTAGTAGCTTTGGAAAGAGCTTTTGACAGTAGAGACAAATTGGTCACAAGGACATCTCCCACAAATAAGGAAGATTTAGAAGAGATAAATTTGGGGACATCTCAGGCCCCCAAGAAGGTATACATTGGTAAATAGCTCAAACCACACATCAGGAGTATGCTAATTGCATTACTGAAAAGGTATAAACATGTTTTTGCTTGGTCATATGAGGACTTAAAAGCCTATAGGGAAGATTTATTCCAGCATGAGATCCCATTGAAGCCTGGAGCTAAGCCATTTAGACAAAGGCAAAGACCTATTAATCCTACCTTAGCTCCAAAGATGCAAGAAGAGCTTAAAAAGCTTAGGGAAGCTGGAATAATTGTGCCAATCAGACATTCAACTTGGGTGTCTAACCTTGTCCCAGTCAGAAAAAAGAACGGTGATATTAGGCTTTGTGTTGATTTCAGGAACTTGAATGTATCCTCTTTAAAGGATAACTATCCACTGCCTAATATGGAAGCTATGTTGCAGAGAGTGACTGGTTGTGAACTCTTATCCATGATGGATGGATTTTCAGGTTATAATCAGGAGAAGGTAAAGGAATCAGAATAGTATAAGACTGCCTTCACCACTCCATGGGGAACTTATGTATATGTTAGAATGCCCTTCGGACTAACAAATGCAGGTGCTACATTTCAAAGAGCAATGGACGTTGCTTTTGCAGGGTTGATTGATTCAATCCTGGCTGTATATCAGGATGACTTGACTGCATATTCAAAGAAGGAAGAGTAGCATTGTTTGCATCTAGAGCAGATTTTCATAAGAGCACTAGAGTATGGTACTTCTCTAAATCCAAAGAAGTGTGCCTTTGGGGTAGTTGAAGGAAAACTCCTAGGGCACATTGTTTCCAAGGATGGAGTTAGGATAGATCTAGAGAGAGTGGCTGCTATTGACAGAATTCAAATGCCAAAAACTGTAAAAGGAGTTCAGTCCTTCTTTGGACAGATAAATTTTGTTAGGAGATTTGTTCCCAACTTTGCAGAAATTACAAGGAATATTTCTAAGATGATGAAGAAGGATGCAACTGTCAACTGGGAAAGTGAAGCAATAGAATCATTTCAGAGTATCAAAGAGGCAATCAAGATGGCCCTTGTTCTTAAATCTCCTGATTTTTCTAGGCCATTCCAAGTATTTTCATTTGCTTCCTTTCACACTGTTGCTACATGTTTGCTACAAAAAAATGAAGATGGATTTGAACAGCCCATAGCTTTCTTCAGTATGTCCTTGCAGGCTTCTAAGTTGAAGTATGATATTATGGAAAAACAGGCATATGCACTAGTCAGAGCCATCAAAAGTTTCAGACCATACCTGGTAGGATCACATGTAATTGCATATGTACCCCATGCAGTAGTCAAAGACATATTCACTCAGTAGGAGGTGACTGGAAGAAGGTGTAGATGGATAAACAAACTGCAAGAGTTCAACATAGACATACAAATTACCAAGTTGGTAAGAGGACAAGGATTAGCCAAGATGATGGCACAGTCAAACTTGGAAGCATGCCAAGTTAATGCAGTCTAAAATGAGAGTGTAAATGTATCAAGATCTGAATGGTACAAGGACATTATATACTACTTGCAAAATCTGAATTGTCCTTCCCATTTTAGTGACAGCCAAAAGAGGACTTTAAAGTTACATGCAATCAGGTATGTTATTGTTCAAGGTGAGCTATACTAGAAAAACCCTGATGGTGTGCTGCTGAGATGTGTGGATGAGGATATGGCTAACAATGTTTTGATTGATATGCATAAAGGATTGTGTGGTGGATATTATACTGCCCAAACAATAGCTCATAAGACTCTCAGAGCAGGATATTGGTGGCCCACTCTCTTTTCAGATGCATAAAGGTTAGTAAGGAAGTGTGACCCTTGCCAAAGATTCTCAGGAAAATTGAGATATGATGGTGCTTTACCCCTCAGAACTGTAACTGTGGATGCTCCATTTCAGCAATGGGGAATTGACTTCATAGGGGAAATTGCAGACAAGTCAAGTGGGAGACACAGTTGGATTTTGGTGGCAACTGATTACTTTACCAAATGGATCGAGGCCATTCCAACTAAGAGAGCTACAAGTAAGGTGGTGATGGATTTCATACTGGAAAATATTATCATCAGGTTTGGAGTACCATTCAAGATAGTCACTGATAATGCTATGTGCTTCAGATCAGGGGAATTTGTTGATTTTTGCAATAGGTATGGGATAAATCTATCATATGCATCACCATACCACCCACAAGGAAATGGTCAAGCAGAATCAAGTAATAAAAGCATCATGAAAATTATCAAGAGGATACTAGACAAGAACAGGAGAGCTTGGGACTCAAAATTAAAACTGGCAATATGGGCTGACAGAGTGACAGTAAAAAAGGCTATTGGGATGTCACCCTTTAAAATAGTATATGGTGCATCAGCTAGATTGCCCATAAACAATCTCCTACCAGTTTATAGATTCATCCAGGAAAATAATGAGGAGATTGAAGACTCCATGACAGAAAGAGTGAACCAGCTGGTTGCACTGGATGAAAATAGAAGGAAAGCACACCAGATCAACCTCAAGAGACAACAAGATGTGAAATATCAGTTTGACAGGAGAGCTACAAAAAGGAAGTTTCAAGTCAATGATCTGGTGCTCATCTGGAATGCAAAAGGTCAAGAAAAGGGTAAACATGGTAAATACGAACCCTTATGGATGGGCCCATATCAGATTTGCAGCACTCATGGGGAGGACTCTTATTTCCTCCAGGCCCTGGATGGTGAAGTTCTGGAATTGCCTGTGCATGGCTAATTCCTTAAGTTCTATTTTGCATAGATCACTTGTCGCCATGCACATTTGTAAAAATATGTATATAGTGTAAATGTCTTGTACATGTTTGTGCCTTTTTGGTTTTTGCCTAGTCTACCCAGAGATCTAGTTCTCGCTACAGGTTTTCACCTGCAAGTCCCCATTCGGAGCCAGTGTTGGTACTTATTTTTGACCTGGAGGTTGATTTTGCATGTTTAGAGGGTTTCTTTATTTAAACCTTATATTTTCTTGCCCATTGGCATGACCTCGCAGGTGTTTTGGTGATCAGGTTGATGGCAGGGATGGTGTCATCGCTGAGACTTTGCCTATCGAGGGGGGGAGCTTATTGTTATTCTGACAGTGTTGATCTCATCGATCGGGATTGTGGTGTGTTCTTTGTATGTCGCTGGGACTTTGTGCTATCGGCGGAGATAATTTTTGTCCCACCGAGGGAGATGGTCAGGCCGATGAGGGTTTTTTGGGTGTTCATCGGTAGGAGTTTGTATATCAGCCAGGCAGCTAGGTGATTCACCGATGCATTGGATGTTCCCGATGGAGTTTGGATTGATGTGCCATCGACACGACATAGACTATCAGGTGAGCGGGCAGGTGTTGGGCCGATGGCATTTGTTTGGCTGATTGATATCTATCGGTGAAAGTATGGTCTATCAGTGAGGGATCTTTTTCTTGCTCCGATGACTTAGGTCTCACCGAATGCGGGATGCAGGGTTATTCGAAGGCATCGGCGTAACATTCTTCATCGGCTAGGAAGCTTTTGGGTTGGCCGATAGACTATGTCTGGCCGACAAAGGCTTGTGGTGCGGTCGGTGAGACAATTGAGGTCGGTAAAGGATTTGTGGGCTTGGCCGATGGTGTTGGTCTCGGCGATGGGCTTTGGGCTGAGAGGCGTGTGTCGAACATGGTAAAAGTGCTCGACACCTTTTGTCTTTGCGACCATGCTTATAAAGCACTAAAGGGGTTTCCGCACTATGCATGTGGGATTATTCCTCTGTGTATTTTGAACCTGTGAAGAAGCACATTTTGGCGGGAAATTCTTTTTGAACGTTGTGGTGTTTTTCCTGGTGGTTGCGGGCAGTTGAGCCATCAATGGCGACAGTGCAGGGGTATGGGCGATGGGACAAGCGATCAAGTTGCCCCATTGTGGATGAAAACTCCCGGATGGTGGCACAGGGCTCGAGACCACCCCTGTCGACTCTCCTGCCTACTGCGTTGATGACTTATGGGCACCATTTCTCATGGGCTGTATCAGGCGGTTTTTTGTAATAGTCATGTAATTAATTGCTGTGGTACACTTTCTGGCTGATATAAGCAGACTGTGTTACCATTGTTTTGGTGGTTGAAAGTTGAACATTTTGGCTCTGTGATACAATATAGTTGGTTTTGGCTGCTCTGTCCATAAAAACCTGTGAGTTTATGTATCTCTTGTTGTACGTTTTTGCATGAATCCACTGATTTCATGGTTAATTCTATATGAGAAATGCTATGTTAGCATGTGTTTTGTTAATTCTGTCTCCAGTATTGCATGTATCTTTCTTCTAAGTCTGGATATTTAAGCAATGTTTGAGACTCTAGAACATAGAATTCCTGTGTTGAATGTCCAATCTCTTAACTTCTGCTCAAGGGGTAGATTAAATTGTTCTCAGATTGAACATTGGGAAGGGTACACTGCAGTAGGGATGCCATAAGTATAGATAGCTTAACACTCTGTATTGGGAGATATCTGTAAGGCAGGTATCATATGTGTCCCCCTAAAATCTAGTTTTAGTTGTTCATGCATATCATTCACAGGTGTATGTCTACTGACTCCAGGCCTTGGATAGGCACCAATCTTGCTTTGTGTTTGTGTTACAACCATGTCTAGCTTTGCATCCAAACTTAAAATCAAAATCAAACTCTAAAACAACCATTAGGACATTAGAATTAGTTTTAGGATCCTTAGTCCTCTATCTACAACTGCAAATAGGCCCAAAGCTAGCCCCTTTGCTCTTATCTTACAGTTTTGGTCTACTTACAGGAGGACTTATCTGCTTTCTGTCAGCATCCCAGCCTTGTATGCATATCCTCATGGATGTTGAGTAGGGAATACCCCCCTAGGTTTTGCAGAGCCTGAAGAAGAAGAGGAGATAAAATATAGAGTCTATCTCCTACACTGTTGGCCCCTAGCCCAGAGATCCTGTTGATCATTGATGGCTACCTTGTAGGGAAATCTGGGAATAAGCATCCAGTCTGGGAAAAAACCAACACAAGGAAAATAAAAGCTAACACAACCTACAACAGATGATGATGGGTTCACATATCCTACATGATCAGTTGTTATTATTGGGACTTGGTTGTGAACATATATGATTAGAAAGAATGACATTCCTACCTTTGAAGACTTTAAGAAGCATAAAACCATATTGATGTGTTCGCACCTAGTTGTAGCAACAAATGTTAAGTTACTAAGGCATCATGCAAAACCAAAAACAAAACAACTATGGACAATTAGTAATGTTGATCATGAAGCAATATTATATACTTTGAAGGTAAAAGATGACCCCTCAGGTATGTTTGACTAGCATTTAAACTTCCAGATGGACAGGTATGATAATTTTTATCTTAACTTGTTCTTGTTTTTTCTATTTTTTAGATTTATTTTTATTAAAAATCTTGTTTCTTTAACTTTAACTATAATGCATGTTTTTGACAATACAGGATTGCGAATGAGGTTATTTTGCATGGCATTGTAGATTTTTTTGCATGGCATCTTAGGTTATTTTGACTATATCTAAGGTATGATTTTTAGTGTTAATTTGAATTTCTGAATATTTTGCTTTCTAGATTTTTCTACATACTAATTTCTACCTATGCTTCCTCACTTTGCATTCATGTCTCCTAGGGCAGTTGCAACTACAACATCTAACAGATTTCCCATATCCTTCATGCAATCTCATATGGTATCTAGCAATCTCTACTTTCCTTGGGTTTTGGATAAATGGTTTCAATGACACCTTGACCATGTTCAAGTAAGTAGGTATGACAAATGAAATCAAATTACACACTTTTATATGTTTCCACACTTTGCTTTACACCCATCAATTGCATTTGCTTGAAATTTTGTAAAGAAATAAATCCATTTTGCATATATCTTGCAATCATAGTATAACAATCCTATATAATGGTCCTAGTAAAAGGCTGTGGAATTTGGCTTTACACCCACCAAATGCATTTTCTTGAAAGTTTGTACAACCTTATCAAGAAATCATTTTTTTACATATATTGCAATCATTGCATTCCATGAGATGACATCTATTTGAGGTATTCTATCAAATAGTTCACATGCCTTGTCTATCCTTCCACACTTTGCATACATGTCTACTAGGGTAGTTGCAACTACATAGTCTAACAAAATCCCGCTTTATGTTTTGATGGATGTCCATGTACCCTATTCCAAAGATCCCATTTGCTAATGATAACCTTGTCAAAAGCTCATGGCAATCTAATATAGTATATGACAATCTCTACTTTCCTTGGGTTTTGGATAGATGATTTCAATGACACCTTGACCATGTTCAAACAAGTAGGTATGACAAATGAAATCAAATTACACACTTTTCTATGTTTCCACACTTTTCTTTACACCCGCCAATTGCATTTGCTTGAAATTTTGTAAAGAAATAAATCCATTTTGCATATATCTTGCAATCATAGTATAATAGTCCTATATAAAAGTCCTAGTAAAAGGTTGTGGAATTTGGCTTTACACCCACCAAATGCATTCTCTTGAAAGTTTGTACAACTTTATCAAGAACTCATTTTTTTACATATCTTGCAATTATTGCATTCCATGAGATGACATCTATTTGAGGTGTTATGTCAAACAGTTCACGTGCCTTGTCTATCCTTCCACACTTTGCATACATGTCTACTAGGATAGTTGCAACTACATAGTCTAACAAAATCTCGCTTTATGTTTTGATGGATTTCCATGTACCTTATTCCAAAGATCCCATATGCTAATGATAACCTTGTTAAAAGCTCATGGCAATCTCATATGGTATATTTCATAAATCCATTTTGCATATATCTTGCAATCATAGTATAACAATCCTATATAATAATCCTATATCATGCAATCATGGCATTCCATTAGACCACATTTATTTGAGGTATTCCACCAAATAGTTCATGTGCCTTGCCTATGCTTCCTCACTTTGCATTCATGTCTTCTAGGGTAGTTGTGTTTAGTGGTAAAAGAGGGGTTTAGGTTTAGTTAGGTTTCAAAGGCAAATCCTCCCTTCACCACAAACATTCAAGGGCATATCAACCGAGTTGAACCTCCATGAAGCGAGAGCAATCATCTATCAGGTTGGGCTGCTACTTGGAACGATGTGGAAGTTCAGATGTATCAAATACTATCTCAATTTAATGCACAATTACACTTAAAACCTTCAATAAGAAAAACAGTAAGCAAATTGATGAATCATGACAAATCCTTTCAGACTAAGATGAAGGACAGAGATTATTAATTCACTATTTTTCAAAGTTTGGAAAGCGAAACAGTCAGGGACACTGGGACTAATGCCCTAGTCCAAGGTACAATTTTTGTCACAGAATTTGAATCTCTTTCCAACACTGATCTGCACTGTATCTTCCATTTCTACCCTAGGAAAAGTGGAGGACACAAGGACTAGCGCCCTTGTCTCGAAAGGTTCACTGTTGTCCTCTTTCTTTTAGATCATCAATCCTTGTTGTCTGCAACCTACTTTCTACAACTCCACTCCACAAAACTTAGTACATGTAACCTACAATCACAAAGGAGTGTGGGAGGGGGTTGTGGTGTTTAGAGGCTTGCCTCGGTCAAGCCTAAGAGAGACATTCAAGTCTTCTAAACACCGTTGTCAAATAAGAGTGTGTATCCTTGTGGGATAGAGACAAAAATCCAAATGATAAATGATTGAAAACACAATAGATATAACCTTAGAGTGTAGATCTCATGGAAGGAAGATGCTCTTCGTGCCATGAGGAGATGGAGTCAAATTTGCAAATACAAACACAATAACAACAAAGTACTACTTTGCAACACAATGAATGCCTTGATTCTAAATCACAAAATCACAATGCTCATCTAGTTTCCATCTCTTTTCCATCTAGTTTGCAAATAAAACCTAATCATGCTTATATATGCAACTACAAAGATTCCCGCTAAGAATTTCGTAATTCAAACTTGAGATGTCATCATAGGACCTAAATAACGGTCATAAAACTGACATTTAAATTTAGGGTAGACCCAAAATAGGGTAGGACTAGGGTGCTAGCACCCAAGTCCACCCCCTTATTTTTGTTTAGGGATCATTAAAATAGCACCCCTAGGTCCTATTTTCCATAAGACTTCAGGATCTTCTCATTGGGAGTCAAAATTATCATGCAAGATGCTCTAAATGTGTTCTAAAGACCCGTGAGCTAAACCTTAAGAGGGAAAAGCCCCCAAGGGGATTTTTTTGACATAACATTTAGCCTCCACTTTAATGTATGTATAAACACAAGGCCAATACATGCATTAAAGTACGGTCAACAAACATAGCAAACACGCTAAGCACAGTGAAGACATGTCAAACACATTGAAGATAGTAACAGGCATGTAAAACATGGAGAAGACAACATTGAAGACATGCAAAACACAATGAATGTAGTGATTATTTTCTTTTTTCTTTTCACATATATGAAATGCAAATGCAAGTACAAGGAAAGTAAACACACAACCTAAAATGCAGGAGAGACTCATCGCCACACGTCTTTAGACTGCATATGGGGAAACAGACATGCAACACAAATCCTAGAGTGTAGGAGGGAATCATCGCCACCAATCTTTAGAAAGAATAGGAGGGACTCATCTCCACACGTCTTTAAACTATGCTTGGGAATAAACACGCCATACACACACACGTGGAAGACACGGAGAAAACATGGCGAACAAGTGATGGAAGAAACCTATTGCTAGGTTCACAACCATCTCAGGCACATTATAGGAACACATTGATGATTTGGCTTCGCTACAACAATCACCAAAGACACGCTTAAGGGTTAGGATAGTCTCAGATCTGCCCCGCCTGCTCGAAGGACCTTTTAGAAAATGATAGGATGTGCAAGCTCCTTGAGAAATACACCATCCCCACCTTCGTAGAGGGCTTAAAATAAAAGGATATATGTGATATCCCACCTCCATAGAAGGCTTAATTTCAAGCTTTAGAAACACACTTTGCTAACATCTAAATCAGTCAGCTTACCTTATATATGCCCCCACCTTAAGGTGGTTGATATCATGTAATGATATGAAGCACATTAAGGTAGAGAGAAAACACACAAGGGAACACAAGCTCTCGCAAAGCCCATGCCCCCTAGAGGTGACATATACTTTACGATTGCTAAATGTTCCCACAAACACACAATTTTCTTGCAAGAAAAGGTGTTAGCATCCATATAATCATGATAAACACAATGCATGTAAAAGAGTCAAGGAAAGCAAGATCCAAGATAGACAAAGTGCATGGAGCAGCAATATTGTTATGTTTTGTAAGTGTGATAAGACAACATCAAGATCACACAAAGTGATTCTACTAGCCAAGAATCGGATAATATATATCAACTCCATCGTCATGTATGGACTAGGTCCATTTTTTGATTTCTCGTTGAAGGGACACTAGGTCCACGCATCAGTATAATAAGTTTTTTGTCATCCACTAGCTAGATAGAACCACTAGAGGAAGGTAAATAATAAATCAAGAGAGAAGAAACAAGTGTCATAGGGACAGTCATGTAGGAAGGTGTCCCCAAGTCACCAACTGCAATGCTATGTCCATAAGACACAATACACAACAATGAAAATAGAGAAGCAATATAGAAGAATGATGATACAAATAGAAGAAGGGTCACAACAGAGGCAGTATCCCGATATCCTTGACCTTACAAGAGTATCAAGGGTCATCCTAGGAGGCCTAAACAACACATAACACATCACGAGGGAAGCACAACATAAAGGTAAAGGGTTAGAAATACTTACCTGTAGGGACAACTAAACTAAGGGTTGTCATTGAGCAAATCATCCTCTTCCCAATCTCGAATGCTAGAGGAAAGAGGTAAGGTACCATAGCCCAACTTTTGTTCATATCTTCCAATTGTTCAGTGTCAAGTTCCTCTAGGTTTTGCTCAATGTTAGGTTGAATTTTTTCTTGTTGAGTTGCAATTCGTTGGGCAAAAGCTTGTCTTCTCTTCCTTCTTTCTCTTTATTGTCTATTCCTTCTTGTCTTACTACTTATTTGATCTTCAAAGGCATTGTCATGTTTTTCCATAGGGTTTTGCACATTAGAGGAGGAAGCGCCATGTTCAAATTTCATTGGTCTTAAGGGGATGTTTTGTTCTTTATGAAAACCTCTCGATCCTTATAAGGATGACGGGGAGGAACCTCAGAATAGATACCATATCTCCATGGATGAGTTAAGTTATGAAACTTTCCCTTATCCACATCTATCATGCCAATTATCTCATCATATTCATAGTAGTCTTGTGTAATTCTTATATCATTTTTTCATTTTCCTTTTTAGCTAATGGGATCTTCAAATGCATGTTGTTCTTCTCTTATTATTTGTAAAGGAGGCCTGGCCACTCTAGCTAGTTATTTTTCTTTGCACCATCTGTATTCTAGGAAAAATTGGTCTCTTCATGGCTCAGGTCCTGTGTCAGGTTGTGGCCAAAAGTAATCAAGAGTAAATTTCTTGCTCTTAGCCGAAGGTTGGTATGAATTACCACGGATAGTACAAATTTCTCCATGCAAAGGGAATTTTAAGCATTTGTGAATAGTTGAGGGAACAAAATTCATGGCCTTAAGCCATGGATGTCCTAGTTTTACACAGAAGAGGTTGGATAAGGGGATAACATAAAATAACTGATCCACAACTTTATCATAAACTGAGACCAATAAGGTTATCTTTCCAAATGTATTCATCAAAGCTCCATTATGTGTTTTAATTCTCAAATCCGATGGTTGGTAGTAATCTTGTGCCAAATCATGTTTAAGAAGAAACTCTTCTGTAACCACATTAGTCATGCAATTAGGGTCTATAAGTGTTCCATCCACAAGTATTTCCATTATTTTCACTGTAATGTAAAGAGGTCCTTCTGTATCCACCATTTCTTTGTCATGAGGTGTAAATGTTATTTCAAGTTCAGGGGCTCGTCTTTTCAAATAAGCCCTAGGAGGAAGCCTAGAATTATTGTTGTAGTGAGAATCCATGTGTATGTTTTCAAATGAATTACAAATCAGATTTCCAAAGATTTTCAACACTTATGCAAGAAAAAAATGCAAAAGTATGTATGAATATGACCTAAAATGCTTAATTTTTCAACTCTTTTTCAATGCAAATGAATGAAAGAAGAGGTGTTGTGAAGAATTTCAAGAGGGAAAGAAAATAATATTCCTAATAACAATCCAATGGTGTAGAAAAATCTTTCACAACACAGCTTTGATGCAAATCTAGAGTGATGACAAGTCAAAACCTAGTGAAAATACACCTAAAATATGCAAATTTTCACCGATTTTCAATGCAAAGGCCCAATAGAAAGGGTGTTGTAAGTAATTTGAGGAGGGATAGAAGATAATAACCCTAATATCAGTCAAATGAATCAGAAAAATTGCTCACAACACCCTTGTAATGCAATTCTAGAGAGATGATAAGGCCAAATCTAGTGAAAATGCAAGGTTTTCAAACCCTAGAAATGAAATTTTGCAAGAAGGCCACTATGATGCAAAAATACAATTATAAATCAGTCATAATGAGTGTTTGAAAAAGGGTAATAAAATTTGAAACAAGATTTTGACTACAAACCCTAGCTAATGCAAAACTAGGTTTTTATGAAAAATGCACAATTTCAAGCAATTTTTGACAATTTAAGCATGAAAATGCAATGCGAATGAATACTAAATGATGAATTTTTGTAATTTAAATCAGATCTTAATGAAAATGATAGAAATTTAATGAAATTAAATGCTAATTAATTCAAATTATGCTAAAATGCAAGCCTAAGATGCCAATTTTTTTAATTTTTCAATTTTTTTGTAGTTTTTCGAATGCACTAAGTGTATGATGGAAAATAAATTTCATATTTAATGGTAAAATAAGAAATTAAATACCATGCAACTAAATTAATGCAAATTATGTGAAAATGCAAACCTAGAATGCAAATTTTTTGAAAATTTTCAAAAAATTTCAATCAATTTTTTTTTTGTAGTTTTTTTAATGCAATAAGATGAATGAATGCAAATCTATCACACAACACTCAACAAGGTGCCAAAAATTCCTAAAACACGGGTTCACCAAAATGTTTAGTGGTAAAAAGAGGGGTTTAGGTTTAGTTAGGTTTCAAAGGCAAATCTTCCCTTCACCACAAACATTCAAGGGCATAACTGAGTTGAATCTCCATTAAGCGAGAGCAATCATCTATCAGGTTGGGCTGCCACTTGGAATGATACAGGAGTTCAAATGTATCAAACAATATCTAAATTTAATGCTCAATTACAATTAAAACCTTAAATAGTAAAAATAGTAAGCAAATTGATGAATCACGACAAATCCTTTCAGACTAAGCTGAAGGATAGAGATTATTAACTCACTATTTTTCAAAGTTCAAAAAGCAAAATAGTTGAAGACACTGGGACTAAAACCCTAGTCCAAGGTATAGTTTTCATCATGGAATCTAAATCTCTTTCCGACACTGATCTACATTGTATCTTCTATTTTTGCCCCAGGAAAAGTGGAGGACACAGGGACTAGCGCCCTTGTCCTCAAATGTTCATCATTGCCATCTTTCTTTTGGCTCCCAAATCTTTGTTGTCTGCAACCTCCTTTCTCCAACTCCACTCCATGAAACTTGGTACCTATAACATGCAATCACAAAGGAGTGTGGGAGGGGGTTGTGGATTTTAGAGGTTTGCCTTGGTCAAGCCCCGGAGAGACATTCAAGTCTTCTAAACATCGTTGTTAGATAAGAGTGTGTATCCCTACGGGATAGAGGCAAAAATCCAAATGATAAATGATTGAAAACACAATAGATATCACCTTTTAGTGTAGATCTCATGGAAGGAAGATGCTTTTCATGCCATGAGGAGATGGAGTCAAATCTGCAAATACAAACACAATAACAACAAAGTATTGCTCTGCAACACAATGAATACCTTGAATCCAAATCACAATATCACAATGCTCATCTAGTTTCCATCTCTTTTCCATCTAGTTTGCAAATGAAACCTATTCATGCTTATATGTGCAACTACAAAGATTCTCGCTAAGAATTTCGTAATTCAAACTTGAAATGTCAGCATAGGACCTAAATAATGATCATAAAATTGACATTTAAATTTAGGGTAGACCCACAATAGGGTAGGACTAGGGTGCTAGCACCCAAGTCCACCCCCTTATTTTTGTTTAGGGATCATTAAAATAGCACCCCTTAGGTCCTATTTTCCATAAGACTTCAGGGTTTTCTCATTGGGAGTCAAAATTATCATGCAAGATGCTCTAAATGCATTCTAAAGACCCGAGAGCTAAACCTTAACAGGGAAAAGCCCCTAAGGGGACATTTTCTGACATAACAAGTTGTAACTACATCATCTAACAATTAGGAAGGCTGCACTTAGCTATAGGATCATGTAATAGTCTCTTGGTAGCCCTATTTTTCTTTATGACAATACTCATGATAGTCTTGAAGGAACAAAACTATTTATGTACATCAGCCCACTATGACTATCATAGTATTAGAATCTTTTGGAAACCTTCCTTCAAACTTTCTTCTAGACTATCTTACCCTCATACCCTCATGACTATCATAGGGTAGAGTATGACCATTTTTTTTAAATTAGGACAACACTGGCCCTCTAGACTATCTTAAGGTTTATAACTGTTTAGGACAACCTAGGTATAATAGTCCCCTATTCCTCAGTAAAGATAGCTTCCATAATTTAACTATAACATTCAAGAAATGAGGGTTGAGATAGTGCACAAAGTCTTAGTAAATAGTTCACGTGGTTTGTCTATATTTCCGCACTTTGCTTTACACCCGCCAATTGCATTTGCTTGAAATTTTGTAAAGCAATAAATCCATTTTGTGCATATCTTGCAATCATTGCATTCCATCAATCAACATCTCTTCTCCCAAGGTAGTTGCAACTACAACATGTAATAAAATTACCATATCCTTTATGCTTTTATGGATGTCCATACACTATTCCAAATATCACATTTTAGCATAGGATGAGATGATGTTGGAAAAGGTTGTGGAATTTGGCTTTACACCAACCAATTGCATTTTCTTGAAAGTTTATAAAGCCTTATCAACAAATCCATTTTGTGCATATCTTGCAATCATTATATTCCATCAAACAACATCTCTCCTCCCAAGGTAGTTGCAACTACAACATGTAATAAAATTACCATATCCTTTATGCTTTTATGGATGTCCATACAATATTCCAAATATCACATTTTAGCATAGGATGGGATGATGTTGGAAAAGGTTGTGGAATTTGGCTTTACACCCACCAATTGCATTTTCTTGAAAGTTTATAAATCCTTATCAACAAATCCATTTTGTGCATATCTTGCAACCATTACATTCCATCAAACAACATCTCTTGCAATCATTGCATTCCATCAAACAACAACCATGTTCATATGGACTAGTATAATAGTCCTATTCATCACCATGACCATGTTCATATGGACTAGTATAACAGTCCTAACACTGATTTTTAAAAAAAAATTAAAGCAACAAATCTATTTTGTGCATATCTGGCAATCATTCCATTCCATCAAACAACATCTCTTTGAGTTGTTTTGTGAAATAGTTATAAATGTAGGTGTTTTAAGTTTTTTTGGCTTGACAAATTTTAATATACAAATGCATGTGTTTTGGAGAATAGAGCAATTGTACATTCAAGGGACTAAGATTTTGGTTAAGGCATTTAGCTTTCATTTTGGAGACATTAGAAATAATTCCTAAAGTGACATATAAGACATCTTTCATCAAACTTCTTATAAAAAACTAAGTTAGTTGTACTTGATGGTGTTTACTTTTCTTAACAAATTTTTAACTTATAAATGCAGGTGTTTTCGACTATAAAGCTATTGTATCCAAGGGATTGAGATCAGTGGTTAAAGCATTTAGCTTCCATCGTGGAGACATTTTTTATATTTCTGTATTTGTATATCCTGTGAGGAGATTATGACCATAATATAATAGTTTTTCCATCTTACATATCCTCCTAGTGTTTCTTCACATTTGGTGCTAATAATTGATAACCATTTCATGTGATTTTAGTAGTACACTCTTAAAGGTGTATTTTTTTATTATGTTTAATGCTAAATTTGATGGTTATATATGTAGTGATTTGATATCATGAATATTTTAACAATAAACTAGTATATCTCTTCAAATCAGTCCCAAAACCTTTTAAAACCAGTCCCAAAAAGCTCTTAAAAATAGTCCCAAAAACCTCTTAAAAACAATCTCAAAACCTCTTCAAAACAGTCCTTCTTCAAGGTGCTTGTGTGCTAAGTGGATAAACTTGCCTTGGAATTATTACTAACATGCATGAAGAAATTTGTTGTTAGTGTAACACTACTTATGGAGGCCCTCTTAGGATGGCTAAAAATTTAAAATACACATGGAATTTAGAGGCAAGAAGAAGGGAATAGAGGGATAGAATATATAAAGAGTAAAATATGAAAGTTCTTCAATACAATAAGTTTTTGCTTCTTTATTTAATCTAATCCGTCATTATTTTTACTATGTTGTTTGAAATTTGTATTGTGTTCTTAACTAACATCTACAAGACTATGCTTTGACTATTGTTTTCATGAAAAGGGCAGATCACATCCCTAGAAACTAGAGGCTTCACAACAAATCTCCAGTTGTGGAAATCTCTAGAATATTCTCCAAAGTCAACCAAGTATACTCATAGGATGGTCATAAAGAGTTTTATCCTAATTTGCATAATTGAAGGAAGGATGATTGAAGAAATGATTTCAAACTCCTAATTTGCTATACCATCTATTAAACAAATTGATTTTCAGACCTAAATCACTATTGTACCTACATAATCATATTTAGAAATGGTCAAAGATGAAGGAATCGAGGTCATGGAGTTGAATGAAAATAAACTTTACAATCATGTACCAAAATTGCAGCCTTAAATATGATTGTTGTAGCCTTCCATTAAGTACCAAATTGTTGTTCTAGATTGCAGATGTCCTGAATAAGACTGAAAATGGAGAAAACATGAAGAATGGAGGCTAGAAATGAAATTTTTATGGTGAAATTAGTTATCTAAAACTATTATTTGATGTTTGTACTTGAAAAATGAAGAGTTGTAGCTACATATGGAGGAGATGAAAGTATTATATAGCTCTACACATGTGTGAACCATTCAAATTTGTCATTTCATGAAAATCCTATATCTAACTAAAACTACAATCACATGGCAACTAAGATCAATTTATGTCTTGAGGTATGAAACTACATATATCATCTTTCTACCAAGAAAAACAATCATATATAACAAGAAATCAATCTATAACATGTTATTGATCATAACTCAACCATTGTAAACTGATTATACATCAAACTTTTAAGTTTCAAAGTAGGAATACATGCACATAAGGACTTTAAAATATTGTATATCAAGGTGTATATATATTAAAATCTAGCCCATAATGGTAGACATATACAAAAATTTGGCAAATATGCCAACTCAAAACATTTTTTACAAAATGTGGCATATGCCATGTCTCAAAATCTATATACAATCTACATGCCAAATAGCTACATCAAATACTAAAGGTCCACTTGACCCTATGTCTTTGGTGAATACTCAATCTGTGATGGATCCTCAAAAAGTGTCCTCTTCATACCATGATGTCTAGTAGTTGATGGAGGCAAAGTTGACTGCATTAACAAGTCAAACCATAGATTTGATTAATCTCTTCAATGGTAAATAAAAATAAGTTAGTGTTATTAAATAGAATCCTATTAACTATAAGACTACTATAAACTATCAATTATTTAAAAAAATTTAATTCCATTACCTTGACTCTTTCTTGTCATTTGGACAATCATTCTGCAAATAATTTTCTCTTAAGATGATCAAGTGTCCTACTGAAGTGTGATGGCAAAGGTGGCACATCACTAATATTCTCAAGAGACTGTAAAAGTAAAGTAACATTGAAATAAATTAATATATAATTATTAAACAAAAAAGGAAATGCATACATTAAAAAAGGTTAGATGTGTTACACATAAACAATCTAGAGTGCACTACACAAAAAATTATCTACTAGAAAACAAGCACATACCACCGTCGAGGCCTCTTGCATCGATTGAGGACTCATCATGGATGAACCAACTAATATCTCCTGTATGAAAAATGAAAAGAATGTAAGACTCTATGTATACAAATAATCATAATAATTTTAAAATTATTATTTATCTAAATGACTATAATCAAATATATAAGTTTTCTAAATTATCAATGAAAGTACAATTCAATCAAATTGCCTCCATCCTTTGTTGGCGTTCAGAAAGTTGTTTCGTGAATGATAGTCCCTTGGGTCGATCAGGAGTTCGCATAAAGACCATTGGCAAAGATGCCACATCATTCACATTTTGGATTGACTATAAAATTAAATTAACATCAAGATATAAATTAATATATAATTACTCATGTAAAGAAATAAATGCATAAAAAAAAGTTGATGTGTAGACCAAATTATACCGGCAAGTCAAAGCCAAATTCGATGGTAGACAAAGTTCCATGATGACCTTTTGTCAACTCCTCCTCTGTCATCAACTGTTATCCCCCTTAGATACATTAGTACTTATAAATTTATTTATATTATTCAAATGGAATACACCATAAAATTTAACTTTAAATTTTACCTGTATAAAAGATTGGCCATGCTCTTCTCCTTCTCTACGATCCACTGATGCTTGTGCTTCTACTCTTGTCTCCGACCCCTCAACTTGAGTTTTGGACTTGACTGCCTCATCTCGTGAATGAACATCATACTTTGAAGTGTTCAAGGGTGGCTCACTACTCTCCATAATAGGACCTAAGCACAACTGATTGCAAAAAATGCAATGATGGGGCACACAAACATGTGTGGACGAGGAGGGTCTAGTAAAATTAGGTGATCCAATATCATCGCCAACATCATGTGGTTGTGCAAACTGAGAAGTCTGTATAATCAAGTGCTTGGTCAAAGAGTGTATGGCATTAAGGCCCTACTATGTTGCATTTGCAACAATGTCTAGGTGTTGAATTGGGGGTGGAGAAGGGATAGCAAGAGGGGGAATAAAGGGACCTTGTACTTATCTCATTTCCCCAAGGCTATCTTGAAGCATTCCATTACCTACTCCCTGAAACCTTCTAAAATCAAAATAATTAACATGGTGACCCATGACGAAATCTGCATAGAGTTTACAAAGGAAATACAAAGGTACATCTAAATTGTTGTTGCGTGGTTTATCAAAAACCACCAACCAATGATCCCAAAATTCTGACTAATGCCCTCATTTGTACACCATTTGATTGAATCCTTGGGCTTACGAACATCAACATGCAATCCGGTTTTAGGATTGACAAAATGTTGGGCTAACATAGCTTTGGTAATGTCTAACTCTTTCACTTGATCATATGATAAACCATCAACATATTCCGCCTTCTTGGTTTCTCACCGTTGCCTAAATGATTCATGTTGGCTTGACAGGGTTCGAATATGACTAATAATTCCCTCTAAATTTGATTTCATTATAGACAATCGAGGGTGGTGGTGATACATTTTTACAATCCTACTTATTTGATCAATGTTTTTTTGAATTTTCTCTTGGATTGTTGGAGGGGGGGTTTGGGTTTTCATTTTGTTCATCCATTTTACCTATTTAAAATATAAAAAATACCCATTTAGCATAAAAAACCAAAAAAAATTGCTTGAATATACAAAACAAACAAAAAAATGCAAATTTACTAACCTCTTTGGATTGGATATTTGTTCTTGAGTTTTGATATCAGTTTTGGGAGAGGTTTGCATTTTGCAAGCTGCGAGTTTGCAAAACACAACCTCTTTTTCCCTTTTTATGTTTTGCAAAACAGATATTTGTTTTAGGTTGCCCAAAATAGATATCCATTTTTCTTTACCCAATTCTTTTCATTATTTTTTAGTTTATTGTCTTAGATTAAATTATAGTTCATTTTATTATTCTTTAAGTTAAGATTCTAAATAATTGTATTCTTTCATACCAAATGTTGGGACTAGGGAACCATGTTGCAATGGGCCAACATACTATGATAGAGGAGTAACTTAAATAATATGATCAAAGACAATGATACAAATGTATTATCTATCTAGTAACATTTAAGAAAGCTCATGATAGTATATAAAACCAAAAGAAACAATATGGGACACTAGATTTTATGTTAGAAACCCTTATGTGAGAAAACCTAGTAGTAAAAGATAGTTAAACCATTATATTATTTAGAATCCATTGATTTAATAGAATAATTATTTTGATAGAGTTGATATCTACATGATTATAGCATACTTTTCTTTAATGTTTCTCACATCCAACACCTAACTAATCACAATCCAACCATTCTCCATTCACATGAGTAGATAGGTATATGCATCATCACAGAATACCAATTGTCTAACTATCCAACCAACCAATGGAATGCCAAGAGTCACAAAGCTATATGTTGACCATATCATAAAATCAATATATCACCAAAAATGACACCTCCATGTGGATAATCATTATAGATGACTATATGTTGTTACACATTAAATATCAATAGTTTAAATTACTAACTATAGTCAATGTATTCATGTCTTCTTGTATATAACCACCACTACCAACCATAATCTTGTGGTAACACATACAACCATCTAACCAATTCTTTCAACTTGTAGTATTGTAGAACATTCTCTTAACATAACCAAGCCTCTAGATTGTTCCACATGAACTTCAACTCTACTACAGATTCACCTGCATTATTATTTATGCTTCTACTAGCACAATTAAATATGTAGTTGTGAGTACTTCTTCAAATGACTCATGGTTAAATTTCCATAGCATCACCACATGTAGACATATCTCCATGCTATATCGCAACATCTAAAATTCACCACATCCTACCACATTACATTTTATCATTGTTCAATAGTTTCAATATAAACTCAGGAACTCTCCATAGGTGAATTATAGATACAAGAAGAGGACATCAAAGATAAAATCATCAAAGGATGCTTTGATTTGTAAAAGACAAGAAATGATCTAATCTACATCAGCATATAGGCCATATGCATGTCTGTGTATGTTGCCTTTAATATCTAGCTCAACATCATTAATCTTTCTCCCCAAAGGGTTTGACCTAGTTGAACCCATTCACCTATCAAGTCAACAAACTCCTAAATGGTGCTCTAAACACCACCAAGTGACAAATTCAACTATTAAGCAGGCAAAAGCAAGTAGTTTTGGTGTAAATTCTAACGAATCATTTCACATAGTACATATTAGATGATATTTGTGTCAACAATTGAGATCAAACTTGTGACACTCAGGATCGACCTCCATCATTTTTCTATGCCAGTTCAAATTCCAAGACAATCATTGGATTGATGTCATTTATTTTCTAGAGGTGGCAAATTAATTTAGCACATCCTCAACAACATTCTTTTATCATCAATTCTAGATCAAAGTACTGATATCCCTCACCTTTAAGTTTTGTATTTATTGCAATTATTTGTCCCAAATTTGATTAATCTATATATCTATGTTAATTCATGTTTAAATGATTGCATTTGTTTAATTACCATAGATTTACGTAAAAAAGGATTTTATTCCTTTACATTTTTGGTGAACTTGATGTTCGTACACAACTTAGGGTGTATTATTCCTTCCTTGATAGGGTTTTCAAATTTGATTTTTTAAATTGCATAATCTTATTTCTAGATCTCATTAGGGTTCCCTTTTTACTTGTACATTCTTCATAAATATGTCTTCCTTTAGGTTTTTGTGATCCATTGTGTGCTATTGCTTTCACCCATCATACCCACCCTTCCTTTTTGCCTTAAGGATTTCATTTGCTAATTTATTCTCACAGATAAGTGCTTGCTATTTTTTTGATTTTATATTAGTACTTACATTCTTTTATATTAGTTTTGATTATGGTTTGAATCCATACTTTATTTGTGTGTCATTAATTTATCTTTATTAGGGTTTGGACCTTTATTATATCATCTCTTCTTGATTTGTACCCAACCACCCTTGTTTATGCTTCATTGATACATTTTTTTTATCATGAATTGTCATATTCCGTTATTTTTAGCCTCTATTCATGTCATTATTACATAATTTGATATTTTTATACACTTTGTGATATTTGATCCCACTATCCTTGATTCACTCATGTCCTTTTATCACATGCATGGCCTTATATTGTCTAGAAGGTCTTGTTCCATCATGTGTGTGCCTCTTCCTCCATTCACTTAGTTATTGCCCTTCCTTTCCTTGTATGCCCCCATTTAACTTATCAACAAACACAATTTTTTTTCTATTGCCACTATTTGGCCCACGATGATCTTGCACATACCCTTACTTGAATTACCCAAACAATTGAGTACTTTATAATTTTATTTTTCATTTCTCCTAGATTTTTGTTTTTCATTTTTTTTGTTCTTTGTCTTCCATAGTTGGCTTCTAATGTGGATGTGGTTTCTAAATAAAGTGGATTTCTAAGTAGTGACTCTTGGTCTTCCATAGGTGATTTCTAGTGTGTTTTCTTATAAGGATAAGCCATAGAATCTTCCATCCTTTCCCTAATTCCTCTCATGCAATCCTATCCATCCATTCATCTTTAATCTCAACCATCCATCCTTATAGAATGCCCTAGAAGCTTATAATCTTTCCCTAATTTGTCCCATTCAATTCTAACCATCCATTTCTAATCAAATCTTAGCCCTCCATTATATCATCCAAAAATCTATAAATCAACCCTCAATCAAGACATTTGCAATGAACAAGTTGAATGTAATGTCATGCTATCCAAGTGAGCAACCAACAATCAAATCTCAACATCAAGAATCAATTGGAGCACAACCACCACTTCTTGGTGCAACAAGGGCTAGTTTTGGTGAGATATTTCTATGTTTTCATTGATTTTTGCTATCCTTTTGCTAAATCGAAGGTGTTGTTAGATATGAAATATGATCTTTATTTCGATGCATTGTTCCTTATATTGTTTCATATTTTAGCATACACAAATAAAAGAATAAATTTTAAGATCATAATTGTCTTTGGTGGACTTTACCAAATAGAAGATCCATTACAAGCATCATATAAACTGAGTACTTGTCATGGATTGTAAAAAAAAATCTAAGTTTCTTATCCATGCAAAATTTAAAAAATAATATTAGTACATGAAGTATGTACACCACCTATATTCTTTGTAATTATCAATTTGAGGCTCTGGATTTTAGAGGCCATGATAATAAAGAGACAAATGCTTGAAAACCTCATTATATACAATTTATAAGTGGCAAATCCAACCGAATGTTAATTTCAAAGAGATAATAGCCCTAAAAGTAAGAGGGAATTTATTTCTAATGGTAATATGACCCCAAAAGTACTGGTAGGAATGTAATATTAATGGTGAATATGATTAAGATTTATAATTATATTATAAAATATTGATGATTAGGCTCTAATCACGCATTGTTTACTGTAGTGAAATAATTCAATTTAAAATTTTAATAAAATAATGCTTAGGTGATTTTGAAAGGAAGTAAGGTATGTAGAAATGCTTCCTACATTGACCTACTAAGGAAAGACTTATGAAAATTTTGAACTTCAACAGTTATAGGTTATTAGATGCACATTAACAGAAAGATAATAACAACATTCAAATGCAAATACAAAACTCACAACACAAGATATACATGGGAAAAAATCCTTCAGGTAAAAAACCCCACATTCAAAACCTGCACAATGTATTATCAAATCAAAAGATGGTTACAACACACTTGCAATGCAAGTTCTTTCATGAGTACACAATGTCGATTCTCATTCGTATCTTGTGACCTTTCACATTCTCTAGCCACTTATTTATCAAGCCTCTTTGTTGGTTATCCAATGTCAGTTTATCCATTTTGGCCAGTAACAAAATAACTGCCCCCCCTGCACTCCCCCATTAATTACTTTAGGAGGAAACCGTAGCTGACAAAGTCACCAAAATTTACAAGGTGCCGACTATGGGATCCTACAACATAGTGCTAAATAAATAAATACAACATTAGGAACTTGCAAAGGTTAAGACACCTTAATTCCCAATAGATTTTACCAACACTAAATTAAATTTTCATAAGAAATGGTGATTTAGTCCCCTTTATAGTTTGTACTATTTGCCAAAAATGGAGACCTTAATTTCAACTATTCTTCAATTGGCAAAGATTTTCTAAGTTAAAAAAATTGGTGTTGAATATCCCTGGTTTAGCTAGGAATTTAATTTCTATATAAAAATGAATGATTTAGGGGTGGATGTTACTTTTAAGAAGAGTGGTACGGTAGGTTGAGCAGAGGAAATTTGGTGTTAGCTAGAGGCACTAGGTATGACACCCTATTTAGGCTTGATGCATCTACATTTTGTAACTTAGTTAATATAACTGATAACTTTATATCTTGTAAGTTGTGGTACCATAGGATTGGTCACAAAGGTGAAAAGGTCTCAAACCCCTCATAAATAAGAAGATGGTTAATGGTTTGTTTGGTTACTATATTAATTTTGATTTCTGTGAACACTGTGTGTATGGAAAACAACAGAGTATCTTTTATATCAAGAAGTACTAGGGCTAAATTTTTTTTGAAGGTTATTCCTGGTGATGTCTCTGGTATTGTGGATGTGCCTTCTATTGGAAAGTCTTGCCACTATGTTTCCTTTGTTTCGATGATTATTCTAGATATTCTTGGGTTTACTTTCTAAAGGAAAATTTGTTATTTTTCTACATTTAAAGAGTTTAAAACACTTGTTGAGAAATAAATAGATAGAAAATTAAAGGTTTTAAGAATGGATAATGCTGGAGAGTTTTTCTCTAGGGCCTTTGATGACTATTGCAAGCATGAAGGAATTGTTATACAAAAAGCAACTCCCTATACCCCACAACAAAATGGAGTGGCAAATAAGATGAATATGACAAAGCTAGAAGCATGTTGAGTAGTGAGCTTGAACAACATTTTTAGGATGAAGTGGTTCACACTACTTGTTACTTAGTTAATAGGTCACCTCTTTCTACTCTTGTTGATAAAACTCCCTATGAGGTATGGATAGGTAAACAATCATTAGTTTCTCATTTAAGAGTTTTTGGCAATGAGGCATTGTTCATTTTTCTTAAAAAACATTCTAAGCTTGATTTTAGGGCTAACAAGTGTGTTTTTGTGGGTTATGTCAGGAACATTAGGGGTTATAAGCTTTGGGATCTTGTAGCAATGAAAATTATATTCTAAGGATGTTATTTTTAGGGAGATTACGGAATTTAAAAATGTTCAACAATCTCATGTGAAACCTAACAAAATAGTGCATTTTGATATTAAGGTTGAACCTAAGAAAGATGCACGTGTAGAAAAACCACAAGAAGATGCACATGTAGAACACCAACATGATGGACATGAAGAAGAAGAAGGCTTAGAAGAGAGTTCTGAAGAGGAACAATTAGAGCTGTTGGCATGAGACACTGCTTTGGTATGGACTTGTATGTTGTCATTGATGGCAACAAGGGAAACAAGGCTCAAAGATATTATCAACATGACAGGAAGACATAACTCCAGAAGGTCATATTGGAATTCAGGTCCGGTTGGCAGAAATGGCTAAGTATGGGCATTCACAGAGTAGAGGACAGTAAGTGGGTCAGTATGCTTCTGTAGATGATGATCTGGAAACGCAGTTTAGGTATGATGTTCTTAATTGTTTGATGGTGTTATTCTCTAGAGATTAAGTCCTGACTTCCTTCGGAAGTCATTTGGAAGAATTATCTAAATCTAGGTGAATGAAGGTATAGCAGAGATAGTGAACAAGGCCCATTGTAATGGTCTGCATTCCTCCGTAGGTGAGTATTTTGTTATGCGGTTTTAAGGTGTTGTAAACACTTGTATGAAGTGTTTAATTCCATAGTTGTGAGATCTGAGGTCCACTGGAAAGATAGTTACAAGTTGTTGAGTATGGGTACAGTGTTTGACAGTGACAGAGTCTGAGTTCTGATGGTCTGCATTCCCCCGCAAGATGATATCATGCCTTGTGGTTCTGAGGGTAAGATTGGGAATGTGTGAAGAGTCCTTGATATGATTTTGGAAGTGTTTTGTGATCCACAGTAAAAGTTGTAAGTCAACAGATGAACCTAATAAGCATGCTCTTAAGGAACAGATCGACTGGTATGATAAATCATTGTACGGGGAAGAGTTAATGTGTGAAGGATCTATTTAAGTAATTGAATGATTAGAGCTAACCTATATGAACACGTTTGGGCAAAGATTTGGGTCCACATAACTATAGTGCATTGGATTGAGCCGACAAGCTACATCTTTCTATGTACACATTTCACTTCTTGGATGGGGATATATAAGAGCGATGAATTTTGGTTGAGGTTGAGTGTGTGTGTGTGGATTTGATGCGAGCATACGAATAGCAGAGTAGAATTAGAAGATCAATAGTAATGAAGACTTGGGATTTAGAATTCAGTTGCTAAATGACTGCACCCTAGCATAGTGATAGATGCTTATGTAGTATTTAGTTTTCATGTGCAATTTGCTTTGTACTTGGGAGTGAGCTTTCTTCATCAAGGAAGTGAGCCTGGAAGTGAACCTCGAATAGGGTTTAGCAACCCTCAGGGTTTAACATCCCTTATTGTAATCTTTCTAGGTTTAGGGTTGAGGCAGTGAGCCTGCTAGACCTAGTTGTACTTCATGGTAGTGAGCCAACATGTTCTAGGCCCGTGGAGTGACCAAGCCTGAACATCATTATTTGTCAAGATTGCAATATATATTTGAGAGCTAATCCTCTCTGTAGTTTTTCCCTCTTTGGGTTTTCCATGTAAAAATCTTGGTGTCCATGTGTCATGCTTCTATGGTTGTTATTCATTTGCATGTTGTGCTCTTGTTTAATTAATTCTGGGAAATGGTTAAAAGAAAAAGTTTATAGAACATTGATTCACCCCCCCTCTCAGTGTTCCTGATATTCAACAAGAGCATCTTGTTACACCTCTAAGAAGATCCACTAGAGAATAGAAACTCATTGATAGGTATGGATATAGTCCATCTAATTTTTAGTTTGTCTTTTCTTTTATCGTGCACTAACAATGAACCTAGATCTATGAAGGATACTTTGTCTTTAGATGAACATGAGTCTTGATTAGAGGCTGTGAAAGATGAAATAAAGGCCTTGGACAAATGTAACACATGGGATCTATTTGAGCTACCCAAGGGGAGGAAAGCCATTGGATACAAATAGGTATTTTAAAAATTGGAGTAGATGGTAAGTTGGAGCAGTACTAGGCCTAGTTAGTGGCAAAAGGTTACTCCCAGGTTAAGGGAGTGGATTTCAGTGAGATTTTTTGTTTCATGCCTAAACTAACCTCTATTAGATTCCTTTTATCTATTGCTACTACTTTCAATTTAGAAGTAGAGTGAATGGATGTTAAAACATTTTTTTCTACATGGGGATCTTGATGAGGAAATATTTATGAAATACCTAATAGTTTTGTGGTGAAGGAACAAGAACACTTGGTTTATAGGTTAAAGTGATCTTTGTATGGTTTGAAGCAGGCACCCAAAATGTGGTATCAAAAATTTGATGCTTTTGCATTAGATCATGACTTTATAAGGAGTGAGACAAATTATTATGTTTATTTTAAATTAATTGATGATCAACTACTAATCATTGTCCTATATGTTGATATTTTATTAAAAATGATAAGAAGATGATTAGGGAACTTAAGGGTTAGTTATCTAGTACATTTGATATGAAAGATTTAGGGGTTGTAAAATACATTTTGGATATAGAAATCTACACGGACTCAATTAGCAAAAAATTTTGACACTTTTTTGTAGCATTTTGTCATGCATGATTCTAAGTAAACCAGTTAGTATTCTTTTTCTAGTTAGCACTAGGCCATCTTTAGAAAAATGTCCTAAAATAGATTATGCACTTGAAAAGATGTATAAAATTCCATATGTTAATGTTTTAGGAAGCCTTATGTATGCCATGGTATATATGCCTTAGTGTGGCAAGAACAGTAGTATGGCGATAGCGCTCCAAACAATTAAACATCTCTTTGTCACCTCGCATTAGATAAACTAACTAGTTATCTTTCTGTTTCCAAATAAATATCCACCCAGTCAGATCCACTCACTACGTCCTTGGTACTAGAATAAAAAAATTACACCTTTCACAGTTTAGGCATTTTGATGTCCCACTTTCCTCATATATTTGAAGCATTCATTATGTTAGTTTAAATTTGCAACAAATACTGAGAAAAGAAAATGAGGAACTCCATCTTTGAGGCATTGCTTGATTTCATCAATGGTTTCTGCATTCTAGCCAGAGGAACCAACAACACCTCAGGGTTTGGTTCTTGCTTCATTGTCATTAAGAAATAACTCCCAAAACATTATGTATCGGAATTGGCATATAACCTCCTAAAGTAGGACCTCAAATCACAAAACCATTATATCATCAAACCAAGATGGAAAGCACCTCAGTCAGGCTCTACTCACCCCAGTTCTAGCTTTTGATATTCCACGGCTTATGGTTTTTGCAAGGGCAGCTTTGAAAAGCCATCCCATTACAAAATTTGATAAGAATTTTTCATTTTTTTACTCTATATTTTGTTGTATGTCCATACTATAACTAGCTCATTATACACACACACACAGATATATATATATATATATATTAGAGACATTTCGTCAAACAATTCACGTGCCTTTCCTATAGGTGGACATTTTTTGAAGCATTTTGTCTAACAATTCACCTATCTTGTCTCTGCTTTCACATTTTGCATACATGTCTACCATAAGATTTGTAACTACATCATCTGACAAATCTATTTTTTAAAATATGCTTTGACGAATGTCCATACCTTGCGCTAAAGCTTCCATTTTGACACAGGCAGGGGGGTTGCTCACAAAAGTTGTGAAATTTGGCTTTACACCTGCCAATTACATTTGCTTGATAGTTTCTAAAGACTTTTCAACAAATCTATTTTGTGCATATCCCTCAATCAATATAGTCCATGAGGCTGCATTTCTTTGAGGCATTGTTTCAATAGCTCAATGCTTTTTCTATGCTTTTGTGTTTTGTGTGCATGTTTGCCAGGGAATTCATTTCAATAACTTTCGACTGAAATCCGCATCTAATGATCTTTTATTTTATTTTTTATGAACCTAAAAATTATGTTTTAGAGATGGCATGCTGGCACATAAAGAGAGAATAGTGGAGAAGGTGAACTGATTAGGTTGAACAACCATTCCTTGCATTTGGCTCAACAATGTCATGCCTCCTGAGGAAAACCATGTCTTACACTTTCTTATTAAGATATTGTTCAATAATAGTTATCATTCTCATTAATTTTCTAGTGAGTAAAAATGGCATCAGTCAGACTTTCTAGACTTTGATAAAGCTTTGTTTCTCTATCCTATCATATAGGAATACATATGTGGGCTTCCTAGATTAAAGATGGCTAGTACAATAAGTGAAGCATAGAAGTAGTCAAACGTGAAATCAAACTTGTTTGGCATCCTTAAGCAATACAAGTCATAATTGTTTATATATAGAAAGGTTGTATATATTAGTCCAACTTCACTGAAATGCATGCCAGGTACATCACAGAGAAGGTACTATAGTGAAGCTGATGCAGCCATGATCGAGTATAACGAAATGCCTCTTTTGGTCCAAAGAAGGAATATTGAATTATCTCTGTCAATGACCAACTAATCATCAAGTTACTCACAAGCCAACTAGTTCTCACCTCAAGAAAACTATGCAAGACTCCCAAGTAACAAACAACCTTGAACCCATTTGAGGAAGAGTTGTTGAGATGGGAGATCTCATAAGCCTTACACGACCATGGAATATGTCCAAAATGGCTATTGTTTGGGTTAACTACAAAGGTTCTTTTGACTAATCCATAAACTGTAGTAGGACTAGACTCTCTCAATGTATTCCCAACAAAATAAAGAACCTAGAACCTACCTACAAAACCACCCAATCTTATTAAGGGTGGTAAAGACTGGAAATTTGCAGAAAGATATTCCAACTAAGAGCATCTTGATAGATCTAACTCTTCCAAGTAAGCAAGATCACCAAATTTGTTTAGGAAATTTCAACAAACTATTACATTTAGACAAATCTAATTTTCTGAATGCTCTAAGGCAATGTAAGTCAATGTACTATTCTTGTAAGTTTTCACATCCCTATAAGTCTAAATATTGAAGGCAACTAAGTTCTAAGAGCCAATCGGAAAGCATATTTAAACTAGAGCACCTTCCCCAATCAAATACTTATCATTGTAAATTTGTAAATTTCCTCTGATAGTTCTATCAAACTTAAACACCCACCAAATGATATGGACCTTGACAAGGATGTCAACTCTCCAATGCCATCTGGGAGAGTTATTAGATTTGCAGACCCACCTAACCATAAAGAGGTAAAGTATGTTAAATTCCTAATCCTTTCATGGAGACAAAATAAATTGCTGCAATGTTCTAACCACAGTGACCACAAATGTGAAGGTTGTCTCTAGCCCAAATGGGCTAAAACTAAGGACAGAATTGCTTCTTTAAGAACACTGTTCATTCTTCTATTGGTTTGGATCAACAATTTCCCAAGTAACACTTGTAGGCTGTAGATCTCCAACATTCAATATGGAAATGGAATATGTTGTCACCACATGTAAATTTCCTACTCCAAAGTATTATAGTTACAAAGCTTATGCAACAATTTAAAATTTTATTCAGAATATATCACTTGATGACAATGCCTCGGCTATTTGGAAGATTGCATTCATATCTCAATTCATCATTCTAGAAGGTGCAGAAGTACTTACCGCATTCCCTTCTCCAAGCCTAGAACCTCTGTTCCCATCCTTGTGATCATTGCATTGCATGAGATCACATTTATTAGGTATTATCTCAAACAATTTGCATGCTTTTTCTATGCTCTTACACTTAGCATACATATAATAGGGCAGTTGCAACTAATCTAACACACAACTTCAACAACTTCACTCTGATAATTTTCTGACACTTGAAGCCAACCAAATTTAATTACTAATCACCTAGGACCAAGACTATTTGACATCAATATATTTGACTTGGTTCAACCTAGATGACAATGAACCTTTATAAATGAAATGAAATACTTGCACAGCCTCACAGAAGATGGGATGACTGTTCGGCTTATATTTGATAGACTAGCATGGTTAAAATTTGAGGATAAAAGTTAGCTCTGCCTAGGGACAAGGACTGAAAGGATGTAGAAGGAACCTTGGAATCGGGCTTTAGAATAGTGCCTTGTCCATTGGGCCATAGATTTAGAATACTTTGACACAACATGATGAAAGATAGGACGAGGCTTTGGACAGAACAAAAATAAACTAGACAAAACAAAAACTGACACACAACAAATTGAAGCTAAACACAACAAATCCAAGTCACCTATGTTCATAGTAGGGGACAGCGTGCCATTTTGTTTTTTGTTTTAAATTTTTGAGGCAAATCCAGTGACAGCCTCTGAAAATTAAATACCTATGTAGAATAGTGGATCAAATCTGTGAAGCATTTGCGAACCAAGTTGCCATTCCATGTTCTCTATGAGGGGCCCAAAGCTTACAAAGCATATCGACTTCATGAACAATCCCTCACACAATGGTTTCCATTCTTCAATGCACAATTTAGAACTTTGTTGAATCTCTTGGACGTTGCCTTACAAGGTTTTTATCGCACCTCCTTGCATCATAGCAACTTTTTCTTTTTCCAATATTTGGACATATTCATTATCCCATGAATTGAAGAAGTAAGAATCTTCAATCTAACTTACCTTGAGCAGTTCATGAAGTGAGCAAGTGTCTACTTGCTTCACTTTCACATCTGCTTCATGAACAAGAAGTTCCATGTTCATCAGATCATTTTTTTTAATGGAAAACTTTGCCCTTCTTTGCTGCAATCACTTAAGAAAATTCTTCTTCCTCTTTACAATGAAAATCTTCATTGGTTGCTTCATCACTGTCCTCATAATGCATATGATTCATTTTAACATCTTCCATCATGTGTAGTCTAATCATTTGTATCTCTAGTAGCTCATCTTCCCCTAAGACAGTGAAATCAAAGCAACCATCAATCATGGACAATGATGTTTCTTCTTTTCCTTTCTCAAAATCCTACTATTCATGATAAAGATTATGAAGCTAATATTGTTGTCCTTTCATGACGTATTCCATTGTATACCTTTCAACTTTATTTTCCAGCAGCATTCTAGACAAAATCATATCTTCTTCAACCTCAATAGCTTCTCTTTGTGAGGCTTTCAAGTCACATACTTTACAACTTTTCAAAATAAATTTGATTTTGAGGTGCAAGTAAGTAATAAAAACACAAAATTGATTGCTCAAACTTGGCTGATCCGCATGAGGAATTAATCTAAGTAATTGATTGAAGTGTGCCACAAACTCCCTCATTTTCTCACCTTTATTTTTTTTTAACTTGGAAGAATTGGAACAGCAGTGCACATATATCTACCCAAAAAGAATTTTCATGTTGTTCCAATCTGTAATACATCCATTTTCAAGGTACCAGAACCAATCAACAGTAGAGCGAACAAGGGTTTCAACGAAAAGACTCATGGAAATGTCTTCTTCACTAATTCCCAAAATTCCACATGCCACAATGAGAGCTAAGATATGATTATCAGTGTCTTGAGAGTCTTCTCCAAAGAACTTCAAAAAGTTCTTCCTCAAGCCTAAAGACAAATCATTATATTTGGCCAAAGCTAAAGGCCCAAATTGTTTTCCCCATGGAATAGGCAAAGCCAAAGTCATAATGTAAATTAGAAAAATATATGTAGCAAGTACTTTATTTCAGTAGAGTTGCTAACCTTAATTTCAGGGGAGTGTTCCTTGAAAAACTTGGAAATCAACTACACTGGCATTTTAATCTCTAATAGAGTCACCAAAAAATTGTTAACAAATGAGTTGGTTGTTGTGGTTATTTCTTTCACTTGCTCAATAGGTAGTAACATAAACTTACAACAATGGGAGAAATCACCATGTGATGGGTGATTTTCTTGTGTGTTTAAGAGGGGCAGCTCACTCATATAATGGGGATTTCTAGGTTTTGTGTACTTGTAATTGGAAAGTACGAAGGAAATAAAAAATAGAAAAAAGAATGGGAAAGGGAAAAGGAACAAGCACATGCAAAACTACATAGAAAATCAAAGTTTAGTCTTTCATACACCATAAGCATATGGATGAAAATTAACCAGTTACATTCACACATAATTGTCAAGGACAGTGAAGAAATGGATTTGCACTAAACTTATGAATAGCACAAAACCCACAAAGAATGAAAGAGACACCAAGATTTGCAAATATCCTTCTTATTTCTTGATGTAGAGGCATCAACCTCCATGTTGGAAGAATCTAATTTTGGTGACAGTTTTTCTTTGACTTTAATGCTTATTCTTATTTTGGTTTGATGACTAGTTGTGGAGGCACAATCTGGTCTAGCAATTATTTCCACACCTCTTAATGGTGTTATAGCTAATTAAATTGGCAATGGTAATCTGCGAAGTTAGAGGCTTTGAAAGATAGTGGAATCTTAAATTTGGCATTTCCTTCTAGAGTGAGTAGGTAGTGACTTATTTCGTGGGCGGCGGTAACTAGAATCCGCAATATCTTATTCCTAGAAATTTCAATTTAAGAGGAAATTCATAAATGGTGGCGACTTAACTTTGGCATGGTGTAAGCTAATAATAGTGGAGGTGGTTGTATGGCGTCTTCAATATGGAAATGACCTCCCAAAGTGAATTCACAGAGTGATGAGTAAGGCAGTAATGTTTGTGTTGGTAATTTATAATTTGAATGTAGTTGAAGGATTAAGAAATGCTTGAAGAGATGTTTTGGCTTGGTAAAACATTGATTTGAATTAAATAAAAATGAGCTTCCTTGTTATTTACACGTTTGCAATTTGCATGTTGAGATGCACTATGGCAAAGAGCCTCTGCATAGTGGTTTGTGATTTGTGAGTTTGGAAATGCATGTGGGATTGTTTTTATTGTATCATTTCTCCAAAAACGGGCTCAAAGTCTCCATTCCCTGTTTCATGTACTAAGCCATGCCAAATTTCCCAAAAAGTCCTAATATTTAGATTTGTAAAATATGTAAGCATAAAAACCTTTCATTTTCCCTCCAATTGTTCACCTTCCTTTCTTGAGCTTTTCAAATTCCCTTGTCTTCTTGTAATATTTTGGCTGCAACATTTTGTTATAAGCTTTATATTACAAATATTGGTTATTAAATCTTAGGTTAGACTATTTCCTCTTTGTACAAAATGCACATGAACCAACCATAAACACTGTGCCTTGCCATAACTCATAACTTGAGGCCAATGTAGTAGTGATTAGATTAGGGCTACATGCTGCAACATACCCATAATCTAAGGCAATTTCATTATTCATTTGATCCAATTCCCAGCCTAAGAAACCAATAAAGAACCTAAAATTTTGAGGTTGAAGTATGCTATTCTTACAAGCTCTGCGGCCATTAAGAATAACACCCAAAGCATTTTGTATTAGAGTTGGCACATGATCTCCTAAAGTGGGACTTCCAATCAAAAAACCATTACACCATCGCACCAAGCTAGAAACTTCCTTACTCATGCTCTGCTTACAATTCAAGGTTTCTACCCAAGTTTGGCTTTTGATATTTGACGGCTTATGGCTTGTGCGAAGGCAGCTTCAACAAACCATCCCATTACAATATTTGATAGAACTTTTTATTCTTTACTCTATACTTTGATGTATGTCCATACTATAATAAGCTCGGTATATATACATGCATATATATATGCGAGACATTACGTCAAACAATTCACATGCAGACTTTGTTTTAGGGTCAAACAAAGTCAAACAATTCACATGAATATATATTTGTGAGACATTACCTCAAACAATTCACATGCAGACTTTGTTTTAGAGTCAAACAAAGTCAAACAATTCACATGCATATATATTTGCGAGACATTACATCAAACAATTCACATGCAAAATATATTTGTGAGACATGCATATATATTTGCAAGACATTACATCAAACAATTCACATGCATATAAATTTGTTTTAGGGTCACTCCCAAGGAAGCTACAACTCCCTGCAAACTTTGTTTTAGGGCTAAAACCCAAGGAATCAACTACTCCCTGATCTAAGAACACACTCAGAGATGAATATAGTATGATAGTCCTTCTACTGCCTAAAAACTGACATTGAAGTTCACACCTGTGATGATTGCAATTCTGCTTCCTCATATGAATGAAACAATTAGGCACACTCTTCACTTCCTTTCTGTCATAAAAATGTCTTCAAGATGGATCAAGATAGCTTCTACAACTTCTGCTCTTTGTCCTTCAATCACACATCATAATGCATATATTCTACTCCTTTTCTTACTTACAAACCTTATTACATCTCATGAAATCACACACCACCTAATTCGATTTGAATTACACTTTATACTTGATATTACATTGATTGCATTGCTTGTCGGCTAGAGACAACATGAGAAATACATTTACAAGTCGGTCAGACAACACACATCATGAAATGTGTAGAAGATAGGTCCTAATCAAGATTGCATGCTACACCAGCAGAAGATCCATGCCTTGTGGACACCAAAAATTTCTTAATCAGGTTCAAAACATTCTTCATAGCTTCAAACACCAAGGAATTACCTCCGCACGCTCCACTCATTTGAAAATAGGATAGCCTTAAGCAAAACCATATGAAACTTGAAGCATAATGGCCACAACAACTTAAAAACCTTGTGCAGTACTGGAAACAAGATATATCTTCATGAAACTCTTCCATATGAGTCTACAAGACTCATACAACATCTCCAAACACTTTTTACCTCTGCACATCAAAGATTTTGTGCCACACATCTTCGACCATGAACTCTAAGAACAACCAGTCATTCGGAACACACTGCAACATGTTGTCATAGAAAAGCTGAGCTTGCAAACCACCAAGAAGATTGAAACTACAAGAGAGAATTTAATTCCCATCCAAGAACATGTCCACATAACCACAAAGGCAAAAATTCATTTCTAGAGGAATGTGGAGTATTCCAACAGGTCTTCAACACAGCTTCATTTTGCCAGAGCACATACCGATACTTTATCATGCATAACTTTCACAATGGAGGGACAAAAGATCTGAAACTTTGGAAACAATGCCTTCACTATCATATGAACACAATTCTAGAACCGCATAGCCATATCTATAAATGTGAAGGAATGCGGAGCATTCCATTACCATGCTAAGAACACCTTCACAGAAACCACACTGTCTTCAAACTGTCAGCATAAAAACACTCTTTCGGTGATCAAAACATCATGAAGCTTGGAACATACATAATATGATACTATATGAATCTATGTTCTAATCTTTAAAAGCACAACACCAATGGAATGAAAATGTGAAGCAATCTCCCAAACAGTCTTCAAAAGTAGTCATTCTAAAATAGAGACTGTCACCAACTTCCGGAGACTAAATCTTCTTTGTATCAACACATACAACTTAGGAACAATAGGATAGATCATACAACATGCTTTAGGCCACCAGCAACACTTCCTCAACACATCTAATCCTCTTAGTGCTTCTAATTCCCATATTAATATGGCTTCATACTCAACTCTGCACTAATCAGGGCATGACATCCAACCATGAACTATATCTTCTTTAAGAGCATGACGTCTAACCATGGACTGTATCTTTTCTAGGAGCATGACATCCAACCATGAACTATATCTTCTTTAGGAGCATGACATCCAACCATTAACTCCATCATACTTCCATGACAGTGTTGACATCAATGACAAACTCAATGACAACCTTAACAATCTCTCTCAACCTTGTGACAGTGTTGATATCAACTACCACAACCTTAGGAACCATATGTATAATAGATACATCATTCATGGATGAGTAGTGTAGTCAAAAGACATGCATTGAGATCTCATCTCCATCACTTGTTGCTACATCAGAGTTCAAAGATGCTTATTTGAGAGCTTCCAGTGATTCTTTGTAGCAAGATCATTTCATTCTTCCTAATCTACCTCATTGGGATTCTTATTTATTTGGCATTGCATCTTTGTTTGTGGAGTCTCATATTGATGATTTGGAGGACACATTTTAGGGGTTATCTCTCATCTTTTATGATCATTAAGTCATCATGTCTTCAGTGTTTTCAGATGCAATTCACTCTCCTTCCTCTCTTGGTTCTACTTCCTTGATTGGGCATTACATTCCTGATTTGGAGAAGACATCTTTTTCTAGCATGAGGACATCAAAGTTGTATTCTAAAGCACACATTTTGATTTGGATTCCCTTTCCATCCATGTTGTGGGAGTTGCTTCTACATCCACCATTGGATTTGTTTCTTCCCAAAGGGAGAAATATTGTTTGCAGGCAGTGGATTGTATTTTGTCTTCAAGCATTCCTTGGAACAAGAGTAACTTCTTTGTGGGGGGATCTATCATCTCATTCTATCTCTCCTATGGGGTTAATTGATTGTATATATGTGATATAAGTAGTCCTTGGGGGGTCATGTTGAGTCCTCCTGCTATCACATCTTTTTCACTTTCATGTTCTCTTTTGGAGAGGGTTTCTTCTTACTTATGGGTTTTTCTCCTTTACTCCATTTGTGAGTGATTGTTTGTACATGGGTACCTAACATGGCCTAGTAGTCAGGACCCATCTTTGCATTTGTCTACTTCTCCCTAAGTTGCACTTAAGGGGGCTGTTGGTGTGAACAGGGTTATTACCTATCCATTTTACCCTTTGTAGTGTGAACTAAGCACATTATCTAACTACTCATTAGTTAGTCCTATTCATACATCTTCACATGTTAATTTTACTTAGGATAAGTCTAGATAATTCTAGGTTGTCATGTGATCTTATCCCACACATGTGATTTTATCAACTATTTGGCATCTTATCCTCTAGTTGTCCCATGTCATAGGATTAAGACACTTGTCATATGACTACTTCATCCTACATCTCATCCTTGTCTTTATAAGCAAGGCATATCATGTACATTGTATTAATAACAATTTTTGCATTCATTGATAGAATAGAATTGTTCTCTCATTTGGTCTCTCTTGTGCTTTCATGAAGATCCTAGATCTTGGGTGGTTACTTTCATAGCCAACTCTTATAGGCACTACCAAGCCATGATGCAACCACATTATAACATGTCACATTATTTATTATTTTGATTCAAAAACATTTTTTTGACCATTTTTTGGCCCCTCATCTTTGTGCACATACCCCATGATCTAGATACAAGATGGCCATAATCTGGCTAGTTCTAGGATGACCGTCATCTAGCTACAAGAAGTTGTTTTCCTAAGCTACTACCTAGAATGGATCTTCACTCTCCAATTTAGTGGCAATTATAACCTATCTCATGATGGTGGCTGCAACTCGTCTAACTAATCAAGGCATACAAAATCCTTAATTTTAGATGTATAGATATATCAATGATAGGTAAAACTAGACTCACTAGGTGGCAGCTATGTAACCAAAATCACCTAAGCCTAAAACTAATCATTAATCATCTTATCCTAATTCACAAAGTTTCCTTTTCATCAGCGTACACTTGTATTGACATAAAAAAAGATAATTACATACATAGGAACTATATTTATAGACTCAACATCATAAGATTCAACATAGATATATGTACTTTATCATCGCCTCCTTTAGCTCCCTATTTTCTAATAGAATTATGTTCCTTATATTTTTCACCATGACTCCCACACTTTCCCATTCATGATTTCTACAACCTTCATTTGATTAATATTTCTTGACACTTATTCTAGTTTTATTAATGCTTAATTCCCTCCCAAATTTCATTGGCTGATTTAGGTGGTGCATTAACTCTCAGAATGTTTGTTTAGGGTTTTTCCTCTATCTTGAGGATCATAAAACTCCTCAAAAATTTTGAGACATGAATGGTTCAACTTTTTTGGTTGGCTTTCCTTCTAGTTCTTGTTTGATTCTTCTTGCATTTTTCTTTTCCATTCACTAGTTTAATTCATGTTGCTCATGTCAATCTTCTAGGAACCTATGTTTCCACAAAAAACTTCTTGGCAATCCAACTTTATTTACTCTAGGTCACTATTCTCAATTTCTACCTAGGTTGATTGTATTAGTCAATTTGATAGCTCTTGTTGTCTTGGTGATTGGTGACAAGGGATCATTATACCTCATCATTTAATCATATTTCAGATGTCAAAATCTAGGGTTGTGTCCTCGGCTATCTGCAAATAGGGATTCTATAGTTACCAGTTTTCTCTAGCTAATTCTAATGGCTTTTACTAATTTAAAGAGATTGATCTATCCACTTACAAAATGAATTCAAAGAATGCTGAAAATAGAATTGAACAGTAAATTACTCAAAGCAAATCTATAAACTGCAACATGCATCTATCTATCAAAATTAGTAAATATTCTATAAAGCAAAATTTGAAACAACAAAACAGTGGTACTAGCCTTCTACCTTAGTGGTGAGAGTGGGCCCTTGTTCCACACCCTTAGGGCTGAAGGCTACAGTACAAAATCAACACAAAAGAATAAGATCACAACTAAATTCGGTCCAATTCCATTCACTTTGCATTCATAGAAATATTGATATCCCAATTGAGATTACAAAAAATTAGAACAATAAAAGTCTCCCTTTTCTATTGCTTTTGTAAGTATATATAAAATGAGTGATGACATATCACTTATCTTATCTACCAATTCTTCTATGAGATGACATCCATCTCTTTATTATACTAGATGTCTAACTACAAAAAATAACCATGCAATAAAAATAGATTTGAGTGGAACAAAAGTCCACTCCGAATTCTAAGTTTGAGTCTTAATACATTTGGGCAGCGAGGCCCTGGCAATATGGATATTAAATCAGTTTCATCAATAACTCATTCAAAAACTTAAAAGAGAAAAAAAACTCCCAGTAGTTAACTAAAGATGGCCCTTAATCACTCAGGTGATGATTTGAGTAATATGAGGGGTATCACGATCACCGCTGAAAGTGCCTAACCGACAGTTGTGCTAGAAATCTGCCCTATTCTAAAGAGGTGCCAGAAATGTATGTCTCAGTCTGCAGCTCCAAAGATATGTCTGTAGCTCCGAAGATATAATTGCGGCCTTCTTGCTCAGCTCTGGAGATGCTCTAGACTTCAATCCAGCTCCGGGAAGGCTCTTCCTCTTACTTCAAAACTTCTGATGTTGTGCTATTCTAGTATTGTCTCTAGAGATATTTAGGACTACCTCCGAAGATGCACAAAATGGTCATCTTGAACATCTACACCTGTTGATTCAAAAAGAGAAGTTTTTCTACATATTTCCATCAATTCCATGCACATTAGTCCTTTAATCAGAAATCATGATCTTAAGTAATTTATCTTCAATTAATCATTATTTAGAACAATCTTGCTAGCCTATTCGGGTGCAAACATCAAAAAATATGGGATCAGAAAGAAGAAAAATAGAGGTAAAAAGATGTATTTTATGGGTGCTACTTGGCACTCATCATTCCCCCTATACCTAAGGTTTAGTAGGTCCTCTAGCTTCTCACAATCTGGATTTATTCTAGTAGAGTAGCCTATCTGTCAAGTTGTAGTCTTGTGCATAGGTAGACCAAGTGGTGTGGTTGGTATTACCATTTCTCGTGTACTGATCAACTTGCTTTAACCAGTCCTGCAATTTCTCATCTTCCATCTGCTTGGCCCAGATAGGGAGTGGTTCAATTATGAGAGGGGGCCTGAAACGCCCACCTATCCACTCCTGTTTATGATTATCCATCATTTTGGATATTAACCTTGCCTTCCTCATAAATAACCTTAAGTTTGTAGGGGTGACCACCTCTCTCATTTTCTGTTCTGAGGTTAGAATATTCCACGTTTTCTTTGCTATTGTAAGCATTGGATTAGTTGAACTATTCATAAAAAGACCAAAATCAATGGAACACTCTTGCAAATTTTTTAGGTATAAGGCAAAATTTTGTTCTGACTTTCAGAGTGATAGACATATGCCCTGAATTGGGTCTCAAAAGCTTGAGGGTTGGGACACTCTTTTCTGATGAAAAGATTTGTTTCTATATCCTTCTTGAGGTGAGCCTCCATTCACTCATTCCAAATATGATGATTCCTCATCATTGGCATGAATTCTTTGAGTTGGTAATCTCCTACAAAATAATTAAGAAGGAAGGTCATATCGTCAACACATAATCCATGTAGATATAATTCACACAAAAAATTTTTGTCTTCATCAGAGCTCCTTGTATAGGCTTCCATGAACCCCTTTATTGTTTTTGTGTTCTCAGGCAAATTAGAAAGAACTGAAGATAGCTTTCTTTGCAGGACCCTTTCTTGTAAAAACATTGCATAACTGACACTTGGAGGTTTACAAGATAAAATCTCAGAAGAAATGGAGGCTATCTGAATGACTCTTTCCTCCAGGGTTTCCACTCTTTTTGTCATGGAAATAACTACCCTCTGTAGTTGCAGTATAGGCTTAGAAGCCTCATATTCTCTACATCTCCTTTCCCAATAAAACAGGGCCTTAGGAATATCAATGGGGATTGGACCCACACATGGATCTATTTGTACCTCCTGTTCACTGGTTGCCCTTGGGCCAGCCAACTCTTGAATATACTCTTCTTGATCATCTATTTTGTTGTTGCCCAAGTCAATTGTTTATCTTGGCTCTGTACTCTCTCAATTAATGTTGTAATTACTATGAGACCATTGTCTCTAGCTTTGGTAAGATCAGAGATACTTTGTACTGCCTCTATCTCCTTTTCCTTCATGATTTTAGCTAGCTCTATCTTCTAGGCTTTTAGTTCTACTTCCCTCTCTTGAATTATTTGGTCTTTACTCTAGAGCTCTCTATTTCCATTCTAACCTTCTTGAGGTCAATGATAATCTAATTTTTCCCCCAAAGTAATCTTTTTAGATTATCAATTTCTCCCAACAGTTGCTGCTCTTTTGAAATCTCAATATCCTCTTGATCAGAGGGATGAGAGAAAGTTCTTGTTTCTTCTTCTATTTGTTGCACATCAGGGTCTTCCATAGCAATCTGTCATGTACTGTCAGCTACACCTAGCTCTGTTTCATCTTTTCTTGTAGCCTCCCTGTCCTGAGTTTCTTCTAGGGTTTCCTCTGTTTATGCTGGAACTGATGAAGGCCCAACTTTCTCCTCAGAAGTTCTGAAACCTAGAAGCACTTCATCTAGGAGAGAAGTATCTTTCTCAGTTTGGGAGAGCTACCTTTTTCTTTTGCTTCTCCATAGCATAGGTGTGGTAGGTGCCTCTAGAGTAGGTGTCTCATCCTCAGAATCTGAGGAAATAGTAAGAGTTTGCCTGTGTTCTATCTTCAAAGCAGGAGATTATTCTGAAGTTGGACTTGAACCCAGATGGACAGATGGTTCTAGGGAGACTTCTCTCAGACCTTTCTTTCTCACTAGAGGGATCTCATCAAAATCGTGGGATGCTTCTTTAGCCCAATAGTGTTTTCTAGAGTCAACTTTCTTTGGGGTTTTCTTTGCTTTGTGCCTTGGCCTCTTCCCTATTAGTTCCTTAGGAAAAGATTCCTCAGCTAGAGTCATCTTCCTCTGGGCTGAGAGAGTCACATATGGAGTTTGCTCAAGAGAAAGTTCTTTAATTTCTTTGCCTTTCTTCTTTTTATCAGAAACAGGGGCTACAGATGAAGTTGCCTCCAATGAGAACTTCTTTCCTTTTTGAACTGCTATAGAGGAGGTTGAAGGTTCTGCCTCTTCTTCTTTCTAGGTAGAGGAACCCTCACCCTTTGATTGTGCCCTCTCTGGCTCTCTACCCTAGGGATTTTGTTCAAGAAATGTTTGCCATAATTCTTCCCCATCAGATTGAAACAGAAAATGGTGTTTCACTATTAGAAAAATGAGGCCATGATGTTTCATAGGACCCTTGTTTCACCGATATTTTTTTGTAGTTTCCCTAATGGTAGAGTACAAGAAGTTGGGAATGTTTATGCTAAATTCAGGGTGTCCATTCCCATGCCTTAGAAAAATCAACATTTTCATTATTGGTCCTAAAACTAAGGAAAATTGACCATCACATGTGAAATATTTCATCAGCCATATAGCCACAGATTGAGAGAGATTGATTTGGATGCCCCTTACAATTGTTTGATTGTCCCTAAGGTTTCTTAGGAACCCATCAACAATATCTTCTTGAAACCCCTCAAATTTTTTTAGAAACTCCAACCATCTTGCATTCCTCAGAATGTCTGCTACAGCTTCATCCTGCAAAAGGCCTATAGCATTTTCTGGTTTTGATTTCTTCTTAACATCCATACCTAAATTATTTGCCTATTCTCTATGTTTACAATCCTTTCTCACTCCGTAGGCTCCAGAGAATTATTTCAGCTGACTCTGTTCTTCAGGGTATGTTACAGTTTAAATGAGGATTATTTTGTTAATTCACTTAATGGCTTAGGTTGATGGAGAAAGAACTAAAAATTAGTTAGAGTGTTTATGTGATCATAAATGAAGCAGAGTGATGGGACACTCCGTAGGCATGGTGACAGTACAATGAAGATGGCGGCATGCATGAATTTGGAAAGGAAAATGATGGCAGGAGGACGTGTCATAATGACGGCACCCAAAAATAGAAAGACAAGACAGTTGCTATTTAATGCTTAATTAAGATAAAATTACCTGAACTATTTTTAATGATGAGGTGCGATGTACTTGGCTAAGATGCTGCAGTGTTGATGAGACTGGACGCGACGTGGCACCTGAGCAACCTATTTGTGGCTTGAGATGACGTCAATCACCTTCATTATCATGCAACCTGCAATCATTCTCACTCCCACTGAGTGGTTCAAGAATCCATGTATCCTGGGTGACGTCAATGCAGCCTTTGCAAATACATGTACAAATGAGAGTAATGATTTCTCATGAGATGCATGTTGATTTTATTTTATTTCTACCATAAAGTAGAGGATGAGTCATGATGACCTCATCAATTGACATTTCTACTTTATTGATTGGAGAGGTGGGTCCCCTCCCACTTATTATGGTTGTAAATAACCCTTTATTGGTGGAGTGTCAGAGATGCTCCTAGTTTGCGAAGTGCCGAAGGTGCTCCTAAACTATGAAGCACCAGAGGTGTGTTTGAGTAACTCCTGGCACTTGATCATCTCCGTAGCTTGATTATTCTCAACTGGCATGAAGGGAATTGCCATTTGCTAGTTTTCAATTCCCTTGGTCAAGAAATAAATCCATTTACTAGTTTTCCATCTTCTTCTATTTTTTTTAGAAGGCCGCCATTTGCTGGTTTTCAACCTTCTTTTTAAAAAAAAAAAAAATTTCAGAAGGCCACCATTTGCTAGTTTTCAACCTTTTTTTAACTAATCTAAAACTGTGATAGAGGAGGTATCCCCTGTACCAAAGCACAAATCATTGAGGAACTCTTCTTTAGTGGATGGCCTTTTATAGAGTCTGATTTGGTGGCCATTCACTAAGAATGTGTTTGCGCTTCCATCAATAGGTTCCAACAATACTGTTCCATTTTTAAAAACTTCCTTTATCTGATAAGGACCCATCCAATGAGTCTATAATTTCCCTTTGAACTCCTTGAATTTAGAATCGTAAAGAAGAACCCAATCACCTTGTTAAAATGTCCTCTTGATGTGTTGGTCATGCCACTGCTTCCTTTGATACTAAACCAGTTATGTTGTTTGAATGGCCTTTGTCCAGATTTCATCCAACTCATTGAGCTGAAGAATTCTGTTCTGTTGGGCTATGGACAATGGTAGACCAATATCCAATGCAGTTTTAAGTGTCTGGAGTTCAAATTCTATAGAAAGAATAGGCTTTTTCCCATAAACTAATTCATATGGTGAGAACTTTGTTGTGGATTTCTAAGTGGTATTGTAAGCCCAAACTGCTTCAGGTAATCTGTTAGCCCAATCTTTTCTGTTCATTGCTACTGTCCTTGTCAGAATATTTTCAAGTTCCCTATTAGTTACCTCTACCTACCCATTAGCTTGAGGATGGTAAGGTGAAGATTTTCTATGCTTGACCTGATATAAATTTGTGAATGCTCTGATTAATTGTGAAGTAAACTGAGGTCCTCTATCTAAAACTATGGATGTTGGGGCTCCAAACCTCAAGAAAATCTTATTATAAAGGAGATCAACAACTTTTTCTTCTTGTACAAATTGTAATGCTTGAACCTCAGTCCATTTAGTAACATAGTCTGTGCATACTAGAATATACTCATTGCCTGATGATGGTGGAGAAATTGGTCCCACAAAGTCCAAACCCCACTGCTCAAATAGTTCCATCATGACTTGAGGATGCAATAACATCTCCTGGGTGAAGGTTGGCTGTCCCATCCTTCGGCACTGGTCACACTGCTACACATACTTCTTAGTATCCTTATGAAGAGAGGGCTAGTAGTAACCAGCTCCCAGGATCTTGTGGATAGTTATGTGGGAAGAGTAATGCCCACCAAATGGTTCATCATGACATGCTCTTAATACATCAAAAATTTCATCAATTTTCAAACACCTGCGCAAAATAAAATTAGGACCACATTTAAACAGTAATCCATTTAACCATTTGTAAGATAAACTTTCCTTAACTAAACATTTTTTTTCTATTTTGAGGTAAAATGGGATGGATACAAGCCTGTAGCTAAAAGATTAGCTATGTCAGCAAACCAAGGTATAATAGAGGAGATAGCAAAAAGATGTTCATCTGGGAACCTGTCCTCCATTGGCTGGTTTTCTCCTCCTGTATGCAATCTTGACAAAAAATTAGCAACCAAATTAAACTTGCCTGGATTATCAACTATGGTAATATCAAATTCCTATAATAACAATAACCACCTAATGATCCTTGCACCTACTACTGGCTTATTCATTAGGTACTTGATGGCTGCATGATCAGTGTGCACAAATATTTTATATCCAATGATATAATGCCTAAATTTGTTTATAGCATAAATGAGTGCAAAGAATTCTTTTTCAGTTGTGGTGTAATTTCTTTCTATAGATGTAAGGTTTTTGCTGATGTAATAAATGGCATGCATACTCTCTCCTTCCTCCTTTTGTCCTAAAACTGCCCCAATGGACTCATTTGAAGCATCAGTTTGTATGTGAAATGGTAAAGTCCAATTAGGTCCTCTCAAAACTGGTGTGATAGTAAGCTTCTCTTTCAAGGTTTCAAATGCTTATTAACAGTCTTCTATCCATAGAAATTTTGTCTTTGTTAAGCAGTGTAAACAAGGGGGCAACTATTCTACTGAAATTTTCTATGAATCTCCTATAGTAGCCTGCATGACCCTGAAAACTTCTAACATTTATCTAATTTTTGGGTGAAGGCAACTGTGTGATCACTTCTATCTTGTTTTGATCCACTTTGATCTTATTTGCTGAAATGTGGTGTCCCAATACAATTCCTTCCTCTACAATCATGAAGCACTTTTCATGGCTACGGCATAATTGATTTTTCTCACAACATTTCAATACTTTCTCAAGGTTTGTGAGAGCTTCTTCAAAATTATCCCCATACACAGTAAAGTCATCCATATAGACCTCCATGCATTCATTAGCTAGTTCAACGAAAATGGCTAAAACAAGTCTCTGAAATGTAGCTAGGGCATTACATAGTCCAAATGGAAGAACTTTGTAAGAAAAAGTTCCCCAAGAGCAGGTGAAGGTGGTTTTATCCTGGTCTTCAGGTGATACTTGTATTTGGTTATACCCACTGAACCCATCTAGAAAAGAAAAATACTTTCTTCTAGCAAGGTTGTCCAGTACTTGGTCAATGAATGGTAAGGGAAAGTAGTCCATTTTTGTAGCTTTATTTAGCTCCCTATAGTCAATACACACCCTCCATTTCCCATTCTTTTTAGGCACTATGACAAGGGGTGAGACCCATTGACTCTCTGAGATTGGATATATAAACCTTGCTTGCAATAATTTTTCTATTTCAGTTTTAACAATGTCCTTTAAAGTAGGATTCAATCTTCTCTGGGGTTGTCTGACAGGTTTACTATCCTCAGTGTATATATGATGGGTATAGATCTTAGGAGGTATGCCCTTCATATCTTGGTATTCCCAATCAAAATCTGTTGAATGGGAAATCAGAAGTTGGATAAGTTTTTCTTCCTAATTTGTTGTTAACTGAGTATTGATATTAAGTGTTTTCCTTGGTAAAATCATGACCTGTTTTGTGATTTGATCCATAGATGTAGTTAATCCATACACTAGAGTCATGGTATTGAGGGGGCAATAATGTGGTAGCAACATGTAGAACGTGGACAAGTCTCTGTAAAAGGTTTCCCCATAAGGAATGATATTTGCAAGGGTACAATGAGAAGTAAGAAGTTCTCTCCTAGAATCTTGGGTAAGCTCCATCACATCCTCATTAATTAAGATGTGGGTAATGTCTTCTATTGTATCATAGTAGATTTCTTCTTCCAATTCTCCCAGATGTTCCCTGATGGTTACCATAGTTACTAAGGCACTGTTGTCATTGTTCTTTGGTTCATCCACCCATACTCTTCCTGTATAATGTATTGATGGTTTAGCTAGAGGATACAGAGATATTTTCTTCAAATCTATCCCATTAGAAATAACCATATCCCCAGTTCAACAATCAATAGATGCTACTACTATAGCCAGCCATGGTATTCCTAAAATTAGTGGATAAGCATTTCTCTGGTTTCTCGATTCTAATATCAGGAAGTCTACTGGAAATTCCCATGATTCTATCACAACTGGTACATCAGTGATTACTCCTTTCAGAATAGCTACTGACTCGTCAGCAAGTTGAAGGATTGTAGTTGTGGATTGGACACCTGATAGAGCTAATTTGTCCATTGTATGAACCGTCATCACATTAATTGCTACTGCCAAATCAACCAAAACATTTGAAATTTCTACCCCTGAGATGAAAACAGTTATGACAGGATTTCCAGGGTCTCCATATTTTGGGAGGGGCATTTCTCCCATCAATAGATCTACTACTTTCCCTTCCACCTGTATTGTAGAAGGAAAGTTTTTCTTCCTGCCCTGTGTTTTGACACAATGTTGTTTAATGAATTGATTCAGTTTTGGTACATCTCTGATTGCTTGAAGGAGAGGAATTTCAATGTTCAGTTCCCTGATTTCTTGTAAAAGTTCCAATTCCAGGTTGGGTTGGACTTGTTTTTGTAAGATCTTTTTCTGGGGGACATGTTTGAGTCATTCTGGGTATGGTGCTAGTTTTTCCATCTCTAGAGCTTTTATCAGAATTGTGTCTAGGAATGTTCTCTGGAGTCGGTCTTTTAGGAGCAACTCTGGAGTTATCCAGGGATGATTCTTTTAGCACTTTTTCGGTAGTAATCTCCTCTAGGAGTTGAGTGGATGAATTTTTAGGTTCCTCATCATTGGTTACTTCAACTATAGTTAGAGGAGATGGTCTTTGGAATGCTTTCCAAAAATGCAGCTAGAGGTTATTTGAATATATAGCATTAATACTAGCCATGTTTTCTTGCTTTGTCATGTAAGCAATTGCTCCCTGTTTATTTCATGGGTTGGCTCATTTTGTGATTGACCTTGTGTGTTGGAGGGTCCAGTTAGTAAAGCTTGTTGTTGAGGTTGGAAACGTCTAGGTTGTCCCTGTTATTGTTGATTATATCCCTGTTGTGGACCCCATTGAGGTTGCATGTTTTGAGATCTAAACTGTGGTGGCCACTATTGATTTCCCCAGTGCTGATTTTGCCAATTTTGGTTTTGCCAATGTTGATTTGGCTAATCCTACTGTCCCCAAGGAGGATTATTCTAAGGCCCATGCCAAGTTGGATTACATTGATTATTTCCCCAATTAGAAGGACCCCTGTAAGAAGGCTGGTTTGGATACTGATTATAAGGGAAATTCCCAGCTTGTTTTTATCCCACATAGTTCAATTCTTCTTCTATTACGGCATTCTTCTTACTCAACCTTTTCAAGGTTGGGAGTTGACTACATTGACTGGTAGGATGTTCCCTATCACAAATCTGACAAATCTCTAATTTATCTAAAGGGCATTCTCTCAACAGATGCTTGTTTCTACACCTAGGACAATAGATGGAGAGTGGTTCAGTTGTTCTATTTTGATCAGTTGTTCTAGTTTTTCCCTAAATCCCATCTAATGTGGTATTTAATTGGACCAAAATATTTGTTTTTAGATTTGCAATCTCTTCCATTAACTGTCCTATTTCATTCTTCCCTTTGAAATTTTTGGATGATCTCACTCCATCTTGGGTTCTAGAATAGTTCTTGCAGAGTTATTCTATAGCAGGTATATCCATTTTGTTGATATTTCCTTTTCCCATTAGATCCAGTGTCTGTTTTGATTCTTTATCCAATCCTTTTACAAATAGGGTTCTAGCCAAAGAGTGATTTACTAGGTTGCCATACCTTCTCAAGGTGAAGTTAAACCTATCCACATAGTCTGCTAAGGTCTCTTCCTCCCCTTGTCTAATTTTAAACAATTCCTCATTTTTATTACTGACTCTATAGTAATCTTGGTACTTCCCTAAAAACTCTATTTCCATCTTATCCCAAGAATGAATAGAGTTCTGGGGTAAACCCATAAACCATCTCATTGCAGAATCTTTCAGGGTTGAAGGGAACAGTTTGAGTTTTTGGTTATCTGATCCATAATCATAAGTTTGGCATACTACTTTGAATTCAAACAAAAACTGATTTGGATCCTTAGAAGAAAGACCTCTAAAATTTGGCAAGTGTGCTGGTGAGATATTTTTCTTAGGAGCATTATCTCCAACAGCCAGAACAATGGGATATGAGAAGGTTCTTGAAGCCTGATTTTCCTCTTCTTCATGATTATCATTATTATCATCCATGTTTAGTACTGGTTCTTCTCCCTAAGGTTCTAGGAAATTAGGTTCTATCAAAGGATTTGCCTAAAACTTTTGTTGTAATTCTTGGATATAATCAATGAGTGGAAGATTTGGAGGACCTAAGGGATTATTGATTTGAGGTGCATCTTCTAAGGTAGGTTCTAGGTTTCTTTCTTCAACAAGATCTTGTGCCACCCCATTGCTTTCTCCTATAGCTTGTTGATGGGGTGTCTATTTTATGTATCTTCCTTTTGAATCTCTAGCTCTAACGATACAGATCTAACCTAAAAGTTGTTTAGCTAAGTTTCCTTATTAACACAATCATCCCCAACAATGGCACCAAAAATGACAAGGGGTCATTGTACCTCATCATTTAATCATATTTTAGATGTCAAAATCTAGGGCTATGTCCTCGGGCTATCTACAAATAGGGATTCTACAGTTACCAGTTTTCTCTAGCTAATTCTAATGACTTTTACTAATTTAAAGAGATTGATCTATCCACTTACAAAATGAATTCAAAGAATGCTGAAAACATAATTGAACAATAAATTACTCAAAGCAAATCTATAAACTGCAACATGCATCTATCTATCAAAATTAGTAAATATTTTATAAAGCAAAATTTGAAACAACAAAACAGTGGTACTAGCCTTCTACCTTGGTGGTGAGAGTGGGCCCTTGCTCCACACCCTTAAGGCCAAAGGCTAAAATATGGAATCAACACAAAAGAATAAGATCACAACTAAATTCGGTCCAATTCTATTCGCTTTGCATTCATAGAAATATTGCTATCCCAATTGAGATTACAGAAAATTAGAACAATAAAAGTCTCCCTTTTCTACTACTTCTGTAAGTATATATAAAATGAGTGATGACATATCACTTATCTTATCTACCAGTTCTTCTATGAGATGGTATCCATCTCTTTATTATACTAGTTGTCTAACTACAAAAAATAACCATGCAATAAAAATAGATTTGAGTGGAACAGAAGTCCACTCTTAATTCTAAGTTTGAGTCTTAATACATTTGGGCAACTAGGCCCTAAAAATATGGATATTAAATTAGTTTCATTAGTAACTCATGGAAAAACTTAAAAAGAGATAAAAACTCCCAGCAGTTAACTAAAGATGGCCTTTAATCACTCAGGTGATGATTTGAGTAATATGAGGGGTATCATGATCACTATTGAAAGTCATTGACCGACAGCTGTGTTGGAAATCTGCCCTGTTCTAAAGAGGTGCCAGAAATCTATGTCTCAGTCTGTAGCTTCAGAGATATGTCTATAGCTCCAGAGATATAATTGTGGCCTTCTTGCTCAGCTTCGAAGATGCTCCAGACTTCAATCCAGCTCTAGGAAGGCTCTTCCTCTTACTTCAAAACTTCTGATGTTGTGGTATTCTGGTATTGTCTCCGGAGATATTTAGGACTACCTCCAAAGATGTACAAAATTGTCATCCTGAACATCTACACCTGTTGATTCAAAAAGAGAAGTTTTTCTGCATATTTCCATCAATTCCATGCACATTAGTCCTTTAATCAGAAATCATGATCTTAAGTAATTTATTTTCAATTAATCATTATTTAGAACAATCTTGGTAGCCTATTCGGGTGTAGACATCAAGAAAGATGCGATCAGAAAGGAGAAAAAGAGAGGTAAAAAGATGTATTTTATGGGTGCTACTTGGCACTCATCAATTGGTACCTAGCCTCTCAACCTCCTCTATTGTTAGTTCATGCTTTGTGCCATCACCAAATACTAACTTTTTTTGGGTTTGGTTTTGTCCCTATCAACAATTACTTACACACCCAGACCAATTCATCAAGGCATCAAACCTAACATAAAAAATATGAGAAATTATAAAATCTGATTAAATAATACATTGAATAAATATTAGTCTAAAATATTAATATAGTATCAATAACATGAAAATATTGATCTTAAATCATTATGTTCATTAAACATTGATATGAAGTCATTATTATCAAAATGTTACTCCCAATATAATCTAATTTAATATTTATTTGATAATCAAAACATTCATCATTAGGAACATATAATATAATTAAGTCCAAACTATCAATTATTTTCTTATAAAACATGATTAATTTAAATCATAATATCTAAATTAATAATTAATGGATGCCTATGACTCCACTAAGTTGGAGAAGGTTTTTGACTTCGATTGTGTTCTTGTGGAATTTTCTTTAGGTGTTGTGGTTAGTGATGGCTTGTTGCAAGATTTTTGGCTTGTACTCCTTTACTCTAAAGTCACCTCCATCTTCCTCTCCAACATTTGGTGTAAGATGTAGAGTTTGTAGAGACACTAGCCTTTTCATATATTCTATGAGTATCTGGTCAATGGGGAGCGACTTAAGCCAACACTTGAAAATTACGATATATATGAGGGGGTGGCCTATTTTCTTTGGATCTTCTCTAGAATTCTCCCGCGGATACTTGTGTGTTTAACACTCTCCAAAAGGGGATTAGGTTTGGTTGCAGTAATGTGCTTAATTTAGTTCTGGAGATGCACAAATTCCAGCTGCCTCTAGGTTTTGATTCATGAGTGAAGGAGATTTCTAATGCTATTCACTTCCTACAAATGCATGCCCAATTGATGATTCTATTGATTCCCAGGTTTCTTTTGTTCTGGGTGTTTTTTTTGTCGTCTCTCTGGGTGGTTTGCTTCCTTCCATGCAGGGCTTAAATTTGACAGTTGTATAGTTGTATTTAACATTTTAATTGTAAAATACAATTGAAATTTTAAAAAGACTGCATCATATGAAAATAGAGATTTGGAACAAACTGTCAAAATTTATATAAGATTATGATGATATATATATTTGGTTTTTATATAATTTACTTATACTAAAGTATGTCATAGTATTTTAAAAGCACTATTGAATAGATAACTGTCATTAAAAAAAATTGCTTGACAGTTAAGGTTGACTGTCAAATTTAAGCCATGTTTCCATGGCCATTGGCCTCCTACAACTATGTATTTTTCATGTGCTTCCTACTCTGTAAATGTTGTAATCTTTCTTTCATGGTGGTCATTGTGCCCTATCTTGGCCGTTTTGGGCCCTCCATGGCGTATTTTTGGATTTTGTGTTTTTAATATAAATGGTATAAGGTGCTTTGCACATATCTTTTAAAAAATAATAATAATAATAATTAATGGGTCTTTACCATAAAATCCTTCAAGATTTTCCCCTAATGTTAGTCTTAGCCATAATGGAGAAACTGTAGGGTATTACGTTTGATAATTCAAGCATGAAATAAAAACACATCCAACTAAACAAACAAACATCTATAGTACTCAAATTTTTACCTTAGGAAGGTTGATAAGGGCAAGAAGGTGATGGAAGGACTCTCGAGGAGGTAGACTAGAAAGAGTGGTAATAGTTAGACTATTGGCGGTAGAATGAAGAGGTTCAGCACTCTGCTAGGAAGCGTCTGAAGAAAATTTTAGGTGAAGAGGCCATGGCAGGGTTTATTAATGTACTCGAGGGAAAATTAAGAACCCTATCCAAGTAGGGACTGGTTGGGATGACTCCTCAAGGTGGCTAAGGAAGTCAATGACAAGGAAGGTGTGAATGTGTGAGAATCTACATCACATCTTTTGTTGGACCCTGTCAACTCACGAGGGAGGTGAAATGTATTTAGTGTGGCCTAGTCGCTCATAGTTGCCATTATGCTATCAATTGTAGTATCTTCTATCTTGCTGCATGAGGACATGATAGAAGCATCCAAGTAGAATGAAGAGAACATGGAATTAGTGCTGGGTCATTTGCATGACGTGATGATAAGGGTATTAGAGACTAGAAAAGTGGTTGACGGGATTGCAAGAAAACTGAGGGTCCCAATTCCAAAATGTGCTCGACCTTCCTTTTCCTATGTGTGTGACAATGCAAGTGATGGTGTGGACTTGTTTGGTGAAGCAGAAGATTAGGTATTGTTTTGATAGTTTTCTATTTTGATAGTTGTGTTTTTGAGAGTGGGTCACTATAATTTGCCCCTCTCTAAATCCTATGTATTAAGAGTTGGGTAGGGATAATAAAACTCAGTTAGATTATGTTACAATTAGTTCCATTTCTATTTTGACAACCATATAGATGTGGCTTTGGTAGTCTAGGGGATGTTTACACAGTGATTAGTCTCTTTTTGATACTTAAAGATTTATGGGTTTATCCCATTATGAATGGGTCCCTAGTCCCATAAACCAGGGTTATATTATCAAAAACAAATTACACTGGGAATCTCCAAACAAAGGAGAAATTAGTTGGTAGCATGGATAACTTTAAGGAACCCCCAAAAAATATGTATAAAATCCTAGTGAATCTTAGCTAAGTGCCATAATTTTCCTGGCGAATCTTTCCTTTTTTTTGAAAAAAAATATTAATTTTCCTAGCGAATCTATGCACATTATTAGAAATTTTTAAAAAATCCTGGCGAATAGTAGCAAATGACAGACAAAAAAATAAATTACAATGGCGAATCCTTCCTTTAAAATTTTACATAGTGGGTCAGTGCAGTCCCCCCATATATTCTTTTATTTTTTATAATTCTAAAGCAGGGGCTCGAGGGTGGCCCAATTTCCTTTATGGGCCTTCTTCTTTCTCTCTAGAAACTTGACACATGCCTTCATCTCGCAGTAACGTGGGGGATCTTTGCTTTTGACAAGATTCTTCTGCGAGGCCACACTACTATTAGATCTTTTATCCCTGCGGCTCTCTTCTCTACCTGACACCTGGCAAAGCATCCTTCATTGATTCAGAATCATCGATCCTTTGGCTGTAAGCCCAAGCGACCTCGACACATGGCATCATTTCATGCCCAAGTGGCAGAAAGTGAGCCATTTCTCTTTAGGCTCTCCAGAAGCAAGCTAAGCCTTCCATGTGGCACAATCACGCAGCCACACACATAATCTTTCCCTTTTTCAAGATTCTTCTACACCATTGCATGGTTGTTAAATCTTTATCGATCCCACCTCCTTCCTTTATCCTATGACACTTGGCATGATTTGCATCATTCATCCAAGTCAACGATCATATGGCCAGAAGGCCATGACACAGTTTACAGGTGTCCTTACCTCGTAGCCACGCAGTAGGGATAATGATGTCACCTACAATGCTCTGTGGGCTTGCGACACACTACCATGTGGCACCTTCAAACCAAGACAAAGCACATGCACATAATGATAAGGTTGTTCTTAAAAGGGCACCGTGTTAGGTTCACGACTAAAGGGGGCTCAAAAAATTAAACTCGATCACTTAAAAGGGGTTTATTGAGAAGGCATTGGAACACATAAAAATTAAATATTTTAAAAATCCCAAAAATAAATTCCATGGATCGAATCCCACGGCCCAAAAGTAATTTCGGGCTCCTTTAAGCATGTGCCTTTTTAAAGGCATGCTGAGCCCAGAATTGCTTTTGGGTCGTGGGATTAGATCCTAATCCCATGACCCAAAAGCAATTCTGGGCTCAGCATGCCTTTAAAAAGGCACATGCTTAAATGACCCACAGAATTTAATTACAATCATTCGATTAAAATGGAAATCAATGGATATAAATAAAATACAGACCCCTATTCCATAATATAAGTAGGAATTTAATACACTAATGGTGAAATTGGTCCTCATACATAGTAAATAGTTTAATACTATTGGTGAATATGTAGGTGAATTAAAACATGCCTCCAAAATTTTAGGCAAATCACCGTTAGAACTGCATAGAATACTGTGGTGAAAATAATAATTATAATTGCCTCATAAGTAAATTGGTGGCAAATTGAAATGCATTTGACCTAAAATTTGAAAAATCTGGGCGAATTGGACCCCGCCACTTGCAATGTATTCGCCAAATCACAATTTAAAAATATAAACTATTCACTAATTGGCGAAGATTCGCCACTAAAAAATTCCCTAGTTTTTGACAAAGGAAAAATTAGTTGGTACTTTGATGTTGATATTGATGTCAGCTAAATAACAAATCTACCTAAATGTATAAGATAGAAAACAATCTACAGAGAGATAAAAATAATCTTGTTTTTGGTTACTTACTGTCAAGCTTCTTCTTCTACAACAACTAAATTCTCCTTTGTCTAATTATATACAATCAAAATATCTAACTTTTGAACCTTGCCAATGTCTTTGTCTTGCCTATAAAAATGCTTTGCAAGCATTTCACATGCATTGAAATCATCCTTGCATGATTTCGAACATCAAAAGTTCTGACTATTTATTTCCCATGTCAATTCCTTGCATTATCATGAAACCACTTGTTGATCCCAATTTTGGTTAAGGCACAAGCTTTGTCTTGCAAACCAATTTTGTCCAATAGGCCTAAGCTTTGACAAGATCACACAATGTGGTACCAGTTTTGAAGAATATAAAGGCATGAAAGAACCAATAAAGGACCTAATAGGTGGTGCAAGACAAAGGAGATCCTTCCTGCACTTAGCATGAAAGACCTGGATAATGGTCAGTGAAAGACCTCGACATTGGTCAACAAATGAACCACTCATAACAAGGTTGATCAATAAGTAGACAAAGGACGTGTGAATCTAGTAGTGCATTCAAAAGACCATTATCAACATTTGGAAGGGGTTTTCACGAATCTAGGGGGTGTGAGGCAAATAAAGCATGGAGCATAAATATAGGATATCATGAGAAAGTTTTTAGGTGCTCATGATAGTGACAAACTTGGGGAAGTTAAGAGGGTGGTTATTAGTTGTAATGAGTGACGGGCAATGCCCCACTAATATATATACCCCTCTTTTGGGTCTAGAAAAAGGGTTGTTTGTTGCTAGTTAAGAGTTTACCATTCTTGGTTGTTTCTCATAGAGAGTTTTGATGTAATGAAAAGATAAATATCATTACTTTTGTTGTCCAAGAGAATTGTGTGGAAAATAAAGCATGGAACCATTGTTATTACCATTTTAATGAATATAATGAGTGGTTGATGACTCACTTGTGTTAACATGTCTTTAAACTTATTATGTGTCTCTTTTCATTGATATGGTTATATGTATGATTCGAGTTGTCATGCTTTCCTTAACACCATTGCGACACATTGAAACCCAATGTGGACCAATTCACTCTCGTATCTCAGGTGAATGCTCAAGTTTAAATCCTTGAGTGATATGCTAGAACATAAGTATGGAGTGTCAAAAGGTACACCCAATGATTCCATGAGCTTGAGTGCCTAAACTACTTGTCTGGTGAGAAAAGTGCCCAAAGCTAACATTTTGGTTTCATTACCAAGACACATTACACTCTATTTCCATGATGGTGAAGGATGATGCTTTTCCTTTCACTATAAAACATTGAATGTTGGCTAGAATAGGTCAAAGACAAGTATGTGCACACGTACACAAGTAGAAATGATTGCACACCAAGGAAATGGGTGGAACAATATTTGTATGATGGTTTGTATGAGACTTTCTTTAGTGAGCTACCTACACATTTTCATGCATGGTTGGCATCTTATGCTTTAGATCGAGGTACAAACTTGGGCCAAAAATATCATTGGACAAAGGAGCACATTGAAAGATTGGTGATACTAGATACTACCTAGATCCATGTAGTTGACATTTGGTGGAGTAGAGTGATTTACAAATATACCCTAGAATACGTTGTCCTAATGTATTCTTTCCTTGAAGAAGCAGAGTTCTAGTTCCTTCAAGAGATGTGTGGATTCTGTATCAAACATCTTCTTCTTGAGATTAAGAAGCTTATAGTAGATATGGGTATTGAGAAACTCCAAATGGATGCCTAAACACCTACACACCTTAGCTACATAAAAGGTTAGAGACAGAAGGTGATTGGTGAAAGGTGAAGTGCAGCATGGATGGGCTCGATGATCATAAGATATGGCATCACAAGTATGAAGAAGCGTAACTAAGGGTTTTGGCTGGGAGAGACCCTAGGAAAAAGATAGAGTTGTAATCTAAATGTGTCAAGAGGACCCTAAGAGAAAGGGAATGGCGTGAGAATGAACCTTGTGGAATGGAAGGTTTCCTAGAAGAGACCACTAGCATGCCCCTACAATTGAGCTAGAAGATGATGTGGTTTCTAATAGCTTTGTAGGTCCCCAATCTCCACTTGATATGCATTCTCATGCATCTAGGTACATTGAATCAGAAGAGATTGTTGTGATAGAAGAAATTGATAGTGAAGATGATATTGCAGTGCATGATAGGACAACCGTGTACTAATTGACCCAATAGAAGCTATTGGTTGGCATGCCATTTGTTTTGAGAAAATTATTCCATATAGACTTTTAAAACCACCTGTACCAAGTACACAAGCACTTAGGATGATGGTCAGTGCTAGCACACCAATTGAGGGTACTAGCAGTATATCTTCAACCTAACCAATGACCACCTCGCTACCATAAGGATAACAACTGTGGTGACAGAAAGCACCACCTCTACTAGAACTTTTCCTCTTACAACTCAAAGTGTAGGGAACACAACCTCTAATGCAGGATAAACTTCAAGTACAATTAAACATGCACCTAGAAACATTGCCTTGCAATACTTCTATGAGAGAATACCATGGGGTGGAAAACGTGGCCAAGCATGTTCACAAATGTGAGCTAATCTAGCACATGAAAAGAGTCATTACTCCAAAAAGAAAGGCAAGTTAGTACACGATGTACAATCCACAATAGGTGATTGTGGATTATGACCAACTAAAGGATGCTTTATTAAAAGTATTTAATATCCCAGAGTTTTAATAATAGGATATCTTTTCTCTAAAAGACATTAAGCAAGAGCTGATTGAAAGTGTGTACATCTATGATGCCTGATTCAAAACCCTGATATCCAAATTGCCCTATGAGACTCATCATGTTTAGCATGCTCAATGGGTCATTGCAAGTTTTTTATTTCATTTCTGACGTGCCCTCTCACACAAGACTTTCATATATCCATGAAAAGCATTGAAGGTAGCACTTTGCAATGAAGCATTTGGGAGCATTCATACTAGGATCAACTTGTTCATAGAGGATCAACTTGTGGAAATGGTTACACAGTTAAAAAACTCACTACTAACAATTCCCATGATGTATGTAGTGGTTTTTGGTGTGTAGATTATGAGGTTGAAGGGCACACCAAGAGAAACTTCTCATAGAGGAGTGTGTGTGCCTTACTTAAATCTAGTGAAATGTGTAAGGAAGACCATGGTATGTAGAACTGTCCATTACTACAATGTGTCACCTAGATAAAAATGTCTTGCTATTACAAAATTTGTGATGGGAATACCCACAATACTAAGTACTGCAATATTATTAGCCATATCCATGTTCAACTAACACACTAGAACTTCACCTCGCAATAGTGGGAAACATATAGGAAGGATAGAGTGAAAGCATGTGACTAGGATGAGGGTGAGGAGGATGCATAGGTGGTAGATTCCCACCTCGAACCTATTACTAGTGTGGTTCCTTAGACCACTATCAACAAGATTGATTCACCTTTCCCACTTGTGCATACTATTGTTCCCTGATATTTATGCATTGCTATGACCAAAAATAAAAATGAGAAGAGTGCAAGCATGATCCAGATTGACCATATGCCACACACTAAGTGGAAGGTAAAGCTCATCATGCCCTTTGTTTATTTTGGGCCAAGAGTTAACATCACTACATGTAGCTCTATAGCCCACATACACACCACAAAAAATCATGTGGATGGCATAGGGTGTGAAGAACCACCACTTGTTGAGGGTTAACCCAATGGTCACTGATAGAAGGAAATCCTACATGAGACTATGAGTCTCATTTAGGAACTCCAAGGTGAAATTGAATTCTTGAAAGAGGAGGTGAAGCATGTCATCATGGTCAACACATCCCAAAAGTTGACAATGGTGAAAATGATGAGATCCATGAGATATTCCAAGTCTTGTGCATGGAAGGAATACTCATGTTAGATAATCTCAACAAGTCAAGCAATTGGCCATAGATAAAAAATTGGTGCATGCACATGATCGAGAGTTCAAATCCACCTAGAGTGCAAAGTATGATTGGGATATATTAGTTGACACAACCATTGATGGATGTCTAATTGAAGACATCCTAGTGGACACTGACTCTAAAGTCAATAGCCTAACAATTGATGCTTGGAACAAGATGGGGTGCCCAACAATTCAACCCTCCCCTCATGTTTTTCTCATGGATAATAATATGCATGCCCTACCTACTGGGGTTTTGCATGGAGCTACCATAAGTATACTGGGCATCCATTTGAAAGGAGACTTTGAGGTCATAGATTTGGCCAAAGAAGACAACTTCCTAGCCCTTCTGGGTAAACGGTGGTGCTACACCAATAATGTTGATCTATAGTTCAAAAGGTGCTATATCATCTTTAAAAATAACAATCAAAGAATAGTCATCCCTTTGGATAACAACTATAGGACACCCTATTTTGAATTTGTTTCCAATGGTGAGTATATCAACCATATCTATAACATCACTAGTCAAGGCATGGAATAGTTAGACTCTTCTTATGATGATATCTTGCATTAGGATGATGCCCATTCCATATCTAACACCACAAGTGCCACTTGTGATAATTAGGCACACATATCTTATGAGTTAGTTGGGTGGGATTGTGGAATTATTCAAGAAAATGAGTGCTCGATGGACATCCTAGGTCCAAAGACTTCCAAGGACGAAGTATGTGAGGTGTGTAGGAAAAGTGAACATTACCAACCCATCAAAAATATCAAGGGGATAGAAATATTCAAATTGTATTATGAGAAATGGAGATGTATTTTCCTTAGGGGGATGAGCACATGGCCACCTTGGTATACTCTCTCAAAGAGACTTTTGTGCGATGGTGGGTGACCCATTAAGCTATGCTACATACTTGGATTAAAGGACAATATTCTATGTACATAATGTCTGAAAGAAATAATTTGGCATGCCAGCTACCAAGCTATAGTGGCATCATCACATCCAAGGAACATATTTAAAGATGTGAAGTATCTTGGATGGCTGGAACATTGGTGATTCCCCCATCTCTATGGAAGCATGCCTTGTACTCTTCACTATGATTTTGGGCACATGTGTGGTATGTCAATTGTTAATTACAACTGTGAGGGTAAAATGGTGATCAATCAAATGAATAATAGATGACCCAAACATCAACAGAATAGTGAAACAAAGAAGATTCAAGTAAACAAAGCAATGAACAAACACAGCAAACCTCTTCCGTTTCGAAACTTCTGTTGTTCACCTATCATGAATCGTCCTTTCGCAGATGACATGAGCCCTCAGAGAGTGCAATCTTTTAAAGCTGTTTGAGGAAGTCGATGGTGAACGGCTATGGTGTGATATGCAATGAAGGTGAGCTCCAATGCAACAATGGTGATCTCAAGCTTGTAGATGACAAGTGGGTGCCAAAGGCACGCTGGTGATATTTCTGCAAAGTAACGATGTCAAAAGCCTGGATGAATAGAATGAAGGGATGAAGCTTCATTTATAGACTTGGAAGAATAGGAATCAACGGTTGAGAGGAGATATGAAGATCAACGGTTGACGATGGTTGAGGAATGTGCAACCAGTGGAAATGCGACAAGTGTCCCAGCTCCATCATGAAAGGGGGATGTGACAAAACTGATTGGAGAGTTAACTCCATTGACTGGTCTGTTAATAGAATTGACTGATCAGTTAGAAGAGTGGATTGTGGAACTGACTGGATTGATTGAGGATTTGACTCAACTGACAGGTTAGTTAACAGATTTGATTGATTGGTTAATTGACCTCTGATTGGAGAAGAAATAGGCCATGTGGGTGAGGGAAAATAAGGCAATTAAATATTAAATATATTTAATTACATGTGCAACCTGATGAGGTGGACAAGGTGAGGTGGAAAAGGTGAGGTGTAAAGGTGATGTGGAATTTTGAATTTAGAACTTTAGGATAGAGGAATTGGCTTAATTAAATAATTTATGATTATTTAATAATGAAGGACAAATAGAAGAATTTTAATTAAATAAATAGAATTTATTTAAATATGGGATAGTGAATTGATTAAATAAATTTAGAATATTTATTTAATTGGTAGAAGAATGGAATAAATATTTAGAATATTTATTTAGGATGATTTGTGTCATTTTTAGGCGTATACATTTTGCCCCTCTTTGATGCAATGCAATTTACAGCGTTGCTTCAAAGAATTTGATAGTCTGAATGATGATACATGCCCCAGTTTGCTCCTGGTACAGGTTAAATGACGATAGGATGCCCCCTCGGGAGATTAGACGAGAAAAACGGCGAAAGTTTTGGAGACGGACGATCTCACGACGAAGAAGGGGTGAGGATAGGTTGGAGGAAAAGGGACGCGGTCAGGGATGCGGGAAGAAAACAGGAGGAAAAACGGACACGGGAAGTAGTCACAGTCATCACCTAGCCAGAATTAGGGTTTGGAGGCTATAAATAGGAGCTGGGGCCACAAGAATAGTCATTTGCACACTTGGTTGATCTGGATTGGAGAAAGAGGGCTCAGAGCAAACTTAGAGCAGCATGGCAGCCAGAGCAGCAGATATACCACGCGAGGAGCACTGATTCGAGCGAGTCCGACGATTCGGGCGGCCAGCAGAGGTAGGACCCCCGGTATGTGCTTCGAAAAATTTCTCCTAGGGTTGATTTTAGGCGTCATAAATGCACGTAGAAAATAGGTGAAATAGATGTGCCGAAATGCAGAACCGCGCATATGCCTTGTGAAGCTGCGCTTTTGTATTTTCGCGGCGCATATGTCAGTTTCGGCGGCGCATGTGTAAAAGTTGCGCTTTTGTGTATTCTAGCTGCGCTTTCGTAATTTGGCGGCACTTTTGTATTTCCGCCGCGCATATGTGAAATGTAGCAGTGCATTTGATAAAGTTGCGCAAATGTGGATTCTTGCGGCGCATGCGTAATTTCACGGCGCATGCATGGAGTTCTGCGGCGCATCTGTTAGAACGGCGCATACGTGCATTGAAGCGGTGCATATGCATTTCGCGGCGCATATGTTGCTTCCTGTGGCGCATATACCAGAAACGGCGCTTTTACCACCTGTAGTGGCGCATTTGCTTGGAATGGCAAATTACTTAGCCAAATTGATTCAATTAGCGTCCTGTTTGACGCAGGAATCGATGAGCTATCTCCGAGATTGCAGGAATCTAGTCAAGAGATGTAGTGTGCTGTATTGATCAATTTGAAATGCTAAGTTTAGTTGATATAGTGCAGTAGATATGTTGAGTATGGTATATGCAGCTTGAGACTGACGCCTTGCTTTGCGTGCTTGCAGGAGGAGATACGAGAGACGCTGCAGTCGAGGGAGACATTCCCTATGCCTCTATTGCAGTGATATATGCTGACGGAGGCTGACAGAGTGGCACTTGGTGCCATGGGCTTGGATTACGTTTGCTTCATGCCTGAGGTGCGGGCGAACAGAGGACTACTGACAGCTGTCGTGGAGAGATTCCACAGCGAGGACGGGACCTTCCACTTCCCTACTGGAGAGATGACCGTGATGCTAGAGGATGTCTACAGGATACTGCACTTGCCCGTAGTAGGCGAGTTAGTGGAGTATGACGCACAGCGGGACGCGGGACTTGCTAAGTGTCAGCGAGTATTTGATGATCCCGAGCTAGTGGGACAGGTCATCCCGTGGCAGGATATCTATGACTGTTATGACTACTTCCCTGGGATAGTTGCTGGACTGATTGGGGGCGTTGTATGCCCGGACAGGAGATCGCATGGGTTCCCCATTGGATGGGGCAGGATCATGGAGCGGATGCTGACTGAGGGCACTTGATATGCGTGGGGACCCTGCGTGCTGGCCCACCTTTATCATGACATGCATCAGGTGGTGTACCACCGCAGCACGAGTCTATCGGCTGGGGCGTTGCTGTTACAGTTCTGGCTGTGGGAGCACATAGCGGTGACCAGGCCGATGTGCGTCTTTGCTAGGTAGAGAGGAGAGCCATACAACTATGGCTATGCAGGAGTGATTTCCCAGCACAGGCTGGGGAAGCTAGAGTATTGGAGGCACACGTTGGATGGGGTAGATGTGGTCGTCTGGCGACCATATCTGGACTGCAGAGCCCTGGGATGATGAGGGAGATGAGCTGCCTTACTGCTTCTAGACCAGGTGGTTGATAGGCTGGACACGGCACATACTGGAGAGACAGATGGTGGGCCGAGTGTTGAGACAGTTCGGCAGGAGACAGGGCATGCCACAGGGACAGGCCATGTTTGCACGGACACATGCAGAGAGGGTCCGATGGGGGCCGATGGCTTCTTATGAGGAGGCTTTGGCAGAGTTCCAACAGTTGCCTTATGTGGCATGGGACATGCGGAGAGAGATAGCAGATGCGGGGGTCACACAGGAGTACGAGGACTAGATCACTGCACATCCTTTCCTGAGATATTCAGGACCCAGCATGCTGGTGCCTCGTATTGACGAGGCAGACTCAGAGGAGGAGGGAGAGGCTAGCCTAGGTCGGAGGGGAGCTAGAGGAGGATGAGGACGATGAGGTGGCCGAGCTGCAGAGAGGCCGAGGCAGCGGAGGAGGATAGATCAGGCTGGGCAGGTAGTGCCAGGATAGGCGGAGGCACAGCAGCAGGTGCCTCAGCAGGCACAGATGCCACCACCCCAGCAGGTACCACAGCAGCAGGTGCCACAGCCACAGGTGCCCCAACAGCAGGTACCACAGCAGCAGGTGCCCCAGCAGTAGGGGCTAGGACAGGCAGAGGCAGCACAGGGGCCAGTGCAGGGTGAGGCTCATGAGAGGACCATAGCCAGCCTGAGGGGATAGGTGCGAGAGCTGCAGGCACAGCTGAGGAGAGTGGAGAGGAGGTGAGATACAGACGTAGCAGTGATCGCTGGTTTGACTCGCGAGCGAGACATGGCAGACGCACGGGTACACCTTATCCGTGTAGAGCGGGATACTGCAGTGGCCGCCATGGGGACAGATGCAGTGAGTTCATTTTTGGTTGGGCAGGTGCAGCAGGCACAGGCACAGGTAGGCCAGTTGCAGACGTAGTTGGCACAGGCACAGACAGACCTAGCCAGAGCGCAGTCACAGGCTCAGTACTACCGAGGTTTGTACCATGGTGCCGTGGCATCGAGCCAGAGGGCAGGGAGCTTCAGGAGTCAGTCTGGGGTGGCTCACAGAGCGGGTCCCTCATAGTCAGGGGCATCCGTGATGGGACCCCAGCAGTCAGGAGCTGGCAGCGGTGGCCCACAGCAGCAGGGGTAGACACAGACCAGATTTTGGGCATTTTGGGACATGTATCACCGTCCATTTGGATGTATATTGTATATGACACTTTGAGTTTGAGAGAGATGGTGATATTGTACATTTGGACCTCTTTTATATGATAGTATATATGATGATGCAGCTTTGTGTATCTATTGCATGTGTTATGAGATGGTGAATTACTTCTACTGTATGATGTGATCTATTGCATAGTTAGATGGTCTATCTGATGTTATATGAGATACATTTTGATATGCGGCTATGTGATGTCTATATGTTTTAATGTTACAAATGTATGCCAAATGTGAGATGACTTATATGTGATGATGCAACTGTGTACGTGATGTCTATATGATCTAATGCAAATGTGTGGATATGGAACATGATTTCTATGTTATGATGAAACTAATATGTGATGTCTAAATGAGCTAATGCAAATGTGTGTGTATGGAACATGATTTCTATGTTATGATGCTGCATAGATATATGAGATGCTACTGGATGTTTATATGATGTAATGCTTTGAATGTATGCAGTTGTAACATGAGTACTATGTGGTGATGTAACTATATATGTGATGCACTTAGCTATGTTGTTTTGTGGTTTTCTGTGCTTTTGAGATGTGATGCGATGCAGATGTATTCGTGACCTAATGCATTGGATGGTGGACTTGACTAGCCTAATCATGTGCATGACTAGTCCTACGAATGATATGATATGCTCCTATATGCCTTGTTTTTGTGATGTCCAAATGTACTCTATCGACATAAGAATGACATGATGGATAGAAGAATGGTTGTGATAGAATGACCTAGAAACTTTTCTTGATATCGTTACTCTGCATAGTTCAAATAATGAGGATTGTATGGATGTGTATATGGATATAGGACGGATGCTTTGCTTTTAGATTGCTTTATGTCATCATTGGGCATTTTGTTTTTGGTACTTTTCTGAAATGTTGTAAGTGAATACAAGCATCGAGGTATAATTGAACCGAGATGACTTGAGTACCGCTTACATGGATTGTGATTTAGCAAGTTAATACAAGCATCTAGTCAAAATTGAATCTAGATGACCTAAGTACTTCTTGCGCTTCAACAAGCAAGGATTGCCCTCGTTCCTGTAAGACCTTTGATGTCCTCGATGATCTTTTGCCGATCATGTCCTTAGACAAGGCTTCACATTACTAAAGTTTAATCCACAAACAACAAACAAAGAAAGTAATCATGCCCCCATCATAGCATCTCTAGCTTTTGGCATCCTTGAGTAGCATAGGACGGTATGATAGCAAAAATCAAGACTCTATAACTTAACCCTAGGCTCCAATCTACAAAGCATATTTGCGTTGATATGTGTTTATTTCTTGCTTTAATTTGCATAAAATCATTCAGAAGACCTTGGGTATTTGCTTTGCATTGGATAGGTTAAGATGCTCATAGTCAAGATTTCTACTTGAAGCGCGGGTTTTTTTTTTTTTTGCTTGCATTTGCTTGCTTGATGAGAAGGTTGCACAATCCTTATTGAGAAGACGGACCCTAAGGGACTGACCTAGTGCCTCAGGGGCTCATTGCTAAATGGCCTTGCCTACGTGACGACGCAGAGGCAACGTAGTTCGGGGGAAACCCTAATGGACCATGGATGGACTAGAAGAAAGACGACAAGGATGAAGACAAGAAAGGGAGACGAATGGGACCTTGGGAGAGATGGAAGCCTCGGGGGCACATTAGAATAATGGCCTTGCCTACGTGACGTCGCAGAGGCGACGTAATTCACAGATTCGGACCATAGACACTGACGAGAGACACTACACTAGGCTTACATTGAGGAGACGGTATGGGACAAAACCTTGGTCGACAAGGCCACAAGGTGAGTATCAAGCCATGATAGGTAACTGTCAAGTGTTTATTGTGGGATGGATATGGGTCGAATGGGGAAAATAGAGGGAGAATGGGCTCAAGGTGATTGGATTCCCAAAGATGGAGAATGCGGTTTGTCACAAGTAACGCCTGTTTACCAGGTTTTCATCACTTGCTTTTATTTGCACGAGAAGCTAGAAAGTAACATGGCGCCTGATTGCCAGGTTTTCCTCATGATACCTATCCAAGGCGCCTGTTTGCTAGGTTTTCACCAAAGGACGATTTTTTTTGTATGCTTTCTATTTTTTTCTAATTTTTTTTTTTTTTGTATGTTCTCTTTATAACTTTTTTTTTTATTTTTTTGATTTTTGACTTTATTGTGCCCCTTGCATTGGGGTTCTCTTAAGTATAGAACCGGCGAAGGTGCATGCTGTTGATTGGATCATCAAACAACTCACCTTCTGATGTGGCCAACTGATATGCCCCCAATCCGTAAGCCGCTACAATTACATAGGGTCCAAGCCAGTTAGGCTCGAACTTACCTTTCTTTTCTCTGTCCTGCTGATTGCGAGGGTTCTCTTTTAGGACGAGGTCCCCAACCTTGAAGCATCTTGGTCTAACCTTGTGGTTGTAGCTTCTTGACATCATCTGTTGATAGGCTTTGAGATGGTCAAAAGCTTTTTGGTGCCTTTCCTCTAGCAGTTCTAGCTCTTGTAGTCTGGAGACTCTGTACTCTTTGTCTGATATGAGACCTTTCAATGACACCCGAAGGGATGGGAGTTCGACCTCAATGGGAAGGATGGCTTCGGAACCATAGACGAGGGCGTAGGGTGTAGCACCTGTGGGAGTGCGTATGCTAGTTCTATAGGCCCACAGAGCGGGATTGAGTTGGATGTGCCAATCGCGACCAGCTTCATTGACAGTCTTCTTTAGGATTTTCAGAATGGTTTTGTTCGATGCCTCAGCTTGGCCGTTACCTTGGGGATAGTATGGAGTGGAGAAACGATGTTGGATTTTAAAATGCTCACAAAGTTCCTGGACATCCTGATTTTTGAAGGGTCTCCCGTTATCCGTTATGATGGATGAAGGGATGCCATATCGGCAGATAATGTAATTCAGAATGAAAGAGGAAATTTGCTTTCCTATGACGGTTGATAGGGGAACGGCTTCAATCCACTTTGTAAAGTACTCAGTGGCGGTTATGATGAATTTATGGCCGTTGGAAGAAGGCAGATGAAGCTTTCCCATAAGGTCAAGTCCCCACTGGCAAAAGGGCCAGGGTGTCGTTAGAGGTCTCAACTCCTGAGCAGGTGCATGAATCAGGTTCCCATGTATCTGGCACTGTTTGCACTTTTTGACGAACTGATATGAATCCATTTTCATATTGGGCCAGTAATAACCCAAACGCATGAGTTTCTTAGCTAAGGAAGGACCGCTGGAGTGTGTTCCACAGATCCCTTCATGCATGTCTCGCAAGGCCGTTACAGATTCTTCTTGTTCTAGACAACGGAGTAAAGTACCATCCAGACCACGTCGGTAAAGGGTATTGGCGATAATGGTGTAACGGGAGGCTTGTCAGATGAAAGTTCATTTTTGGTTGGAAGAGAGGTCCAAAGGAAGGATATTGTCCTTGAGGTAAGTGTAGGCCTTACCGTACCAAGGCGAATCAGATCCTACTAGGTGGCAAATGGAATGGGTTTTGAGGAGATCATAAGCCGGTTGTCGAATTGTTTCTACTAAGAACTCATACCGTGACTCATGTTCAGGTATCTCAAGAAGAGAGGCTATGGTCACCATTGCATCGGCTACTTTGTTCTCTATCCTGGGTATTTACTCAAATGAGATGGTCCCAAAATGTGCTTTGAGGTCGTCGACCATCCGTTTGTATGGGATGAGCTTCTCATCTTTGGTCTGATACTCATCGTTGACCTGGTTTATGACAAGCTGAGAATCACCGTAGACACATAGTGCTTGGATTTTCCACTCAGTGGCCATCTTGAGACCAATTACCAAAGCCTCATACTCCGCTATATTGTTAGTGCATGGAAATAACAACCTGTAGGACTTTGGAATTGTGTCGCCTTGGGCAGTGATAAACAAGATACCTGCCCCCGATCCATGGTTGGTGTAAGACCCGTCGAAGTAGAGTTTCCAAGGAGATGTTGACAGAGTGAATAAAGACTCATCGGGGAACTCAAACTGCATTGGTGAAGTGTCCTGTAATGGTGCCTCAGCTAGTTGGTCAGCGATGATTTGCCCCTTGATGGCTTTTCTGTCCACATACTCTATATCATATTCGCTAAGAAGCATAACCCATTTGGCTAGTCGACCTGTGAGAGCTGCTTTGCTGAGAAGATATTTTAGTGGGTCGATCTTGGCAATGAGTTTGACAGGATGTGCCAACATGTAGTGTCAGAGTTTTTGTGAGGCAAAAACCACCGCAAGGCATGAACTTTCCACCTGTGAGTACTGCAACTCGTAGCCCACTAAGGTTCGACTGATGTAGTACACAGCTCTTTCCTTGTTCTCATAGTCTTGCTGCGCTAGGAGAGCCCCAAGAGCAGTAGGTGTAGCAGATATGTAGAGAATCAAAGGTTTTCCTTGGATCGGAGGCATGAGTATAGGAGGATTCATGAGGTACTCCTTGAGCTTGTTGAATGCCTCTTCACACTTCTCATCCCATTTAAATGGAACGTTCTTATGTAGGAGATGGCTGAAAGGATGGCACTTGTCTGCCAGCTGTGAGATGAACCTACGGATGGCCTGTAGCTTGCCCTATAAGGATCTCAACTGTGTTAGAGTTTTGGGTGGAGGCATGTCCATGATTGCTTTGACCTTGGCCGGGTCTACCTCTATGCCGTTTGCTGACACGATGAAGCCTAGCAGCTTGCCTGATGTGACCCCAAACACACATTTCTTCGGGTTCAGTTTTACTTGGAATTGATCCAATCGTTGGAAGACTTTTTCTAATGTGTCCAAGTGTGAGTCCCTGGTGAGTGATTTTGCCAAGATATCGTCAACATAGTCCTCCATAGTCACATGCATCATGTCATGAAATATAGTTGTCATGGCCCGCTGATATGTAGCACCTGCATTTTTCAGCCCAAATGGCATGACATTCCAGCAAAAGGTACCCCATGGACAAGTGAAAGCTATTTTGTGTTGATCCTCAGGTGCTATTTTGATTTGGTTATACCCGGAGAATCCGTCCATGAGTGATAACATTGTATGTCCTGCTGTAAGGTCGACTATGATGTCTATGTTTGGCAACGGAAAGTCATCTTTGCGGCACGCCTTGTTTAAGTCTCGAAAATCATTGCATAGTCGAACTCGGCCATCCGGTTTAGATACTGGCACAATGTTTGATATCCATTCAGGATAGTCTATGGCTCTGATGAACCCCACATCTAGCAATTTCTTGAGTTCTTCCTTGACCAGAAGGGCTATATGAGGATGCAACTTTCTTAGTTTTTGCTTTACGGGCTTCACCCCTGGATCCAATGGCAAGTGATGTAGGATCAGGTTTGGGTCCAAACCTGGCATGTCGGCATATGACCAAGCAAAGCTGCCTCTCTTCTTTTTAAAGAATGGTACAAACCTGGTTTTCTCAGGTGGCGTGAGAGATTTTGCAAAGTGGATAATCTTAGGCTGCTCTTTGGTTCCAATGTTCACTGGCTCTGTTGGCTCCACCACGATCTGTGACCTTTCTTGATACATATCACTTGGGAGGGTGTCAAGCATTCCATCGTCAGGTGCCACAGTTGGGTTTTCACCTTCAGATATGTCTTTTCTTTTTACTGTTTTATGATCTGACACTGCCGCACGGCGGTTTTCACCGTCAGATCCCTTTTTGATCTTTATATTTTTGCGACTAGAAGGCTTGGCACCCTCCCCGAAGTAAGCTACAGTATTAAGTTCGATAGCGAAACTGGCTTTATGATCCCCTTTTGGTAAGTGATCTCTAAGTCCCATATAGTCAATGTAGGCATCATCGTTCTAGAACATATCTAATTGGGGGGTTCCTTGCAGATCCTAGTCAATAAGCTCAGGGTGCAAGAGGGGAAGGGAGTCGGATGAAAGACCTGATTCATTGATAGTGTGGATGGAAATACTAGGAGCATAGGTGGGGGTAGTGTTCTGGGGGGTACTTTCCTCCAAGTTGTTTATCGCAATGGAATCGAAACTTTCCTCGAAAGCCATACTCTCAGGGAGGGGCAAATCAGACTCCAGTGGTCTGTCCCGTTGCGTTTGTCTCTCATGGTAAGGGCTAAGAGTTTGGATGGTGTCAACCTCTTTATCGTCGTAGGAGTGCTCCGTTAGCTCTTCCCACTCATACTCATTGGAATCATCTGAATCTGTGTCACTGTCCACTTGGAGTGTTTGGATTGTCTCCACAAGACAGGCATTTTCCTTGGCTTTACCCTTGCCTTTGTATCCCAAGCCAGTGGTGTTTCTAGCCGAAGAGGAGGAAGAAGGTTGTATAGGTTCGATGATCCCTTCTTTTCTGAGGCCGATAGGGCCTTGTCCTTCATATCCCATCCTATGCAAGATGGTCTCACCTCGTCCATAAAGTTCTGTAGGGAGTCTGGGTGAATCTTGGGGTGTGTTTTCTTCTTCGGCATAAAGCCATTGCAAGAGATCTCGCTCCTCTGATTCATCGGATAAGGTCCCCCATTTTACAAAGGGGTTTGCGGGAGTTATAGGAGGAGCAGAGGGCTTTGGAAAATGCCTGGGTTGATGCTTGGGCTGGCCAAAGGAGCAAGGAGACAAGGGCATTCTTGCAAGGTTGAGGTTGTGCTCAATCTGGTATTCCCCCACGCCATTTTCTTTTATGGTGATTTTCATTGGTTTAGGCCGTGAGGAGGAGGCTTCAGTGGAATGGTCCTGTTGTGGGGTAGGGGAAATGTGGGCTCGATTGTTGGGTATGACACATTCAGGTTTTGCTTGGAAAGAATTGCAGTGTTGGTAGGGATCAGGGTCGCCTTGAATGGTAACCTGCTTGCCGTTGTGCGGGAATTTAATGCACTGATGGTAGGTTGAGGGGACAACCTTCATGGCATGGATCCATGGTCTCCCTAGTAAGATATTATAAGCAAGCTCTCGATCAAGGACTTGGCACACCACATCTTTGATTACCGGTCCAACTTGAATAGGTAGGACAACCGTGCCTTTTGTTGTTCTCTCTTCCTCGTCATAGGCCTTTATGGTAATCTTCCTCCATGGATCAACTGCCTGTTCAGAGAACCCCAATGCAAGGACTAGCTTCAAAGTGCAAATATTCAAACCGGCACCCCCATCAATGAGAACCCTCTTGATGCGGTGCTTGTGTATGAATGCGACAATGTGTAGGGGAGTGTTGTGGGGTTGAGATACGAAAAGGTCATCTTGCTCAGTAAATGATATGGAAGGGGAGGATGTCAGATTGCCAACCATGGTTTGAAACTTCTCTTGGGCCAGGTTAGTGGGGATAGTAGTTTCCACTAAGGCTTTCTTGAGAATCTCCTTATGAGAAGGAGATAGACGCAAGAGCTCCAATATAGAAATGTGAGCTGGGGTTTTCTGTAACTGGTCGATGACATTGTATGGACAGGAGTTAGACGGAGATGGCGACGACCTTGGAGGGGTGGTATTGATCGTGACTTTACCACTGCAGGTAATTATACTACAACCAGTTCTGTTAGGTCCTGGTTGTTGGTTGGGGGAGATGACATCGACCTGCGGAAGATGTTCTGAAATGCAGTTAATGGTGTACTCAAATGGAACGCTTGCATAGTTAGCATTACTCGACCCGCTGTTCTGATTTGGCCAGTTGTGATTGTTGTCGTTATTGGGATTGCCATTGGAGTTGTTGCCGTTGTGACCATTGTTGTAGTTGTGACCATTGTTGTTGTTGTGACCGCTGTTGTGATTGTTGTTATACGGCCTGTTGTGATTTAGAAGAGGATCCCGGTAGGCCACATGAGATTCATTGGAGGTATGCTGTTGTGTTCCTCCCTGAATTTGATCCAGTATATCCTGTATGACATTCTTAAGACGGATGCAATTATTGGTTGTGTGCCCCCTGCCTCGATGATACTCGCAATAGTCTGTGTCCTTCCAATAGGGAGGTTTGACTATAGGCTCATAGTCACTTGTTGGCGGTAGAGAAATTTCATTGTTAGCCAACAACTTTCTGAGGGCCGATTCTTGAGATTCTCCTAACGATGTGAATTTCCTCCTTGGATTTGAATTGAACCAAGGTCTAGGTTCCCGAGGGGGTGGCTTGTTGAGTGCACCGTTATTTGCTTCTTCCTTAAGAGTGAATATGGGTTGTTGTTTAGGGGCTGCCGCCTTGGCATCCACTACTCCATCGTTGACCACATTCTTGTTCTTGGTCCAAAACTTTGACTTGTCAGTTGTGTAATTGGAAGGAGGTGTGTCCTTGTAGAGCTTGAGAGTTCCTTTAGCGATCATAGCTTTCTCAATGAATAGCCCCATTTCAATGACTTTGGCGAATGAGGTAGGGCATTGTATCTGAATCTGATAGCTAAGATCGGGATTCATATTGTGGACAAACATTTCCAATAGTTGTTTCTCAGGCATGTCGTAAGAACACTTACTAGCTAGTTGTCTCCATCGTTGTAAGAAGGTGGCGAAAGACTCACCACCCTTTTGTTTGGTGTTGCATAGGTCTAGCATAGATACCTCATGTTCTATGTTGTAAGAGAAGTGCGTTATGAATTTATTGACAAGTTCATCAAAAGTTTTGATTCCTGGTGGGAGATGCGAGAACCACTCCATAGCTTGACCTCCTAAAGATCTTGGGAACAGTCTCATTAAGTAGGTCTCGTTGTGAGCTACTTCTAGACATGCTGCAGTGAATTCCCTGATATGATCTCTAGGGTCCCCCTTCCCTTTGTATTTGTCAAATTTCGGAATTCCGAACTGATAGGGGAATGGTTTCATGACCAAACTTCTGTCAAAGGGGTATGGTGCTATATCTTCCAAGGAGTAGTTCTTGGAACTTGTGCCGATCTTAAGGTTGGAGATTTCTAGCTTTAGACTCTCAATTTGTTGTCTCACATCCGCCATAGGAACATTTTGAGCTATGGGTTGTTTTCCTCTCTCATTGGCATGGGGGACCGTGTCATTTGTGCCTCTCTCATGTTCATTGTCTGCATTTTCCATGATGGAGCTAATGTCAAAGTCTATGGGGAGTTTGATTCCGAGACTAGCAAGATGATGGAAATATTTGGTGGGGTCCTCAAGGAGCACTTTCTCCACTAGGCGTTGGAATTTGCTATCTTGCATGTGTGCCACTAATTCTTCATGAGAAATTTCTTCATCATCATCACGTGGTGGGGCGATGTGATCGGATGAGTCGGCCATTTCAATTAGCTTGTTGTACTGGGATCGAGTAAGAACCATGCAAGGTGGGGTGGGATGAAGTGGACTAGGATTAGAAATTTTGGCAAGGTGCCGACTAAGACTGTAATGAATGGGGTATCTAGGACAAGATTTGGACAAAGGGTTCTCTCGCTTAATGACTTCAGGCAAGACGGTTGACACAAGACTCTAGCCACTAGCAAGGGTAGTCGATACCAGTCTTACTGCGTAGGGCTTAGTCGTTCAACAAGACTACTAGCAAAAGGTACTGTGACCTACTAGGCTTACGTGAATTCACTAATGAAACAAAGAAGGACCTATGTCGAATCGGTATGGGACAGAATGACGTTGGGGCAAGAGTGACTAGGATAGAAGGTGACTGGGACAACTGACGAAAGAGAGAGAATTGGGTGAAATGGATGAAAATTGACTGCAAGGTTGATTCTGACCTCAGAAAATGAAACTAGGCTGAAATGGGTACTTTGAACAGTTGATGAAAATTTCTCAAAAATAGGGCGGATGTTCACTGTCACACATGCGCAGAAACAGATGCGCAGCAAGAATGGGTAAATGCGTCGTAAGTCGCTGTAAAAGCGCGGTTCTGGTGAAGCACGTATGCGCAGTAACAGTACGTAAATGCGCAGCAGAAAAGTATATGCGCAGCAAGTCGGTGTATAAGCGCAGCGAGTCGCTGTAAAAGTGCAGCCAAAAAGTGTATATGCGCAGCAGAAAGGTATGTATGCGCAGCCAGTCGGTACAAAAGCGCAGCAAGTCGCTGTGTATGCGCAGCAGAAAAGTGTATATGCACAGTTCTGGTATTTTTTGCAAAAAAAAAATTTAGATTTTTCTCTGTTTTTGGTATTCTTTGGCTGGAAAAAGGTCTTCTTGATCTGATATTATGAATTAATTTAGCAAGAAAACACAGCAAGCACAAAGAGTATTTTGTAGTTTTCCATTGTTTTTGTAGTTTTTCGACTCTATTTTGGACAAAAGCAAGCACAAAATCCTAGGCGAGAAATGGATTATAAGGGATTTGGGCCACTAAAACAAGAGGTATTTAATTCGGGCAACCGTTCAAGTGGTTACACGTGCGGCGGTGCTACTCTCCGTTATGGAGTCTCCCAACCTCAAAGGGTTACGCCTGAGAGGGTTTTGGGGGAGGTTGGCCGTCGGTGTAACATAACAGCACTCGTTGCAGGAGGTTTTCACCTCAAGCACAATTTATTTTAAGTGGCTCGGTAGGGCTTGGCGTTAGCCTGTTACCACTCAGGGTCGTTCCCGCTTGGACAAGCGTGCATCCAAGGGCAGGCCCCTCCTAAAGGTTAAACAAATAGAATGACAAGTCTGGCACTCTGATCACCCAGAAGAGGGGAGAGCATAAGCCTATTGTCATTCGCAAGCACAGAATACACTGATTAATCCACCTTAGTTAAAAGATAAAAACTAAATGGGCTAATCTACTCAAACAGAACTTTGAAGTGATTTCAGCAATATTGCAGTGGTTCAGTTTTAAATCCCAGAAAGTAGTAGTGAGTTCAATTTTAAATCCACGTTGCACGAGATTGTTAACTTTGAAATTCAGGTCTCACGATATAGCAATGGTTCATTTTAACTGCAAGATCAGTGATGAGTTCAATTTTAAAACCGCAAAGCACGAGATTGTTAACTTTGAAATTCAGGTCTCACGATATAGCAATGGTTCATTTTAACTGCAAGATCAGTGATGAGTTCAATTTTAAAACCGCGAAGCACGAGATTGTTAACTTTGAAATTCAGGTCTCACGATATAGCAATGGTTCATTTTACCTTCAAGATCAGTGATGAGTTCAATTTTAAATCTCAGATAGCAATAACTTTGAAGGTGTTTGTAATGCAAGCATGAAATAAACCAGTTACTTCCTCCCTAATTAGGACTAGATGAAGATTTGTAATGAACAACCATTTTACTCTTTCCCAGAAAATGAAAGGTGACCTAATTAGATGCAACTACATGTAACTAAACCCGAGCCTACCCTGCAAAACCACTCCAACAAACACCTGCAAAGGGGTTAACGTTAGCAAAATCTTCTAGAAAAGTATTAAAACTTGAGTCTGTTACAAATGCGCAGCTTCAGTGATCAGATGCGCAGAAATGATCAACAGAAGCGCAGCACTAACGAATGCACTGCAAGATTGAACGTATGCACGGTTAAAATGAATATATGCGCAGTTTTAATGGATGCGCAGCAACAGTCTTCAGAAGCACTGTAACAGTCAACAGATGCGCAGTTATAACCTATGCGCCGTAACAGTGCGCAAAAGCGCCGCAGATATACACAGATGCGCAAAAAGAATAAATGCGCCAGAACAGTCTTTATATGCGCCGTGGAAATAAACAGATGCACCGAAAGAACCTGTGCGTGACTCTGCGTGACCTGTACAGAACCTGCCTTCAAAAAAGCTCAAAAATGGTGAAATAAAGGGGCAACGGCCCCACGGTGGGTGCCAAAAATGTGAGGGTAAAATGGTGATCAATCAAATGAATAATAGATGACCCAAACATCAACAGAATAGTGAAGCAAAGAAGATTCAAGTAAACAAAGCAATGAACAAACACAGCAAACCTCTTCCGTTTAGAAACTTCTGTTGTTCGCCTATCACGAATCGTCCTTTCGCAGATGAGATGAGCCCTCAGAGAGTGCAATCTTTTAAAGCTGTTTGAGGAAGTCGATGGTGAACGGCTATGGTGTGATATGCAATGAAGGTGAGCTCCAATGCAACAATGGTGATCTCAAGCTTGTAGATGACAAGTGGGTGCCAAAGGCGCGCTGGTGATATTTCTGCAGAGTAACGATGTCAAAAGCCTGGATGAATAGAATGAAGGGATGAAGCTTCATTTATAGACTTGGAAGAATAGGAATCAACGGTTGAGAGGAGATATGAAGATCAACGGTTGAGGATGGTTGAGGAATGTGCAACTAGTGGAAATGCGACAAGTGTCCCAGCTCCATCATGAAAGGGGGGATGTGACAAAACTGATTGGAGAGTTAACTCCATTGATTGGTCTGTTAACAGAATTGACTGATCAGTTAGAAGAGTGGATTGTGGAACTAACTGGATTGATTGAGGATTTGACTCAACTGACAGGTTAGTTAACAGATTTGATTGATTGGTTAACTGACCTCTGATTGGAGAAGAAATAGGCCATGTGGGTGAGGGAAAATAAGGCAATTAAATATTAAATATATTTAATTACATGTGCAACCTGATGAGGTGGACAAGGTGAGGTGGAAAAGGTGAGGTGTAAAGGTGATGTGGAATTTTGAATTTAGAACTTTAGGATAGAGGAATTAGGCTTAATTAAATAATTTATGATTATTTAATTGTGAAGGACAAATAGAAGAATTTTAATTAAATAAATAGAATTTATTTAATTATGGGATAGTGAATTGATTAAATAAATTTAGAATATTTATTTAATTGGTAGAAGAATGGAATAAATATTTAGAATATTTATTTAGGATGATTTGTGTCATTTTTAGGCATATACAACAACAAGAGATTATCAATTGGGAGGACCTAAAGTTTTCTTTTATTCACACCTTTTCTTTCTCTTCCCCTTCAAGATGACTACATCAATCTCTTCAGTGGATTAGGCATGCAATCATGGGAGATGATGCAAACATGGAAGAGCACGTATCCAAAATATACAAAGGGAAAGGTATGTCTCTATCTAAAACCTTTAACAAACACAACATACACAATGATTCTAGTGAAGAGGATGACCAAGTCAGTATGGATTGAAATTGGTTATGAAAAGGGAATGAGAAGATGGTGTATCAAATGGAAGGACTGGTTGAGAACCATCTTAATGTGGAAACTTCCTTCAAATGGGTCATGAAAAGTGATTGATTCTAAGGAGCCATAGAATGAACCATACCATGAACCACTAAAAATGATCAAAATGAATATTAGCTTAGAAGGAGAACCTAAGCTCACAATAATTGATGACTATTGGACAACTGAAAAGGTAGCTAAGGTTGTGGAATTATTGTGTGAATATCAAGATCTATTTCCATGCTACAAATAAATGAAGGGATTGCACCCATCCTTAGTATTGATGCACATAAAGTTGATTGAAGGTGCAAAGATTGTATGGAAAAGGCCATATTAGATGAACCCTAATTTATGCACCGAAGTCAAAGAGGAGATTGACAATATGTTGACCATTGGAATAATTATCCCAGTCAAGGTGTTTGAATGGATTAGTCCTATGTTCATTAGCATCAAGAAGTATGGGTAAATCTATATTTGAATGGATTACCGATAACTCAATTTAGTGTGTGTGGTTGAATTATTTCCTACACCCTTCACTAAAGAAATTCTTCAAGGGGCCACAGGACAAGAAATCTACATGTTCACTAAAGGATTTTTAGGATACCATTAGGTGTATATCATGGAAGAAGATAGGCCAAAGAAAAAAATCACAATAGAGTGGGGTTATTTTTCTTACACCATCATGTCATTTAAGCTAAAGAACGTGTCAAATATCTTCTCACGGATTGTGGTCACTACTTTTGAAGACTTCATTCTTGAGTTCCTACAAGTCTATCTAGATGACTTGATAGTGTTTGGGCTAGTCAAGGATCATTGTGACTCTTTGTGCCTAATGTTTGAAAGATGTTAACAACTTTAAGGGTATGTCTAGGATCATCACGGGCCAAACAGTGGCAATGGAAAAAAAATCGCGTCTTTACTTAGCCAAATTCGCGAATTGGCCAACTTTGACTTTCATAGACATGTTAAAAATATCCATTTGGAACGGATATCCATTTTAAAACAGATATCTGTTTTGTGGTAAAAAATAATTTATATAGTTCCAGGAAATGGATATCCATTTCTTGGAACTATACAAATGGTTTTTTTTTAATTCTTTTCAATGCTTTATGCTTATAAATTACAATTCAACTTGCAAATTTCTATTGTTACATGGTTAACATCTTTTCAACCAATCTACAAAGTTGTATCTCTTTAAAATTTGAACCTCTCTCTCTCTCTCTCTAGTAATCCCTAGTGAGTCTTGTTTGCAATGTGTGAGATGCACTAACAAAACCTTAGTCTTGATGTTGAATTGGTAGTGGTTGGTAAAGCTATGCATGGGATCTAAATTGAACTCATAGAACCAAGTAGTATGTGTCAAACCATACAAGGACATATTATATCAATGTGGAGGGAAAATTCTTAGCAAAGACATAATCATCAATGGTGATAATTGTGGCTTGGACAAAGAAGTGTCTCATATGTGCAATGAGATCGCCTTAGACGTTATATTATCAAATTTAAGCAAGACCATTTTATGAGGAGATGGTTGTAAGATGATGTCAATTGATAGTGGTGATTTAATCCATCCTATTGATGAGGAAGGAGGAGGAGAGTTAAGGTCTTCTAATTGTAGTTACAACACCTTGAGTTTTGTGTAGATATAATTAAATTGGGAATATGTGTTAGATAAATGTCACATGGTGGAGAATGGTGTCAGGATGAGTGATGATTGTTGTGGCAATGTTATGGTCAAATGTGTTATGAAAATGAGGTGGCATGGGTAGTGGGCTATCAATGTTGGGAAAGGAGGATGTAATGGAGGAAGGGATGTGTGTCATGGTATGATGTCTTAAGGAATGAGAAGAAAGGATGGTGATTCATAAGATAATATGAAGAATGATGGTAGAGTGAATTGGCATTGTGGTAACTATAGCATGTCATGGGGTGAATCATGCATTAATATAGGTTGTGGAGTGAGAAAGGGGTGGTATGGGTATGGTTGAATGGAGTAATGAGATGATTTAATTGGTGATGACCTAGGTGAAGTGATGGGTAAGGTGTCCTATGTGGGATTGCTAGAAAGTGTGATTGGTAATGGTGGGGATAGCTAAATGTCATCTTCTAAGGGTTCAAAGGTGAGGAAACTGAAAGATGGGATATGGGATAATCCATGGTTTAATGATTATTCAAGGGAGACTCCTTAAAATGATTATCAATGATGGTGTCGATAGGGGGAATGGAGTCTATGAATGTAGGTGTGGGAATGTGAGCTATGACATTAGGATTGTATTGGATGAATAATGGAAAGTAGGGGCACCTGTCTAGTGATAGAAGGAGCCACATGATCAAATGATGTTTGGGGAAGGGATTTTCTTAGGCAAGTAAGGATTTGGGTGAGGGTCTAGGGTTTGGTGGAGAAGAATTTATGGAAAATTTGGAGGTCATTAAAATTGACATGAATAGAAGTACAAGACATGGCTAAGGATAAATGGTAGGCTCAAAATAGGATAACTAGGACTATGATGATGAAGATGGAAAGAAAAGTCAACAACAATAGTATGATATAGGGATAGGATTAGAAAAAAAGAGTACTACAACTAGCAAGAGGAAAGTGAGGACATAATGCAAAGTTAACATGGCATGAACTCTCTTGGAAGGCTAAGCATGGACTATAAGAAGATTGAGCTAGTTGGATCTGTTAGGCTCACCAAATGAAAGAACCTTAAAGGTTAACCTTAATTAGGTGAGGTTATTTTTGAGTGTGGTTGTTTGTGCAACAATGTGTAAATTAATGTTACCTAAGGACAAATCTAAATATACTAACATTTTAATAACCATGAGAGCTAGGACTAACAATTAGACTAAAAACTTGACAAACAATACAACTTGGACACATGTAGGACTTGGAAAATGGAAAAGAATAAGTATTAAATGTGGAAAACAATGAGAAAGTGGTATTAGTTGCACCTATGTAGAGAAGTAGTATTTATGAAAGATTCTTAGAATTATGCTCTATGTCTATTTGTTAAGTTTGGAAGTGATTGGACCTAAAGGATATGACCACCATATGCAAAATAGAATACCTAATGGGTATGTGCATGGAAATAGAGAGAGAGAGAGAGAGAGAGAGAGAGAGAGAGAGAGAGAGAGAGATGGTGATATATACATATAGAGGGGTAGAGATATAAAGAGAGGATTGAGAGAGAGAGAGAGAGTCCTAGTTTTCTTGTTTTCATTTCCTTCATCGATAAGGGAGAGGGAGAGATAGGGAGATGTATACACCTAAAAATGGTTAAGTTGAATTAAATAAATATTTAATATTTATTTTATTCCCATTCCTCTATCAATGAATAAATTCATTAATTTATTTATATGATTCACATCATCATAATTCTACAACAAATCAATTTATCAATTCTTCTAATGTCATCCCTAATTAAATAATTCTAAATTATTTAATCAATCATCTTATCCCAAAGTCAAAATTCCATAAATCCACATCATCTAATCCACCTCATCGTGTTGTACACATAGTTAAATATATTAATATTTAATTATCTAATTTTCCCTCACCCACGTCCTATTATTTCTCCAACCATCCCTATTCTCATGAATATGGTCTCTCAATGTCATCTTGGTCAAAACACACCTTGAGACACTTGTCCCATAAGTCCCTATATTCCTTCCAACCATCCTACAAACAAGGTCTTCTTCTTTGACCTTCACTATGGTCTTGGTGAGCCTTGTGACATGTGGCCTCATGTCACACCTTTCTCTCCACCTGTCAAGGTGAGAGGAACATCTTCTATATTTCTCTCCTCATCCCAACCAACCAAATCTGAACCGTACACATCACAAGACTTCTTCTCCACCATTAAGATCACGACACTTGGAATTGGTCCCTCATTGGCCTATAAAAGGGACCCTCATTCCCTCATTTCAACAATCCAAGATCTTTTGTAAGATTACTCTGCAGAAATTCTACCAGTGTGCCTTTGGCAAAGTATCCTCATTGCACTTGCATAATCTCATTGTCATCACAATCATCCAACCATGGCTTCATATCTCCATTATCCATCATCCTAGAGTTGCATTGTTAGTTCAATCTTCCTTGCATTATCCATCTACAATCATTCTCATATTGTCATCTTCAACAGCAAGGAAGTACACACTTCTGAGAGCTCAACTCATTCATAAGATCAATACAAGATAGGCAACAATGGAATCTATGAGGTGAATCGGTCTACGAAGGTATAATCTTTGTTTATTTGTATTTGCATCATTTCCATTGAGTCATTGGATATTTAGTTGTTTAATATTGTTGTTCATAATTCCTCTAATATTTTTGGCACCCACCATGGGACCTTGCCCCATTTTTAACCTCCATTTGAGTTTTTTGTGAATCTATTGTTGTGATAGGTCATTTCAATGCATTCACATTCCAGTCCTGTGCATTCATAGCTTCCTGCTACGCATTCATCTTTCCATGCATTTACGTTGTCATTCTGCACAATCACCACATTTTTCTACGCATTCAAATTTATGTGCATTCACTGAACAACCCTACGCATCCATAGCTTATTTTTGTGCATCCATATTTCTGCGCTTTTACTGAGCAGTGTTGCACATTTTCTTCCTTTTTCTACGCATTTAAATTCTGACAAAAAAGTTGTATTGGTTTTTGTAAAGATTTTCATACTAACTCTTTTTGCAAGTGTAGGAGCTTTGTTTAGTCATTTAGTTGCATCATAACTTCATCTAGATTTAATTAGGGGGAAAGTAATTTAATATCTTCATGCAAATTTTCACCTAGATCTAATTAGGAGGAAGTAAATTATATTGTTGCATTCCAACTTGCACGTAGTCCCAACCTAGGTGGATAAAACTGAAGAAATCTTTCATTTTGCTATCTTGTACTACAAACTCTCATTTAGCTTAAATAGGGGAAAGTAAATTTGTTTGATTCTTCAACAACAATCTTCATATATATTTGTTTAGGAGGATAAAATTAATCATCTTTTCCAAGTTTTTGCTATCTTGTCAATGGAGTGTGCTTGGTAGCGTAAAACACACCTAGTTTTTTTTAGTTTTTAACTCTAGGAGGATAAAAGAACCAGTGTACTGTATGCTTGAAAATGATGATAGGACTATGCTCTCCCCTTCTTGGGTGACCAAAATGCCAAACTCATCATTTTATTTGTGTAACATTTAGAAGAGGCCTACCCTAGGGATTGCATTTCTTCCAATTGGGACGACTTCGAGCGACAACGAGCTAAAGCCAAGCCACTTCCTAGTCGCTATAAATAAATTATGTTTGTGTCGAAAGGCACAAACAACAGGTGCTATTATGTTATACCGACAAATGTTTCCCCTAAAACCATGTGGAACGTAACCTCTGTAGGCTGGGAAGCCTCCTTATCAGAGTGAATCACCGCATGTATAACTGATGCAGAGTGGCACAAGGGAAGTAACAAAGGTTTACTTTCTTCTTTGCCCACTTACCCACTTCACCTAGTCTTCAATCAAAGCCACATACAAGGGCATATGAAGGATTTGGTGGTCTAGGCTATTGTCCAACCTCCAAGGCTTCTTTCACACCTCAAGGCAGGTCTGCAAACACCTTTTTGACAGTTGGTTTGGTTCTCAACTTCACACAACCCTCTAACCTTGACTAGGCCTAGTGAGGCTACTAGCCCTCTTCTACTAGTTTTCTTCACACCAAATGACAAAATCCCAAAGGACTAGGCAAAAAAATGATGGTTTTAGATAACCTCTATGGAACCCTATCAAACTCCCAAGTCTCCTATTCCAACTCTACTCCAGCAATCCAGAACACTCATTTGGTCTTCTAGGCCTAATTGATCAATTTAGGCTAGGTTACAAAGCAAGTGCTCAAAATTAGGGTCATAAACCTGGGTCAGGAACTTGGATCTCTTATATGGCCTACAAACAACTCACAAACCAACTTTCATTCACCCACCTATTAGATTTTGTCATCTACATCAATAAATTGCACAATTCTCGCCAAATACATAGGAATACTTGACCTAGGGCATCAAATTAAAAATAGAAGACTGCATTTTCAAACAAAAATATTTTGGAATCTTATAGTACATACCCCTAGCCTGCATTTCACCAGTTTTTGCAAATTTTCAACAGTGGGAATGCATTCTAGGGCCGGTATGGTTGTCCTAGAAAACAGGGTTTCTAGACCTGTTTTGAAAGAAAAATCTATAACTTTTGATCCCGACCACTTCAGGACCTCAAACTAGTTGCATATGAACCCTAACTCCAAGAACTTTCAGAAAAAGTACATTTGCACCCCTAGAAAATCCGTACAAGCTGTACACAGTGAGAAAAATAGAAAAAAATTGTCAGTTTTCTTGATTTTTGTGCCCAAATTCCGTACAGAAACTTTCTCCTCCGTACTGGAGCAATATGTCCTCCATATCAACCTATCCAAGTTAGTTTACAACTTCTCCAAATAGTTTTAATAACCAAAATGAAGTTGCAACCGGTCAATGTGTCATTGACACCATTGACAACACTTGACACTATGGAGTTTTTTCATTTTCCAAAGGATGGCGATTTGTTTTTTGTTGTCCAATGGAATCAAAACATCCTCCATACTCCCAAAACATGCTAAAACACACAAACAATCAAAAAAAAACTCAAAAACCAATCCTTAGACCTTCTAGGCCTAAGTGGCATAACAAGGATCCAAGTGGACTAAGCATGATTGAGGTTTATATGGTCACCTCAATCATCTTGACCACACAAAAAGGACCATATACTCATGGCTAAAGCCTTATTACAATCAAAACCACAACTTTCAAAAAAAAATGCAAACAAAGTGACTTTAGGAACCAAGGCGCTCCTAGGTGCCCTGCACCATACACCCACTGTCAAAGAGAACTCAAGTCTCTTGAGTTGGAATGTTTTCAAATGTGAAACCTGCCTTCTCAATGTCTTCCTTGCTCATCCAAGTGGCATCCTCTTGAGGTTTGTTTAGCCACTTCACCAAATAGTCATGATAGGTGTGCCTTCTAGTTTGTTTTGCAATCCTCTTGTCCAAAATGCACTCAATCTGATTTGGAGAGGAAGGAATGAGTTCCTGGAGTGTCTGATCAATTTGATCTTCTTCAACAGTAGTCTGAGGATTAGATCCTTTATAGGGATAAAGGTTTGAAACATTAAAAATTGGAGACAAAGCAATGCCATCCGGAAGTCTGATTTTGTAGGCATTTTCTCCACATTTCTTGAGCACTTCACAAGGCCCAATCTTCTTCATGAGTAGCTTGGTATGTTTACCTATAGGGAGCCTCTCCTTCTTCAGATGGACCATTACCAAATCACCTTCCTTGAACTACAAATCCCTTCTTTTCCTATCAGCAAACTGTTTGTACTTTTGAGAAGTGGATAGCAATTTCTATTGTACTTGTTCATGGACATCTTTCATGACTTGAATGAAGTCTTTAGCCAAGGCACTGCTATTTTCCAGTCCTTTAACCTCCCTTAGTTCCAAAATACCCCTTGGGTGAGTGCCATAAACAATTTGGAAAGGAGACAGGCCGGTGCTTCTATTGACAGTGTCATTGTATGAGAACTCTGTCTGAGCCAAAATTGAATCCCAACTAGCACCCTGCTCCTTTGTTAGGCATCTTAGGAGGTTGCCAAGTGACCTATCAATCACCTCTGTTTGTCCATCAGACTGAGGGTGATAGGCAGATGATAAGGACAAATTTGTACCTAGTCTCTTCCACAATGTCCTCTAGAAGTGTCCTATGAACTTGGGGTCTTTGTCTGAGATGATTGACAAAGGTAAACCATGTAACCTGACTATTTCTTTGAAGAAAAGACCTACTATGTGTGAGGCATCATGTGTGGTTCTACATGGGATGAAGTGAGCCATTTTTGAGAACCTATCTACAACCACAAAAATGTTGTCATTCTCATTCTTTGTCCTAGGCAAACCAAGTACAAAGTCCATGCTTATGGAATCCCAAGGCTTTGAAGGAATAGGTAGAGGAGTGTATAAACCTGCATTTGATGCATGCCCCTTTGCTCTTTGGCAAATTTGACAAGTTTCAACAAACTTCCTTACATCGGTTGGCAATTTTGGCCAAAAATAGTACCTCCTAACCAATTCTAGGGTCTTATCAATACCAAAGTGGCCTAACATGCTACCACAGTGCTTTTCCTTTATTATATTCTCTCTAACAGACCCTCTTGGGATACACAACATGCTACCCTTGAAAAGATATCCATCTTGGAACAAAAAAATAGAAAAATCAGTATTATACCTTCCTGTCATGGCCTTGCAAGAGAGGTATGGTTCTTTGAAGTCCGCATCTGTTGCATACTGATCTTTGATGGCTTGAATACCTGTACTTTCCAACTGTATGGTCTGCACAACAAGATTCCTCCTACTTAAAGCATCGGCTACCTTATTGGCCACTCCTTTCTTGGGTTTTATGGACAAGGTGTATGCTTGGATGTACTCCATCCACTTGACATGTCTGTGATTCAACTTTTGCTACCTATTCAAGAAGCTTAATGCATGGTTGTCAATAAAAACTATAAATTCCTTTGGCAATAAGTAGTGTCTCCATTTCCTCAATGACTGAACCATGGCATATAACTCTAGATCATAGGTGGAGTAGTTTTGTTTTGCCTCATTTAACTTCTCACTAAAGAATGCTACAGGCCTCCCATCTTGACTTAAGACTCCCCCAACAGCCCTCTTACTTGCATCACACTCTACCACAAAGACCTTGTCAAAATTAGGTAGCACTAGGACTGGTTTTTCTGAAATTCTTTTCTTTAACAGTTCAAAGGCTTGAGTGGCCTCATTTGTCCACACAAATACACATTTCTTGCCCCCTTTTATGGTGTCAACAAGTGGAGCACAAATGCCACTAAACCCTCTAATGAACTTTCTATAAAAGCTGCATAAACCATGGAAACTCCTTACCTTCGAGGCTGTTGTAGGTGTTGGCCAATTAAGAATGGTTGCAACCTTACTTGGATCCATTTTTAGGCTGCCCTTGGAGATGACAAACCCCAAAAATATCAACTCTTCTTGTAGGAAGACACATTTGTCAAGATTGATTCTCAACTTCTCCTCTTGAAGCCTCATGAGCACTTGATGGATATGCCTTATGTGGTCTTCCTTCTATCACTAAAAATCAGTATATCATCCAAATATACAACAATAAACTTGTTAAGGAAAGGTTTTAGCACTTCATTCATCAATCTCATGAAGGTGCTTGGTGCATTTGAAAAGCCAAAAGGCATGACAACCCATTCAAATAGTCCTTCATTGGTTTTGAAGGCAGTTTTCCACTCATCTCCCTCCCTTATCCTGATTTGGTGATAACCACTTTTTAGATCTATCTTGGTAAAATACTTAGCCCTACCCAAGCAATCCATTAAATCTTCTATTCTAGGCATTGGAAATCTATACCTGATAGTAATCTTGTTGATGGCCCTGGAATCAGTGCATAGTCTCCATGTTCCTTCCTTCTTGGGTGCAAGTACTGCAGGTACTGCACATGGACTAATACTCCTCCCGATAAGTCCTCTATCCAATAAGTCTTGGATTTGTCTTGCCACTTTAGCATTTTGCTCTGGGGTCAACTTGTATGCTACTTGGTTTGGTAGGGTGGATCCAGGGATGAGATCAATGCAATGACTAATCTCCCTCTTTGGTGGAAGGGCATCCTTGCCTTCATCGGCTATCACATCCTAAAACCTCTCCAATAGTTCTTCCACTTCCTTTGGTCCAATCCTCCTAAGAGGTTGCTGCACTTTGACCTTCTTGGGATTCACATCCTTGGGCTTGATGACTACTACAAAACATGGCACTTTCTCTTCCTTGAGGTTAGCCAAAAACTCTTTTTCACCTACCAACATAACTGAACTAGAAATGACTTTCTCTTTGCAATCATCAATCAAAGGAGTCATTGTAAAGTTTTCACCATTCTTGGACAAATGAATCACATTGTTCTTACCATCATGTTGGGCACTTGTGTCATGTTGCCAAGGCCTTCCAAGAAGAAGGTGGCATGGATATGGCTTTTCACCATTCTTGGACAAATGAATCACATTGTTCTTACCATCATGTTGGGCACTTGTGTCATGTTTCCAAGGCCTTCCAAGAAGAAGGTGGCATGCATCCATATCCACTATCTCACAAAGAACCTTATCATGATATTCACCTATCTTGAATTCAACCCAACATTGCTCTTTTACTACAATTTGTTGTTCCTTGGTTAGCCAAAAGACTCTATAGGGGTTAGGATGAGGCATTCTTTCCAATCCTAACTTAGTCACCATTTCATTAGAAGCCAAATTTTCAGAAGAACCTGAATCAACTATTACCTTGCACACTTTTCCTTTCACCTTGCAAGTGGTTCTGAACAAGTTGTTTCTTTGGGGCTGCTCCTTGGTGGCTGGCATGATGAGTGATCTATTATACATGATGCATTCTCCACTCTCAAGTGTTGTAGACTTGGAAGAGGCTGTTTGGTAACTTGTGGTGCTTTGACAGTCCTCTTCTCGAAGGAGTTGCACTCTTCTTTCTTTCTGATTTGCAGCAGTGTTTCACATTTTCTCCGGGCACCTAAAGGATTGATGTCCAATCTGATTGCAAGAGAAACACCTTCCAGTAAACACATTGGGACCTCTGCCCCCACTTCTTCCTATGCCCCTAAACTAACCCTTATCAGCACTGTTTTTATTAGCTTGCCCTTGGCTGCCTTCTTGTGATCCACCACCTTGGAGTCTAGAGAAATTATCTCTGTTTTGAAATCTACCCCTGCCCCTAAAGTTCTGATTTCCTCTGCCTCTACTGCTGTTGTATGAATCACCTTTTCTTCTTTGTTTATCCTCAATTCTCAATGCCATTTGTAAACACTTATGGACTGTCTCCGGGTTAAAGAGATTTAATTCATCTTGAATGGAGAACTTGAGGCCATTAAGATACCTTGCAAGCTTCTATTTTTCATTCTCAGGCATCTTGGCTTTCAATGTCATCTTGTGAAACTCCTCTGTGTAGGTGCTCACGTCCATGTCCTTCTATCTCAAGTTGTGCAACTTCTTGTTCAAGTTGACTTCATAATCCTCAGGGACAAATTGCTTCTTGATTTCAAGTACCATCTTCTTCCATGTAGAGATAGGATTCCTATCATCTTCTATCCTCTCATTTTGAATAAAATTCCACCAACTCAAGGCTGGCCCTTTCATTCTTGATTTGGCAATCTTCACTTTCTAATTTTCTGCCACTTCTTCACATTCGAAATAGTTCTCCATTGCCTCAATCCAATCAAGGCACTCCTCTAGATTCATCTTACCAGGAAACATAGGTAAGTCTGCCTTAGTGTCCTTCCTACTCAACTTTCCAAGTGTATCTAGGAATTGTCTCTCTAACATGCCTCCTTGTGGTTCTTCCATTGGCACTTCTTCTTCCTCATCTTGATCATCTTCATCTGAATCTAAGATGACTTCTAACTTCTTCTTGTCTTTGTCTTTCTTCAACTTTTCTATCTCAGCCTCCATCCTTTTGTTCTTGGCTGCTTGCTCTCTCACTATCTTTGCCAATTCGGTATTTGTCACCTTTGAATGAATTTCCTCCTCTTCTTCTCTATCTCCCATCTCTTTGATGGCTCTGATACCACCTGATGCAGAGTGGCACAAGGGAAGTAACAAAGGTTTACTTTCTTCTTTGCCCACTTACCCACTTCACCTAGTCTTCAATCAAAGCCACATACAAGGGCATATGAAGGATTTGGTGGTCTAGGCTATTGTCCAATCTCCAAGGCTTCTTTCACACCTCAAGGCAGGTCTGCAAACACCTTTTTGACAATTGGTTTGGTTCTCAACTTCACACAACCCTCTAACCTTGACTAGGCCTAGTGAGGCTACTAGCCCTCTTCTACTAGTTTTCTTCACACCAAATGACAAAATCCCAAAGCACTAGGCAAACAAATGATGTTTTTAGATAACCTCTATGGAACCCTATCAAACTCCCAAGTCTCCTGTTCCAACTCTACTCCAGCAATCCAAAACACTCATTTGGTCTTCTAGGCCTAATTGATCAATTTAGGCTAGGTTACAAAGCAAGTGCTCAAAATTGGGGTCATAAACCTGGGCCAGGAACTTGGATCTCTTCTATGACCTACAAACAACTCACAAACCAACTTTCATTTGCCCACCTATCAGATTTTGTCATCTACATCAATAAATTGCACAATTCTGGCCAAATACATAGGAATACTTGACCTAGGGCATCAAATTAAAAATAGAAGACTGCATTTTCAAACAAAAATCTTTTGGAATCTTATAGTACATACCCCTAGCCTGCATTTCACCATTTTTTGCAAATTTTCAACAGTGGGAATGCATTCTAGGGCCGGATTTCTATGGCTGCCCTAGAAAACAGGGTTTCTAGACCTGTTTTGAAAGAAAAATCTATAACTTTTGATCCCGACCACTTTAGGACCTCAAACTAGTTGCATATGAACCCTGACTCCAAGTACTTTCAGAAAAAGTACATTTGCACCCCTGAAAAATCTGTATAGGCTATACACAGCGAGAAAACAGCAAAAAATAGTCAGTTTTCTTGATTTTTGTGCCCAAATTCCATACAAAAACTTTCTCCTCCGTACTAGAGCAAGATGTCCTCCATATCAACCTATCCAAGTCAGTTTACAACTCCAAATAGTTTTAATAACCAAAATGAAGTTGCAACCGGTCAATGTGTCATTGACACCATTGACAACACTTGACACTATGGAGTTTTTTCATTTTCCAAAGGATGGCGATTTGTTTTTCTTGTCCAATGGAATTAAAACATCCTCCATACACCCAAAACATGCTAAAACAAACAAACAATCAAAAAAAACTCAAAAACCAATCCTTAGACCTTCTAGGCCTAAGTGGCATAACAAGGATCCAAGTGGACTAAGCATGATTGAGGTTTATATGGTCACCTCAATCATCTTGACCACACAAAAAGGACCATATACTCATGGCTAAAGCCTTATTACAATCAAAACCACAACTTTCAAAAAAAAATGCAAACAAAGTGACTTTAGGAACCAAGGCACTCCTAGGTGCCCTACACCAATAACCACCCGAACAGATGCCCAAACTAAAAAGCCATTTTTTTAGAAAGTTAAAAACCCCTATTTGTTGACACAAGAGGAAGTCCTCTGAAGCTATCCAACATCATACACTCATCTAGTGTGGAGACAGAAAGTTCAACTCTTCGAAGGAACTGTAACTTGGTATGCGTGAGAAGTGAGTGTCGTGGAGGGGAGCCGGTGCTACCAAGTTACTAACTATCTGCCTTTATGTAAGTGGCTAGAGTAAAATCTAAGTTAGAATTCAACGAATATTGTCCTTGCCATCCTTAGGATTGTACTTGTTTATTTTTTAACATTTATCAAAACTTATATCAAATAATCATGACAACTTCTTAATTACTGTGTTTTCTAGCAATAACTTGAGTTAAAAATAGTATCGCAAACTTTAGAGCATCCTAGGCAAATGTGCAAACAAGCCAAGATTGACAAACTGAAACAAAAGGCAAAACTTCTACAGTCCTGTGCATTTACACTATATTGTTGCGCATTTACAAAGTCTTGCTATGCATTCACTATTGCTATGTATTTACACCTTATTGCTGTGCATATACCATTTTGTGCATTTGAAACACAGTACTGTGCATTTGAAACGTAGCCCTGCGCATACAGTGCTGAGCATTTGCCCTTTATTTCTGCACTTCTGACGCTGTACATTCACAACAGAGAGTTGTTCCATACATTCTAAGATAAAACTTAAACCATTTCTGGATACCCTTTTTGCTCTAGTTTATACTTGAAAAATAAGTTCAACCTTGCAGTCCCATCTTCACGCCATTTTCAAACATCACCTTTGCATACCATTGTCTTGCTATCCAAAAAGTCGTCAAAACCAAAAACCAAGATTTGTACCAAGGCATAATTGATACTCTACCAAATTCAAACAATACCTAGTTAGTTTCATATCAAGATTCCAATCATCCTTCACATCAAAACTATACTTGTGTATCTTAATAAAAGAATAGTCTACATCAAATAGTGGAGATAATCTATCCCTATTTTGACTACCTTCTATTGCTATTACCACTATATCTCAAGACCACCTTGTTTGGACAAATAGAATCACTAGAAAACCTTAGTAAAATCTAGTTTTATCCAATCCAATTCACCTAGATCACATCATACCAAAACACCAAGCCAATTTCACCCACATCTCAAAATTGCATGGTTCAAACTAGGTCCCAAGTGAAACAAAAACAAAAGATGGGTTCCCTTCACAATAGTGGGCACAATTCTAATCATGAGGAAATTAGTCAAGAAGAAATCCTTAAATAACTTCAAGATCCAAAATTTCAAAAGGTAATGGATAGGGTTGTTGCCACGGATCCTCATAAGTATTTTCTCATTTTAGCTCAACAAGGAGCTAAATTGCCCATAGATTTTGATGTCTCAAATCTAAGAGACACCAATTCCTCAAATGAAGCTAAGTCTTCGAAAGATGGCTCCAAAAATGACAATGATGGATCCAAAATTGACAAAGATGCTTCTAAATCAGAAAAGGCTAAGGATACACCCAATCCTTTGGACACATTAATAGCACACATCCAAGCCTTGCAAAAACAGTTGGTAGATATCCAAAGTGGGACAACCACAAAACACTACTCCCTTGAAGATATCTCACCTTATCACTGTGATAAATCTTTGCTCATGATACCTTTTTCCTCAAGGTTTGAGGTTCCACAATTCAACAAATATAGAGGAAAAGGTGATCCAAGAGATCATATAAGGGAATCTAGTGTCGCATGCCTTGAAGTCACACACAACAAAAAATATCTTATGCGACTATTCCCAAGAAGATTAGGAGGACAAGCTATGGAGTGGTTCTCATGCCTACCTCCCGACATTCGCACTTTTGATGAACTAGTAGATAAATTTGTCACACATTTCTCATCTTGGATCTTTGTAATAACAAGCAAAAGGGGGGAGAATCCTTCACCTCTTTCCTACAAAGATGGACAAAACTTGCAAGCAAGTGTCCCTACCACATACCAGAGAAACAAATGATAGAAATGTTTGTTCACAACCTAACCACAGAACTGAGTTATCAAATCCAAATATAATGCCCAACTACTTTTAGTAAGGTCATTGAAATGGGGCTACTCATTGAGAAAGCCTTGCTAACAAAGTGGCAAAATAAGCTATACAAAGACACCCCTAGTTCTAACAACAATGCGGAAAAATCACAATTTTGGACCAAGAACAAACCCATTGTAAATGATGGTGTGGTAGATGCTAAAAATGTGGTGCAAAAACAACTGTTCTTCAATCTATCAAAACTACAAAACAATACACCATCCAACAAGCCTCAAAGCAATGAGCAAATACCTACCAACTTTCCTCCTAGGAGAAAGTTCACACCACTAGGAGAATCTCTCAAATCCACCCTTCAGAAGTTAATAGCGGGCAACCTCATAACACTTCCACCGGTGCGAGATTATGAACCAAAATTCAAACCCTCTTGGTGGAGTGATTGTGACTTTTGTGAGTATCACATAAACAAAGGACATAAAACTAATGATTGTCAAGCGCTAAAACATGTTGTTCAAGACTCGCTAGATCAAAAACAAATATCAATTGAAGGGCATACCACTAATGAAGAGCATATAGCATTCAAAAATCCTCTTCCCCACTATGAGAAAGGAGGATCATCCAATCAAAACAACAACGGTGCTGACAAAGCAAACTATAATAACATTTCTTATGAGTACACCGTTAATCATATCTCAAAAAGTGATTCACACATTAATGTAATCACTATCAATGATAAGCTTGACTATAATGTGACCACTCATCATGGAAACATTACTCTACAAGGTGGTCCACCAAGTCATCATCCACATCGAACCAATATAGCATCCTAGACCAACTCCATAAAACACCTGCAAACATATCCATTTTGGAGTTATTACGTCTATCTCCGTCCCACAAAGCCATCTTAGAGAAAGTCTTCTTGGAAACAACTGTTCCTACAAACCTTGCTCAAGAGCAATTCCAAGTTGTGGTGGGTCATCTAACCACACCACATTTCTTATCTTTCACAAAGAAAGATGATATGTCCATCAACCAACCACACAATGCATCCCTCCACATTGAGGCCGAAATCCACAAACACTGAATAAAAAGGGTCCTAATAGATGGAGGTGCTAGTTTAAACATATACACATTAAAGTTAATCCTTGCATTGGGGTTTTCAAAAAATGCCATTAATCCTAAAAATAAAATAACTATCAAGGCACATGATGAAGAAGAGAGAACTTCCAAAGGAACTGTGGTCTTGCCAATACGAGTGGGAGCAATAGAGAGAGATGTTGTGTGCCAAGTTCTAGCCATGGAGCTAGCATATAACATTCTTCTAGGTAGACCTTGGATCCATGCTATGAAGGCTATTCCATCAACATACCATCAATGTATCAAGTTCCCACACAATGGAAAAGAAATTACCATACAAGGTGACTCTGATCCATTCTAGTATTGCAACAACATCTAATCAAAACTAGAAGTTGTAATCCCCACCAATTGAGCAGCCTCCTATTCTTCAAACCATGTAGATCAAAGTTCTCTAGCTTCTACCTCCAAAACATCAGAGGTTAAAGTCAAAGTCAAGGACAAGGGTGCTGGAAAATACATCATTGAACAAAATTTCTGTCTAGCACAGCTGCCTATATCACCAAAATCCTATGGAAAGCCATTACTGAACAAGGCCAAGTCATTGGAAACTTCTAAGGGTCCTTTCATTAGATGGGGAAACCTATCAGATGAGAGTGATGAAAAAGATGTCTTACAGTGGCTTTATAAAGATGAATATAGTGAAACCACACCAAATGATCATCAACCTAAGCTACCCACTAAACAATATGGTGAAGGATTTTCTATTTTACAAAGGATGGGATATAAAGGACATGGTCCCATAGGATTAAGGAAAGATGGTATCATAGAACCAATTCAACCCTCTACCTCCACAGCCCAAGACACTACTGGGTTGGGATACAAGGGTAAAGAGAAGATCAAAGGTAAGGAGAAACTCAAAGAAGCAGACAGAGAAACAGCTACCACTAACCTAGTGGAACAAATTTATCGCTTACAAGAAGCTAGTGAAACAGATTCCAATGAGTATGAATGTGACAGCCTCTCAGAAATGTCTTGTGAAGATAAAGGGGTTGATGTGGTTCAACAGTATAGCTCTACTCATACAACACATGAGGGACAAATCTCTAGGGCTAGATCGCTAGAGTTTGATCTGCAATATGATGAAAGTGAACTTCATGAGGAGAGTACGATGTCACACTTGACGAACCAACTTGAGGAGAGTACCATAATAGACCTTGTCAATACCTTTACCTATTCAAATGACTCCTCCATTCTAACCATTACCAACTTCAAACCAGATCAACCTGATGACCCATAACCCTTAGTGCATCCCAAACTCATAGACTGGGATTTGAAAGACACCACCCTTGAGCTAGATACTTTCCAAAATCATGATGCTATCATCGATTATCTAGAACTTAGAGACCATCTACCTGCAGGGGATCACAAAATTGGCTACCTCATAGAACTCAATGACAAGGTTTATTTTGGAGAGAGTACCAAGCCTTTTAGTCATAAAAATGTGTTAATAAAAGATAGATCTAATGGTGAAAACTACTCTGTAGCAGTGTTAGATCGTGAAAATAGTAAAAAAATAAAAGACGTATCTAACAGTGAAAACCTCTCTGAGGCACCAAAGGATGAAAGGCTTGACACTCTTCCCAATCTGACACATCAGAAGAGGTCCTCAATTCTAATCAAACTAGTAGAACCTTTCAGCATTGGAACATAAGAAAACCCAAGGATAATCCATATGGCACAATCATTATATGCACAAGAAAATCTAGCATTCACCAAATTCTTCAAGTGAAAATAGATTAACTTTGCTTGGTAATATGCCGATATGCCTAGACTACATCCTAATCTTATCATGAATCATCTTTCACTAGCTCCAGGAGCTAAGCCAGTTAAACATAAATTGAGAAAAATGCACCCACAGATAGCATTAATAGTGAAGGAAGAATTGAAGAAGCTGCTAGATGTTGGTTTCATCAGACCAATAGATTATCCTGAGTGGATTTCAAATATAGTTCATATTTCAAAACTAGATGGAAGAGTTAGACTGTGTAATGACTTCAGAGATCTAAACAAGGCTTGTCCAAAAGATGACTTTCCTCTGCCAAACATAGACATCATTGTAGATCTAATGGCAGGGCACACTATGTTGTCACTAATGGATGGATTTTTGACCTATAATCAAATCAAAATAGTGCTGGAAGATCAACACAAGACTGTATTCACATGTCCATGGGGTACCTATTGTTGGTGCGTCATGCCATTCGGACTGAAAAATGTGGGGGCAACATATCAAAGAGCCATGACTACAATCTTTCATGACATGAGGCACACCATCATGGAAGATTATCTAGATGACATCCTAGCTAAGTCACTTACCAGAGAAAGACATCTACAGGTCTTAAACAAAATCTTCATCATACTAGAGCAATTTAATGTGCGGTTAAATCCAAAAAAGTGTGTTTTTGAAGTCACATCTGGTAAACTCCTTGGATATATCATATCAGCTAATGGAATAGAGGTGGACCCAACCAAGGTAAAAGTAATCATGGAAATGCCACCACCTAAGAATGTAAGTCAATTGCGGTCTCTACAAGGGAAGTTGTAGTCCATCAGAAGGTTTATCTCTCAACTGGCAGATAAGTGCCATCCATTCACACATCTCTTACACAAAAGCATTCCATTCAAATGGGATGACATGTGTGAGCAAGCATTTCAGCATCTAAAGGAATATATAATGAACCCACCAGTCTTGATGCCGCTGATTTAGGGCAAGCCACTACTACTCTACATCTCAGCTACACCAATAGCTCTTAGATCTCTGCTAGCACAATAAAACCATGAAGGAAAGGAGCAAGCAATCTACTACATTAGTAGGACACTAGTAGGTTACGAGCTGCAATATACACCAATTGAAAAAGCATTCCTTGCAGTTGTCTTTGCTTCAAGAAAATGGAGACACTACATGCTCTTACACTCTATCAAGCTAGTGGCGAAGATTGATTCATTAAAATACCTACTCAGCAAAGCTACCCTAACAGGTAAAATATCTAAATGGGTCATGATACTAGGTGAATTTGATATTGAGTATGTAGATAGAAGAGCAATAAAGGGGCAAGTCATTACAAATCAGCTGGCATATACACCTTTGATAGATGACAACCAATTAAGCTTTGAATTTCCAAATGAGTCTATCTTCAACATCACTACCACATCCTGGAAACTCTACTTTGATGGGTCATATACTCAACATGGATCTGGAGCAGGAATCTTGTTGGTAACACCCCATGGAGATACAATCCCTAAGTCATATAGACTTCTATTTCCATGCACCAACAATGTGGCCGAGTATGAAGCTTTAGTCATTGGCATTAAAATGGTAGTAGATTGGAAGGTCAAGGAACTTCATGTGTATGGGGACTCACAACTCATCATTAATCAAGTAAATGACGATTATCAAACTAAGGATGAGAAGCTGATACCATACAAGCATATGGTGGATGACTTCAAGGAATATTTTGTTGTGATATCCTTTGAATAGATACCAAGAATGGAAAACAAAGCAACAGATGGAATGGATACTATTGCATCCCTCCTTGACATACCTGAAAATCATTCTCATTATGAGTTCTTGGTGGAGCCAGTCTCCCATCCTGCTTATGAAATCCTAGAAACCAGCACCATTTACCACATCGTAGGGTCTAATTCTCCCTTATATGGAAAGGTATACACCTATCTAAAAGAGAATATCCTACCACTTGACCTATCAAACAACCAGAAACAAACATTCATACGCCAAGCATCCTGATATACCATCATTGCAGACACCTTGTATCGATGAGGTTTAGATGGTACACTTCTTAGGTGTTTGGATAGTGAGGAATATCAGACCGCTCTGAGTGAAGTACATGAAGGAATATGTGGAACGCACTCTAGTAGTCCTACCTTGGCGAAGAAGCTCATGCTTCTTGGATACTATTGGCTGAGCATGGAATCTGACTCTTATCATTTTGTCAAATGGTGCAAGAAATGCCAGATTCATGGTAATACGATACATGCACCTACTCAAGAGTTGCAACCCTTAACGACACCTTGGCCCTTCTGCCAATGGGGATTTGATCTAGTAGGCAAGATTCACCCTTCATCCTCCAATGGCCATAATTTCATTATCATGGCCACTAAGTATTTTATGAAGTGGATTTAGGCTATTCCATTAACCAACGTCACAGGGAAACAAGTATCCTCTTTCATCCTCAATTACATCATATGCAGATATGGTATTCCATTATCCATTGTCACGGATAATGGATGACCTTTCAAGAATCAGGATGTGAAAGAACTCTATAATAAATTCCACATTTAGCATCACTTCTCCACTCCATACTACTTGCAAGGTAACGACCAAGCTGAGGCATCGAACAAAACTATCTTAAAGATACTCAAAAAGACTGTCGATGATGCTGGCTGTGACTGGCATATGCAATTGAATCCCGCTCTATAGGCCTACAAAACTAGTATATGCACACCCACAGGTGCAACACCATATGCCCTCGTCTATGGCTCTAAACCCTTCCTAACTATAGAAGTTGAGTTACCTTCCCTCAGGGTGTCATTAAAGGGTCTCATAAATGATGAGGAATATAGAATATCCAGGCTCCAAGAGCTAGAGCTGCTAGAAGAAAGGAGACAACATGCATTCAACCATCTTAAGGCATACCAATAGAGAATGTCAAGAAGTTATAATCATAGGGTCAAACCATGAGTCTTTCAGGTGGAAGACTTGGTTCTAAGCGAGTGTCCAAGAAATCAGCAAGATAGAGAGAAAAAGGGGAAATTTGAACCCAACTGGTTGGGTCCCTATGTCATAGTTGTTGCCTATGGATCAGGAGCTTATCAGCTATCAACATCAGAAGGTGAACTATTTGATGACCCCGTCAATAGTATGCACCTTCAAAGGTTCTACACCTAAATAACCTTGTAGACACTAAAAATCATCTAGGTCTTGTTTACACATGACCTTGTATGTCTTTTCCCTAGGTCCTGGTTATACAACACATTGTCGACATGAACTTGTATGTGTTCCCCTAAGTCCTAGTTCATCCCAGTTCATCTAACTTCATCCCACTTAATCCCATTTATCCCTAGGTCCTAGTTCATCTTAATCACATTTTCCAACTTAATCACCTTCTTGATTAATTAAATAAACCCACTTTTTTTAATTAATCCCACTTGATCACATTCCCAATTAATTAAATAAGTCCCATTTATTTAACTAATTGCACCTAGTCACATGTCACATGTCTCATCTCCCACTTAATACCCCTTCACATGTCAAACTAATTCAAATAAAATATTTGAATTAGATTCCTTTCAGTCTCCTTCACACACTTGTCACATGACTACACTTTCTTGATGTGCAAGGAAACCTAATCAATCCTAGCCATCCATATCATCTAAACCCTAATCGATCTTATCCATCCATTCTAACTAGGTCTTTCCTATAAACCTAGCCTCCTCTAAGCCATTTAGGGAGGATGCAATCTAATTTCATACTGTTATGCTGCCAAAATCTTGAGCAACCAATATTCACCCATATCCATCAATCTCTCCCTTGCATCCATTTCCATCTCCATCTTGCATCTTTCTTCATATTGCATCCATCATCTTGCAGGTATCAATCAAGCCGTCATCTTGCGCATATCATTCGAGGTATATTGAAGGTTTGGGTTTGGGTAATGTATGTCTTTATTTCATCAATTCAGCTAATCCAAATTTTCAGTAATACATTTTGGCATGCCTGGTGGGACCCCTAGGTCCTGATTTTACTAATTCTTCATTGTGTTTTTGAAGATTTTCATAAAAAAGCTGTATTGTGGGCTCTGTTACATGTTTTGGCGTGATATTTGACTATTTCAGCATGATTTCTTCTTTGTTCGGCACAATTTTCCTTGACTGTGGCATGATTCTGTCGACTTTCAGCGTGAGTTTCTATTTTGGCACGATTTTTCTATGTTTAGTTTGACAGATTTTCTGTGGTTGCAGGGTCTTGCATTTTTAGTTTTTGACTCAGTTTTGTACTTGCAGGTTCTAACAAGCTTTATTTTGCAAGTTTTTTATCAAAGCCTTATGATTTTTCTCTAGGTTTATACTAGGGTTTGATATCTAGATTGCATGTTAGCTAGATTTACATTCATGAACTAGGGTTTGCAGATTTCTAGTTTATTAGGGTTTAAGATCATATAGAAGTCCATCTTAAAGCAAATAGAAGGGTTTAGCTTTTCATCTAATCTTTTTTTTAGAGGATAGGTCTTTTTTCTATCGATTTGGCGTAGTCTACACCCAGATCCACGTGATACTTCAATCTCTGTGAACAAGTAAATCAGGTAAAACCTAGACTGGCGTATTTTAATTTTCTATGGAGTGATTTTCTATTTTTTTGGCACCATTTTCTATTTCTATGGTGCCATATTTCATTTAGGTAGCACATTATTTAGTGTCATCACGATTCCTCTTTTATGTAGCGCGATATTCTGCTGACAGGTAAACATTTATGTGTCATGATTTACTGATTCTGTGGCACGATTTCATATTTTTGGCGTTGTTCTGTTCAGTTTTGGCACTATTTTCTGTACTAATTTTTTGATTGTGCAGGTTATTGGCTGAACTCTGCAACATAAAAGAATGCATGTACAAGACTTAAATCTAAAAACTACTAACGATTTGCTGCAGGGTTTTTGTTAAATTAGGCACACTTTGTTTTGAGCTTAAAAAATGAACCTTTGTGTGTTTAGTTAGGCGAACATTTCATTTGGGCTTAAAAAGAACCATTCCCTGGTCTTAGGAATATTTGGATTTGGACTTAAAAAGAACATTAGCATTTGTTTGTTGTGTTTGGTGCATTTGCACACTTTGTGTTACCCAAGGGTTAGAATCGAAGTATCCTCTCCCCTCGGCTTCAAAAGGATCTTAGGTGTAAGAGAAACGGCTCTATTCTCTTCTTTTTTAGGACGTGGGCCTACCCTTGAGACACATCTGTACGGAGAACTCATTTGCGACCCCAAGTAGTACTTTCATCCAGTCTGCTATATCTAAATTGAGGATAAGGAAAAAGCCAAGTCTAATCGGTATTAGCGCTCACCATACAGTGCTAGCTCGAAAGGAGGCATACCTTTGTGTATATTAAACTCCTAGTAGGGTTAGTTAGAGCCTTAAGTGGCTTGCTAAATGCTCATGAGGTGCCAGTCCCCCAGATGTTTCCCCACTACGAACCATTGTTTTAGTAGCCCAAATCCTTCTATTTGTTAACGCAGAAGGGTAACCTTTGAAATGGCCCCGATTCATGCGGTTCTTAGCCAAGGTAGCAGGGACAATCCTAAAGTTTGGTGGGGGAACAAGCCTTGGGAAACCCAAATCTTGGTATGCGTGAGAAGTGAGTGCACTGTAAGGGGGAGCCAGTGCTACCAAGATCCTGGAGCTACCCGCTTTGAATAAGTGCAGCTAAGGGATTCAACAAATATTGTCCTTGCTAGGTTGTGCTTGTTTTTTTTCAAAATTTGCAAAACAACAAAGACATTGCATCAAAACAAAATTTCCCATTGTGTGAATTGTGTGCTTTGTATTTGTTTGCCAAGAGACATCCTCATTTCCAAAAACTTCAAAAAATCCAAAACTTTAGAAAATCCAAAAAAAATCCAAAACTTTAGAAAATCCAAAAAAAACCAAAACTTTAGAAAATCCAGAAAAATCCAAAACTTCAAAAAGTCCAAAAACATTTTAGCCTTGTCTCATTAATCCTTTTCATTTCATTTGTCCATTCATATCTTAAACATCCATCCATTCATCTCATCTTGACCTTAGAGAAAATATTTTGATTTGTTGGACTCTCCATCTTTTAAATATTTCATCCCAAAATCATTTTCCACTTACATCTCACCCAAATTGCCTACTAAGCCATTCACATTTTATCCCACCAATACATCAACCTTTGGACTAAGCTTGTGTGCAAAAGATTTAATCTAGATCTCATCTTATCCTTGTTTGTAAGATAGTTAAAGATTAGCTACCTTTGGTATCCTTATAAACTTCATCTGTCATCATTCTTATTTTATGTTGAAGGTCATTAGTCTACCTTCAAGTAAAATATCTTATCATCCTTTTGCTTTGAGGTCATTAGTCTACCTTGAGTATAAGGATTCATCTTTGAAACAAAACCTAAAGATCTAGATTTTATCCAAGCTCATCCTTTTTAGTCCTAAGCCATCCTTCCAAAGTTCAAACACCATATCTTTAGCCAATATCACCCTTTAGCCTTGAAAATTTTCATCCATTTCGCTCATTCTCCCCTTTGGGTCCAACTAATTACAAATTACTCTCTAAGGTCTTTCTTTCCAAGAACATCAAACCCATCTCATAATCAAACTCACTCGAACATCATTGCATGCCCTTGACAAGGTTACAAGCTAAGAGACTTCAAGAAATGGGATCCTTTGATACTGGAATGCCTCAAACCAACCAAAACAACATCACTATCAAAATTGGAATGCAACCAACTAAAGAGAATAATGTCCCCTATGACAATTCAATTCAATCTCCACCATCACCCCATGGAACGAATGTACCTGACCAAGAGGTTGAGGATTTCTTACAAGATACTGGGGCCATGGATGTGTTACATAGAGTCCTCAAGTCAGACCCCAATAGGTTTATGGATCACCTTATTCAACTTGGGGCCACTCTTACAAACACTAACGCCACCACACAATAAATCACACTCACTATTCATGGCAACACCCCAAACGCAAATGCTTCCATAAGCCTCCCATCCAATGATCCCAACTCCATAGCCATCATATCACATCTACTTTCACAACAAAATGTTAACACTTCCAATGTTGCAACCATTTCCATGTCCCAAGACAATCAAAACCCAAATTTGCAATGACAAGATACCAACACATGACGAGGCCAAGACACACAATTACCACCACATCTCCAACGAATGTGTCAAAACAATTCTACCCCACAGCAACCTCTAACAATTGAAATGGTCCAACAGATAGTAGAGATGGCAAAGGAACCCAAAAAGAAGCATTATTCTCTTGAGGAAATATGTCATTATCCTTTTGATAAGAATCTATATATGCCACAATTCCCTAAACATTTTGAAATGCCAAAATTTGACAAATATAAGGGAAAGGGAGACCCTCGGGATCACTTGCGGGAATTCTACTTCACTTGCCTTGAAGTTGCTCAAGAGGACACTTATTTAATGAGACTTTTTCCTAAAAGCCTTAGTGGACAAGCCGTTGAATGGTTTACACATCTTCCTTGGGGCATTAAATCATTTGAAGAACTTGCGGACAAATTCATAACTCATTTCTCTTACAATTGTGAGCATGAAATCTCTATGATAGACCTTTGTAATACTAAACAAAAGAATGGGGAACCATTTGCGACCTTTTTACAAAGATGGGGAGCATTGGCAAGCAAGTTACCATGGAAAATACCTGAGAAACAATTTGTGACCATGTTCGTCACTAATCTGAATCCCGAATTAACATTTCACTTGCAAGTGTTTTATGCCTCAAACTTTGAAGTTATTGAAAAGGGAATAACCATTGAAAAGGTCCTTGTTGCTAAAGGATCAATAAAACTGTATGACAACAACAAGAATAACCATAATAGCAACAACAACAATGCCTCAAACAACAATAATAATGCTCAAACAAGTGACAAGCTACGCTTTTGGAACAAAAATAAGAATTCCATCAATGATGGAGTAATAGATACAAAAGCTATCCAAAATAATCCCCTGCTAAATATCTCAAGCAATAATGTGAACGTACCTAGGGGACCTCCAAGACAAGAAAATCACCCTAGAAGAAGATTTACACCTTTGGGGGAACCCATTGCAGACATTTTGGATAGGTGTGTGAAAGGGGGCTTATTGCAACTACCACCTATAAGACCTGTTGATGAAAGTCAATTTAAACTAGTATGGTATGATGAGAATCAATATTGTGAATATCATCGTGTTAAGGGACATCTAACATCAAATTGCATGAGATTAAATCATTTGCATAAAAGATCTCATAGAAGCAAGCAAAGTCCTCTAAGACTCCTCAAATCCCTCTCCAAATACAAACTTGGGAGCATATAAGGACCCCCTCCCCGACCATAACAAAGGAAAAGCATCTTCATCTGCCAATCAAACATATCATGTTGTTCCTCTGCCAAAATGTTTTGATTCCATTGTTGGCCAAATAGAAGAATCCTTTAGCCATGTCAACACTATTACAATCTGAGTCCAACCTCAAACTCCTAATTGTGCTGTCACAACGCATCGTGGTCGCGTAACCATTCATGGTGCCAGTAACCAACCAACTGTAGCTGATCAACCTTCATCATCTGTACCTTCCAATCCACTCGCATATAAATACAGCCTCCTAGATCATCTATGCAAGACACAAGCCCAAATAATAATTCTGGAGCTCCTTCGCACATTGCCACTTCACAAGGAAATTCTGGATAAGGCCTTGACAGAAACACAAGTCCCTATTGATCTAAATGTGGAACAATTTTAATCTATGGTAGCCCACCCTGCAGCACCCCGTCACCTCACCTTTTCAGAAAAAGATCTTTCTTCAGACACATATCATAATGAAGCATTGCACATCGAAGTCCTAGTCCATAAACACATCATAAAAAGGATTTTAATAGATGGTGGTTCCGGCCTAAATCTATGCACTCTAAAATTATTGAAACACTTGGGATATTCTAATGTGATCGTAAATGCAAACGAATGTATCACCATAAAAGGGTATGACGACATAGAGAGATTGTCTGCAGGGACTATCAAACTCCCTATTCAAGTGGGACCTAAGATTTTGGAGACAAAGTGCCAAGTCCTTGACCTTGATCTTCCTTACAACATTCTTCTTGGTTGTCCATGGATTCATGCTATGCAAGCCGTTCCCTCCACTTTCCATCAATGCCTCAAATTCCCGTACAACAAAACTGAGGCTACCATTTATGCTGACCCCCATCCTTTTCAATACTGAAGCTTCTTGGAAGGACATGATCATACTTTCTATCCCTATAATCATCCTATCGCGAACCCTTCCAAGTCTCCACAAATAGCCCGATCATCCTTCACCTACATTGATCCTGTTGATTTTCCATCAACATCCCAATCCACCCCTCATCCCGAGATCAAGATCAAGGCAAGTAACAAAGGATGTGGTGAATATGACTTACATGGTGCCTTCTTTTGTGTCGGACTTCTACCACCATCCCCTAAGACATATGGCATTCCTAAGGGAAATTAAGTCTCTACGGTAGTCATCAAGTGCAAACCAACACCAACCTTTGAAAGGAAACATCTCATGGAACAAGATGTGTTAGAAGATGTATCCTCATGGCTATACAAGGATGAAGAAGAGCAAGAACTCTTGGTTCTTCCATTAGAAATATATGGTCAAGGCTCCCAAATATTTAAGAAAATGGGATACAAGGGACAAGAGGGCATTGGCTTGCATAAATCAGGGATCATTGAACCAATCCAAGCTTATGGACATTATTATCGCCAAGGGATAGGGTACGAAATATTAGAACTACCACCTTCGGAATGCGAGTGTACTTTTGTGGAGGATGCCAAGGCCTTCCCAATAATCAATGACAATGATGAAGAGTATCATTCTGACTCCTCTGATTTTGCCAAACTCTTTGAATCCTCCATGCCATCCACAACCAATGACCTACCTCTCATATATCCACAACTTGTCGATTGGGACCAAACAACACCACCTATCCTGGATGTTGTACGACGAAGCTCTTGCTGAGTTCATGGGAGTAAGAAATCACATTCCTTTGGGAGATCATAAAGCAGGATATATCATGGAACTTAACAGTGGTGCGTACTTTGGAAAGACCACCCAATCTTTTAGTCACAAAATGATGAATATAAAAATAAAAAAGACATCCCCTGGCAAAAACCACTTTGTAGCGCTTTCGGATGATAAAAAAGTAAAAATAAAGGATGTATCCTCTGGTGAAAACCTCTCTGAGGCACCAGAGGATGAGAGATTGAACCTTCCTGAAGTACCTAAATTTTATCAAGAAGCATCTCCTATCTTGAAAGAAGTGTCACAAGAAATGAGTCGTGGCACAAAAAGCGAGCCCTAGATCACATATCAAGCTGAATCATTGACACCAACAGAACAAGAAGCCTTTATGAATTTCTTCAAACAAAGAAGCATCAACTTTGCATGGACTTACACTGATATGCCTAGGCTAGATACCACTCTCGTAGTTCATCACCTTGCAGTATATCCAGATGTGAAACCAGTAAGACAAAAATTGTGAAAGATGCATCCACAAATAGCATTACTTGGCAAAGCAGAACTGAAGAAACTTCTGGATGTTGGATTTATTCGACCAATAGACTATCCTCAATAGGTGTCGAATCTAGTGCCTATGAAAAAAGTGACTGGGGGCATCCATTGTTGTACTAACTTTTGAGATCTTAAAAAAGCTTGTCCTAAGGATGATTTCCCTCTTCCTAACATCGACATGATCATAGATCTCACTGCTGGACACGAAATGCTATCCCTCATGGACGGGTTTTCAAGATATAAGCAAATCAAGATAGTTGAGGAAGACCAACATAAGACATCATTCATAGCACCATGGGGAACTTATTGTTGGGTTGTGATGCCTTTCAGATTAAAGAATGCAGGAGCAACATATCAAAGAGTAATGACAATCATCTTTCACAATTTCTTTCACAAGATAATGGAAGACTATGTAGACAACCTTTTGGAAAAATAAAAAACAAAAGTGAAACATCTAGATGTGTTAGCACAGATCTTCAATCGACTGGAAAAGTATAATGTACGAATCAATCCTAAAAAGTGAGTTTTTGGGGTAACCTCCGGGAAACTCCTAGGATACATAGTGTCACGAAGAGGGATAGAGGTAGATCCTAACAAAGTCAAAGCTATAATGGAGATGCCTCCTCCTTCGACACTTAAACATCTCAGAAGTCTACAAGGTAAGATGCAATCCATTCGTTGATTCATAGCGCAGTTCGCTAATAAATGCCAGCCATTCCAACATCTGCTTAGAAAGAACACAACTTTTTAGTGGGATAATAATTGTCAGTTAGCCTTTGAACAATTAAAGAAATATCTTTCCAATCCACCAGTTCTCATGCCACCAAGACTAGGACAACCTCTTCTCCTCTACATATCAGTAACAGAAACAACAATTGGAGCTTTATTGGCACAACATGACGAGCAAGGAAAAGAGAGAGCCATCTATTACATCAGTTGCATGTTGATAGCATATGAGCTTAATTATTCACAAATTGAGTGAGCATGTTTTGCAGTAGTCTTTTCATCACAGAAGTTAAGGCACTATATGCTTAGTCACAAAACCAAGCTCATTGTGAAAATTGACCCGTTAAAATATCTGCTAAGCAAAGCTGCTCTCACTGGAAGAATAGCAAAGTGGGTAATGGTCTTGAGTGAATTTGACATTGAGTACATAGAACAAAAAGCCATCAAAGGGAAAGTTATCACTGATCAATTAGCAGACACTCCTATGCCAGTTGAACATCCTTTGTTGTCTGAGCTTCCAAATGAATCCATACTGATAGTTTCATCGATAGAAAATACTTGGAAAATGTATTTTGATGGGTCGTATACTCATCATGGCTTGGGGGCAGGTCTCCTATTTGTCACACCTCAAGGAGACAAAATCCCTAGGTCATACAAAATAACATTTTTGTGTACCAACAATATATCTGAATACAAGGCCCTCATCATAGGGCTTTGGATGGCAATCAAATGGAAAATAGATACGTTGACAGTATATGGTGATTCACAGTTGGTTATCTGACAGGTTAATGACGAGTATAAAACAAAAGATGATAAGCTCCTACCATATAAGAGAATGGTCAATGACTTCAAGGATTACTTCCATGATATTCATTTTGAACAAGTTCTAAGGCTTAACAATAATGCGGTTGATGCAATGGCCACCATTGGGTCATTGGTAGATATGAAAAAAGACAACAAGAGATTTGAATTTTTGGTGGAAGAGCTTCAAATCCCTGCTTATGATGTTCCGTAATCAAAACTTGTATGTGACATTGTTGGTCCTCTATCCCCGTGGTACCAATAAATCTATTTATACCTTCATGATAACACCCTTCCACCCAACCTGACATCTACCCAATGACGAACCTTCATATGTCGATCATCCCATTTCACCATCATTGCTGATACTTTATACCGAAGGAGTCTTGATGGTACTCTTTTGAGATGTCTTAATGCTAAGGAGGCTGAGATGACCTTGCACAAAGTGCATGAGGGTATCTGTGGGGTGGATTCTAATGGACTGACCTTAGCTAAGACAATTCTTCAAACAGGGTACTATTGGCCGACTATGGAAAAAGATGTGCATGATTATGTTAAGAAATGTCTACCTTGACAACAACATGGAGATTTAATACATGCACCATCTGCACCATCACAGGAATTGTAACCGATCACGACTCCATGGCCCTTTTCATAGTGGGGGCTCTACCTCATAGGGAAAATCCATCCACCCTCTTCCAACAACCATAAGTTCATCATCACCACCATAGAATACTTCACTAAGTGGGTAGAAGCCCTTCCACTCGCCTTTACCACTGGTGTCCAAATTTCCAAATTCATCCTGCATTACATCATCTGTCATTATGGTATCCCGTACTCATCATCATGGATAATGGAAAACCCTTTAAGAACCAAGAAGCCCGCACCTTGTGTGACAATTTCCATATCTGGAACCATTTCTCTACCTCGTATTATCTACAAGGTAACAGTCAGGCCAAAGCTTCCAACAAAACCATTTTGCGCATCCTGAAGAAAATAGTCAATAAAGTTGGTCGCGATTGGCACCTGCGACTTAATCCCACCCTATGGGCATACCGCACTAGCATCTATACACCCACATGAGCCACACCCTATTCATTAGTGTTTGGTTCTAAAGCCATCCTGCCTATAGAGGTCGAGCTCCCATCTTTACGCATCTCACTGAAGAACATTATCACTGATGAGGAATATCAGACTGCATGATTGAATGAATTAGAGTTGCTGGATGAGAAATGCATAAATGCTTTGAACCATTTGCAAGCATATCAAAATCACCTCTAGAGAAGTTATAATAAGAAAATGAAGAGCCACAGTTTTGAAGTAGGTGATCTTGTCCTTATGGAGAATCAGAAGAACATGTAGGATCACCCTAAGAAAGGAAAGTTCAAACCTAATTGGCTGGGTCCCTTACTTGTCATAGCTAGTTATGGATCAGGAGACTATCAACTATCCACACCTGAGGGGTAGCCTCTGGAGGAACCTATGAACATCATGCACTTGAATAAATTCTATGTATGACCCATCAAATATCCTAGGTCAAAAAATCAAATAAATAAATAAATAAAATGAAAAAATCAAGAAAAACCGAGTGCAATAAAGTCGTCCAATGGTGAAAATCACTCCAGTGATGCCTTGGATAAGTACCATGATGAAAACCTATTTTTCGGCTCCATGTGTAGCAGCCGGTCCTACCATCTAATAAAATCCCTCTATGCACCCATAGCCATCTATCATGCCATAATAAAATCCATCATTGCATAATCATCCATCCCATTTACATACCATAGCTTGGAGTTTGAAGCATTTTTGGCCATCCCACCCTCATCTCCTTTCATAAATCCCACCCACAAATAAAATCCTAGAGACAGTATCCTTATATGCTCTTGAGAGTTGGAAATCATATCAAAATACAAAAAAATCACAACATTCTAAAAATCTCAAAAATAATCATAACATGCAAAAAAACTCAAAAACATCAAAATATCCCCTCAAAATACAAAAAACAATCAAAATATTATCAAGAAAATCCAAGCAATAAATGTACCCACAAACATCATCAACCCACATCTTCTTCGATCCACAACCACTCAGAACCATCCTTCTATCCACGAGCCATCTCTACATCATCACGTCCAATTAGAACTACATCTCATCTTTATCGTTAAGTGCCTTGATCCCGTGGATGCAAGGTATGTAGGCAATCTAGGATATGAAGGAAGTGCCTAGATTCAGGCATAGGTGATAGACCTCTTCTTCCATCTTTCATCCTTTATCCAATCATCATATCCTTACATCGTCATGTTCATCCATCTCATATTTCTTCTATCCTCCTTCTCCCACATCATCAATCCATTCTTCAAATTCATCTAATCAAATCAAATCAATTCAAGCAATGATCCAAATGCAAATCATCCTTAATCCATACCAATCAAGTTAATCAATCTTGCCAATTATCCAATCACAATCAATGGTCTTGATCCTAGCCTTGTTATAAACCAAATCAATCATCATCATCAATGGGATATATTGTTCCCGCATCCTTGTGTTGATCTAGGGATATATCCTTCCCCACAATGACAACACTATCATCATCATCAAGTAATTAATCATTGGTTTACAACTTGACAGGGGCAATACCTTGTTTGTTTTTGTATCATTTGTGAATGCTTGATTGCTTGCTTGTGTGTGTTATCATTTTATTTTGCATTTGTATCAAATTCATATCCTTCCAACTAATATTCATATCGTGTGTATGTTGGAATGGCTTTTTGCACTATCCTTTGCATCTAAGGTCATATCATACCTTTTGTGCATTAGGACTTTAATGCTCTAAGTTTTCTTCCTCATACGTTAGACAAGGTTGTATTATGCTAGGGCACGGGACACATCGTCACCCTGGTCCTTATACCTTGGTGCATAACATCTAGTGCTATATCAAACATCATGGTTGCTCACTTTTATTGTAGCATAACGTATCATTCATTTCTTCTATCCATTCCTTTATCTTTTGCCATTCCTTTCATTTCGAGAGCATACCCATGTTTGTCCAACCTGCCTATCCTCTTGAGGGGGCATCATCATCCTATCCTTTTCTTCTATACATTTCCCTAGCTTCTTTTAAATGATGTTACTCGACATAAATCTTATCATTTTGCAACATCATCTCAAAGAGGGGCAAATGTAGACACTAAAAACTGTCTAGGTCTTGTTTACACATGACCTTGTATGTCTTTGCCCTAGGTCCTGGTTACACAACACATTGTCGACATGAATTTGTATGTGTTCCCCTAAGTCCTAGTTCACCCCAGTTCATCTAACCTCATCCCACTTAATCCCATTTATCCCTAGGTCCTAGTTCATCTTAATCACATTTTCCAACTTAATCACCTTCTTGATTAATTAAATAAACCCACTTTTTTTAATTAATCCCACTTGATCACATTCCCAATTAATTAAATAAGTCTCATTTATTTAATTAATTGTACCTAGTCACATGTCTCACATAATTCAAATTAAAAATTTGAATTATTCCCTCACCTCTCATAACATTGCGACACATGTCACATGTCTCATCTCCCACTTAATACCCCTTCACATGTCAAACTAATTCAAATAAAGTATTTGAATTAGATTCTTTTCATTCTCCTTCACACAATTGTCACATGACTACGCTTTCTTGATGTGCAAGGAAACCTAATCAATCCTAGCTATCAATATCATCTAAACCCTAATCGATCTTGTCCATCCATTCTAACTAGGTCTTTCCTATAAACCTAGCCTCCTCTAAGCCATTTAGGGAGGATGCAATCTAATTTCATACTATTATGCTACCAAAATCTTGAGCAACCAACATTCACCCATATCTATCAATCTCTCCCTTGCATCCATTTCCATCTCCATCTTGCATCTTTCTTCATATTACATCCATCATCTTGCAGGTATCAATCAAGTCGTCATCTTGCGCATATCATTCGAGGTATATTGAAGGTTTGGGTTTGGGTAATGTATGTCTTTGTTTCATCATTTTAGCTAATCTAAATTTTCAGTAATACAAACCCCAATGCAAGGGATGCAAAAAAAATTAGCAAGTAGTGAAAACCTGGAAACATGTGCTATTTGCGATAAACTACTTCTTCCATCTTTTAGAAAAACCCAACCCACATCCATCTTTCCTACCATATCCATCAAATAAGCTGCATCCATTCGCAACCACCTAACGGTAACCTATCATAGCTTGGTGCTCTATCGCCCTTATCACCCCATTTAATGAGGTTGTCAAATCCTATCATCCATCCTATTGTCTATCCCAAGTCCATTGTCAATATCACCAGTACCCTGAACTACGTCACCTCTAAGTTATCATGTAGGCAAGGCCATCATTGATGCACCCCCAAGGCTCCTTCCCCATTCATCCATATCCCAAATCCTACCATAAACATATTGTTCATCCATCACCGGTGTCAGCCTTCAAGGTCAAACTATGTTGCCTCTGCATCATCACGTAGGCAAGGCCATCATCGATGAGCCCCTGAGGCTTCCCAACCCCTAGGTCTTAGGTCCACATAGTTTGCACCCCGAACCACATTGCCTCTGCATTGTCATGTAGGCAAGGCCATTTATCAATGAGCCCCCGAGGCACTAGGTCAGTCCCTTAGGGCCCGTCACTTCAGTATATCATCAACTTATCCATAATAAATTAATCCTTTATATGACTGGGGGCAAATCCTTGACGTAGTTAGTGAATTGGATTTTTGAATGCTACAACTCAGAGGATAACAAACCGGATCGTGGTTTTATCACTAGTAAACAACAAGCAGTGCAACCAAGCAAGCTTTAAAACATTGTCTTGGCAAGAAGACATTTAAACTACACCTGACAAAATCCCAGCCTGCCTAAAACATCAAACGTGACTCTATCAATTTATTGCAAGAAAACATGTATCTATGGCAAGAAGGTTTTTAATGGTTGTTTAAAATCTTATTATCATGATTTTTATTATTATGTCTCCTATGCTACTCAAGGATGTAAAAAAAAAACTAGAGATGCTATGATGGAACATGATTATTTTATTTGTTTGTTGTTTGTGGGTTTATCTTTAGTAATGTTAGGCCTTGTCTAAAGACATGATCAACATAATGATCATTGAGGACATCAGAGGTCTAAACATGAAATAGGTGTAATCCTTGTCTATTAATACACAAGCAATACTCAGGTCATCTTGTTTCAATTATACTTAGATGCTTGTAATAATTTGCTAAATCAAAATCCATGTAAGTAATACTCAGGTCATCATGGTTTAATTATACCTAGATGCTTGTATTTTCTTACAACATTTTAAAAGCTCAATGATGAAACAAAGTACTTCAAAAACTTGTATATGAAGATGACAAAATCCACATACATATGTATATCAAATTGCATTTCATTTTATTATAAGCATTTCATCCTTGCCAAAATTCCAAGTGTCTCAAAATCTTAGTTATCCATTCATCCAAGTTATTTCTTCTAAGTTATCCATTTATCCCAGTTATTAAGTATAATTCTTCTTTTATTTTATGATATAGTATACTTGGGACAACAAAAACAATTCATAATACATTTGCATGTTATAAATAGGTGTGTCATCATATAGTATCATCACATTAAGTGCATTAATGATATAAGCATTTAGATCATGTATGTGTTACATATAATGTTGTCATTTAGATGCATGAGTCACCATAACATTTCATAAACCAAAAATATCACAAAAACATAGATATCATAGTGTTTGCATATTAGATCATCATCCATAAATAAAACAATTAAAACATCATGTGTTACATCTAAATCGTCATAGTGTATGCATTAGGTCATCATAAACGGTAAACATATAGGATCATAAACATGCAGATAAGTCATCATGTCGATCATGTAGCTCCTAGAAACATCATGTCGCATAAGTATCAAGTGCATAATAGAATCAAATAAACATGATTAACAACATTGCATATAGCCATAATCATAATAAATCATCATATAGAAGTGTCCATCCATAAAAGCATATATAGATAGTCCATCAAGTGCATGACCATATATCATCATAAAAATAGTAATGTCCAAGTATGCAATGATATAAAAAAAAATACATCTCGAAATGTCCACAATGAAGTGTATATAAAATACTGCCAAAATGATACATGTCTCAAAAAGCATCTAGGTGGTGCTGGCTACTCTGGCTGCTGTGGCTGATCACCACCCGATGGTCGTGCACCTACATCTGGTGGTCCCCTAGATGGCCCCATCACCCCTCTACTCTCTGTGAAAGTTTTCTGTGACCTACTGTAGTAGCTAGGGTGAAAACTACCTGCTCATCGCTCTAGGGGCACAGCCTGCTCATAGAATGACCACTAGTAGAATATCTCCTAGCTAGCCCTCACCATCTCTGTCACTGTCTGCCTTGTGGGACCCTGCCTCGCAGTCTGTTGGACCTACTCTAGCAGCCCCTCTACCCTGGTATACCACTGGATCATAGTATCTCTCTCCAATCTTGCAGTCTGTAACTCACCCTGGAAGTAGGTGATCTATCCCTGCATCTGCCCCAACTGATCTTGCTGTTGTGCCAGCTGAGTCTGCTACTAAGCCAACTAGGATCATAACCCTACAATCACCCAATCATCTTGTCCCTGTACAGGGGGCTGTACAAGTGACTGTATCTGTCCCTGCACTGCTAACTGTGCCTACTGGGTGAGATCTCTGTCAACCCGTTGTATCACCCTCCTGCCATCCCCATCATCTCCGTCATTGTCTCCACCTCCTCCACTGCCTTCACCATCATCACCCCCATCCCTGCCATCCCGGCCACCTCGTCCTCCTCGTCGCCTCCATCGTCACCGCAACCCCTCGTCATCCTCCTCTAGATCATCTAGTCTCAGGGCCTGCTCTTCAGGTCCTGAGTATCGAGGGAATGCGTGTGCAGCAAAGTAGTTGGCATAATCTTGTGTCATGCCTACATCCACAATTGTCCTCCTCATCGACCATGAATGATATGGTATCTACAAAAACTCTGCCCATGCTTGCTCATAAGATGCACCAGGACCCCATCGAGGATGCTCCTTGTATGTCCTAGCAAAGATGGCATTCCCCTAGGGCATCCCCTAGATCCTACCAAACTATCGATACACATGAGAAACGATGTGCCTCTCAAAATTATAGGGAATCCTCCCTATCAGTCACCTGGTCTGGAAAAAAAATGGTAACTCCGAGGCATCCTCATCCCATACCTCACAATCTAGGTAGGGGCACTAAACAACTGAATTGATATTGTCAAATGCATGCTGCCAATACTCTAGCTTTCCCAGCTTGGGCTAGGAAAGACTCTCCTGGAACATGTAAGAATAAGGTTGATCTCTGCCCTGAGTGCCTATATCAATCGACTGAGTAATCACAATGTGGCACCAAGCCCAAATCTGTAGTAACGAGACTCCACATGGCAAACTGGAAGATCCATCATACACAAACTCGTACAAATCATGATAAAGGTGTGCAAGCAAACACACACCCCAAGCATATTGGGTGCCCTCTGTAATGATCCACTCTAGAGCTCTCCCCCATCCAACTGCAAACCCGTGTGCCCTCCTGTCAGGGCACACTATCCCTCCAATCAACCCAACAACAACTGACAGAAGAGGCTCATAGTAGGCAACCATGTCGGCCTAACTAATCTCTATGCCCTCAATGGTATCATCATAAAAAACTCAGCGGCAGTCATTAAGTCCAGCCCCAGTCTGAGACTCATATTCCACAAGCTCTCCATCGATCAAAATCTATAGAATCCGATGGACATCCTCCAAGGTCACAGTGATCTCCCCAGTAGGAAGATGAAATGTCCCATCCTTGCTATGATATAGGTCAACAAGCGTAGTTAGCATACCGAGATTAGCCTAAATCTTAGGCATAAAGCAAACAAAAGATAGCCTTGCCAATCCCAGAATCAGGCAATCAATCTCTGTCAAGTATGGTCTAAGAAACTGTCACCAGAAATCGCTCCCGCAACATAAGTACATCATCAAGCTCCTCTTGCAATCAGCCAAATGCGCATTAATCAAACAAAATTGACTAAATTACAAATCTATCTATTAAACATCAAACAACTTATCTATTTTTAACAAGAAATCTATCCTATCATTTCTCCTAAGATTCTATCAATCTTAGAGATGACCTATCAGTTGGCGAACATTGATCACAATGCTGACTTTATCAAATTGCTAAGTATTTTAACTATCTAAAGTAGATGCGCAATTCTATTTTCCATTTGCACAGATTCAGGGTGGATGCACAAAATCCCCTTGTATTTGCGTAGAAGCATTCAATTGTGCAGGTTCAGGAGGTATTTGTGCAACATCATATCGTATGTGCAACATTATCACGAATGTGCAGAAATCCTTTTTGTTTGCAAAACTTTTTCAGGGATGCGCAGATCCTTAAAGTTTACACAACATTATCATGAATGTGCGGCATCCCCTTGTGTTTGCCCAACATTATCGTGAATGCACAATTCTATCCTATGTTTGCAAAAATAATGCATTTGCACTGATTCCTGCGATGTTTGCGCAGAATCACAACGTTTGCACCGATTCGTAGGGCATTTGTGTAGAACCATTATTTTAGCGCATTCATTTAGCCTAACTTTGACCTAGGTTTTTTACCATAACAAATGCACCTAAACTAAAATTGAAAGTGTACTTATGGTGGGTCGTACTCTGTTGGATGGTTGAACTGTCAGATCCTCTCGAAGTAGTGCAACTCAATTGGAATCTACTGCATTGTAGCTGACTCTCCTTGGCACCTAAACTCTGATCTCCTATAAACTCTCTAGCAAAGACAAGTGTGCAAATGACTAGGAATGTGACCCTACACTCCTATTTATAATGCATTGAACCCTAATTGGAGGTGTTTAACCTTGTGCATGCTGGGGCATGTTTTTCATCTAATTTTTCTTCCACGTCAACCAATTTCTTCATCCACATAACCTGTCATTCAACCTTTCTCATCGTGAGATTATCTGTCATCCTGTCATCACTTTCTTCTCATCCAATCTCCTAAGGGGGCATCCTATCATCACTAACCTATACCAAGGGCAAACTGGGGCATGTATCAAAAATCACGCAGAAAATTTTTATTCTTTGAAACAACGTGATAAAACACATTGTCTCAAAGAGGGGAAAAATGTATACACCTAAAAATGGCTAAGTCAAATTAAATAAATATTTAATATTTATTTTATTCCCATTCCTCTATCAATGAATAAATTCACTAATTTATTTATATGATTCACATCATCATAATTCTACAACAAATCAATTTTTCAATTCTTCTAATGTCATCCCTAATTAAATAATTCTAAATTATTTAATCAATCATCTTATCCCAAAGTCAAAAGTCCATAAATCCACATCATCTAATCCACCTCATCGTGTTGCACAAATAATTAAATATATTAATATTTAATTATCTAATTTTCCCTCACCCACATGTCCTATTATTTCTCCAACCATCCCTATTCTCATGAATATGGTCTCTCCATGTCATCTTGGTCAAAACACACCTTGAGACACTTGTCCCATAAGTCCCTATATTCCTTCCAACCATCCTACAAACAAGGTCTCCTTCTTTGACCTTCACTCTATGGTCTTGGTGAGCCTTGTGACATGTGGCCTCATGTCACACCTTTCTCTCTAGCTTGTCAAGGTGAGAGAAACATCTTCCATATTTCTCTCCCTCAACCCAACCAACCAAATCTGAACCATACACATCACAAGACTTCTTCTCTGTTGTTGAGATCGTAACACTTGGAATTGGCCCCTCCTTGGCCTATAAAAGGATCCCTCATTCCCTCATTTCAACAATCTAAGAGCTTTTTAAAACTTACTCTGCATAAATTATACCAGCGTGCCTTTGGCAAAGTATCCTCATTGCACTTGCGTTATCTCATTGTCATCACAATCATCCAACCATGGATTCATATCTCCATTATCCATCATCCTAGAGTTGCCTTGTTAGTTCAATATTCATTGCATTATCCATCTACAACCATTCTCATATTTTCATCTTCAACAACAAGGAAGTACAACACTTCTGAGAGGTCAACTCATTCATAAGATCAATACGAGATAGGCAACAATGGAAGCTATGAGGTGAATCGGCCTACGAAGGTATAATCTTTGTTTATTTGTATTTGCATCATTTCCATTGAGTTATTGGATATTTAGTTGTTTAATATTGTTGTTCATATTTCCTAGATAGAGAGAGAGGGAGAGGTAGCTAGGTAGAGAGATATAGAGAGGAGACATATAGGGAGAGATAAAGGAGATAGAGGGGAGAGATAGGGAGATAGAGAGTGAGCGAGATGTCTAGAGAGATAGGGAGATAAAGGAATGATAGGGGAGAGAGAGGAAAGAGATAGGGAGAGATAGATAGGTAGAGAGAGAGGAGATAGATTGGGAGAGATAGAGGAGACAGAGGGGGAGATAGGGAGATAGAGAGTGAGTGAGATGTCCAGAGAGATAGGGAGAGAGATTGAGAGGTAGAGGGATGATAGAGAGAGGGAGATAAGGGAGAGATACCTAGAGATAGAGGTTTAGGGTTGCTCAGGTTTAGGGTTTAGGGGTTATGGGTTAGGGATTAGGGGCATTATTTAGCATTGAGGGATTTAGAGAGAGAGAGACTTCTTTTGACATGCAACTGTAAACCCTGAATAATGCCCCTAAACCCTAAACCCAATCAACCCTAGAAACCTCTTAACCTTAAATAAAGCACCTAAACCCTAAACCCTAACCCCTAACCCTTAAACCATAAACCCTAAATACTACCCCTAACCCCTAAACCCTAAACCTAAGAAACCCTAAACCCCTAAATCCTAAACCGCAAACCCCTAAACCCTAAACACTAAACCCAAGCAACCCTAAACCTCTATCTCCCTATCTCCCTATCTATATCATTCCTCTACCTCTCAATCTCTCTCCCTATGTCTCTAGCCATGTCCCTCACTCTCCATATCCCTGTCTCTCCCTATGTCTCTGGCCATGTCCTTCACTCTCTATATCTCCCTATTGGTCCTCATTCCTCTACCTCTCAATCTCTCTCCCTATGTCCCTAGCCATGTGCCTCACTCTCTATCTCCCTATCTCTCTCCTTAGTATCCTCTATATCTCCCTATCATTCATCTCTCTCTATAAACCCTAAACCACTAAACTTGAACCCCTAACCCCTAAACAATAAACCCTAAATAATGCCCCTAACCCCTAAACCCGAGAAACCCTAAACCCCAAACCCCTAAACCCTAAACCCTAAACCCAAGTAACTCTAAACCTCTATCTCCCTATCTCTCCCCTATCTCCCTATCACCTTTGTCCCTCTACCTCTCACTCTCTCTCCCTATGTCTGTGGCCATGTCCCTCATTCTCTATCTCCCTATCTCTCCCCTCGGTCTCCTCTATATCTCCCTATTGGTACTCTATCTCTCTCTAAACCCTAAACCCTAAACCTTAACCCCTAAGCCCAAAACCATAAACCCTAAACCCTAAATAATACCCCTAAACCCAAGCAACCCTAAACCTCTATCTCCCTATCTCTCCCTATCTCCCTATCTCTATCATCCCTCTACCTCGCAATCTCTGTCTCTGTCTCTGGACATGTCTCTCACTCTCTATCTCCCTATCTCTCCCCTCAATGTCATCTATCTCTCCCAATCTCTATCAATCCCCTCTCTCTATCTCTCTTTAAACCTGAGCAACCCTAAACCCTCAGTAATTCCCCTAAACCCTAAACCCTAACTTGAGCAATACTAAACTCATAAACCCTAAAAAATTCCCTTAAACCCTAACCCCAAGCAACCCCCCCTCTCTCTCAAAACCCTAAATAATGCCCCTAAACCCTAACCCCTAAACCCTAAACCTGAGCAACCCTAAACCTCTATCTCCCTATCTCTATTGTCCCTCTACCTCTCAATCCTTCTCCCTATCTCTCTGGACATCTCGCTCACTCTCTATTTGCCTATCTCTCCCCTCTGTCTCCTCTATCTCTCCATATTTGTCTCCTCTCTTTCTCTATCTAGCTATCTCTCTATCTCTTGCCTCTCTCTCCCCTATCATTCCCCTATCTCCCTATATCTCCCTTCTATCTCTCCCTCTCCCTTATTGACAAAGGAAATGAAAACAAGAAAACTAGGACTCTCTCTCTCTCTCTCTCTCTCTCTCTCTCTCTCTCTCTCTCTCTCTCTCTCTCTCTCTCTCTCTCTCTCCTATGGAAATTGGAAAGGAAAAGGAAAACTAAGAAAGCTAGGAAAAGGATTTAACTAGGAGGTAGATAGGTCATAGAGAGAGAGAGGAACATATAGGGAGAGAGGGAGAGATAGGGAGAGGGGAGATGGAGAGTTCCTGAGTTTATATGGAAACCATTGAACAATGATAAAATGTAATGTGGTAGGATGTGGTGAGTATTATATGTTGCGATATCGCATGGAGATATGTCTACATGTGGTGATGCTATGGAAATTTAACCATGAGTCATTTGAAGAAGTACTCACAACTACATATTTAATTGTGATAGTAGAAGCATAAATAATAATGCAGGTGCACTTGTAGCAAAGTTGAAGTTCATGTGGAACAATCTAGAGGCTTGGTTATGTTAAGAGAATGTTCTACAATACTACAAGTTGAAAGAATTGGTTAGATGGTTGTATGTGTTACCACAAGCTTATCGTTGGTAGTGGTGGTTATACAAGAAGACATGAATACATTGACTATAGTTAATAATAAACTATTGATAGTAACAAACTAAAAAATAATGCTATATTCATTGTATTTATAAATAATAAATATAAATACTATCAAATTAAATATTATTATAATTATAACATAATATATTAATTTATATAATATATTTATTTTAATTAGCAAGATATATTATATAAATATAAATATTTGAATAATCATAAATATGTAAAACTAATATATATATATAAGACAAAGGAATAAGGTAAAGCGAAACAAATATCCATTTTGGGCAACCTAAAATGGATATCCATTTTGCTTCACTTTTGCCTTGTATGTAGGTTTGGGACTGTCATAGTTGACTTTCCCTCAATTCTAACATTTTTGCAGGTTTCACTCTCTTCTTCGAACTTCACCCTTCGTGCTGACAACTTTTTTTTATGCGAAATTGATAAAACGAAAAGGGTTTATAGAATAAATTGTCAACTTTCTAAAAATATAAGATTTGTTTGGTTATCATTTTATTAAATAATTATTAATACTTTTCTATATACTATGTGTCTGAAATCCTGATGGACACACTGATTGAAAAACATCCGTAACTTTCAAACCGTTTCACCTTTTTGAGATCCAAAAGTTGTGTCACACTCTATGCTTTTCTGGCTATAGGTTAAAAAAAATTGAATTCCAGTTTTTTTGATCGAGTTAGGTTGGCTGGAAAATTACTTTTTAGTTTTTAAAAAAAGTCACAGTAAAAAATCATAACTAATTATTTTATTGGAAAAAAATTTCAAAACAATATGCGTCACATCCAAGCATGAGTCCTCTACTTATTTTGAAAGTTTCAAAAAAAAATATTTTTTTTTCTCATAGTTAGGTTGGCTGGAATGACACCCACTTTTATTTTTTTCTGAAAAATTTAATAGGTGTTCATTGAAATAGTCATTTTTCACTAAGTAAATTTAGTTTTAAAAAAAAATAGTAGCCCATAAACTAGATTCAATTCTCTACAAATTTCGTTCTTACATCTTTTTTAAATTGAGTAGATAATCCATTCAAATTTTCACATGAACTTGATTAAGTCTAATTTTTTGTATTTTCATTGCCACTTAGAGGTGTAGTTTGGCCCATCATGACCCTGCACATACCCTTAAATTTCTTTGGACTTAAAGAAGTTTTTGTTCATTACTCCTTTTAAGACATTGTTAAGACACATAATCTACCACAATGGTCTTCTCATAGACCTAGCTAAGATTGCAACCATTTTGGACATCTTGAAGTTCCACAAATCCAAAAGGATGTGCATGCATTCCTTGAATATATAGGGTATTACATTTTTTATCAAGGTATATGCCAAGATCACCACACCATTGGAAGTACTACTAAAGAAACAAGGAGCATTCAAGTGGACAACAACTCAACAACAAGCTTTCAATTTGCTAAAGTAGAAGTTGGCTAGCGTGTCAATATTGCAATTCTTAGAGTGAATGACACCATTCAATGTTCATGTTGATGCTTCAAATAAATCCATTCATGTGGTACTTTCCCACCCTAGAAGTGATTTAGTAGATTACCCTATCTACTTTGCGAGTATGAAATTGACCTTGATAGAGTGTAACTACACCACAACTGAGTGAGAGGGACTTTCCATGGTCCTATGCACTCTAAAATTTCTACTAATATCTATTGGCTACTCCTTTTGTGTTCTTCACAGATCACATGGCCTTGAAATATCTGGTCAATAAATATGTACTTCATGGAAGGATATGTTGATGGGTGGTTTTGTTTCAAGAATTATAATTCTCCATTGTCAAACCCAAGAAGAATAATTCTAGACCTAATCATAGATATCATGAATAACCATAGGTGATGAAGCATGTGACATAGATGAAAGCATGATAGATGCATTGTTATTCCAAATTTAGTGTGCACCTAATGAGTTGGTAGAAATAGCCCTCTTCTTGTCATTTAGACATGCACCAGACATAATGAACACTATCAAGAGAAAGAAACTTACAGTCCACACTGTCCTTTACTAGCTCATTCAAGGTGATCTTTACAAGCTTGGATAAAATGAGGTTTTGTATCATTGCATCTTGAAGCATGAAAGGGAGGTTATTATACAAGAAGCACATGATGACATTGCTAGAGGCCATTACATTAGGAAGGAAATGAATGCACACGATAATTTTGGCATGATTGTGGTGGCCCAAAAGCTTCAAGGATACAAAGGGGTATGCCCAATAGTGTGACCCTTGTTAGCGCATGGGGAAGCCTACTAAATCATATGAAATACCATTATGCCCCATCATGTCCTAGGAACTATTTAAGTAGTGGGTGATTGATTTTTTGGAACCTATTTTTCTTGCAACACGTACAATAGGTGCACGATATATCATCATTGCCCAATACTACTTAACTTGTTGGGCTAAAGTTATGCCCACATGAGATCTCACTACTACCACCATAGATAGACTCCTATGGGAGACTATACTTAGTATGGATGTTGTAGACACCTAAAAATGTCTTGACCCTTCAACCATTTTTATGCATCCTCCATATCATTGATTTCCCCTTTCATTCGATTAATTAAATAAATTCATAATTATTTAATTAAATGACCTTACATCATCTCTGATCATCTGCCCTTAGCTATCCCTCATCAATTTACCCTTAGTCTAGAATTAATTTAATTAATTCAGCACTATACCTTACAACTTCATCCTAATTAATTAAATAAATATGCTAAATATTTATCTGATTAATTTATCCACTTTCCTAAAACTGATTCATTAGATAAATCATACTTATTTAATTAATCTGCCCTACTAATTGACCTAAACCTAGCCTAGTTGATTAAATAGCTATTATTTAATTAGCTACCCTAGCCTACATGACCCCTAGCCCTAAATTAATTAAATAAATCACTATTTAATTAATTTTAAACCTTGATTAGCCCATTCATTAATTTCCTCCAGTCACATTAATTAAGTTAATCCCCTAAATTAACACCTTCTCCCATAACCCACAAATTTTAAAAATCATTTTAATCCCAAGGGTCACATGACCCTTCCACCTCACCTTTCTATTTCCATGCCAAGCTTTTCTCCATGCCATGAGCTCACACATGTGAGTTCCAAAATTGCCTAAGTGTCACATGTCTCTCACCATTCCACATAAATGGAATTTTCAATTCCATCTCATCCCAAGGAAATTAATATTTAATTTCCTCACAAGTCTTAATCACATTAAATGCTTGAAGCCTTCCCCAAAAATGAATTTAAAATTCATTTTTATTCCTAGCCCTCAATTTTTGTTGATGAGATCTTAACCCTTGGTCTCATCCTTTCATCTCAACCCAGTGTGATTCCAACTTTCAATCTCCATCATTGGATCAATCTCCCTCCAAAATTGCCTATAAATATGACCCTCCACAAGCCATTTTCACAACTCAATTTAAGTAGCCTTATCATGCCAAAATATCTCTAAATCCTCCTCTTGATTTTATCATCTTGTGTTGATAATTTGAGAGGATATCTACATTAGTTCATTTGAATTTTGATGAAGCTAAGGAGCCTTGGGTGCATCTCCTTCTACCTTATCAAGGAGTGGAGGACTTCAAAGGCATTTGGAAGGTATAATCCCTTTGGTTTTGGTTTATTTTCATGTTTTCATGCTTTTGTATTTATCTTCATCTTCATTTGACACACCCAATGGGACCCCCTAGTCCCAATCTAACCTCATTTTGAGTGTTTTATGAAGGTTATTGACAAACAAGTTGCAGTAGCTCTATATTCTCCTACAGTCACGCTATACCTTCACGGTTTAGCGCCATTTATTCCTATTTTAGCACTATTTCCCTTTGAATTAGCGCTATTTTTGCCTGTCTTAGCACTATTCTGTTATGACTTTTAGCTAAAATTTATGGACAAGAAGATTTTTAGTCTTGTTTTGTGCTTTTCACTGCCTGTTGCAAAAGTTTACTCTCTATTTCTCAACAGAATATCTTAGGCCTAAGGGGATATCATGTCCATTTCTTTTTTAGAACATTTTAAACATAAAGTTTTAAGTTTTTTTTACACTTCCTAAGGCAAACTAACTGGCTTTCTTGATTGCAAATTGTTCCATTGAGCTTGGCTAACCTTGTAGGGTGTTTTACCTCTCATTTCCATCATTTTGGGCAAGTTCGCTTTCTGATTTTGTGCAAGTTTCACATTTTTTGCAATTTAGCACTATCCTCACCCAAAATTCTACCACATAGCTCTCTGCCAGATGACAGACAAGTATAATCTATTTTATTGTCATTTGGTTCTACTTTAGCGCTATTTTCCTAGGATTCAACGCTATGCTATGGTTCAACGCTATTTGTCTGTTATTTAGCACTATATTCATCTATTGTTCTGTCATTTGTCTTTGTTTTAACATAGACACAGACCATTTCAACACTATATGTTATCTATTTAGCACCATTTTCCTATTGTGTAGTGCCATTTAATTATTTTTTAGTGCCATTTTACTCTAATTTAGTGTTATTTTCCTCTATTTTAGTGCTATTTTTCTAACAGCATCTTGAAGCTTGTGTAGGGTTCTAACAAGTTTTTGCAAGTAACATAAACATTTTTCAAAGGCTTTTTACCAAAACTACTAACTAATTTAGTGCAGATTCATTGGTCCAAGATCTTGTTTTTTTATATAAGTTAGTATAGTTACACTAGATTAGCTTAGTTGGAAATTAACTTTGCTTTCTTTGTTTGGTTTGTGTGTGGATGTATGCTCTCCCCTCGCACCTTAGGGTGATTTTGGGGATCAAAAGTCTACACTCAAACATTTTATCGCTTTTAGATGTTATCCCGAAGGGGTCACTTTATTGTGTATGCTCTCCCCTTGTGCTTCGTGCAATCTTGGGTGATCAAAAGAAAGGGTGATTTCTTCTTAGGAGGCCTTCTTGGGGATTTCATCACCCCAAGGGATGACCTTAACCACATGTACCGATAAGGTATATAAAGAGGGGAGAGCGACAGATGTACCTTAATGGTGAACCCAACAAGTCCAAATGGAACCCTGAGATCCTCGGTCCGCTGAGACTTGCTTTGGTGACACTTGTGGTTTGCTGTTCTGGGATCTTGTTCACAGTCTCAGGCCTTGTGTACCTTGTGTATGAAGAGGACTCCCTTAGAATCTTGTAATATCCTAGTTTAAGACCTTTCGGTCGTCATACCTTGTAGTGCACCACTACAGAGGAGGAGAAGATGCTCACTGTACCGTTATACTTGGGATGGGCATTACCTTGGGCAAGATGAAAGTCTCCTTGGCAAGGGGGGTAAGGTGGTCCATGACCTTGCTTTCCCTATCTATCCAAGCTATAGCACCAAAGGTATTAGTGGGGGTGGGAATCTTGGTTCACTTTGAGTTGAGATTGACCCACGACCACTTCATGAGATCTACAAGGTATGATACTCCCACTTGACTAATGCTAGGATGTTCATGTGCTCGATGTGTCTTCTTGTCAAAAATTGTACAAGCTAATTTATCCATAGTCCACCTTGAGTCAAAAGCCATTGTGTTCTCTTGTTTGATTTTTTGTGCTTGCCAAGAACCTTTGACATTATCCAAATCCAACATTTGAACCTTTGAAATCCAACATTTTGCTATGCAGATTTGAGGACAAGTTCATAGATGTCAGAGGTGTGTACTATTCAAGGGGTAAGCATTTTGGTGGTCCTTGTGTTGAGTTGTGAACTAACAATTAGTTCATGCTATAGCTACTTCACCAGTTGAGCGACCTAAAGGTGTTGAGGTTGTGTGGAGTTAAGACATGTTTGGAACAAAGTCGTGGTAGTAAATATAGGTCATGCCAACCTATCTTATTGAGTTACATGCTTTGGTTCTCTCTGCAAAGCGTATTGGGTTATGTTTTTGGCTGACAGGTTAAGGAGTCACACTATACATCTTCAGGCCGACCTAATTAATGTTTTACTTGAAAGCGATATATATACAAGATTGATTTCTTGTGTGAGGAGTAGCATGAAGTAAGGTGTATGTGAAAGAAGTAGTGTGTGTGTGAGAGAGAGAGAAGTCTGATGCAAAGAAGGATAGGATAAAGGTTGTGGTGGAGATGAAGTGTTATAAGTCAGTATTTTGAACTTCAGTGGAACTATGTCTTCAACATAAGTTAGATGCATTTCTAGAATAGTTCACTTTCGGCAATGGGCCTTTCTTTTGGGCAGTGAACCACCCCTTCTTCTATCTATTTCTACTCAAGACACTGAGTCCTTTGGCAGTGAGCCACCTGCAGTGAGTATTCTCTTTTGGATAGTGAGTCCACCAATTGTATCAACTTTAATAGATTGCATTATAATATATTGTGAGCTAACCCTCACCGTGGTTTTTCCATTTTTGGGTTTTCCACGTAAAAATATGGTGTTGGTGTGTTATATGTCTTGATGGTTTCTTTCACGTTTTATTTGCTTAATGGAAATCAAATATGCTATATGAAATAAATGTTTAAAATACTTAAGTGGTTTTAGCTCGAATACTGATTCACCCCCTCTCAGTATTCTGGGAGTTCAACACATCTTGTGTTATGCTATTTCTGATATGATTTATGTTTGTGTTTCTCCTTAAAGTTAATTGGAAATAATTAAAAATTTGCATAACACTCCCCTCATTAGTTTGGTGTAGGAAGTTATTCCGTGTACCTTGCTTCCTTTTAGTATGTGGCCAATGCATATATAGTGTTGTAGATCTTGAAAAATAAAGATGTATGTAGATAACAATCATTAGAATGTTTCAGTTAAAATGTAGGATAGCTTTGATAATAGTTGTTTGTGCCTTGAGATATATCATCGAAACTTAGAAGATTGTATTGGTGGCCCTTTATAGTTTAAATATACTGGTTGTCAAGATAGTATTACACGTAAATGTCTATCTTCTAATGCAGAGAGAAAAACCTAGTTAGAGGCATAGTTTGATGGTTGAAATCTTGTTTAGACATAGCATTGTAACTACCTTTAGTTTATGCTAGTGTTAGGCTAAACTTTCCAGAGAACCCTATCTTTAACTTGGAAGCCAAGAGGAATATGGGTGTTGTTTAGTATCAGGTCTACAGAGATAGATATTCTTTCTTAAATTCTGGAATGAGTTTTATTGTTATCATCAAAAGATTATAGGTTAGACAAATACTTACATTATATTCATAAGAAATGATATAAGCCTCATTGTGAACACTTAGTAGAGTGATACATAATATCACATAAGCAATTTGCAAAAATAATAGGTATCATCTTGATATTTGAAGATATTCCAATCTATTCTTTTGAGTAGAAATTTCATGAATAGGTTTACATATTCCAAGGAGATAATGGTATAAGTTTTATGCCTCGAGATCTAAGATTTTGGAATAATTATTTCTTTATGCAAGAATATTAAACAATGATATTATTATCATTGAGAATAATTTTGTATGGTGATATCTTATTTCTTACTTATTCAAAGAACAATGTTAAGCTTTACCAAGATAAACATAGGATGTTAAACATTAGTTCTTATCTCTTCTTAGGAAAACTCAGTTGACTTGAGAGAACCTAGAGGTTGAAAGCATTAATTTGTTATTTTAGACTCAATATTTATCTAGTTTATATGGTTAAACATAGTCAAGAGTATTGATGATAAAGATAGTATGCATATATATATATATATATATATATATATATATATATATATGAAGATAGATCTCGTGTTTTTGAGAGATATGAATTGTTTTAGTGCCTAATGTGGTCTAGAAAAGACTAAAGGCTATGATATTCATGTTTTATTATTATGTACATTTTTTTTGTGGATAACATGAGTTTGATGTTATTTTGTATATTGGTTTAGAGGAGATAAGCCCTAGAATCAACCAAAAGAAGGTTAGAAGGTTTAAAGTTCTAAGTCAATTATGACATTGTTTGTCTATTGTAGCTCACGATTGATAGTAACAGAATCAAGAGACCATAGACTAAGATATTATAAAGAGTCTGAGAATCTTTTGTTAAAATTTATTGATATCTGTTGAAATCAAAATATGACTTATAGCACAAGAGTGCTTTATCTTGAGTTGATGAGTAGAATGACAGGAAATCATAGACTCTAAAATTGCAAGAATGCATTGAAGGAATTTCAAAAAGTTAAGTCTTCTAAATCTAACCATTATATATCTATATATATCCTAGAATTCTAGATTAAATTCTAAGTCAGATTGACTAGGGTTTAAACCTGGTTAGGACTTTTCATATCTAGTGTTGTTAATCAACAAATCAAACTATAGGATGAGATAGTCTCAAGTCAAGTTAGAGGTGTGTGAACACATGACTACATTTATTGCAAACATTTATTTATATAGAAACTTTGTCCAAAGTGATGCATTTGTCTCTCCATGCATTAGTTGCTTCATAGTGTCTAGATGGTGTAACCTATCAAAAAGATCATACTTAGCTAAGAAGTTGTCTAGAGTTAAATGGTCAAATGAGTTACATAGGAAACAAAATGAGAATTCAGATGGCAACTTGTTGGATCCTTATGTCTATACGCTTCGTGAAGAGTAGGGCCACTTCTAGGAAGGAAGGTGTGTAGGGGACTTCCGGTCTGTGGTTGGAGGTAAAGCTCTCGGATGATGCCCTCCCTCTATAACAGAAGACTCGCCAAAGACTTGAACGACAATATCAAGATTCCAGAAATAATATTCATTATGTTAAACTTCATTTTACGATGTAAAACTATTATTTGCCAAGTGCAATGTATTTGTAAATGTATAGTGAAATGTTTTCACTACAATTTATCTTTGAATATAATGAATTTCAAGGTTAACAATTATTCAGAAAAGATATGCTTTTATTTCTTTGAAATATTGCAATGTTTATGTTAAAAAAATTATTATTTCACTCATGTTCATCACATGTTTAATTTACTTTTTTAGTAAATTGTATAAGTAATTCCGAGTAATATGAGAAGGCATGTTACAAAAGTGAAAGAAACAAATGATGCCTAATAGGAAGGGTAAGAGAAGACACCTATGCCATCGAATAACATCTTTACAAGGATGTAATACCTAAAATAGTGTTGTGAGGAGAAGAATGGACCTCTTCCATCACTACATGCAAAATTTTTGAGTTTAACCACCACAGGTTGGGTCACGAATTAGAATTAGTAAAGGATTATATGCAACAAACCAACAAGATGCTTGAAGGAGGAGTCATCTTTGATAATAGTGTCAAGTGCAAGGTTGAGGTTGTAGGGGTTCTTGCTACGAACATTTACATCAATGTCCCATGCAAAGGACTCAACTTCTACTTCAACAAAAATACCTTCAAGAAATAGTGAATACCCAACAAAAAGTGAAAGGCTTCATAAACATTAGTATTTCCACCAAGCTCTTGATCACTACCTTCACATGTGTTGATACACTCTTCAATATTTGAATCATAAGCATGATTCAGGTTGCAATTCAAACTATCAACACTGGAAGATCAACACTATGAAACACCTGAAGAATCAATTGGTGCAGGAGCACCAAGCTTTTTTTGCTAATATGGTCAATTTTGGTCTTTTGATAGGTTTTAAGGGTGTGTGTCTTTTGTTGGGAAATAAGGTCATAATAGACCATCTAGTATGTAATTAGGAGTCATTGAATTTATAATGTCATTGAGTTTATGTAATTAGAAGTCATTTAGTCATATGGAGTTGTAAAGGTGAAAACAATACAAATTGAGGAAGCCCAATGGTCATGGGCATTCAAATGACAGTTGTGACCATTGGTTGGTGTTGGAAAACATTTAAAAAGACTTGTAACCTTGAGGCAAGAGGGGGGAGACTTGGTATGAATGAAGAATCAATAAAAAACTTCCTATTTTATGTAATTTCTGTGAGTTTTACATTGCAAACTATTGTTACAGGCCATTGTACTTGTCCGTATAGAAGCATACTAACCTAAAAGTCATGAAATTCATTGGAGGCATGAAGTAACATTGTTTTAGTTTTTGTTTGACTGAATTTCATTATGATTCAAGGGTTTTGTTCTCACTTTTCTGTCAGCAAGTCTGAAACTTTGTTATGAGGGTTTGTGGTTGCATAAGATGGACTAATGGCCCATTCCTCTGTCTGTACTTCCTATAGCTAGGTGGAATGGGTCCAAGATGACAAGGTTAGATATTTGAATGGTTTGTGTGATCAGGGGAGGTGAGTTGAGGGGTTTTGTGTGGTGTCATAGGGCAAAGTTGTGAGTTTTTGGCTTGAAAGATGATGGCTAAGAGTGGGAGTTTGCATAAGGGGCATTAGTAAGGGATTTGAGAGGGTTGGTATAGCATTGGAAGACATAGTAAAACATGTTTGAGGCATTGGGAAGGTTAGAAGGTGTGTGGAGTATGAATTTTCAATAAACCCTCACAGGTCCAAGCCTAGAAAGGCCTAAAACAAGGGTTTGTAAGTTAGCGCTTTAATGAATGTCCCAAGCCCTAAAAGTTGTTGATTTAGAGGTTTTGAAAGTTGGCCAAGGACTGTCAATGAAGATTCAGGGTTGGTAAGGAGTTTAGAGGGTACTTGTTTTGGAAAACAGGGCTAATTGCCCCTTTGTAACAGCAGAACAGTCATTTTTAGGAGGATACTTTCCAAAGTGATCATAGTTGGTTTCAAGACATGTTAAGGTACTCCATAAAGGGTATATAGAACAAGGATGAGTTTCTAGGTTGGTGAAGTATTTTGGAAGTTATGTTGAAAAAAACCTCTAAAAGAGGGCTACAAGGCATAAGGAGGCTAAAGAAGGAAAACCCCAAATCTTAGGGTCTTGAGACTTGCAAGTTGGTTTGTTTGGAAGTTGGTGATCAATATACCTTGTTTGGCATCATCAATCTCTTCAAATTGTCTTCCTATTTCAAATTTATTCTGGCAACTTGTGTCAAATTCACTACTGTTTCAATTAGATTGATGACACATATCTTATTCTTCTACAATCATATGTAAGCCTGAATTCGAGCATGTTGTAGCACTACATGGAGGTATTCCAGAACTTGGAACTTATTGGTTTGACTTACAATGAGAAGCCTTTCTTTGTGCAAATCAATAGTGCATTTAGGTATACTTTCATGTGTCGTGTGAATTGGAGGTGTTTTCCTTTTGTCGTGATTCACATGAAGAGGTCAGGAGGAAGAGTAATGTTATGGCCATTGATGGTGGATGTTTACTTTCATCCACATATGATGTTGTTGACCTAGCTTTTGTTCTTTTCTCGCATGGTGTTGTGAACTTGAATGATATGGTATGAAATAGGTCATGCACCTATTATTTGTGGATGCCTTGTAGCAGAAAAGTTGATGGTGGAGTTAGTCTTCACTTCTTGTGTAGTGTTCATAAATTAGTGCATGTAGGTAAGAGATATCATTTGTTGTAGTTGGGTGGTGAGTAGAATTTCTATTTGAGGGAGACCAGTTCTTTCATTTAACTTGTCTTGATAGAGGCAAGTGAGTTCAACATTTTATCCATGGCCTTGTGCCATGGATCTTCTTTGCAGGATCTACCCTATAGGTGTGTTCAAATTTTGTTATATTCATCCTTTCATTATGTCTATGTGCCTTAATGCCATTGGTTGTATGTTGTGTTTTGTCATATGTACATACATTCATCTTTGTGTTGATTTTCCCCTATCTCTTCTCATTTGTTTTGTTGTCTTTTTGGTCTTCATCACAAAGATAGTTGGATCCTCATCGTGCCTGCAAGAGACACATGCCCCCAACTAGAGCCAATATTGGGAACCAATTCAAAAATACAAAAATCTTATGACTTGTGTCACCTTTATTGTCTTGCCCTATTTTGCTCATTAGTTATACTCGATCTAAGAGATCTTCAATAGGCCCCTTTTATGCTAGAAGTTGGTAGATCTCCTCTCAATGTTCCAACTCAAGGCAAAACATGTATTGATAATGTTTTACTTATTCTAGGACTAGAAAAGTGTTATCTCAATCAACCAGATCGTTGCAAAAAACATTAAGGTCATTTATGAACAAGGAACTTGTAAGATGTTTGATAGTAAGGGAAAATTAGCATGTGATGAATATATGAAAGGATGACTATTTTACTTGAGGGAAAACTCCTCTAAAGCCTTAGTTTCAAGTGTGACTTTGAAAAATCAATTGTGGCATGAAAGAATTGGCCATATTAACCTTGAATTGCTAGAGGAAATGTTCAATTAGAATATAGTATATGATGTTGTGCCCCTCACCATAGATAAGTGTTTTTATGAATCTTGTGTTACAAGGAAACAACATAGAGAAAAGTTTGATTTTGGAAAAGCTTGGAGAGCTTCCAAAAAGTTAAAGAGTTAGTTCATTTTGGTCTTTGTAGACCTATGAAGACAATTTCCATAGGGAAATCTCAATATTTCATGACATTAATTGATGACTTCACTCAAAAGGTATGGGTTTATTTTTTGAAGAAGTCGTCTAAGTCATTTAATGTTTTCAAGAAGTTTGTACAAGAATTCAAGAATGAATATAATAAAAATATCAAAATACTAAGATCATATAATAGGAGAGTATGCCTCAAATAATTCTGCCAACTTTTGCAAATAAAAGGGAATCAAGAATCAACTTTCAGCTCAATATACTCCACAAAAAATGGAGTAGCTAGAAGAATGAATAGGACACTCCAAGAAAAAGTTGAATCAATGCTCAAGGATTGTAATCTTGAGACTAAATTATGGAGAGAAGCATTTCATACAATGACTTATTCTATCAATTGAAGTTTGGCTATGAGCTTGGACTCCAAAAGAAGCATGGCCAAGCAAGAAACCATCAGTTAGGCATTTGAGTTTTTTCGAGAGCATTGCTTATAGACACAATCCCAGAGAGAATAGAAGAAAATTTGATGATAAGAGTAAAAAACACATCCTTGTTGGATATGATGACTCTAATAAAGCCTATCTCGATTGTATGATCAAATCCTATCGATTGTATGATCCCAAGGTAGACAAACTTCACGTCTCTAGAGAAGTCATTCTTGAGGAAGAGTGTCAACTTCCAAGTGTTTTGCCATATTGAATTGCCAAAAGAGAAAAATGACAATGATAAATCACCATACTCACTCAAAAAGGTTGATCTAGAACTAGAAAGTATTATTGAGTCCATTGATGAAAGACTATGAGATAAGTTATGCATTAATTACAACTATTTTATTTGCCCTCAAAGTCTTTCTTCAATGGACTCAATAATATGGAGGCCAATCAAATTACAAGACTATGATGTCAATTATGCATTAATGACAATTATTTTAAATGTTCATGAACCAAGTACTTGTGAGGAAGTAATAAAAGAAGAAAATGGCAATATGTTTGAATCAAATGATGGATTCAATTCATCAAAACCAAATATTGGAATTGGTACATTTGACTATTGGTAAAGAAGCCATTAATTATAAATGGCTATTAAATACAAAGTTTAAATCTTATGGCTCAATTAACAAGCACAAGGCAAGACTAGTAGCTACAAGTTACATACACAATCGAAATCTATTGAAGATATCCAACAATCCAGCGTTCCATGGTCACACAAAGCATATTTAAGTACATCATCTTGTTGGTTTTGTATGATGAAATAAGGTTTATGGGAGAGTTGGAAATATAAACTCTATTTCATTACAATCTCTAAATATATGTTGCATAAAGACACATTTATCATGTAGGGACACATCTATCAATATATCCTCAATTCATAGAGAAAATCTATTAAAAACTCTACTTTAAATAAACGACCACCTAAAATAATGAAAACTATAAAACAGTGAAAATAAATAAATTCTAACAAGTATTAAGTGATTGAATGTGCAACGCAATAGACCTTATAGCCCAAACTTTAAATTACATAGACTTCTGTACCATTGAATAACCATAATTTTAAAACCTATTTCTTTAGTGAATAAAGTCAAGTTACAATAACATTGGAAAGAACTGAAGTTTTTTAAAAAACTACATACATACTTACAAAATATCATTACAATAATATATATATATATATATATAAAACTTAAGTTTAAAAAAAACTACATACATATCTACAAAATATCATTACAGTAATATATATATTCGTATATATGGGTGCTCTGTCACCTTTTTCTATTAATTACACCGATAGGCGTTTAACTCCAGGAGGAGTCAAGCTCATTTATGTTCCACGGCAATGTTTTGGTAGGAACATTTTTATGCCGATAGGCGTTTAACTCCGGAAGGAGTCGAGCTCAGTACGCTTTAACAGTGTAAAATCAATGGACTCGGTTGCTGGAAAGGTACAGGACGACCATTGGGCTAATCCCTGCCATCCATGTGTTCATCAAAGAATTAGGTTGCAGGTATATTGAATGCTGGGTTGGAGGTATTGAATGGCGAAGGAATTTTCCCTGGCGATCTTCCATGTAGGTTGGTGGAGATCAGGCGGTAGGAATAAACTAGAATAGGCAAGGATAAATCTTCGCTGTTCCTTGTCTGACAGCCATTTGAAAACTGAACATTAGTTTTCTTCCACGGCAAGCAAAGGGCGTTAATGGATGCAACAACATTGTATCTAGAGATATCTATAATCTTTTTTTGTGTTGTGTCGGTTACAAGGCGAATAACCACAAAAGCAGATGTATTTAGTTTTGGTGTTGTGTTAATGGAGCTTTTTACAGGAAGGCAGGCACTAGATGAAAATGTACCCGAGGAGAGCATACATTTGGTATCATGGTTCTGCCGGATGAACTCAGACAAGGAATCATTCTTGAAGGCAATAGATTGAGTTCTGGAAGTGACAGATGAAACTTTTGAAAGTACGTGCACTATTGCAGAACTAGTAGGTCATTGCACTGCGCGAGAGCCCTATCAACGTCCTGATATGGGCCATGCTGTCAATGTTTTGGCACCTTTCGTTGAGAAATGGAAGCCCACAGATCTAGAGAATGATGAATATGGGGGAAATGATTTTGACATGACCCTTCCTTAGGCTTTAAAGAAATGTCAAGAATTTGAAGATACGAGTATGAGTGGAACATATGATAGCAAGGGTAGTCTTCCAACAAGGCCAACTAGGTTTGTCGAATCTTTCACATCTGTAGATGGACGCTAAAAGTAGTTGCAACAGTTTGAAACTAAACTGTAGAAATCTTGTATAGGGTAATATGCCTTATGTTAATCGTGGCATACTATAGAAACAACTTTATCTATGTTGTTTGTGATTTGCATGTATCTTTTTGGCTTTTTCTTTTTAAATGAATAATTCAAGTTAAGGATGCTATTTCGAGGGTTAAACTCCTATCATGAACTTATTTCCGTGGATGTTGCTTTCATGCATTTCATGGCCAGCTAAAATAATTACCTTGGTTTTGATCCCTCGAGATCAAGTGGTTTTCTACAGAATGGATTTTGGATTCAAAGCAGCATTTTTGACATTTTATTAGGTCTTCATGTCAGGGTGGAGTCCGCCTACAAACTACGATTTGGTTTTGGGGACTCTTAAATTTTAGGAATTTTGAGGAGAGTTGATAGACCACAATTTAAATAAATTAAACAATCAGTAATTAAATTTTGAAAAAAAAATTGTATTTTGCTGAACTTGTAATATTAATAGTTTCCTTTTAGATTTTTAAGGGTTTTTAACTTAATTCTATTCTATAATAGACATCAAATTTCCAAAGTTCATAATATTGTCACTTGATGCATTTGGATTAAATTGTGTTGTATTTTTTTCTCAACATTTCGGATCACACAACATGATCCATCATTAGGAAAAAAGAAAGTCAGAGAGAAGAAAAATAAGTTACCATTCTATTCTTTTAAAAATTACCATTTTTATTTTTGTTTATGGAATAAAATAAGTTGTCCAGTTCCAAAACCCCAAGTTCTAGGACATCTGCAAGATCATTGGGAGCCTAGGGGAGTAAAATCATGATTTTCCATGATTGCAAGTGGGAAAATTTTGTTATGGGTAAATTGAGTACTGTATTTTGGGAATCTGTTAGGCTTGAATTTTATTGTATTGTTGTTGTAATTCTGTGATATCAAATATGTAACTCTAATTAAGCCTTTTGTTATTTCCTTGAAATGAAGTTTATGTTAAAGACTCCTTAATCGGCCCTTTGTGGTGTTCAGCAGAAAATCATGTTTCATGAGTATGTATTGAGTTTGTATAGAAGAATAATTGTAACTTTTATTTATTGTTCAACAAGCAGTTTTTCATTGCCTGCAAATGTGAGCAGCCACGCAGTGTGTAAAGGCCCACCCAATATAATATTTTTCGGGTACATGGAAAGTAAATCTGTCAACAACACTAACACACAGTTGGAAGTGGCCAAAGGAGGCTTGTTTTTTATATTGTTTTGAGCATAAGCATATGTTGTAGGAAGTGTTGATATTTGTCAGATTAAAAGGGTTATTGAATCCAAGATAAATTTGGTCCAGGTTACTTAAGAGAGAATAATTTTTCATGGAAAAGTGTGGTGCATTTTTTTAATTTCTCCAGGTCTTATCTTGACGAAGGAATGTCCATTCTATTGCATTGCATTTGATTTGTCCAATGTATTAAGATGCACCCGGAGGCAAAGGAATATGAACATTCCAGAGTTAAGAATGGAATATATAAGGGAGGCTGACAGAATTTTTACTCTCGAATCAAATGAAGCTGAATATTCATGTATTTCCTGTTATTATGATTGATGTTGCTCAGATTGTTACTTGACCACTACTTTGCCACGCTGATAAACTGACTCATTGACCGAAGATCAGTCCTTACCCTCAACCCTCTGCAGGTACCCCTTAACCTATTTGGCGGCGCCCTCGCTGACAACTTAAGCTTTTGGTGTAGTGGCAGCCAGTCTGTGTTAACAAAAATGGAAGGACTTTATTGGGCAGGGTTAGACTCCCACGATTTGAAGGGAATAAACTGTTGTCGTACTAGAACCCTCAACCCTCTCTAAGTATCCCTTAACCTCTCCTGTGGAGAAGCTGAAGATGTTAGTTTAGATTTCTCTCTGGCTCTGCAAACAGAGATCAAATCAGTTCAAACCATGTACTAGTAACTGATATACGACACAATATGGTTTTCAGTCTTAATCCTAACTGCAAATCATTCATCAATAATAAAAACAATCTCAAATTAATACATAGATCAATACCTAATCACTTCCAAATAATGAGCCATTACTTCATTTATATAACTTAAGACATTCTGATTTATACCGCCCCTACATCACTTGCAATGATGGTGGAGGAAAAAGGAATGAACAGCTCTAGTTTTCAGGATGTGGTGTGTTGCCTACTATGGAATTAATTTCATGTGCAAAACTATAACACCTACACCATTGTGCCATGCTGACTATTGCTTTTCCTGTGCAGACAGTTATGGAGGTAATCTCCAAGACGGTTCTGTGATGGAATAATATTTTAAAAAGATTGCAAAAAATAACGTTACGACTCTGTTTCATATGAATTTAAAAAAAATGTTATACTGTCAACACAATGCTTTTACTTTTAAACGACCTTCTATTTAATCGCTATTGTTTAGTTAGTATTGACAACCGGTCAAATTACTACTGACTAATTTTATATTTCATTAATATTTAAAAATAGACTTCTAATTATTAAAGTATTGAGATATTTAATTTGAATTTTACTGAATGGTAAAGTTTTCTTTCTCGCCTTGACAGAGAGTATCACATTGTGAGAATGGGTAGAATAAATATGGTATTTTACTTGAACGGAAGGGTTTATAGGCTTATGTTTAGAATAAAGAAAGGCGTCATCCCTGTGGCCTACCATGATTGCAGTATAAAAATATGTTGCATTAAATACAATTGTGACACGTTCAATGGTTTAAATGGATCTAAATGATGCCGCCTTTAGTGTGAAAGGTTGAATAGTTAGAATTCAAATGCCATTAGAAAGTGGATTTTGATTATGTAGGCCTATAGAAACTTTTTGGAATAGGTTATATTTTACATAGATTTATTTAAGATTGGTATGTAAGATTATATGTTTTTGATTAAATAAGGCGGCTAAAACAAAGGGTCGAACCCTTACAAAACATAAAAAAGAAACCCTAGAAGCATTAGCACAAAAGAGCCTCAAAACAGTCACAGCATAACCCACTTAACCAGCAAAAACAACATAGACAGCATAACCAGTCTAAAGACAGAATATATGAAATAGCAGAGTATCAACATCATAAAAGAAACTAGAACCAAGGAAAAAGATTCTCCCATTTTTTAGACATGGATTCAATAAATTCATCCAATTTTTTTTAAGTTCTCTTCTTTGTCAACAGTAGCAGTAGCCCCAATATCCTGCAACACAGAAAGATTAAGTACAACAGTATGCCTGAGCATAGTTGAAAACGACTGCTCCAGCTTCTCAACATGACCCCTCAGAACAACAATGTCATTCTTGTAACCAGCATCTTCCTCTGTTTCATCAGCAACTTCTTCCACAAACATATGTCCCCCTTCTTCAGCATTATTCTCATAATCACCAACAACACCACCAGAAACCTCCGTCGGTTTATTCCCATTCTTACCCTCAGCATCTTCAGTATATTAGTTTATTTTAGTTTTAAAGTTATTTTATTTTAGAATTTTCTTTAAATAAATTTTATTTTACATAGATTTATCTAAGATTGATATATTAGTTTATTTTATTTTAAAAGTTAATTTATTTTATTTTAGAGTTAATTTATGAGTTATGGTTATGTTATTTTAAAATTAATTTATTTTATTTTAGAACTATTTTAGATTAAGAAATCATTTACTTTATTATAGAGCTATTTTATTTACTTAAAGTTACATATTTATATTTAAAAATAAATATGTGGCTTTAAATAAATTTTCTTTTAACTATTATTTTATAATCACATAAAATATTTCTCTCCTCTTATGTCTCTTATATTTTTTAATTTAAAAAATCTTATATATAATGTGTATTTTAAAAGTGATTAAAAATATATCTTTATTCTAAAAATTTAATTTTTCAAAAAAAAAATTCTTTAAAATAATAATTTGCTTATAAAAAATAAAAGATGTCAATTTATTTATATTATATTTAACTTAATCTTTTGGTTCAATAAATTGACATTTTTTTATAATCTTTTAATTAGACTTTAAAGTGTCCATTGTCCTTATATTTAAGTGAATTTTCTTCACTCTTTTAACTTCAAACAAGATATTATATATGTAAATTTGCTAATATTATTTTATGCATTTTGAAGTTTAAAAAAAATATTAATTAAAGGAAAATTTATTTAAAGCCACATATTTATTTATAAATATAAATATTTAACTTTAAATAAATAAAATATATACTAAATAAAATAACTCTATGATAAAATAAATTACTTCATCTAAAATAGCTTTAAAATAAATTAAATTAATTTTAAAATAAAATAACCATAACTCATAAATTAACTCTAAAATAAAATAAATTAATTTTAAAATAAAACAAACTAACATACCAATCTAAGATAAATCTATGTAAAAATAAACTAACATACCAATCTTACATACTAATCTTAAATAAATCTATATAAAATATAAGCCTATTCCAAAAAATTTCTAGAGGCATACATAATCATTGAGAATTCAACACACACCTTAGTAAAAGTAAAATATTATAGATAAAAGTAGAAATTTTAACTTATTCGAGCTTTTTATTTATTCGTAGGACAAGTAAGTACATACAAGTATATGGAGTAGGTATTAGAGGTAGCTCAAAAGGAATCCCCTCAAAGGTTGTTATCTCCAAAGACTCAATCCAGAATGTTTTAACCTTTGGCTCACAAGCTCTACCTATGGCAGCTGATGGCTCGCATCCCTCTGGGATGGGAAACATTAAAGATTCAGACACAAAGGATTCTAAGCCTAAAAAAGATTTGATATTGCAGATTCCAATGATGTGGCTTTGCATGTTGGGCTTGCCAATACACCAAAAGTAGTGTTAAAACTTAGAATTGTTGTGTTAGATTTTAAGGAGATCCATTTGGATCTTTGTTCTTAGTATATCATAAAAGGCCCTCTTAATGAGAAACCGCTTTATATTTTTATTTTATTTCTATTTTAGTTCATGGGAGTGACCGCCAAAAAGTCACAATTCACTGATACAAAAAAGAAGCAATGATGAATGTGTAATACAGTTAAAGTCAATTTTCATTTTTAAACATGATTGCATTTATTTACATTAGAATGAGTCTACTTTGGTTTTGGAGCTAGGAAATTAGACACTAGATATGTAATCGGGTTATTCTAATACATTTCTCTATGATGGAAAAGTAAATTTTTATTATATTTTGCAATTGTGCATGAATATAGGAATATACAAATATTTACATTTTACTATTATTGATGTTTAATTTATTTTAATTTACAAGAATGCTAGACTATTAAAGAAGAATATGGTGTTCACTTATGTTATTTTATAGATGTGTTGATTTTAATTAAAAAAATGGATTTAGAATAAGTAAATTGAAATCATAGACTTTTAGTTATTGGTGTATTAACATTTTATATCAATGTATTTTAATTGACTGAAACTAGACTTTAAATAGAGAACATGTAACAACTATTAAGTTGTTGTGGAGTTTGATATTACAACAAATATTTGAGCATCCATGTCAATGTACATAATTTGTCAAATCTGTCAAATCTTTTGCTTGTTGCCATTGGTCTGTCAAAAAAATTATTAGTTGCCTCGTTTACTCATGGTAGTCAAGTGGTATGCCTCCAACTACAAGATAGTGCATATTTCTAGCTCAGGAGGAAGGGGGGATCCTCTACACACAATATCAATATCAAATTATTAGACAAATTAATCAACAATGTACTTCTCCCCTCACATGCACACTATGGTCAATGGCTTCTGTTGCTACAAAAAAATATATTTAAATTTCATTGTGGTTTTCCAATTAATTAAGAATTGCACCCATTCCATATTGCTATCCAGAATTACACTCATTCCATATAACTATCGGCGTACCCATTGCACATTAAGTGCGATTGCTAGTATATATAACAGATCATATGTACAATAAGAAACAATCAATCAAGAAACAATGAATCATTCAAACCTCAAAATAACATTGCGTTGTACTTCAACTTTTCTATTTACAATTCACTGATTAACTTGAAGATAACTAATTTACAATTAAGTTTTTTAAATACTATATCTGCCTCCAGTGAATTCTATGCTGAAGTTATTTGTCTGCCTTGTCCCTAGATCTATATACCCTGCATAATGCATTAAGCATGGATTGTCGCTGCCTTGGACACGTATAACAAGGAATAACAAGGCCGCATTGCAGCTAAGTCCCTGCCAAATGCTAGCAGGATGGTTTTGTCCTTTGCAGTAGTTCATGGCAATTTTGAACTTGCTGTAGGCAGAAATGCCTTTCAGAGTGTCATTATGATACACAATTGCAAAACCAACACCTTAAAATAAGAGATAAAGACTTGCAAAGGCCTAATACCATAGGGATGAGGTTGGGTTCGAATCTTGGATAAATTTTATAGATTAAATACTATGCTAAGATGGTTGATGATGATTTGCAAAAGTTAAAGACATGACATTTTCACAACCCATGTAATGAATTTGTAAAAATTTCTAGAGAAAAACTATGTATAGCTTTTTCACATCGACATTATCACACTATATGTTCCATCCCCAGAAAGAAGATAAAAATGATACACAATTACAAAACCAACATGATAAAAGCTTGACATTAAAAAACCATAAGAGATGATTTGCAAAAGCCCAACATCATAAGAGATTATGTTAGATTTGAGTCATGATGAATTGAATATCATACCAAAGAATTTTTGCATTCCTTCTATTAGCTATTGTTTTATCTACTTTGACATTTGTAGAGGTTGGGTATTTTCTTTATTAATATTTGTAATTTACTTTTTTACAATAAAAAGTGGTTGAAAATAGTTTGTATGCTTCAATACAATTTAAGTGCAAGACAAATTTGATTAAATAAATAGCACATAAAATAAGTCAATGATAATTTTTAAAAAACCTTACTTAAAAAATGAAGTCAGATTCAAATCCAAAACAAATTTAAGAAAAAAAAAAAATATTAAAAGCGGAACACTACAAAATAAAATTTGAATCTAAAACAAATTTAATAAAAAAACCTTATTTCAAAAATGAACCCAGATTCAAATCCAAAACAAATTTAACCATATATATATATATATTAAAAGCCGAACACTACAAAATAAAATTTGAATCTAAAACAATTTTAATGAAATAAAGATTGCACCCAAAAAGATTGATGATAATACTGAAAACGAACGGACTGCGCAAAAAACTTGGAATGTTTATCCTTCAACTTTTTTTGACAAAAAAAAAAAGGGGGGAAACCTCGTGACAGTGAACACAACCGTACGTCTCCATCAAATGACGGCAAAATAGTTACCCGAATTTTTACCACGTCTGGCCGCAGTGAAAAAGGGGCAAAGTAGTTCTAATTTCCAGTAAATGACCGCCTCTAAAAGACCTAATCTGCAAGTGCCATGTGTTATTAGTATGCGGGGCTGGCCCTCCCTAAAAGTCCGTTCCCATACTCAAAAATTTCCCCACGGTGGGACCCGCTCTGACACACTACTCGTGAGGTGTTAGAAATCTGTCCAGTCAACACACAAAAAAAAGTTTTTGGTTGCGTGTGCAGGGATGCAGCAAAGGTCTTCTGCAATCGCGCCTTCTCTTGGGTGGGGAATCGTGAAAACCTTTGCAGCTCCAGTAAGAACCCGACAAAAACAAATTTTAATTGGCAAGCGTTAAAAATTGATCAGTTTCATGCAAGTTACCATGCTAAAACATTCAAAAATAAACTAGTATTATAGAAATTGGAATTGCCATTGGTGAAAAATGTTTGAAATAACGGCGAGTTAAGAAATAGCCCGTCGCTATAGTTCCATGGCAGGAACTAATAAGGCCATCCGGTGAGCTCATAACCATTATCCTTGCCTATGGAATATCACTGCTAAAAATTGCCTCGATATATGATGAATATATATCCCACCGGCTATTCTCCTACTTTGGTCATTCTCTGAAGCCCGTGCCTATACGAAGTGACATGGTGCGCAGAGATCCGTACAGACATCATTAATTTCCTTTGCCTCGGTCACGGGAAAACCCAGCTGGACATTAAACTCTTTCGCCCCTAGGTTCTTCAATCTTGTGCATCTATAAAATTTATGATCATTCAATGCACTAGATAATGTGAGAAAATAATTCAAACAATATAGAAATTAAAGAATGAAATCTTTCAAAATTCTCAAAGAGAGTCTGTACACCAAATTCAATGCGACCTCCAAATGATCTTTTATCTGTTTAGCTCCCTAAGCTTAGCTAACTTGATAAGCATAGATTCAAAGCTTCCAAGGCCTGATCACCCCTGAAAGTTTATCATCCTAAGCTGAACTAACTTGCCCACCGTGTAAGGAAGGCTTTGTAAGCCTGCACAACCATGCAAGTTCAACAACTTGAGTTGTGTCAAGTCACCCATTGTAGTCGAGCCAAACTACTTACTGGTGCTGGGAAGGCTTTTTACACATTCGCAGTCGCGTATATACAGTTTTTTTAGCTGCAACATGTTGCCCAGAGTATCAGGAAGACTTGTTAAACTTGCACAGCCACACAAATGAAGCCGCTTGAGTTGTAACAAGTCACACAGTGTGTTTGGGAGAGTTGTGATAGCTGAACAATTATCTAGATCCAAGGAATGGAGACGCTCCATGTTGCCCAGACTATCAGGAAGACTTGTTAAACTTGCACAGCCCTCCAAAATAAGGCTCTCGAGTTGTGACAAGTCACCCAGTGTGTTTGGGAGAGTTGTGATAGCTGAACAATTATTTAGATACAACGATTTAAGACGCTCCATGTTGCCCAGAGTATCAGGAAGACTTGTTAAATTTGCACAGTTGGACAAACGAAGCCACTCGAGTTGTGACAAGTCACCCAGTGTGTTTGGGAGAGCTGTGATAGCTGAACAATTCTTTAGATCCAAGAATTGGAGATGCTCCATGTTGCCCAGAGTATGAGGAAGGCTTGTTAAACTTGCACAGCCGCACAAATGAAGCCACTTGAGTTGTAACAAGTCACCCAGTGTGTTTGGGAGAGTTGTGATAGCTGAACAGTAATCTAGATCCAAGGAATGGAGACGCTCCATGTAGCCCAGAGTATCAGGAAGACTTGTTAAATTTGCACAGTTGGACAAACGAAGACACTCGAGTTGTGACAAGTCACCCAGTGTGTTTGGGAGAGCTGTGATAGCTGAACAATTCTTTAGATCCAAGAATTGGAGATGCTCCATGTTGCCCAGAGTATCAGGAAGGCTTGTTAAACTTGAACAGCCGCACAAATTAAACTGCTTGAGTTGTGACAAGTCACCCAGTGTGTTTGGGAGAGTTGTGATAGCTGAACAATAATCTAGATCCAAGGAATGGAGACGCTCCATGTTGCCCAGAGTATCAGGAAGACTTGTTAAATTTGCACAGTTGGACAAACGAAGCCACTCGAGTTGTGACAAGTCACCCAGTGTGTTTGGGAGAGCTGTGATAGCTGAACAATTCTTTAGATCCAAGAATTGGAGATGCTCCATGTTGCCCAGAGTATGAGGAAGGCTTGTTAAACTTGAACAGCCGCACAAATTAAACTGCTTGAGTTGTGACAAGTTACCGAGTGTGTTTGGAAGAGTTGTGAGAGCTGAACAATCCTTTAGAGACAGGCATTGGAGGTTCACCAAACTGTCGAGCGTCTTTGGGATTCTCGTCAGACTTGCACACTGCTCTACACTTAAGATCCTGAGTTGGGACCAACTGCCTTCGAACTGTTGACTATTTCTTAACATTATCCATGATATCCATGATGTATCACTTACAAATTCACAATTTCTAATTTTTACCCATATCAAATTTGGAGGTAACTGTCCAATGTTGCCCACTAGTTTTGTATTTTGGACGAATAGGTACCGCAGGTAAGGCATGTTATGCAGGCTAACAGGCTCTCTTACATTCTCTCCTGTGTAACTAAGCATTTTCACTCCCTCTTCTCTGTTTCTGTTCAAAGCTTTATATGCCCCCATAGGCAGCCACAGTCTGCTATTATTATCAGCCTGCTCTTGAATTCCCCTTCCCATTTGCCGCAGAAGGTCATGCATATCGAGGAACTCCTGAAAGCCACTTGTGTTTATAAGCATTTTCAGTGAGAGATTCTTGATGGCTGTTTGAACTTTATTTGGGTAAAAAACTTCCCAGAAAATAACAGCTTTTTTTATCTTTGCACCAACAAAGTAACAAGCTATATCCAGAAACATTTCCTTCTCAACGGGACTTAGTCCATCATAACTGATTCGAAGGACTCTAGATATGTCTGGATTTTCTCCAATGTTAAACTGAGCTTCTTCCCAACATTGGATGTCGTCGGGATCCTTCTTATCAGACAAATGTGCTCCAATGACTTCTAATGCAAGAGGATTCCCACGACAGGCCTTTACAATTCTTGTAGAAAGCTCTTCGTAGGGATTCTCCGGGAATGCCCTAGAGAAAGCATGCCAACTAAACAACTGGAGAGCTTCCTCCTCCTCCAGTCCACTCATTTTAAGGACTGAGTCGACCTTAGCAAGATTTAATATGTGCTTGTCTCGGGAAGTAATGATGACTCTACTACCATGGCCAAACCAATCCCCATTCACTGCCTGCAGCTGCTTTCTATGATTCACATCGTCCAAAATGAGAAGGATCCGCCTTCCTCGCAGTCGATCTCTCATTAGAACTCTTCCCTCATCAACACTCGAAACTTCTCTGTGGTAATTTAGTAAACCCCTTAAAATTCTTCCCTGCAAGTCCCTAAGTGTAGTGTCGTCCTGTCCACTAGCTCCAATGTTGGAGAGAAAGTAAGAAGCATCAAATCTGCCACAAATTTCATTGTAAACGGCCTTGGCCAAGGTGGTTTTCCCTAAACCGCCTATACCGCTGATTCCCACTCTCACCGTGTTGTCCATCGAGCCCAGATTTAAAAGGTGAAGTAGGTAATTCATATCCCTTTGGAGTCCCACAAGATGCACAGGGTCGTCCAGCGGGACAATCTTCAAGGTATTCAACACGTCTTTCACAACTCTTTTTACTAGCCTTCCTTCGTCCCTGCAAAATCAACTTGATACCCGGTTACACCTTACGATGCAAATTTAAAGCTGTTACTAATTTGGTAAAACTATTATTTTGATCATTGAAAGAAAGCTATAAAAGTATATAAAATTCCACAGATAGAAAAAAGCTACAAGTCTACAATGAAATTATAGAAGGAAAGAAAAAAACATAAATTTGTATATTTCCAAATGATTATAACATTATAGTAACAATTCACAAGTATCAATCTTGACATTAAATTAAATAAAAAATGTTTTGAATGGCTTGAAGTAAGAAGAGAAGCATATGAAAGTTGGATAACTAGTATATGTATATTTAAAAAAATATATCTAAAGTTTTTTTTTGGTTTTTATTTTTTAATTTTTCCAATTTTTTTTGGTTCTATAGTTTTTGTGATTTTCTCAGTTATTTTTCTTGCAATTTTTTTTTTGGTTTTTATTTTTTATTTTTTATTCCATAGTTTTTGTAATTTAGTTTTTTCTTTTAATTTCTTTTTCGGTTTTTATTTTCTTAAGTTTGATTTTTTATTTCTTTTTTGGTATTTAATTTTACCTAATTACTTTTGTAAACACTTAAAAATTTGTTAAATCAGTAATAAAAGTAATGTAATGAGAATACCCAAATCCCTTATGGGGTGGGTGCTGCTAGTTAATCATTAACTCTTAAGACTTTAAACTGTGGGTATTTCTAATAAGTTAAATCCCATATAATAAATCTCCCTGTTGTTTATAGTACAGAAAAGTAACACAAAGTCTCCAAATAATAATTAGTAGAGAAAAGCAAAACAAAGTCCATAACTACTAATAATTATTTAGATAGTCAAATAATATATCCACCCTACAAATAATTAATTTATATCACATATTTTTAACGCATTTTAAAAATAAATCTCACATTTTCACATTAAAAACTTACACGGTTAAAATAGTTAAGTCACAACCCTCTATATAAAAAAATAGGATGATAGAGTAATTTTAAAAATTTAATAGTTAACAATTTGTCTCAGATGTTTAAATTAAAAAAAATTACCCTTAGCTAAATGACCATCCTTAAATACCACAGCAAACTAAAGTTAGAACTGGGGACATTAATATTTATTTTTTCTATATAATCAAAGAGCTAAATCAACAATTTATTGTATCAAAGAATTTAACCCCATGGATGATCACGAGGAAAAAGCCTACATGAGTGGATATTAAGTGGAAAGGGAAAATGTTAATAGCACAGCTTAGGACTAGTGCACATTATCTCAGTTATGATTCAGGGATATGACTGACTCTTAAAGAGGAATGGGAAAAGAGAATATGTCTTTTTGCAATAAAGAGATGTGAAATGGGCATATGACTGATTCCTAAATAGGAATGGGAAAAGAGAATATGCCATTTTTGCAACAAAGACGATGGAACGACACTTCGTCTTGGAATGCTCTGCATACAGTGACATTCCTTCCCGTTATGAAAAGCAAGGCTGGGGAAAACTACAAACTTCTTGATCAAAATTTACAGCAAAAGGGCGGATCTCAAGAAGAATTTACAAACATCTAAGAAGTGGGTGTCCTATTTTAAGAACTGTGTGAGGATGTTAATACCATAAACTGCTGTGGCCTAGAGAAATTATTAAAATCTTTCATTCATTCATATAAAAAATTTAACCTCCGTAAATTTTTATAATAACTGGACCTGTAACACAAGTTGTGTTTTCGTTTGCCCTGATCTAATTAAAAATAGAAGCAAACAAATTACCTGGATTCCGCGTCCCTCGTCCAACCAGAACGAAAAGAGATTTGATGCAGAGCATTCTTCCAGTTTTGAATAGTATTTTCATCCTGCCGATTTAAGTGGCTGTAATGTTTTTGGAACGCCTCAGCGAACGGACCTCCCTCTCTTTGAGGGTAGCGAACATCGCAGGGCTCCACATCATAAAAGAGAGGAATAATGAAACCCTCCGATCTACACATCCGTTCCGCCTCCTTCAAACACCAAGTTGATTCTGCATAGCGTTTGGAAAATATGGGGATGAGAATATCACTTTTTTCAATGGCTGTTTGCAAGCTGGACTCGATGTCTCTGCCCTTCTCCAGTTCTTCGCTGTCGAGGAAAACCCTAAGTCCCGCTTCACACAGAGATTCGTAGAGATGGGCGACTAAACTTTCTCTCACATCTGCTCCGCGAAAGCTAAGAAACACATGATAAGTGTTGTTGACATCAATGGAGATTTTGGTGGTGGGAGGCTGATAAGAAGTTGAAATCTCCATCTCCCTCCTCTTCTCTTCCCTGTGGGAGGCTGATAAGGAGATTTTTTCAGTTATTTCTAAAGGATGGATGGAAATCTCCATCACTAGTGGACCTTAACAATATGATCTCAGGTGTGACACTAGTGGACCCTAACAATATGATCTCAGGTGTGACACAAAAGGATATTACAGAAGATAAAGTATGGATATGCAGTCGCAAAAGCAATGTGAAGAAATATAAACAAAGTTCAATGCAGTGATAGGTAGAGAGTGAGAAAATTCTGGGAACACTTCAGATAATTAGTTCAATGTACATTGCCTTATGGCAGGGAAATTAATCAGAATTATAATATCTTCGAAACTGGTGGAGGTACATTGCCTTTCGGCGGAAAAAGTAATCAAAATTACGCTTTTGGAAAAGACTCTGCAAATGCCGAGAAAGTACGTAGAAACCCCGCTAGGATAATAAGCTTCAGAAAATTTTAAATCAACGGTTCGTAATTCTTTGCAAGACCATAAATGAAATCTGCGTTGAACACGTGGGAATGAGGCAATGTGGTGGTGATTGATAACTGAATCTGCACGCGACGACTTTGACCTTCATTTATAATTTTCAAGAAAATATTGCCTCTTTTATGTGATCCCTCACAAACATTTAAAAAAAAAATCATAATTTTCTTTAAGAGTTTTATATCAAATCTTGGACTGAAACTTCTTAGTTGAGAGTTAAGGACTCCTTTTATCTATTTCACCAAAATTGAGAGGGATATATTCTCGTCTCATCTCTTGTAGGGTGAGGTTCTTGAACTCCCCAAGACTTATCTCTAGTAGACTCATTCAGAACCATTCAACTTCATCAAAAGACCCAGGGCCATTGTCTCTTTTATAGTTTTTTATATCTTAATTTTTATAAAAATTCCTCCCCCATTTATTATAGCGAATATTTTTATTTTTTTGGAGGGGACTACTTAGGTGATAGTAAATAGAATTTTTTTAGAGTAAAAAATTATAAAATGGAATATAGTTAAGTAAGTTTGAAATGTTTTTGAATTATTTATATATAAATTTATTTTATTATTTTTTAATATTTTAAAAATTAATTTATTAACTTATTTTTAATTATAAATTTAAATATATTTTATCTAATTAATATTATAATCTAATTTTTATCCCTCATTCATGGGGAGTGTGACGTAAATGTCACCTTGAAATAGAGAAAAGAGGCAAAATGGTTGCCACCACCAAGTGGATGGGCAAAATTGAATTTTGATAGGGCAGCCAGAGAGAACCCTAACAGGCTTGGCATTGGGTGCATAATTAGGAACTCAAAGGGAGATTTGATCATGGTAGAATCAATGAAACATAAAGATGGCCCAAATAATGAGATGTAGGCTCGGGCTCCAATCTTTGGCTTACAACTATGCCTCAAGCATGGTGTCCAAAACATAAAGATTGAAGGTGATTCAATGAACATTGTCAATTTAGTTCGCATATGAGAGTGAATTTGAAAATTAACAATATATTACTTCAACCCTAACCAATTCTAAACTCATTACACTCATACTTTATACAACATATATAGAAAGGCCAACAATGTGGTTGATTTTCTTGCCAACTTTGCATTTGATATGAATGAAGATAAAAAGATTGAACTTAAATGCGAGGAATGGAATAATTTAAGTGCACATTTAAAATCTAACATTGGTGGTGAAGGCAATCAAATATGACAAGAATCATCAAACAATGGAAGTACTCACATTAATACTCCAATGCACTCGACCCTATGTAAGCAAGTTATAAGATTTGGCATGAACCAAATAAATATATTACCTAAGTATACCCACTTCAATTGACATCATTAGAAAGTATGCCATGGAGTTTATTTCTATACCACTAATGATTTCTTCCTCATTTGCATTGATTTGGTTTCCTTATTCAATGCTTGATCTTTATTATGCATACAAGTGTGAGACTTGTTTGCTTTGGGCATCAAATGGACTTTAGAAGATGAATTCATGAAAGCATACCATTGTTACCAAGTGAATTTCAACATAGCCTCCATGTTCATGGTAGTCATGTTGGACCTCGTTGAAAACATAGTAATTGTTCGAGCACTTGCGAAGGCTATGATAAAGAGGAGCATTTTGGGCAGTTTCAAAGATCTACTAGTTGTGGTGATTATTGGTTTGGCGATTCTAGTGTCGAGTGGAGCTACCTCAACTTTTGGCTCCCACACTATTGGAATGGAAACCATTATTACACACAAATCATCTAGTTTGGGAGGAGTGAAGGAGGCACAAGGCAAAGTGGGCGATGGATTTCCTCACGAAAGCAATAGGAATTATAGAGGAGACAAGTATCGAATGGATGATTTCATGATTCATTGATAGCTCATATGAAGAAGAAGGGTAATATGACTACTATTATAATGCAATCTGAGTAGTAGGATCAGAAGTATATATGATGTATGCTTAAGTATCTCCTCTTGGTCGAATTACTGGTATTAGAATGTAGTAGGAAAATAAATGTAAACTTTTACTATATGTATGGGCAAATTTTGTGAAAATGGGTTTCTCAATCCACCCAAAATTGTTATAGCACTAGTAATTTTACAAATATCTAGGTTGATTTTTGTTATTTTATCAATACTTAATGTGTGTGTGTGTGAGAGAGTGAGTGAGAGAGAGAGGGTCCTCTTGACCGCATTTACGTAAAAAAAACATAAAAAACTAATTTTTAGAATATTAATTATAAATAAATTAATATAAATAATTATATATAGAAATTATGTTATATATTTTGGAATATATATGTATATATTGTTTTTAATATGTAACTTTTTCAAATCTCATTTTTTGTTGCATTGTTGTCATCATCATTATGTTTTACGTGTATTTATAATAACATAGTTTTTAACACTCGATTAGCAGGTCACACTCAAATTTGCCTATCTTTGGTTTATGGGATCGTTATAAGGGATATTTGGACCTAGGTTATGCTTCTCCAAGTGTTTCACATTTTTTGGAGCAAATTTTCTTTACAAATCTTTTTCTTCTTGTAATTAGTTAACTAATCCCCCTTTTTTACAAAGGAATGGAACACATTTAAGGGGTTGGGGTAGCTGTACAAGATGGTGTACATGCACTCCAAACTTGCTCGAGTATTTTAAAGGCTTGTACTGTGTCTTTCCATTGATTGCTAGCTTGCAAATTTACTTTCTCCTACAACAACAATAATGGAATTGTTGCCTTGCTTCCTCGATGAGGGTGTGATTGTAGGAATTGGGATATTCTTCTTCTTCAACTTAATCTATTAGCTAAGGACCAATGTTAGTGAATTGAAGTTGCCTCACGGGTAAGTGCAGGAAGATGGGGGGCCAAAACGGGGTCTTAAGTGGCCACTTTTTTTCTGAAATCAGGAAATATTGACCTTGGATGAGAAATTGAGCATAGTTACCTCAAAATTTTAAGATGCAACAAAAACAATGTTAGTAGTGCTCCGAGTCTACTTTCTAAACTACTAATTTTTTTAAAAAATGGTATAGATTAAGGGGTTCAAAAAAGGGAGCCACATAAATTGGTGTTGTTTCTATCAAAAAATAATAACATAGCGTGTTTTGTGGCTCCCTCAAAAAGTTAACTTTTTTTGGTGTTTTTAAAATTGCTTCAGTGAGAAACTAGCTAACAACATGAAGTTTATGCCTGATTTTTCTAATAATTTTTTAATGAATATTTGATTTTTTACTAATTTTCATAGTGGACACATCCTCAAAAACAAAATTTTGGTCGTGCTACCCCTATAAATTTTGAAAACTAATTAAAAATTTTTTTAATGTGTAGAATGGAGTCTAGTTTATAAAAATGTAATTTATTTGAAATTTCAATGAATGGTTAATTTATAATAAAAAAAGACTAAACATTGGTTTTTGTCCAAAAACAGACACACAAACAAAAGAGATTAAAGATGAAAGGCTTAACATTGTCAAAATGTGAGAAAAATTACATGATTAAATAGCTAAGAGAAAACCTAACATTACCTAGGTGTTTGATTTATTCGACTTTGAAACACGTATAAATTTGAGGGTTAGCACGAATGAAATTATGTAAAATCCTGTAGAATATGCAAAAACACGTCTTTGGACGTTGGGAAGGCACTCCAAGCCGTTGGGTTGGAAATCCAAAGAAAATCCTAGGCCTAAGGCTCTTGGGATTCCCAAAGAAAAATATAACGCGAGCGTGTTATAATGCACTCGCATTATGTTTTGTATTTTTTCCTTTTTGCAAGTTTGCCAATGTTTGCCCAGTTTGACATAATGCGAGCGCATTATAATGCACTCACGTTATGTATCCCTTTGAATGATTTTGTTCAAATTTCTTAAGTATGTTTGATGTATGTATATATGTATGCTTGTATGTATGTATGTATGTACATGTATGCATGCTTGTATGTATGTATATATGTATGCATGTTTGTATGTATGTATGTACATGTATGTATGACTATATGATGTATGTACATGTATGTATGTATGCTTGTATGTATGTATGTAAGGGTTTTGAGTTTAGGGTATATAAGGACCTAAGCCCGTATAGTTTTTAGGGTTAAGGGTTGAGTTTTTTGGGTTTAGGGTTTAAGGTATAGGGTTGAGAGTTGAGAGATTAGGGCTTAAGTAATAGGTAGAGGGTAGAGAGTTGAAGGTTACAATTGAGGGATAATATTTAGTTTGTTGAGTGTATAAGATTAAGTGTGTAAGGCATGGGGATTAGGATTTAGGATATTGGGTTTAGGGTTTACAATATGGATTGAGGGTATATAAGGCATAGAGTGACTTGGGTTAAGAGCGTCTGGTTTAGGTTTTAAGTATAGGGTTGAGGCACAATATTCAAGGTTTAGGGTATAAGGGTGAGGTTATAGGGTATAGAGATGAGGGTTTGTGGGTGTAGGCTTCAGGGTTTAAGGTATAGGGTTGAGGATTGAGGGATAAGGGCTTAAGTATATGGTTGAGGGTATAGGGTAGAGGGTTGAGAGTTTATAGTTGAGGGATAATGTTGAAGGTTGAGTGTCTAAGATATAGGGTTTAGGATTTAAGGTTAAGGGTATAAGGCATATGGATGAGGGTTGAAGGTATAGGGTAGAGGGTAGAGGGTAGAGGTTTGAAGGTTGAGGGATAATGTTCAAGGTTAAGTGTCCAAGGTTAAGTGTATAGGGTATAGGGTTTAAGGGTATCTAGGGGTTGAGAGTTTAGGGTTTAAGGGTTTAAGGTTTGAGGGATTAGGGATAGGGTTTAGGATTGAGGGTTGAGGCTTTAAAGCTGAGGGTTAAGGGATTAGGGTTTAAGGTATAGTGTCGAGGGTAGAGGGTTTAGGGATAGGGTTTAAGGTTTAAGGGTTGAGGGTTGAGGCTTTAGGGATAGTGTTTAGGGTTAAGGGTGAAGGGATTAGGGTTTAAGGTATAGTGTTGAGGGTTAAGGGTTTAGGGATAGGGTTTAGGATTTAAGGTTTAAGGGTTGAGGGTTGAGGCTTTAGAGATAAGTGAGAGACCTAGATGGCTAAGGGTTGAGAGATAGGGGAGATATGGGGTGAGGTAGATAGGGGAGGAGAGGGGTGGATAAGGTTTGATGGTTTAAATCTTTAGGGTTGAGGGTTTAGGGTTTAAGGTATAGTGTTGAGGGTTGAGGGTTTAGGGATAGGGTTTAGGATTTAATGTTTAAGGGTTGAGGGTGGAGGCTTTAGGGATAGGGTTTAGGGTTTAGGGATAAGGGATTGTGGTTTAAGGTATAGTGTCTAGTGTTGAGTGTTTAGGAATAGGGTTTAGGATTTAAGGTCTAAGGGTTGAGAGTTGAGGCTTTAAGGATAGGGTTTAGGGTTTAGGGATAAGGGATTACAATTTAAGGTATAGTGTTGAGGGTTGAGGGTTTAGGGATAGGGTTTAGGATTTAAGGTTTAAGGGTTGAGGCTTAAGGCTTTAGGGATAAGGGTTTAGGGATAAGGGATAAGGGTTTAAGGTATAGTGTCGAGGGTTGTGGGTTTAGGATTTAGGGTTTAAGGGTTGAGGGTTGAGGCTTTAGGGATAGGGTTTAGGATTTAGGGATAAGGGATTATGGTTGAGGGTTGAGGGATTAGGGTTTAGGGTATAGTGTTGAGGGTTTACAGATAGGGTTTAGGATTTAAGGTTTAAGGGTTGAGGGTTCAGGCTTTAGGGATAGGGTTTAGGGTTTAGGGTTGAGGGATTAGGGTTTAAGGTATAGTGTTGAGGATTGAGTGTTTAGGGATAGGGTTTAGGATTTAAGGTTTAAGCACCTTGAGGGTTGAGGCTTTAGGGAAATGGTTTAGGGTTTAGGGATAAGAGATTAGGGTTTAAGGTATAGTGTCGAGGGTTGAGGGTTTAGGCATAGGGTTTATGATTTAAGGTTTAAGGGTTGATGGTTGAGGCTTTAGGGATAGGGTTTAGGTTTGAGGGTTGAGGGATTAGGGTTTAAGGTATAGTGTGGAGGGTTGAGGGTTTAAGAATAAGGTTTAGGATTTAACGTTTAAGGGTTGAGGGTTGAGGCTTTAGGGATAAGGGTTTGAGGTATAGTGTTGAGGGTTGAGGGTTTAGGGATAGGGTTTAGGGTTGAGGGATTAGGGTTTGAGGTATAGTGTTGAGGGTTAAGGGTTTAGGGATAGAGTTTAGGGTTTAGGGTTTGAGATATAGTGTTGATGGTTGAGGGTTTAGGGATAGGATTTAGGATTTAAGGTTTAAGAGTTGTGGGTTGAGGCTTTAGGGATAGGGTTTAAGGTTTATGCATAAGGGATTAGGGTTTAGAGTTGAGGGATTAGGGTTGAGGGTTGAGGGATTAGGGTTTAGGGTTGAGGGATTAGGGTTTGAGGTATAGTGTTGAGGGTTGAGGGTTTAGGGTTTAGGGATAATGGATTAGGGTTTAGGGTTGAGGGATTAGGGTTTGAGGTATAGTGTTGAGGGTTGAGGGTTGAGGGTTTAGGGATAGGGTTTAGGGTTTAGGGATAAGGGATAAGGGATTAGGGTTGAGGGATTAGGGTTTGAGTTATAGTGTTGAGGGTTGAGGGTTTAGGGTTTAGGAATAGGATTTAGGATTTAAGGTTTAAGGTTTAAGGGTTAAGGGTTGCAACTTTAGGGATAGGGTTTAGGGTTTAGAGTTAAGGGATTAGGGTTTAGGGTTTAGAGTTAAGGGATTAGGGTTTAGGGTTGAGGGATTAGGGTTTGAGGTATAGTGTCAAGGGTTTAAGGATAGGGATTAGGATTTAAGGTTTAAGGGTTGAGGGTTGAGGCTTTAGGGATAGCGTTTAAGGTTTAGGGAAAAGGGATTAGCATTTAGGGTCAAGGGATTGGGATTTAGGGTTGAGAAATTAGGGTTTGAGGTATAGTTTTAAGGGTTGAGGATTTAGGGATAGGGTTTAGGGTTGAGGGATTAGGGTTTGAGGTATAGTGTTGAGGGTTTAGGGATAGGGTTTAGGATTTAAGTTTTAAGGACTGAGGGTTGAGGCTTTAGGTATAGGGTTTAGGGTTGAGGGATTAGGGTTGAGGTATAGTGTTAAGGGTTGAGGGTTTAGGGATAGGGTTTAGGATTTAATGTTTAAGGGTTGAGGCTTGAGGCTTTAGCAATAGGGTTTAGGGTTTAGGAATAAAGGATTAGGGTTTAGGGTCAAGGGATTAGGGTTTAGGGTTGAGGGATTAGGGTTTGGGGTATAGTGCTGAGGTTTGAGGATTTAGGGATAGGGTTTACGATTGAGGGATTAGGGTTTGAGGTATAGTGTTCAGGGTTGAGGGTTTAGGGATAGATTTTATGATTGAAGGTTTAAGGGTTGAGGGTTGAGGCTTTAGGGATAGGGTTTAGGGTTTAGGGATTAGTGTTTAGGGATTAGTGTTTAGGATTGATGAATTAGGGTTTGAGGTATAGTGTTGAGGGTTGAGGGATTAGGGTTTGAGGTATAGTGTTGAGGGTTGAGGGTTGAGGCTTTATAGATAGGGTTTGAGGTATAGTGTTGAGAGATTAGGGTTTGAGGTGTAGTGTTAAGGGTTGAGGCTTTAGGGATAGGTTTCAGGGTTTAGGGATAAGGGATTAGGGTTTAGGCTCAAGGGATTAGGGTTTGGGGTTTGAGGTATAGTGTTGAAGGTTGAGGGCTTAGGGATAGGGTTTAGAATTTAAGGTTTAAGGGTTGAGGGTTGAGGCTTTAGGTATAGGGTTTAGGGTTTAGGGTTGAGGGATTAGGGTTTTAGGCATATAGTTAAGGGTTGAGGGTTTAGGGATGGGGTTTAGGATTTAACATTTAAGGGTTAAGGATTTAGGGATAGGGTTTAGGGATAAGGGATTAGGGTTTAGGGTTGAGGGATTAGGGTTTACAGTTGAGGGATTGGTGTTTTAGGTATAGTGTTGAGGGTTGAGGATTTAGGGATAGGCTTTAGGGTTAAGGGATTAGGGTTTGAGGTATAGTGTTGAGGGTTGAGGGTTTAGGGATATAGTTTAGGGTTTAAGGTTTAAGGGTTGAGGGTTGAGGCTTTAGTGATAGGGTTTAGGGTTTAGGGATAAGGGATTGGGGTTTATTGTTGAGGGATTAGGGTTTGAGGTATAGTGTTGAGGGTTGGGGGTTTAGGGATAGGGTTTAGGGTTGAGGGATTAGGGTTTGAGGTATAGTGTTGAGGATTAAGGGTTTAGGGAAAGGGTTTAGAATTTAAAGTTTAAGTGTTGAGGGTTGAGGCTTTAGGGATAGGGTTTAGGGATTAGGGTTTGAGGTATAGTGTTGAGGGTTGAGGGTTTAGGGATAGGGTTTAGGATTTAAGGTTTAAGGGTTGATGGTTGAGGCTTTAGGGATAGGGTTTAAGGCTTAGGGATAAGGGATTAGGGTTTAGGGTTGAGGTATTAGGGTTTAGGGTTAAGGGATTAGGGTGTGAGGTATAGTGTTGAGGGTTGAGGGTTTACGGATAGGGTTTAGGGTTTAGTGATAAGGGATTAGGGTTGAGGGTTGAAGGATTAGGGTTTGAGGTATAGTGTTGAGGGTTGAGGGTTGAGGGATAGGGTTTAGGATTTAGGGTTTAAGGGTTGAGAGTTGAGGCTTTAGGGATAGGGTTTAGGGTTTAGGGATAAAGGATTAGGGTTTAGGGTTGAGTGATTAGGGTTTATGGTTTAGGGATTAGGGTTTGAGGTATAGTGTTGAGGGTTGAGGATTTAGGGATGGGGTTTAGGGTTGAGGGATTAGGGTTTGAGGTATAGTGTTGAGGGTTAAGGGTTGAGTGTTTAGGAATAGGGTTTAGGATTTAAGGTTTAAGGGTTGAGGGTTGAGGCTTTAGGGATAGGGTCTAGGGTTGAGGGTTGAGGGATTAGGGTTGAGGGCTTAAGGATAGGGTTTAGGATATAATATTTAAGGGTTGAGGTCTTAAGGACAAGGTTTAGGGTTCAGGGAGGGATTAGGGTTTAGGGTCGAGGGATTAGGGTTTAGGGTTGAGGGATTAGGTTTTGAGGTATAATGTTGAGGGTTGAGGATTTAGGGATAGGGTTTAGGGTTGAGGGATTAGGGTTTGAGGTATAGTGTTAAGGGTTTAGGGATAGGGTTTAGGATTTAAGGTTTAAGGGTTGACGGTTGAGGCTTTAGAGATAGGGTTTAGGGTTTAGGGATAAGGGATTAGGGTTTAGGTTTTAGGGTTGAGGGATTAGGGTTTGAGGTATAATGTTGAGGATTGAGGGTTTAGGGATAGGGTTTAGTATATGAGGTTTAAGGGTTGAGGGTTGAGGCTTTAGGGATAGGGTTTAGGGATAAGGGATTAGGCTTTATGGTTGAGGGTTTAGCGTTGAGGAATTAGGGTTTAGGGTTTAGGGATAGGGTTTAAGGTTGAGGGATAAGTGATTAGGGTTTAGGTTTAAGGGAGAGATAGAAGAAATACATGAGAGAGTGAATAATATAAGTTCTGTATAACAAGCCATCACTCACGTTATGAATTAAATTATTTTTAAAAAAGTTAGCCACTTTTTGGCTCCCCAACTTTTTGCACCTGCCCTAACAAAACATGCAAATTGCACCCACCACCTATAGATTGGATTTAGAGTATTGACATGTAGAGATATTTGACCTAGTGAAGAAGGAATTTGTAGAGGTGAATAAGTTGGTGTCTCCAAGATCCCAAGTCATTCTAATCCCTTTATTTATGTTGATAAAATTGAGTATCATAGGTGTAGGTATGCTAGAGCACATCAAATTACCCCTGACTTTGCCTCACTTCTCTATCTTTCAAGTACATGGGACTTTCCATTCTTTTCTCCAAATGGAAGCATGATCACCTACATGCCATCATAGAATCTAGTGGGGTTAATGTGATGAGTGAATATGGGTCATGTGCCAAAAAACATTTCTTGGTAAGTACATTTGGAATAACCTACGATTGGGAAAGAGTTATTCTTTGTACACACGATGGACTTGGCTTTGCATCAAAAAGACAACTATAGATATTGTTGACATCTATAATGCTAATAAGGCAGATGAATCTAAGGTTTCGTATAAAACCTTGAAAAAATAACAACAAAGATTAGGGTGGTGAGAGTGGGCAATGTGGTCATGGTCATAGCACAAGTAATTCTAATACAGGAGCTCACGAGCAAGTGTGCATTGTGGGACATAGAGGTAGACAAGCTATGTAGTGAGATTTTGGATCTATAGGGAAAGACTATTTGGCTTTGGAAAGAGCTACTAAACTAAGCTTCAATTCCAAGGGTACTTAGCTATAAAAACCAAACAAGAAAACATTTAATTTCTAATTTATATTATGGCATTGGATCTAGTAGTGCAAATAATTTACAAGAATAGATTTATTGATTGTGCCATAAATAGTTATCAACATTTAATAATAAAAAATATAACACAATTTTACATGTCATGAGTGTTATTATTATAAGCAACTCTCCATGTTACTCAATCACATAAATACTATTTGTATCAATTAGAAGAGAAAATACAAACTTAGGTTCATGTGGAGGGCAAGTACAAAAAGATGGGGGGCCAAAAAGTTGTCTTAAGTGGCCATTTTTTTTTTTCTGAAATCAAGAAATGCTGGCCTTGGATGAGAAATTGAGCATAGTTACACTCAAAATTTGGAGATGCAACCAAAACAATGTTCGTAGTACTCCGAGTCTACTTTCTAAACTACTATTCTTTTTTGAAAATGGTATAGATTAAGGGGTTCAAAAGAGGTAGCCACATAAATTGGTGTTGTTTCTGTCAAAAAAACATAACATAGCATGTTTTGTGGCTCCCTCAAAATGTTAACTTTTTTTTGGTATTTTTAAAATCACTTTTGTGAGAAATTAGCGAACAACATGTAGTTTATGTCTGATTTTTCTGATAATTTTTTGATGAATATTTATTTTTTACTAATTTTCAAAGTGGACACATCCTAAAAAATAGAATTTTGGCCGTGCTACCCTTATAAATATTGAAAACTAATTGAAAATTATTTTTTCTTTTTTTAATATGTGTAGAATGGAGCCTAGTTTCTAAATATGTAATTTTTTAAAAATTTCAATGAATGGTTAATTTACAATGAAAAAAAGACCAAACAGTGGTTTTTGCCCAAAAACGGACACACAAACAAAAGAAATTAAAGATGAAAGGCTTAACATTGTCAAAACATGAAAAAAATCACATCATCAAATAGCTAAGAGAAAGCCTAACATTACCCAGGTGTTCTATTTGTTCAACCTTGAAACATGTGCAAATTTGAGGGTTAGCACGAATGAAATTATGTGAAATCCTGTAGAATATGTCAAAACATGTCTCTAGACATTAGAAGGCACTCCAAGCCTTTGGGTTGGAAATCCAAAGAAAATCCCAAGCCTAAGGCTTGGGATTCCCAAAGCAAAACATAACGTGAGCGCGCTACAATGCGCTCGCGTTATGTTTTACCTTGCATTTTTTCCTTTTTTGCAAAAGTTTGCGCACTGTTTGTCATGTTTGACATAACGTGCTCGTGTTATAACATGCTCGCATTATAACGCACTCGTGTTATGTTCCCCTTGAATTTTCTTATGTTCAAGGTTATTAATCATGTATGTATGTATGTATCTATGTATCTATGTATGCCTATATGTATGTATGTATAGTGTCAAGGGTAGAGGAGGGTAGAGATGGGGGTGAGGCAGATAGGGGAGGAGAGGGGTGGATAAGGGTTGAGTGATTAAGGTTTAAGGTTGAGGGTTTAAGGATAGGATTTAGAGTTTAGGGATATGGGATTAGAGTTTAGGACCTTGAGGGATTAGGGTTTAGGGTTGAGGCTTTAGGGATAGCATTTAGGGTTGAGGGTCGAGGGATTAGGGTTAAGGTAGAGTGTTGAGGGTAGAGGGATTAGGGATAGGGTTTAGGGATAGGGTTAGGGATTTAAGGTTTAAGTGTCGAGCGTTGAGGATTGAGGGATAGGGTTTAGGGTTTAGGGATAAGGGATTAGGGTTTAGGGTTTTGGGATTAGGGTACCATAAATTATAATTAAGGATTAGGGTTTATGGTTTAGGGACTAGGGATTAGGGTTTAGGGTTAAGGGATTAGGGTTTAGGGTTTAGGGATGTACAATTAAGGGGTACCATAAATAAACTAAAATTTAGGAAGGGTTGGGAAAATTTTGTGAATCATCATGGGCTGGAGATTAGAGATTTTGTTGTGTTCAAGTACATATCCAAGTCATAATTTAAGGTTAAGATATTTCAAAGAATAGGGTGTGTGAAAAACATCAATGCTCTTCGGCTTATGAATACCAACATTGATACAGATAAAAAATGCCCTTCTTCTAATAGAGTATGCAGTTCAAGTCAATCGATGAGCAGCAAGTTGTCAAATGAGTTGGTTTAATGAGCGTGCCTCCTTCAAAGTTATGCTTGGAGAATTTACACAAAAACTGGTAACTCTATACATTATTTTTCATTCTTTTATTTCTTGTACATTGTTATGAACTTGTAAAATCTAATTGTGTAATGTGTTTATGGTAGCACATTCCTCCTGCATTTGTTTCATAGTTTATAGACAACATAGACAAACATATGTTGTTGGAAGGCCCAGGTGGGCAGGAGTGGGATGTACAATTAGGGGGTACCATAAATAAACTAGAATTTAGGTAGGGTTGGGAAAATTTTGTGAATCATCATGGGCTGGAGATTGGAGATTTCCCTGTGTTCAAGTACATATCCAAGTCATATTTTAAGGTTAAGATATTTCAAAGAACAAGGTGTGTGAAAAATATCAATGCTCTTCAGCTTATGAATACTAATATTGATACAGATAAAAGATGCCTTTCTTCTAACAGAGGATGCAGTTCAAGTCAACCAATGGGTAGCAAGTTGCTGATTGATTTGGTTTAATGGGCATGCCTCCTTCTTCAAAGTTATGCTTGGAGACTTTACACAAAAATTGGTAGTTCTCTATACATTATTTTTCATTATTTTATTTCCTTTACACTGTTAAGAACTTGTAAAATCTAATTGTGTAATGTGTTTATGGCAGTACATTCCTCCTGCATTTGTTTCATAGTTTATAGACAACACAGACAAACATATGGTAGGACTAAACTCTCTCAATGTATTCCCAACGAAATAAAGAACCTGGAACCTGCCTAGACAAACCGCCCAATTTTATTAAGGATGGTAAAGAAAGGAAATTTGTAGAAAGATATTCCAACTAAGAGCATCTTGATAGATCTAACTCTTCCAAGTAAGCAAGATCGCCAAATTTGTTCAGGAAATTTCAACAAACTATTGCATTTAGACAAGTCTAATTTTTTGAATGCTCTAAGGCAATGTAAGTCACTGCACTCTTCTTGTAAGTTTTCACATCGCTATAAGTCTAAATACTTAAGGGAACTGAGTTCTAAGAGCCAACTAGGAAGCATCTTTAAACTAGAGCACCTTCCCCAATGAAATACTTATCATTGTAAATTTGCAAATTTCTTCTGATAGTTCAGTCAAACTTAAACACCCACCAAATGATATGGACCTTGACAAGGATGTCAACTCTCCAATGTCGTCCAGGAGACTTCTCAGCTTGGAGATCCACCTAACCGTAAAGAGGTTAAGTATGTTAACTTCCCAATCCTTTCATGGAGCCCCCAAAAAATTGCTACAATGTTCTAACCACAGTGACCACAAATGTGAAGGTTGTCTTTATAGCCCAAATAGGCTGAAACTAAGGACATAATTGTTGAAGATAAAATGCAGCTAAACTAAAAACTAAAATAGATAAATAATCAAACACACACATAAAAATAGAGACACGAATTTAACGTGGTTCACCATCAAAATGGCTACATCCACCAAGGAAAGTAGGACACACTATTTCATTAATCAACCTAATTACATCAGTCTTCATCTACACCAGAAAGACAATAAGAAGGGAATACATCAACTCTTCAAGCAAAGTGAAGAGACATGGGAAGAGGAAGACGAAAGGGTAGTGACGGTTGGGCTTCATTTCCAACAATCTCCCACTTGAAGTCTAAACCGCACTGCTGTCCCCACTTTCCTTGAAACTCATTGTTACTTAACTACAGTACCAAGTAACCACTCCATTGACTGACCAATCCCGGTGAGAATTCCAACCAGTTCAACCAAATTGACATCCTGTTCACCTTTAATCCTTTGTCGATCACTAACAATTAATCCTTCTTCAATCCAATCATGAAGCTATGTTTCTCTGTATTCTCCTTGTTCACCTTGGTTTTCATCTTCAGCCATTTTAACAAACTTTTCAGCATTTGAAGCAAGTCATCTTCATCGTCATAACCATCTGATTCATAGTCACCACCATATGTAATTTCTTTAGCATCCTCCGCAGACTATTTATCCAACCCACCCTCAGAGCTTCTTAATTTTTCCCCAGGGATCTTCTCTATGTTTAGTGGGACATGCTACATGATGTCCTTTGAAGGATCTTGCAGACCTCTTGTAGCATCTACGAATATATTTAACTCATTTTTTCCACCTGCATTAGTTCCTATTTCCTCATTCTGTTGTGATAGCTGAGCACTTTGACAAACATTGAGCTTCTGATTGTCATCCTCCACAACCATTTTAAATGCTTTAGTAGTCTGCTGGCCCAACTCCTCCTTTTCACAGATTACATCAATTCTTTTGAATGGCTTTCCATCTTGTTTGTCTTTAAAATAGTACCCCATGCTATTTTGTTGATAGGGTTCAATAATTTGACAATCATCCGATTCATCATAACTAAACCTGTGTCTTTAGTAAAATCCTCAAGCACTTTACCTTTCCCACACCGAAGTTTTTCTCCATTCTGAGGTGAACAACAAATACAATCAGTGATGCAATTGACAAATGACTCTTATTCATCTCTAATGTCCTACTTTTTAATGGCATTCTGCCCAACTGAAGAGTCTCCACAAACATCAACTCCCTCTTGAATAGGCATGCTTTGACATTCTTTTAGTTCAATGCCAGATTCCATCACCTCTAGAAAACAAGAGGTATAGCTACTCTATACGGTGTAGCACTTGTGGGCTAATCGTCTTCATCATGCAGTAACTGATCCAATTCAGGCCACACCTGCTCTCACCAAGTGGTAGAGTCATCTTAAATACATTGATCATCATCGCGAAGGCACACCATCTTTTTAATTTTTATATTTTCTGTAAAGGTTCTTGCATTTTCTTGAGCAAATATTTGATCAAATTCCAATAGGTTAAGAAATTCGTCAATGACAGAATCAATTACATCATCTAATCTATCCATTTCACATGAAGCATGACTCTCTATGACATACAAGGTGCCTACTTTGCTGCCTCGAGCAATTACAAAGGCCCATTTTGTGACTTTCCATCTATTCAATTCAAAATCGACTTTACATCCTTGTGAAAACAACTATCGAACTGAAATTAAATTTTGTTTGAGCTGAGGGACATATCTAAAATCTTGTAACAACCAACTATTTCTATTTTTTAATTTTAACAAAACATCCCCTTTGCCAATAACATCACAAGATTTGTTATTGCCAAGAAGAACCTTACCAAAGTCACCGCTTTGCAGATTTTTGAAGTACTCCTTGCATGGAGTGGCATGAAACGATGCTCCCGAACTGAGCACCCAAACATTTGGTGGTATTTCTTCTAAAGCTGAAATAAGAACACCAATTGTTTCACTGGCATCCTCTTCACGTACTAGATTCGCTTCATCTTCTTTTGGCCAATTTTCAACCTTCTTCAAAAACCAACAATTCTTCTTGATGTGGCCTTGCTTGTCACAATACCAACAACCAATATCTCTCTCACTAAATATTAGCCTCCCTTGTGATTTCCTATGACTTCCTTCATCAAGCGGCATTGTTCCCACTCAAGCTCAAACCTCTCATGCCAAATGATCGAGCATAAAGGCTCTTATACCAATTATTGAAGATAAAATGTAGCTAAACTAAAAACTAAAATAGATAAATAATCAAACACACACACATAAAAATAGAGACACGAATTTAACATGGTTCACCATTAAAATGGCTGCATCCACCAAGGAAAGTAGGACACACTATTTCATTAATCAACCCAATTACATCAGTCTTCATCTACACCAGAAAGAGAATAAGAAGGGAATATATCAACTCTTCAAGCAAAGTGAAGATACATGGGAAGAGGAAGATGAAAGGGCAGTGACGGTTGGGCTTCATTTCCAACAATAATTGCTTCTTTAAGAATACTATTTCTTCTTCTATTGGTTTGGATCAACAATTTCCCAAGTAACACTTGTAGGCTATAGATCTCCAACATTCAATATAGAAATGGAATATGTTGTCACCACATGTAAATTTCCTTCTCCCAAGTATTACAGTTACAAAGTTTATGCAACAATTAAAAAAATTATTCAGAATATATCACTTGATGACAATGCCTCGGCTAATTGGAAGCTTGCATTCATATCTCGATTCATCATTCTAGAAGATGCAAACGTACTTGCCGCATTCCCTTCTCCAAGCCTACAACCTCTGTTTCCATCCTTGTGATCATTGTATTGCATGAGACCACATTTCTTAGGTATTCTCTCAAACAGTTTGCATGCTTTTCCTATGCTCTTATACTTAGCATACATATAACAGGGCATCTGCAACTAATCTAACACACAACTTCAACGACTTCACTCCGATAATTTTCTGACCCTTGAAGCTGACTAAATTTAATTACTAATCACCTAGGACCAAGACTATTTGACATCAATATATTCGACTTGGTTCAACCTAGATGACAATGAACCTTTATAAGTGAAATGAAATACTTGCACAGCCTCAAAGAAGATGGGTTGACTATTGGGCTTATATTTGATAGACTACCATGGTTAAAATTTAAGGATAAAAGTTAGCTCTGCTTAGGGATAAGGACTGGAAGGATGTAGAAGGAACCCTAGAATCTCAAGCTTAGAATAATGCCTTGTCCATTGGGCCATAAAGTTAGAATACTTTGACACAACATGATGAAAGATAGGACGAGGCTTTGGACATAGCAAAAATAAACTGATAAAACAAAAACTGACACACAACAAAATTGAACCTAAACACAACAAAACTCGAAGTCACCTATGTTCATAGTAGGGGACAACCTACCATTTTGTTTTCTATTTTATAATTTTGAGGCAAATCTAGTGACAGCCTTTGAAAAGTAGATACCTATGTAGAATTTTGGATCAAATCTGTGAAGCACTTGTGAACCAAGTTGCCATTCCATGTTCTCTATGAAGGGATCAAAGCTTACAAAGCATGTCGACTTCATGAACAATCCCTCACACCATGGTTTCCATTCTTCAATGAACAATTTAGAACTTTGTTGAATCTCTTGGACGCTGCCTTACAAGCTTTTTATCACACCAACTTTTATCATATCAACTTTTTCTTTTTCCAATGTTTGAACATCTTCATTATCCCATGAATTGAAGAAGTAAGAATCTTCAATCTAACTTACCTTGAGCAGTTCATGAAGTGGGCAAGTGTCTACTTGCTTCACTTTCACATCTGCTTCATGAACAACAAGTTCCATGTTCATCAGATCATTTTTTTCAATAGAAAAACTTTGCCCTTCTTCGCTGCAATCACTTCAAAAAATTCTTCTTCCTCTTTATAGTGAAAATATTCATTGGTTGCTTCATCACTGCCCTCATAATGCATATGATGTATTTCAGCATCTTCCATCATTTGTAGTTTGATCATTTGTATCTCTAGTAGCTCATCTTCCCCTAAGACAGTGAAATCAAAGCAACAATCAATGGTGAACAACACTGTTTCTTCTTTTCATTTCTCGAAATCCTATTATTCATGATAAAGATTTTAAAGCTTATATTGTTGTCCTTTCATGACGTATTCCATTGTATACCTTTCAACTTTATTTTCCAGCAGCATTCTAGACAAAATCATATCATCTTCAACCTTAATGGCTTCTCTTTGCGCAGCTTTCAAGTCACATTCTTTACAACTTTTCAAAATAAACTTGATTTCAAGGTGCAAGCAAGTGATAAAAACAAAAAATTGATTGCTCAAACTTGGCTGATCCGCATGAGGAATTAATCTAAGTAATTTATTGAAGTGTGCCACAAACTCCCTCATTTTCTCACCTTTATTTTTTTTGAACTTGGAAGAATTGGAATAGCAGTGCACATATGTCTACCCACAAAGAATTTTCTTCATGTTGTTCCAATCTGTAATGATTCCATTTTCAAGGTACCAGAACCAATCAACAGTAGAGCGAACAAGGGTTTCAACGAAAAGTCTCACGGAAATGTCTTCTTCACTAATTCCCAAAATTCCACATGCCACAATGAGAGCTAAGATATGATTATTAGTGTCTTGAGAGTCTTCTCCAAAGAACTTCAAAAAGTTCTTCCTCAGGCCTAAAGACAAATCACTATATTTGGCCAAAGCCAAAGGCCCAAATTGTTTTCCCCTTGGAATAGGCAAAGCCAAAGCCATAATGTAAATTAGAAAAATATATGCAGCAAGTACCTTATTTCAGCAGAGTTGCTAACCTTAATTCCAGGGGAGGTTCCTTGAAAAACTTGGAAATCAACTACACTAGCACTTCAATCCCCAATAGAGTCACCAAAAAACTGTTAACAAATGAGTTGGTCATTGTGGTTATTTCTTTCACTTGCCCAATAGGCAGTAACATGAACTTACAACAATGGGTGATTTTCCTTTGTGTTTGAGAGGGGCAGCGCCCTCATATTATGGGGGTTTCTAAGTTTTGTGTACTTGTAATTGGAAAGTAGGAACAAAATAAAAAATAGAAAAAAGAATGGGAAAGGGAAAAAGAACAAGCATATGCAAGAATGCATAGAAAATCGAAGTTTAATCTTTCATACACCATATGAAAATTAACCAGTTACCTTCACACATAATTGTAAGGGACGCCGAAGAAATGGATTTGCACTAAACTTATGAATAACACAAAACCCACAAAGAATGAAAGAGACACCAATATTTGCAAATATCCTTCTTATTTCTCCAAAAATAGGCTCAAAGTCTCCATTCCCTGTTTCATGTACCAAACCATGCCAAAAATTGTCCAAAAACTCCTAATATTCAAATTTGTAAAATATTAAGTACAAGAACCTTTCATTTTCCCTCCAATTGTTCACCTTCCTTTCTTGAGCTTCTCAAATTCCCTTGCCTTCTTGTAATATTTTGGTTGCAGCATTTGGTTATAAGCTTTATATTACAAATATTGGTTATTAAATCTTAAGTTAGACTATTTCCTGTTTGTACAAAATGTACATGAACCAACCATAAACACTGGGCACCTTGCCACAACTCAGAACTTGAGGCCAATGCAGTAGTGATTAGATTAGGGCTGCATGCTGCAACATACCCATAATCTAAGGCGATTTTATTCTTCATTTGATCCAATTCCCAGCCTAAGAAACCAATAAAGAACCTAAAATTTTGAGGTTGAAGTATGCTATTGCTTACAAGCTCTGCGGCCATTAAGAATAACTCCCAACGAATTTTGTATCGGAGTTGGCACATGATCTCCTAAAGTGGGACTTCCAATCACAAAACTATTACACCATCGAACCAAGCTGGAAACTTCCTCAGTCACGCTCTGCTTACAATTCAAGGTTTCTACCCCAATTCTGGCTGTTGATATTCCGCGGCTTCTGGTTGTGCGAAGGCGGCTTCAACAAAGCATCCCGTTACAATATTTAATAGAACTTTTTATTCTTTACTCTATACTTCGATGTATGTCCATACTATAATAAGCTCGGTATATATATATATATATATATATATATTTGCGAGACATTACGTCAAACAATTCACATGCCTTTCCTGTAGGTGGACATTTTTTTGAAGTATTTTGTCAAAGAATTGATATATTTGTGTGTGTGAGGGAGAGAGTGATGCTTTGATGTATTCCATAAAAGGTATTACTATCTAGTTTTCCTAACGGGACTCAAATAACTGCTGAACGGAACAGTGTATATGCACTCCAAGCTCTCTGCAGCTCTGTCAAATGAATCTACACCTTACATATTTGAGCCCCTTTAGTGAAGGCCTGTTGCGCTGAAAGAAATCCACTTCCCCAGACTATGCGGATTTCAGACGCCATGCACTCCGAGCTCTATGGAATGCACTCCACGCTCTCTGGATTGACTCTGCATCTGTCACGTACAGAATTTTGCTGAACTCCACGGTACTGCTTACAGACTCTTATTGGCCTTTAATGCAAATCAGACACTACACGTACAGCGTATTAAATTCTCTCTCGGATTTATACAATTTGACGGATTTCAATCGTCTGCCTTCCCTCTCGGAAATTTCTCACCGTCGAATTGCCCTGCGAAGTCGTCCCTTTCATATAGGAAAAATAGCATGGAAACATTCAAGTACTTCCCTGTCGGTGCCGTGTATAGGGCGATAAGTATTCGGCCGGCTAAATGGGTGGTGCGTATAAATTGCTGTCTCATTCAGTGGTACGGGTAATGTGACAAAACCAACCACACTTTGAATACACCAGATACATTGCACTCTGAACTCCCCCGAATGAATCTTCATCTTCCAAGTATATCAAATCGAGCTAGAAGATAAGAAACAAGTGGCCATTGAATGATTGTAGTTTTTACTTTGACAGATGAATGAATGAATGAATTTTAATGACGTTCCCGAGACCAAGCAGCCTAAGCGATTAAGAGTTGCAGCCCTACGAAATCTTCAAGATCTTTTTGATATTGTTTCTCCTACTATGAATCTTAATTAGGAATCCGGCTGTTATGTGCACCCTTGCTTCTTCAAAGATCTCAATAATGTTGCCCACCTTCAAGTTGTTTTCATATTGATTCCGAATGTCTTCATAGGCAGCACACTCAAAGATGAAGTGCCATTCAATTTCAATAGCAAATTCTGTTTTCCCACGTTTCTTTAGGAACCGTCCATCTACCAATTTCACATCTCAAATGATGACAATTGGTCCTCAACTGCACCATTAAAATTCTAGCTTTACCTTTATGAGCCGTATGCAAATAGGTAAGTAAGTAACTTTACCTTTTCCATTATTTCAACACGCCTTTTCCAGAGATGCGGCTTCTTAGCTTCAAACACCTTGACACGTCCATTTGTTTGCTCGTTTGCTCACAGATTCTTTTGTTTTCTTAGCCTTCACGTTTGGAGTGTTCGTTGTGTGCAGTTGAATCAATTCCATGGCAACTACTTCCTCTTCACCTATCCAGATTGTAAATCCTTTTGAGGAGGTTGTGCCGTCATCTGTATCTTCTGCTCCCTTCTCTGCCCCTCTTCTCCCTTGCGATGTTTTTATCAACTATTGCGGAGCTGACGTCAAATACACCCTCGCGACCAACATCCGTGATAAACTTACCGCTTTGGGACTCTCCACTTTCTTGATGTCCATTCCCTGCGATTGGGTGATTTCATTCCAGCACAAATCCAAGAGGCCATGCGCACTGCTTCATTTCATATTGCCATCTTCTCTACTAACTATACCGCATCCCCTTAGTGTTTGGCGGAGCTGTCTTCCATGCTTAAGACGGGTAACAGGATTATTCCTGTCTTCTATCATGTGGAACCTTCTGATTTGCGCTGGGTGGGTCTGTTAAAATAAGAAAAAAATTAGATTTGTTTTTATTTGTTGGGAATGTTTCCCAAACACTTTTCTACATTTCTTTTTCTGTTTGGGAAAGTTTACCATCTTTGCTTTTAGTTTACATTTTAGTATGTTTTATGTATATAGTTCAATTTCCTTTCAATAAAGAATGTTGAAGACATTTTGCAGCAAGCATATCAAATTGCTTCTCTGTCTCTCTTGTTTTAAGTTATATATTTTTTTTCTGGTTTATTTGCTGTGTATTGGCATTTGTTTTTTAGTTTAATCTTTTCTAACATATGGTATCAGAGCAAGGTTCAAAATGACAACAAATGTTAACAGTACATAGCTACAAATTCCTAAATTTAATGGAAAAAATTATGATTTTTGGAGTTTTCAAATGAAGATTTTGTTCAGGTCACAGGAGCTATGGGATCTTGTGCAGAATGGGTATTCAGAACTAGTAGATGCAGCAGCATTAGCAGCCCTCACACAAAATGAAAAGGATTTACTACGGGATAATAGGAAAAAAGATCAGAAAGCATTATTGTTCATAGTGCAGGGTCTTGATGAAACTCTCCTTCCAAGAGTTATAGCCACTTCGAAGGCCAAAGAAGCATGGGATCTCCTTGCACAATCATTTCAAGGTACAGAAAAAGTAAGAACAGTTCACCTTCAAATGCTTAGAAGAGATTTTAAAATTTTACAAATGTCAGATTCAGAAAGTTTAGGAGATTTCTTTACTCGTACAATGGGTATAGTTAATCAGATGAAATCAAATGGTGAGGTTGTGACTAGTCAGAAAATTGTTGAATTTTTTTAAAGAAGTTTGCCTAAAAAATATGATCCTGCAGTTATAGCTATTGAAGAATCAAAAGATCTAACATCTTTATCTGTAGATGAGCTTATGGGTTCATTGTACACACATGAGCATAGAATAAATAAATCAACAAAGGAGCCACTTGAGAAAGCTTTAAAGAGCAAAGTATCCTTGAAAGAAAAAGAAACAACACCAGAATCATCTTCAGCATAAAGAGGAAGAGGTAGAAATTCAAGAGGAAGAGGAGGACGTTTTCAACAAAGAGGCAATAGAAGTGATGAAGAAAATTGTGGTTACACTCAAGCAAGAGGTAGAGGCAGAGCAAATTTTCAGCAAAGAGGTAGAGGTTTTCAGAGGTATGATAAATCATCTATTCAATGTTATTACTATTAAAAGTATGGACATTTTGCAGTTGAATGTAGGAAAAAGATTGCAGATGAAAGTAAACAAGAAGCCCAATATGCAAATGAAGGTGAAGGGCAAGAAAGATATGTCTTGCTAACATGTAGCACAAAGGAGGAAGTAAATGATGACAAATGGTATGTTGACAGTGGGTGCAGTAATCATATGACAGGGCACAAAGAGATATTTCAGAATTTGGATGAATCCATCAAATCTGAAGTCAAGATGGAAAATAATACAATTGCACCAGTCATGGGGAAAGGGAGGATATTAATCACAACAAGACAAGGTGAGAAAAAATATATTGGTGGTGTGTTTTATGTACCAGGCTTAAAGCATAACTTGTTAAGTGTAGGTCAACTTGTGCAAAAAGGCCACACTGTCAAATTTGAAAAGGGATCATGCATTATCGTTGATGGTAAAAACAAGCTGATAACCAAAATACCCATGACTGCTAATAAGATGTTTTCCCTTAGTATTAGAAACAATATGCATTTAAGTTTCAGTGCTCTTGTAAAAGACACACAGTGGTTATGGCATCTTAGGTTTGGTCATTTAAATTTTGGTGGACTAAATCTTTTACATAAAAAGAACATGGTAACAGGTTTACCATTTATCCAAAGACCAGATGAAGAATGTGAAGGTTGTATTGTTGGAAAGCACCATAGAGAACCCTTTCCAGTAAGGGATTCTTGGAGAGCTTTAGAGCCATTAGAGCTAGTTCACTCAGATCTATGTGGACCAATTGAGGTTGCTTCATTATTTGGTATGAGATATTTTTTGACATTTATTGATGACTATAGTAGGAAACTCTGGGTGTACCCATTGAAAAATAAATCTGATACTTTCAAGAAATTTAGAGAATTTAAAGAATTAGTTGAGAAGCAAAGTGGTTATTTTCTCAAAATTTTAAGGACTGATAGGGGTGGAGAGTATATTTCACATGATTTTCATAATTATTGTATTGAAAAGGGCATAAAAAGGTAGCTAACAACAAGGTATACACCTCAGCAAAATGGTGTAGCTGAGAGAAAAAATAGAACAATTTTAAATATGGTAAGGAGTATGCTTAATGCTAAGAATTTACCTAAAATTTTTTTGGCAGAAGCAGTTTGTTGTGCAGGTTATATTTTGGATAGATGTCCTACGAACTCAGTTTGGGGCATGACACCAAAAGAAGCATGGGGAGGATACAAACCCCGGGTAGATCATTTAAGAATTTTTGGTTGTATTGCTTATTCTCATGTTCCAGATGCACTTAGAAAGAAATTGGATGATAAGGCAGAAAAATGTATCTTTGTTGGATATAGTGAAGAATCCAAGGCATACAGGTTGTACAATCCAGAGACAAAAAAGTTGGTGATAAGTAGAGATGCAAAGTTTCTTGAAGATCAGGAGTGGTGTTGGAAATTGGAAGAGAAATATCAACAAGTTAACATTGAAGATGAAGCTGCAAATCAAAAACAAAATTTAGTTGTTAACACAGGAGCTAGAGCTAGTAGTTGTAGCATTCAACAACCTGCATTAAGAAGAAGCTCTTCTTCATCAGAAGGCAATCTTTCTCCACCAAGTCATAGACATTGTACTGGATGATATTGTATTGGATTTCGAAAGAAATACACTTGAATCTGCTGAGAAGGAGCACAATGTTCAAATTGTGGGGATCGTGGGAATGGGTGGAGCGGGTAAAACCACGCTGGCAAAAGAGTTGTATAACAGGAAATCTTCATCCTTCCAAATTTCCAGCATTGTAGTTGCAGTGCGAGATGCTGCAAGCAAAAATGCGTTGCATAAGAAGCAGAAAAGGCTTCTGGAGGACCTTGGTGTCCAAGGTTTATCATTTGATAACATAGAAGGAGGCAAAGCTATTCTGGCAAATTGTCTGAGATTTGTTTGTGCGCTCGTCGTTTTGGATGACGTGGATCATAGAAGCCAACTGGATGCACTGTTGCCAACTAAGGACTGCCTTGCATCCAGCAGTCTTGTCATTGTTACAACTCGCGAATTACAACTCCTTGCAAAATGGGGCTCAACTATATACAGAATGAAGGCATTGAATCCCCTCCATGCCAAGGAACTTTTTTGTTGGCATGTTTTTTTACAATCATATCCACAAGAGGGATATGCAAATATTGTTGAAAAGTTTATGAAAGCTTGCAGTGGATTGCCTTTGTCCCTTGAGGTATTTGGATGACTAGTTTATGGCAGGTCCAATGATTACTGGGAATCCCAGCTAGATAAGATCTCGAGAAAGTTGCCGGAAGATATTAAAGGGAGGTTGAATGTCAGCTACAATGCACTAGACGAAGAGGAGAAAGAGATGTTTATGGACGTGGCTTGTTTCTTCATCGGAAGAGAGACACGTTTGGCGATTCAAGTATGGGATGGATCGGGTTGGAGTGGGTTGTAGGGGTGGGAAACACTTGTTAACACGTGTCTGGTCAATGTTGACAAGTATAATCGTATAACAATGCATGACCCCCTGAGGGAGTTGGCAAGGGATCACGCAAGTAGACGTTCACCCTGTCGTGTATGGCTTCCAGAGCAAATAATTAACATACAGAAACAAGCTAGGGTGAGCTTCGTTTAGTATTTTCTTTTTTCAGCTGTCATTAGTCATTGCTTGAATATTTCGTTTGTATGCTTGGGTTATTCTTAAATATCATCCACTTCAACAATCAAAGGTCAATTTTAGCCAATAAAAATAGGACAAATATTTACTCTTTTTTATTGTGAATGAGGTGTAAAATTGTTATTAACTGTTGGACCATTGAAATGGATGATATTTAAGTAGAGTGGTATGCGTGCCTACTGTTCTTCACATCACATTTAACTAATGCTTTTGGTTTTCCCATTCAGGGAGGGTGGTCTATTAGAGGGATAGATGCTGCTAGATTTGAATATACTGACGAGCCATTGCGTCATCGGCAGCGTCTGAAAAAGCTGATTGAGGTGCTAGAAATCTCGAACATATGTTTTGGGCGCCCTCCACCTTGCCCGCTCGGATTAGAACTTTTTTCTGGCGAAGAAGAAAAGTTTATCAAAGATTTCGGCACACCATCTGGAGACCCCGTCTGGCTTAGGTTGGATTATTTTAAGGGAAGAAAACCTCAGTCATGGTCACTCAGAAAATTAAGAATTTTGGAGCTCACCTATGCTTACTGCTTAAGAGAATTATGGGATAATTCAGTTGTAAGTATTTTCTTTATTGGTTGCTTAGAACTAAACTTCCAATCTTACAATTTTTACTACTATATTTTCTGTGTAATTGACAATTGCTCTCTCTGCAGCCTCCGTTGCAGTTAAGAGAATTGAGTATTGGTAAAGCCTTTGAATTACAAAGGATTCCAACGTCAATAGGATGTCTGAAGCAATTGAAAAGGATAGTTCTCAATGAGTGTATTGCAATGAAGATTCTCCCAGAAGAGTTTTGTGGTCTCCGCTCACTGGAGTGGTTGGAATTAAGGGGTTGTTCAATGCTGTCTTCACTACCTAACGGTCTGGGGGATCTGATAAACCTGCGCAGTATAGATTTGACTAATTGTAGGAGTCTGCAGATATTGCCAGATTCTTTTAACAAGCTGAGACACCTTCAACATCCGACTTTAGAGGGTTGTGAGGAGCTCTCCTTTAGTTTGGACATTCTGGAAAACATAAGTAATCTGGAGTATTTGAACTTTGAAAGATGCAGGAAGTTGGAACAATTGCCAAATCAAATCACTGATCAAGTGTGTATGAGAGAGCTCCGTGTTCTGTCTACTGGCTTGAGGGAGGTTCCCAGTGACATTGGCGAACTTAGAAAATTGAAAGTGCTGCAGATAGGAAGTCCATTCTTAGCCGGCTTGCCATCCTCTATTGGAAATCTGTCCAGCTTATCTCGGCTCCATATATCAAGTCCCTTGTTGACAAGCTTGCCGTCCTCTCTTGACAGCTTGTCCTGCCTTACTGAACTAGGGTTTGAGGGTTGTAAAATGTTGAATTCTTTAGTACCCAACTTTGTGAGGCCTCTAAATATACTCAAGAGAATGGATATACGGTCTACAGGAGTGTCAACGATATCAATAACTGAAAACTGCTTTCCCAGCCTTGAATCTCTCACACTACAAGGTAATCATCATTTAAAGGATATCCAAACCCTGCCAACATCAATGCAGAGGCTGGATATATCAAAATGTAAAATGCTGAAGAAGATAATGGCTGTTCGCGGTCTAGCAAACCTTCAATTTCTTTCCATATGTAGCTGTCCAGAGTTAAATGAGAAGAAGATAAGTTTTACAGATTTACATTCCATTAAATTGGTCAGAATAAACTATTGCCACAAAGTTTTGAAAATCGAAGGACTAGAACATTCGAGCTCTTTGGAGACGTTGGAAGCAGTGACGTCATGGAAGTCCCAAGGTATACAAAGTTTGGAGGGCATGGAGAATTTGAAGAGATTGATGATGGTAGCAGAGAACAGATCAGCTCTTCAACCCTGCATTCAGACTATAAAGGTAATCAAAACTGTTGGTTATATTATAAAAAATATTACCATGTAGTTAAATTTTATTGAGTGGAGTAATTTGTTGCAGAAATGGTCAGGCGAGATGTTCATATGTGGAAGGGCAGTGAGTGGTGCAGAGTCGGTTATGGATTCTCTTTCATTTCCCAACATTACCATAGCTCGCTTATTGAAGAATTTATATGGAAATGCGTTGAGTGTGGAATGTGGGAAGACACATACTTCCGATGCGGCTGTCGTCTGTTTCCTTGTAAATTCATTCGCAGATGATACATTATTCTATCGTCTAAACAGGTGGGGAAGCCCGCTGTCACGGATGCGATTGACACAGGGGAAATGGGTGTTTGTAGGTGTGTTGAGACAAGGTTGTAGAGGTATGGACTTAGGGGATGTGTAGAAGTGCGAGCTTACTTAGGGGAAAAAGGTAGTGGGAGAAGAAGGGAGAGTGTTAGAGGCATTTGCACATTTCTGGGCATTGTATTGATCAATGTCTTATCCTCCAAATTGATCAATACAACCTACCCAATCAGCCTCAATGTAAGCACTTAGATCAATGCCATTACCCCTTGGATACCATAAGCCATAATCTGGAGTTTCCTTCAAGTATTTGAATATTCTTTTCACTGCCTTCTCTTGTGTTTTCCACATACTGCATGCATACCATCAAGTCTAGAAGCAGTCAAGGACAACAATCTTCCAATTATAGAGGGCAAAAGTTTAAAACTAATAATAAGGGCGGCGAATAACACTAAATAGGGTATTAATAGTTTTGGAAATAACAATGAAGACTAAATATTGATGTGGCATCAATAATAAAATTTGATGAAGAATATATGTTGATATTGAAGTATATATAGTTAATGATGGCAATTTGATGAATGTCTTGGGTTATGTACAATCCTAGAAATATTTGTGGGTCAAATTTGATCTCCATAGGCATGAACCTAAGTGTCGCAAGAATGATTTGATGTGTGAGATTGATTTATAGTCTATATGATTGTCTTGACAAAATGTAGTCTTCTAAAATTTGCTTCACCATGACTCCCTAGTGCCTAAATAATTGCAAGGATAGTGATATTTAAAAATACCTTTAGGGAAGTTGTCCACTCGTTAAGGTCAAGTTCTCTAATGTCAAGCCCCTAGATAAACTACCTTAACACCATTGTCCAAGTATTCAAAGACAACATACACAAATGTGCAAATAGCCTATATGCAAATTTCTATGTGATGGGTTCTTTTAAAAGTCCAAATACAAAATGTCCCTAGAGTGCTTCGTGGAAAGGTTTGTGAGGTTTTTAGTCTTGGCTTTGCTTTTGTCAGTTATTGTCAACCCTGAAGTCATATTGCTTCTCTAACATGAGAGTTTGCATTTTCTTGCATATTGTGGAGCCTCTTAACTTGCCACGTCTGTAGGCATTTTTTGTTTTTTTAAATGGCCTCAAAATTCATTAACTTCATAATTGTTATTGGTGTTGATGGTTTGACGATGCATGAGGAAGGCACCACCATTAAAGTATATCTTTTGAAACACCTTTGGGTGTGGTTCTTCTCACTCTGAAATTTGATCTAGTGCTTGTAGATGGCTTAAATTTTTTACCTTATTTTTTTGGGAGGGTCCCTTTGAAAGCATGCTTAAAGAATGGGCGACTAAGGCATGGGTATCACATGGGATCTACCTTGATGTTGTCCAAAACCTCACAAAAGGGTTTTTCTTCTTCCATTTGTTGAAGATAGTCATGCTAAGGGCATTCTCAAACAGGGTCCCTAGGTTTTGTTCATGCATCTCTTTTGATTTTCACACCTTGGACACGATACATTGTGATCTCTAACAAGAAAGCTCTCCACGTGCTTGTTTGGGTGGAGTTTCTTGGGTTGTTCTTGATGTTGAAATCTTTTGCCAAAAATAACCACCTTACTAGGCAATGTCATTTGTGTTGAGCCAAACAAGTTTATCTTAGCTCTCATTTGCAAAAATGTGTCTGTTGAAATTGATCTGTGAAAGGCTTTGAAGGAGACTATTGAAATCTGGATTGGACAAATGTGACACACACATCGTGTCCTTTATTTGAATTTGCCAAAAAATTACTTCCGATGCCAATCTTCAAGTCATATGCTAAGGGAGTGTCCCTTTTTACTCGCAACAAGTCCACTCCTCATTCAGCTAATGACGTCCCTCCTCTAAAAAGAGGAGGATTGGTCAATTATTGTTACTCACAAAAACAACAAGAATACCGGCATTGGTAGTGCTCCACCCAAAATCTTAGCTAGTAATTGTGGCCAACCACCTAAATCTTGGGGTGGTGCAATTTCAAAACCTCAGGACATTGGGGAAGTTATTGTTCCGTCACTTGGCAAGTTGTATGCTGAGGTGAATAAGCCTAAGTTCACTAGAACACTGCAAGTATTATCTATGTTAACTTCTCATCCAAATATTCTTACTCTTTCTTCCTCCTCTCCTCACCCAATTGTTGTGCATCATTTTCATAGTCCATCTAGGCATTTGGAAGAGGACAAGTATCTTGATGAATGACCACATAACCAACAAGTCATTTATTTGGTCAAGATGAGTTTTTGTAAAATATTTATGTAGCTCTTGATGAGTTGGATAGTGTAGATATGCCTCTTGTCTCTCATCAATGAATTTATCTCTTAGAATGTTTAATATCTAACAAACACCACAAGAAAGTAATTTTTTTGAGACACTCGACAATGATTTTTAGGTTTAGACACTCTATTTGTAAGAAGTTAAAATTTTGGGTTTTTTACTTTCTATTGTTTGTCATGTCATATGGCCAACTAGTCATTTTATGTAGCAATTATGATGTGGATCATGGTTGAGATCACCATTCTCTCTCCTAAGTGATACTAGTATTTAGTTGATTAGGTATGTGACCCCACCAATAGAGCTTTATCGGCTCTCTTCAACATTGGTAATCATTCATTTAGAGTAATTAATGTTTATGCTTCTAATGATGACGTTGAATGATCTTTTCTCTGGAGATGGACTGTTGATTCAAATCTTGCCGCCACTTGGATTTTCAGTGGAGATTTTAATATAATTGAAATGGCTTGTGATAAATGTGGTACCTTGATTATGAGGTGGAATACTCATGAAAGTGAGGCCTGGTACTACATGCATCATAAATTGGGTCTCTTTGATCCCAACCTTGGCTACCGACATGATCATACATTATGGTACACATGGAGTAATCTAAGGGATGGATTTGACAAAGTTTAAAAATGGCTTGATAGAGCCATGTTGTTAACTTAGTCTTTCTTTTATTTTGCTAGATGTTTCCCCTTGCCAGCAAAGCTACTATTAGATGTTGTCCCCCAACTAGCTCATCCTAAAAAATTAGGTTTATCAAATCTAGGCATCTTCTTGATAACATTATTGTTGTTTGGAAATGAATGAAATGGGCCAAAGCCTATCATTGCATTGAATGGACCTTAATCTTTTTCACACTTCAAGCTTTAGGATTTGGATCTCACTTTGTGCACTTAGTCAAAATGCTTTTTGTTGATGCTTCTACTTGCATTACCATGAATGGTCAATAATCTAATTCTTTTAGGATTTTAGGTTAATTCACCAAGACTTCCCTTTGTCTTCTACCCTTTATGTGCTTTCTATTGAAGGGTTCAACTATCTTTTGGCTCATCTTATATCTTAGAACCTGGTTAAATGTATTTCCTTGCCCAATTCCATCACTTAGTTTATAAACAACAGAAACACTGTGTGAACCTTTTTATTTTATCTTCTTGGATATTTTTAGCCGATAGGCTTATATGTGGGAGATTTCTCCCATTAAATTGTCAGAAGCTCGACCGTGTTTTTTTTTCCATCCATTTTGTTTTTTCGTCATTCATTCATTATTGCAAAAATTTGGTGGATTCTTGAAAAGCATTTGACCACATAAAAGAACGAGACAACATCTCATGGAATACAACTATTGCAGAGTACAAAAGATGTGGGTATCCTCACGAGGCAGTCATTGTTTCACCAAATGTAACAAATAGGTCTCCAACCTGATCAGTTCACATTTGCCAACATACTCCCAACCTATATGCTAAAATGGGAGTTTTGGAAGAGGGTTTGGACATCGATCAAAGCATAAAAGAGAGGAATTTTAACATATGTTGTAGATGCAATAGCCCTGGTAGACATGCATGCAAAGTGTGGAAGCATAGAGAAGGCAAGTGAAATGTTTGACAAAATGCCTCAAAGAACAGTGGTTTCATGGAATGCAATGGCTGCAGGATATGTACAAAATGGATTTATTGAAAAAGGTTTAGAAATTTTCAAGAAAATGCAAATGGTAGGTGTAAATCCAGACTCCACAAGCCTTTGCCAACATCCTCCTTGCTTGTGCCAAAATAGGAACATTGGAACATGGTATGGACCTCTATCAAAGCATAATGAAACAAGGGTTTTTGTCTGATACTGTATGCTCAAAATCATGACTCGATGGCCTTGGGGTGGTTGAGTCAGTTTTGACACACACACGGACCCTCTCTCATTGCCACGGGGTGAAATGCCATGTCACTCTCACTCCTTTGGAAGTAGCTAGTCAAGAGGAGGTGAGACACGGGGGTGGTCTGGATCGTTGGAGAGCTGGACTTCGCAGAGAGGGGTCAGCATGTCCTAGGGCTTGTGTTGTTGTCCGCTTGTGTGGATACGGTGTTCTTTGACCGTGGTTATAAATATAACTATATGACCCATAGCGTCACTAGTCATTGTTCTCCTATTGGGGTTTCTAATATTCCACCGTTGTGTAGGTAGGCTATTGCTCTCATTGATGCTTTGTTGTCTTTCAAACTATTGAACAAATTCTTGTTGTACTAAGAGTTGTTTGAATGCTTCTTGTTGTTTTTGAATGACCAGTGGGTCTTGTTGCAGTCTTGGGTGGATTTTCTTTATCTCGTCGAGGATTGCCCTCACCCACTCACCTCTCAGTCCAGGGCACATTTGTGAGCCAAGACAAGAGATAGACGGATTAAGCTAACCTTGACTTGACCTGGGGTTTTGACTTAGGGTTTGTGTGACCTAAGATTTGACTTTGTGTTGACTTTGTTTGACCTTGTGATGAAATCAAGGGTTTTGACCAATGTTTGACTATGGTTGACTTTGTGTTGGGACCAAGGGTTTGCGAACCTTCTAAGTTGCCAGTGTTTTTGTTCTTTTTGGATTTTATGACTGCAAGCCTATGTGAATGCAAAAAATTTTTTGTGCTTTTTTATGTTTTTGGAAATCAAAAGTGGTTTTTCTTAATCTAGGAATTAGAAAATGTATGCAAGCTATGATTAAATTATCTAATGCACTGTAATGTATGTTTTTGTTTGTTTTCTGAATAGATGGATCAATTAATCTAAGAAAGGGAAATTGCTTTTAATCTATGAACTTTAGAAAGGGAAACTAATTTAACAATGCAAATCTACTTAGCATATCAAGGAAAAAACAAACATGTATTATACTTATCCCAAGAGCAAAGTTTTGATTATCTAATTACTATGAAATGAAAAAAAAAACATAAAGGAACTTGGAGATTCGTGAGCCTCCATTACCCTCATAAATCCTTGTAATGGCAACCTCAAATCCTCTTGTAGCAGCGGGGTGATCCTCTTGGCAACAAGATGAAAATGGAAGCAAAAGAAGCTTTAAAACTTAAAAAAAAAGAGCTCAATGAGAGCTTTGATGAGCATTGTGGCTTGATGTGAGCAGCATATGGAAACGAACGAGCTTTTAGAAAAGCTAAACGAGATAACAAACAAAAGAAAAAGGCTCCTATGTCTTGTATGAGCATGAGAATGATTGATTTGGAGAGCAATAACTTGCAAGAGCTGTGTGCTTAAATGAAATTGCCTCTCTTTGTGCTTGAAGGAGGGGGTTTTTATAGGTTAGAAGAAGAGTTAACTCAATTTGATTGGAGAGTTAACTTAGAGGATTTAGGAGTGATCTGTGCTAAAATTGGAGTGATCTACCCAGTAAAAGCTTATCACTCAAGAAGTGAAGGAGTGCATGGGAATGCATGAGTTGTTAATTAAAAATGAAATAAATATAATTATGCATGTGTAGGTGCATGAAATAGCTAACTCTATATTTGACACAAAAATCTATGCAAACAAGAAGAAAAATGGGCGAAAACAGAGCTTTTTTGGGTTAGAAACTTGAGTTTTTCCACGGTTGAAAACATAACAGGGTTGCTCAGGGGTCTCCCCTTTCAATAGTCAGGGTCGCCTTGGGGTGACCCATGGGCGACCCTCAGAGGAGGACACCTGGGTGGAAGTGCATGGTGGGAGATGGTAAAGGAGAAGAAAAGGAGGGGATCCGCCTCCAGAAACAGGTCAATCATGTGTGAAAATCCAAATCTCCACTTGTGAAAGTAGGATCTCCTGGGGAAGATCTGGAAATAATAGGGGGAGATTTGGATTGGTTGAGTGAAACTGAAAATTGAAAGCGGGAGATGGCTAGGAAGGACCTCTAGAAGGCCTCTAGGGGTGGGAATGGATGAAAAACACCAGGGAAAGGTGAAAATTCACCAACAAGATGCATACAAGGCTTAGGGACAGGGCCACAAGCACAGGAAACACAAATCGACAAGTGTTGAAAAATGTGTCAAAAAGTATCGAAAGCGAAGAGAGAGAAAATGACAAAGGGGAAAAAACACAAAGAGGAAGAAAAGACACGTCAAAAAGAGAATTGCTACTAAGAGGATGTTATTTCATGCTTACATGTATGTGACAAGAATTATGACTCATCATAGGGGTCCTCGTGGAGGCTGTGTGTGATTTTGGTGCTTACATATTTGCCCCCTCGGGGACAAAAGTCTACATGAAAGGTAGGTACCGTTCCCAAACTAGGCCTTACCTATTGTCAATTTTCCCGTAATTGTACTTGCAATAACTAGTATTAGTCTGCCATCTAAATATATCCAAAGGAATAATGAAAACTAAAATGACGAACATACCGTATAGTATTTGATCTTAACTAGTTGTCTGCCTTTGTCAGTGATACTTGTAGGAATGAATGCACGCAAAACAAATGCACAAGAGATGCATAAAAGAAAACACTAATCTAAGAAATGCATAAAGAAAACTAAACTAAGGGAGAGAAAAAGAGAGCAAATTAGTGAAATTCGAGCGAATCAGTGACATAATCAATCGTGTGAGTAGTCGTTGGGTAGATATCACCGAGGAGATTGCAAAGATGGTCACCTTTTCTTCTACCGCTAAGAATTAGGTATGTAAATAATGAAAAACCCTTCTCTAAACCCTAGTTTGAATTTTGTGAAAAATCTCTTGAAATTGTCTGTTTTTGATGATTTTCTCTATTGCATTGTTTTTGTTTTGTCGTTTAGAGTAAGATTGATTTTTGTTTACTGAAATCGGCTAAGAAATAAGATTTTTAGAGCATTTTTAATTTGGTGGATAGCCACATAGGGTCACCCCTTTTGCCAGGCAGGTCACCTGGGGGAGATCTGCCTGAGCAACAAGGTCACTTAGTGGAGATCTGCCTGTGCAACAGGGTCGCTCGGGGGAGATCCAGTCTGATGAAAGGGGCAACCTTAATAGATCAATTCTGGCTGAAATTTGATGTCTTCTAATGTTTACTTCACTCTATTTTGACCTAATTTGAACACCGAATCTATCCGTTTATTGTAATTTTGATGGTTTATATGCTTTTGTGAAATTTGCTGCAAGTGTTACGATTTTTAGGGATTTTTTGAGTTGACAAGATCTAATCTAAAGTCCTTTTTTGATTGGTAGGATATGAGGATCCGTTGGAATACCAATGGCAAATAGTTGTGGCTTTTAAAGAAGTATGCTTCATTATCTACTGATGAGCTTTTTGTCTTGAGGAGAGCAGGCTTAGCTAGGGTTTGCCATGTGCCAGTTGTACACCCTATGGCATGTATTTGTTGTGACATTCTGACTTATTGGGATGCAGATAGGAACACATTCAGGTTCCCTTAGGTTTCAGGAGAGCGGACTATCACTCTGTATGATGTGTATCACATTCTAGGGGTTCCTGTGAGAGGACACCCAATTGTTCTTCTAGCTAGTGAGCCCTTTGAGGACAAGACTTCTTGGGCATAGATTATGGGGGCGAGTCATCCTGAGGATCAGACTAGAGTTCAGCTCACCTCCATACCATGACTTCACATTCCTTGCTTGAGGAATTTCTTAATTAGTTTGATTACATCGAGGCTATTTGGAGACAAAGCCTCAGCTTGTTTGAGATGGTGTTGGGCACCAATTATACAGGGCATTGAGCAGGGTAAAGTTTACGCTTGGTGACTAGACATCCTGGCTATGGTCTACAGGGATTTCTATTGTATTACATGGTGAGGGGCTCTTTCTTTCATCCACTCTTATCTAATCATGACCTAGATCTTTGAGCATATCAGACCCTATCAGAAGGGGATTCCTCTTCCTAATAGGTGACTGTTGAGGGTAGCTATGTGGGCTCATGTGGGCCACTTTGATACTTCTTTACGCGTTGTGGCTACTCTTACAGACACAGATATAGAGGGTGCATGGTCACATGATGATCAGATCAGGGAGCACTGCCTTAGCGTATCAGAGCTTTCATATCATAATGGTCTAGTCGAGGCTCATCGTGTTGAGCATGTCTTTCAGCAGTTTGGTGAGGACTTTCCTAAGGAGTTTCCCCCAGTACCTACTTGTTACAGATCCATCCAGGAGATGGGTGAGATTGGCTAGAGGATTGTTGCTTGGATCCCTTTGACTTCTGGAGTTTTGATTACTAGAGCTTCTAGGATGCCAAGAGGTGGACAAAGGGGAGGGAGAGGAGCTCCTTCCCGAGGACTCATTGTGCTGGATGATTTTGAGTCTACTGATGAGGACTATGTCCCTAATGGGGATGACGTATCTAATGAGAGACTAGCACTTGGGGTGTACAGGAGACAGACTCTGATGAGGATGATATACTTGAGGGTTCCTCTACAGTGCCTAGACCTCCTCACTTTGATGAGGTGATGTAGTAAGTAGATCCTACCTGGCAGCCTAGTGAACCACGTGAGACTTCTACTATTTTTCTTGTAATCTTGCACTGTCCTTTCTTTTCTTTCCTTTTTATCAAGAGTCATCACATCTTTTGTCTTTACTTTTCTTTGCAAGTAGTGCTGAGGAGTGGAGGGGTTTTGTTCTTGAGATCAACATTGGTATGGTTGCCCCCTTCACTAGGCTGAACTGAGAGATGCTTTTAGCTGACCTTGGTGTGACCCTTATGGTTGGGCGACACATTCACATTTTCGCTTCTTATCATGGATGCTAGGAGAGTGCTACTTTGAAGGCCGAGAATCTCATTCTTAGGGGTGAGAATCAGGTGATTTGTGAGATGGCTCACCTTGGGTTTCGATAGCGTGAGCTTGGCACTGCGGGAGCTTCACACTCTCGTACTCATAGCAGGGCACCTCGCTCACATAGGTCTCATGGAGCGACTAGTGGTACACATAGACAGAGGAGCAGAAGTCTTGAGGGTTCCATTGGAGGGAACCACCCTTAAGTCTATTTTCTTTTCTTGAAACCATACCCCCTTGCATGGGAGCCTTACTTAGCTTCAAGAGCATTTTGTCCTAGCTCTTGCACTTTTGTGAATGTAAACTTATGATATATCGATGAAAGTTTGTCTTTTTATGGTTGTTTTTCTATCGTATGAGTACTCATCTCTTATGCATTTTGGAAGTTTAAGAACTCTTTGATAATGTTTTGACCTTCAACTCTAAGAATGCAGGTATGATAACAATGACATGTTTTTATAATTTTTTAGAATATATGAAATGCAGGTTACGATATGTAGATGCAAGAACACAAGGGATGCTGAAATGAAACTTTTACTTCTATGGTATGCCATGAGTTATGACATTGACTCTATTGCTTTGGAACTCTTTTTCTAATTTTGGTATGAATGCATTGTGGAACAAACAATATGACTGCTCTTTAATATGATTTTCAATCCAAGGGATTGCAGGTTAATCTGGTATAAGAGATCTATTCACGTATGTGAGATAGGGATTTAGAACTCAAGTGGGGAGTAGGAGTGAAATGGAGTGCTTCTAAATTTGGTCTTTGCTAAAGGCTAAACACTGATCCTTATCTAGATAAGACAATCTGACAAGCTTTCAACTTAGACAAGTAACAAATTTTATTGATGTTTTCTAGACTTAGATCATAGATGGCAAGCAAAATAGACCCGGGTTAAAGGATAAATGGGAAAGAACTGGAGTCCCTAGATAGAGAATGATCCTAAAGACTATTGGACTCTTTTCTTTGCTCAACTAGTGCGTGTGTGTGCTTTGTACCTTTCTCTTTTATTTTCTCTGGTAGAATGTCACCCTTGAAGCTTCGAGTTAGACTGATCTCCACCCATGAGTATGGACATTCAATAATCTTCTTTCTATCACTCTTTTTTTATAACTCTCTTTTTTTGCTTTTTCATTTTCTTTTGTATTTTCTAGAATGCCTCACTTGATTTTCTCATTTTTTTTAATTTTTGACTTTATGAAATGAATGCTTTTGGAACTTTGGATATGCAATAATTTAATCTCTCAATTCTCACTTTTCTCAACGCTCTTATTTTGATCACTCCTTTTTTTATTCACTTGTATTTTAGATTTCTTCCTTTAGAGTTTTGATCCTTCTAACATTTTTGGCCAGGAAAGATAAGGGGCTAAGCGCCACCAAAAGTTTTCATAGTCCAGTCGGACTTCTCTTCTACTAGGGAAGAATTGGGAAGGTCTACTTGCAAGATTCCTTTGAACATTGTAGGTTTGAATACTGACTTTGCTTAGGCCTAACATCTTTACTCATTAAGATTGGGATCAGTGTAAAGCTAAGATAGGGGGAAATGGCAATTATGAAAAATGAGGAATCTCAGGACTCAGAAGGATCATATATACCTAGGCAACCTTAGACTTCTTACTGAAAAGAAAATAATATAAGAGCGAGTCATTCAATGTAATGCAAGATGAATAAAATGATACTGAAATGCAAGAAACAAATTTCTTTTTTGACATTTTTGATTTTTACTATTTTTTTGTATTATTGAGATATTTGATATTTTTTTGTATTTTTATGTTTTATGATTTTTATGATTTTTAGACATAGTATTTCTTGAGGTGAAAGGCATTGATTGTTTCGCCAAATTCCTCTCCCTCCATTGTGCACAAGAGATAGGCACTATTTTTGACATCTTCTTTAACTATGTAAGGACCTATCCAGTTGGGATTGAACTTATGTCCTTCACCGACTCTTTTATCGATTAGGTTGTCAATCATGAGTACCAAGTCTCCCACCTGAAAAGGTCTTGGGACAACTTTTTGTTATATTACTTTTCCATCCTTGCGAGGTTAGAGTCATGTCTTTAACAACTCTTAATCATTTTTCATCCATCATTTCTAATTCAGCCAACCTTACTGCTTGATATTCCTCATTATCCAGTAGGCCTTGTTATGGTACCCTCAAGCTGGGAAATTCTACTTCCAATGGAAACACCGCCTCTAACCCAAAAGTGAGGGTGTAGGGGGTGGTTTCAATCAGAGTTCTTACACTTGTTCTATAAGTCCAAAGAGCTAGATATAACTGTAAGTGTCAGTCCCTTTTGGAGTCTTTTACAATTTTGACGAATATTGACTTCAATGTTTTGTTTGTGGCTTCTACTTGTCCATTCCCTTGAGGATAGTATACTGAAGCATAATTATGATTAATGTGGAATCTTTCACATAACTCTCTTGCCTATGGGTTCTTAAACGATGATGCATTATCTATCACTATCACTTGAGGAATCCCAAATTTGTATATGATATGATTTAATATGAATTATGCAATGACTATCCTTGAAACTGTAGTTAGAGGCATGTCCTCTACCCATTTGGTAAAATACTCTGTTGCGGTGATGATGAACAAATTCCCATCCATTGATGGGGGAGATATCTTCCCCACTAGGTCCAGGCCCCAAGTGGAGAAGGGCCAAGGAGTAACTTAGGTTGCAAATCTCTCATTGGTGTGTGGTGAACATGTGCATAGGATTGACATTTTGGCCATCTTTTAACAAATTTGATTGCATCTCCTTGTAAACATGGCTAGAAATAACCTAGTTGATGTATTTTTCTTGTTGTAACATGACCGCCAAAATGTCCTTTGCAAATCCCACTATGGCATTCTTCCAAAAAATCTTATGTGCCTCTTCTTTATCGACACATCGAAGCAACAACCCATCTAGGACTCTTCGGTATAGCACATCATTGATCAAGTTGTATCTTTTAGTTAGGACGGGTAAGTGTTTCTTCCCTAAGGGAGTAATGTTTTATATCAAATTAAAAAAAAGAGAGAACGTGCAAATAAATTTAAGCATAACATTTTATTTTAATTCATATTTTTCTTTATCATGAAAAGTCCAACTTTACTCCATATTTTCACAGCCATACCCTCTATATGTAACATGTATTAGGGAATATATACATACATTTATGATACACTAACTCAAGCCATTATTATTATGAAACATTCATGACTAAAAATGAGATTTCACTGCTTAATCTAACATAGAATATACTATCCCTTACTCCACCTATAACTTGATGTAGCAAAGAGGTGGAATCAAATTATTGTTGAGAGCATAAGATGCATGCTTAAGATACTTTCTAGAGGTTGTATAACTCCTTTTGGGTTGATGAAATCTCTACAACAAGATACATGTCCAAAATAGATTACCCATTGTTGCATGACATAAGAAGACTCCTTATGAATCTTGGCATGGGACCAAGCCAAGTGTTGGAGACTTGACTATTATTTGGCTATTAGATGCATATGCACACATACATGATCGGAAGTGAAAGCAACTAGATGATGAAAGAAAGAAGTGTATACTGATAGGGTATGCAACTTGGATTCAAAGGCACACTTATTATATGACCTTTTAGCACATGAGGTCAAAATAAGAAGAGACGTCATCTTTAATGAGAGTTTAATAGTTATATGTATTTCAAGGGAGGTAAAGAATGCAAAGGCAATGTAGGTAGATATTTTTGATGATGAATCTAAAGAAAAGTTTGAGCAAGATGTGTCTACTTTTGAAGACTCAACTACACAACAAGAGGAGTAGTTGATATTTAGGTAAGCAATCCTCAAGAGCATACCAATATGAAAGGTTTGATGTTTTTTATAGGATAAAGGATATTTTTATTTCTCAGTTTTTATATGATAAAGGATATCTTTAGTTGTGTTTCATAAATTCACAACTAGTAGTGCTAAGCTTTTAAAAATATTGGACCTTGAATCCACAAATACTATCACAACTGTTGGAATATGCTCAACAATTGGATCCTCTCCCAGGCTAGTGGTGATAGTATTTATGGATTTAAGGTTGAATATTTTTAAAAGCTTAGCAATAGTAGTTGTGACTTTAAGGTTGTTAGTGTTGACTAAAATTATTTATAATTAAATGAAACATGGTTTTTAAATCTAAAAAGTAACTAGTCATCTGATGCCACATCAACACACCAACAAAACATGACTTAATGCACACATATTGGTCTACCCTTTTTTTAGTCTTTTTGGACACCTCAACAAAAAGCATGTTGATGTGACGTCATTTTTTATGATGTTGACATGATACCATATTTATAAGAAAGGGCCTTGCCAAGTAAGACAATGTAAAATTTTTGGAGTGATTCAAAATTGCCACATATGATTTTGAAAGGTGTGAAAAAGGATTTTTTTCAAATCTAGAAATTTTGTTTGTTTTTAGGGTTTTAGTTTCATTTCTAGGGTTTTAGTTTCATTTTTAGGGTTTTAGTTTCATTTTTAGGGTTTTATTTTGGTTTTTTCAGGGGTTTAGCTTGATTTCTACGGTTTTAGTTTGGGTTTTATGGTTTTAATTTGGCTTATTCAGTTTTAGTTTATTTGTAAGGTTTTGGTTTAGATTTTTTTAAAAATTACATTTATAAATAAATTTATTTAAAGAAAAATTAAATAATATAACTATGAATTACAATTTTATTAAGAAAAAAACATAAAATAAAATGAAAAAAAAAACATAAAACAAAATGGGAAAATCCTACTTGCAGTTCAATAGTTGGTAGGTAGGTTCTATGGGGTCATGGGCTCTAGGTGGAAGGCTTTCTAGTGACTCAAATATGGGCAAAAATGACATTTTATCATCTTTTTTCTTTTTTTTTTTAAGTTTCACCCGAAATTGTGTCCCCTGGTAAGCTATCGGCCGTGACCTTTCCGCCCGGAAACTACTGTCCACGGTTGCCCTACATATGTGCCACATGGTTCTAGGTGAAACTATGTTGGGCAAACATATGTGGGGGAACTAGAGTTTTATTTTTAAAATAGTTTACCTATCCTTCACAATGACCATCGCCCAATGGTACAAAATTAAAACATAAAAAAATGTCTTAAATTTAGGTCATAATAATTGCTCATTTAATTTTCATAAGGAAAACATTGCTTATATATAAAGTATATATACAAATATATAAAAAATTTCACTCCTTTTATTTTAACAATTACCCTTTTATTATAGTTCTTATTTGTTGCACAACAAGTTTTAGTTATTGTGCAATAGTCCTCAGTTGCTATGAAATATTCTTCAATTTCTATGCAATATTCTTTAGTTGCTGCATAATATTTTTAGTTGTTGCACACCAATTTTTAATTGTTATGCAATAATTTTAGTTGTTGTTTAATAATTTTTAATTACTGCACATAGTTTTAGTTGTTGCAAAATAATTTTCAATTATTACACAATAGTTTTAGTTTTTTTTTTTATTGATCCAAAGCAGGTAAGATTACATAGAAGGAATGCAACATACAACTGCAAAGAATAATCAGTTGTCAAAGAACAGAGTTGAAACAAAACAACCAAAATTACATAGCAAGTCCTTGCCCACAAACAAAAAATAGTACTTAGAAAATAGAAACAAGAACAACATACTATGACTTCCTTGTATCCTTCCTCCCACTGATATATGTTTTGACTAGCAAAAAAAGGAAGGTGGAGCTTCCAACTGTGTAGATGAGTGTTTAGAAATATTCCTTCTTTGTATAATAATCAATTGAAATGGAAAGTGGTGCAGGAGCACCAAGGAGATCATATATGTTTTGTTTTCATGTTTGTGGTTCATGTTGTCTTGCTTCAATAAGGTCCTATAAGACCATTCACTTGATTGTAATAAGGACTATGTCCAAATTTCCTCATATTGCTGTCATGTAGGAGGCAGTCACATTTGTAAGCCTTTCTAAGGCATGTAGGAGGTAGTCATGAGTTCCATAACTTGTCAAAGGCTTGTCATTCTTGAAAGAATAGTATACACATCCCAAATAGGGATAATACCTTTGTAATCACAATACAAACCAAGACAAATGCTAAACAGGGATAATACATTTGTAATCACCATAACAAATGCTAATAGGCAGCGATGGTGGAAGAACAGTTGTAAAAACTTCCCCATCGGCCCAAAACTGCCTCCAAGTAGTTTGTCAAAGGATGAACAAGCTTAAAAGGCCTTGTACATTGATCCTTGAAGTGTGGAAGAGAAGCTTGAAGGGTGTGAAGGAGTTTCAAACAATAAGATAACCAATTTTTTGCAGTTTCAATGTATTTTCTGCTTTTACTATTAAAATAGTCTGTACCATTCACATGTACGGAATAGTCATGAGTCCCAAGCATGTGGAATGAGTAGAGTAATGAATTGGCTTTCAATTGAATCCATTTTGGTGTTTTGATATTACCTAGGGAGTGTTTCATGTCCATTTTTCTAAGACTGTTCATCCAAAACTCTATTTTTCTGAAGTAGAACGCTGCTACAGGCCGTACATTGTACAGATTCCGTACTGTCTGCTTCTCCTCATGATCTGATTTGTTTAAGGAAGGAGTTGTATTTCATTTGGAGTGATTTAGGTGCTTTGACACTTCTATTATAGGGAGATATAAGGTTTTTTCCAAAAATAGTCCTCACAAAACCTAATCTAGGGTTTGCTCCAAACGATGGAAAATTGACCATCCCACTGTCTTTTAGGGCCATAAGACCAGTGGGATGGATGTGTCTAATTGAATTTCAATTGTTTTGGATGTTTGCAAAGGAGAGGGAGTTGGTATTTTCAAGATTTGATGGAGAAGGCTTAATATGTCCATGTATTAAGCCAATTTGAGGAACCATAGAGGCATTTGAGGGAACAGTTGATTGTAGGAATACAAAACTTGGAAAAGTCTCAGTTTGGGAATGGAATTAAGGTGTGCAATCAATTGGTTGAGTTCTATGAGTCTCTAGAAGGGTAGTTGCTTCACAAATTTGGGCTAATTGGGGCTTTAGGTCACTAGGAGGGGTTATAGGTTGGACCATACTGTCCAAAACAACCCATACCCATTTTGTAATATGTCATGGGGGATCCAAATGGGTATCTGTAGATTGTCTAAGTTCTGAGTTTGCAGGTCTATGTAAGAAGTTATTGCTGACTGTTCATGTTTGGAGGGCTACAAGGGATTTGGAGGCCTAAAGAAGGAAGTACTAAACCTATGCTTGTTCTACCTTTGAAAATGGTTTGGATGGGTCCTATGGCATGCCAAATCAATTTTTCCATGAAGATTTTAGGGCCACTAACTGTTGTTCCCACTTTTGCAAATTGATCCTTGAATTTGGGTTTTTGGGTGTAGTGAAAACCTTGTCAATTTGTGCTATCCTCTATCTATCCTAGTGTCTCTACATCAGAAAGAGTCTCTGCTTGGGGTTGAATTGGAAAAGAATGTAATTTCCAACTCTATCAGACAAGTTGTCCTATCACATATCTGGAAAATTAGATGTTCAGTTGTTCTCTCTAAGACAAGCATTCACCTGGTGACTGAAATGACAAAACTTTACTCTAACATCCTCTTTCAAATTATTGCTATAGGTACACAGCTACAGGGTTCATCAAGCAATACTCATCTTCTCACTCTCCAGCTGGAAAGGATCAAGTCACAAATCAAAAAGCTTCAAGTTGCAGAGGTTAAAAGTTAATTTGTTCATACTCTGGTGGACTTCTTGCTCTTCTTGGAGGATAATCTTAAATGATACAAGAGGAACTGCAAGAAAAAATACTTTTGATTGAGTTGAGGTAGCTAAATCATGTGACAAGTGTTAATAAAGTGGAGGACCAAAAGGATAACTTTTTAACTATTGAATTCAATTATACTACAAGATTTATTTTAAAATCTAGGTAATGATTTATTTGGACCATTCAAGTATCTATAAAAAAAAGTATGCAAACAAAAATGTTTAACAAAATGCCTCAACAAATAAAGGCTTAACTAAAGATAGAAGAGTTGATACAGGGACAACCCTTTATAAAACATGGTAGGGTCTTTTGAGAATCCTCAAAATATATACAAGTCATATAGAGGCCACGAATTTGTATAGTGCATGGAGTATTTTAAGTGGGTTGTAGGATTTCAATGCGTCATATGTTGTTCTAGAAAAGAGCATTGACAAAAACTATATTAAATTTTCTTAGGGTACTATGGCTAAGGAAAAAGGAACCACGATCGTAGTTTTTGGGTCTAAATCCCAATATAAAGTGTGAGCTATAAAAATCTTTGACTTGCCTAATATTAACTTGGTAAAAAAATAATACAACCACCTTTTCAAACCAAGTCACCCTAATAAATTAGAGCATGTGTACAATTGATTTTAAAAAAACTTAAACAATCCTATACTAGGGCTATATAATCCAAGTTGAGAAAGGGATGTAATAATTTTGTTATAGATTTGGTTTTGATTTTTGTTTCCTTTATCTACACACTAAAATGTATTTGTTGCAACATTAGGAATTTTAATAGCACCTATGTATAGTTATGAACATGCTTCTATCTACCCTTTCCAGTAATTATGCTTCTCTTTTTTTTACAAATAAGATTAGCACAACCTAAAAGAGGCTATGACACCATGTAAGAAATTTAGGATCTTAAGGTTTAATCTATAATAATTATTAATCATATTGAATTAAATAATATACAGAAAAGTAAATATTAAGAGAAATATAGAATCAACTAGACTCAAGAACCCAACTTTCTACAATCTCTCTTGCCTTCTTCCAATTGTCAATACCTTTTGCAGTACCCAAATTTCATACACACTATTTTAAATTAATATATTTTCCCACACATAAGAATCCTTTAAATATAGGGTTGGATACAACCATTCATTATAATTTGGTGATTATAGCTTTTAGCAAGGTATATGATATTTAATTAATAAAATAATGTTTTCTATTATTCTATTAATTAATTATCAAACCTAAATTTATATATAGCCTTTATATGCCATATGATATAAGGCCTTATATTAAAATAGATCCATATTTAATTTTATTAGGACCATCTCTAAATAAGTGTGCCCCCTAATAAACATTAAAGTGATATAGGAGTGAGAAAAACAAAGTGAGATAGAGATAGGCTGACTAAGAAGAAGAAAGATCATGTGTAAAGGGATCACAACATAGATAAGTAGATGGCATAGCATTATCCTAAGCTATATGATTTGTGTATGTAAGAAAGACATAGAAAAGTGCAAATGGGAATGTTTTAGTGTAAGATATAAGGGACAATGTGAAAAGATGAGAAGTAGAAGTGATACAGGGCTTGCCATGAATGTTTCAAAGAACTAGTCATTGTATAATCAAAGACTTCAATGAAATAAGGGAACACAAATATGTAAGGGGTTGGGAGATGGAGGGAATGATGTTATTTCTAAGTAGGGGTCCAATCTTAGGCCATACAAACTAGAAGAAAAGGAGAAGGCATCCTAACTCAAAAGTTTAAACTTAAAAAGACAAATCAAGTAAATCAATAGAAATGGAGAAGGAGAAGCAGGACATCTTAGTTAAGTGGAGTGTATATTGCTTTGGATTGAAAATGTATTGATTTTCTTTGACTTGTATTTATTATCCACAAATAACTAAATTCAAAAATTCAAAGAAGTCACACAATTAGCTAAGAGTTATCTAGATTCATTTAAATTGGACACTCTCACAAAAGTCAAATCAAATTTAAATCTGCATTATCCATTCCATACTACATCTTTTAATCCTATCCATTCACATAAGGATAAGGTCTAGAAACTTCCATCCTTGCCCAAGGATTTCATCACCTTAGGGGACAACCTAAACCACGTGTTTTGATAGGGTATATCAAAGGGGATGAGAAGCGAAAGACTCACCTCAAAGGAGCTATCGTTATGTTTTAGCACAACCTTGACACCCCTTTGCATAAGGAATCAAGGTTAAGTAGGAGTGGATTCGACCATGACCACATGCTTGTAGATGGTCTCCTGTTCACAAATTTTGGCCTCACATACCTAACATATAACAAGAACATCCCCTAGTCACTTGTATAGACTAGATTAAGACCTTTAGGCCATCTTTTTTCATGGTTCACCAGATACTAGTTAGTCCCATGAAGTTACTCACATTGTGCTTCCAAGTTTGTCAAGATAGATCTCATTTTGGGCAAGGCCTTAGCCTCCATGGTAAGGGGTGTATAGATGGTACATGACCTTGCATTCCCTAGATATCTACAACTTGGTAGATAACACATTAGTGGGCCCATGGAGATTGACACTCCCACTTAAATTTAGGTTGTTATTATGCTTGGCATGTTTTCATTTATCGAAACCCATGCCCCCCCTTAAATCCAAAATCCCAAATCAAAATCTTTTGCAAACTTGTGCATGTTGGGTGAAATTTATTGTTTACAAATTTCCCTAATGTCAAGCATCCCACCTATGTGTTGATAACTGAGAGGGGGGGTGAATTAGTTATCTTAATCATTTCAACTTTCTGAAATTCCTTATTAATTAGTGTAGCATTAATTCAAATAAGCAAACATAACCATGAAATAGAAATACACATGACATAATATTTTTGACATGGAAACCCTGTTAAGGGAGAAAACCACGGGGTGATTAACTCAAGATTATATTCTCTGTTAGAAGAATAGAAATACAAAATGGCACTTGCCAATTAGGGCTCACTGCCTGAGCATACTGCTCACAAGAGGCTCACTGCCTACAAGAGACTCACTGTCTACAAGCTGTAAGAAGAATAACAAGATCCTTGAACTGAAGAGAAGCATCCACATATGCTGAGGTTTAGTTCCAGTTAGGCTCAATACACTGATCTGCTGCACTTCATCCTTTCTCTTCTTTTGAGCTACTGTCCTTTCACATACCAGACCTTCCTTATTGCTTTCACTCTGCTCTTTTTCTTTTCTTCACACAAAAATACACAACACACACCCCTTCTCATCGAAACCCATTTGGTATATATATCCGCACAAAGGATTCATCCTTTTTCTGGTCAGCATCTGAAATAGTCAATATTTTCCAAACTCTAGTCTGTCGGCTGAATCCTTGCTTCCCAAGTGATGCGGATCAAAAAGAAACTTATACAAGTCATCTAAAAAGTTGGCCAATCATGAATGATACCTTAGGAATCTTTATCACCATCAACATCTCATCCGGAATAACTTCTGATGCTCTGCCTGTCAATTCTTCCTCTGTCTGTTCTACCAAATCCGATCGCAATACTTGAATGCTTATATCTCTTTACTCTTCCATCACCGGAGGCTCAATTCCTAGAATCAATCAGTCAAGGTATTCCTCTTGACTTCCCCAAGTCCACACTTTCCAAAGATACTTCCTCTGAGAGATTCGGACCTAACTATCAGACCTTGTCACATACTCTGTTCTTGCTTACCGGACCACAACACTCTTCAATCTGACTTCCGGTATAGGCACACCATGTCCTACGAATGTGTGGGATGAACTTTGTTGCCATCAATGATAACAATCATGAAGCTCCAATGTGTCTCTTGCCAACAATCTCCCCCTTTGGCATTGATGGCAACACTTAGTGAAAAATGACTAAGTGTTATACTATACTCCCCCTTTGTTGATGCTTTCTTCTAATGTACACTTTACCAGAGCTCCCCCTTAGCTGGATTCCACATTTTTCATGGTTCCTCACTCCCCCTTTGACATCAATGGCAAAGGGTAGGGTCTGCACACCAAAATTGCCCAAAAATTCAACTATACTTAGCCGCATAAGTATATAGACAGGTTTTACTTACATATACTATAATATGTCTGCAAAGGTTGTCTTCAGCTGTACAACTTGTGTCGCCCAACTCTGCTTCATCCTGTCCAAAATTGAGATATGACCACTCAGTAGGAATGCAAAAGCTTCTACGCTCTTGAGATCTGTCGGATCACTAGTCCGGGCTGTGGTCAGAGCATCTGTTAGGGCCTCATGCATGGCCTCTAATTTGGGGATAATCACCCCTCTAAGCTCACTCATCCTATTTATTATGTTCTTCCTCTCCTTTTCAAGTTTCTTAATCTCATTCATGACTACAATAATTTGACATTCCTGGTTTACTATGGATAGAGTGAGAGGATCAAAATTATGTGAGAGGTTTGACAGTTTATCCTCTTGTTCCTTTACTTTCTTCTCAATATCCTTGGTCACTTTAGGCCAGGATAAACAAAATTTGTAGAAATCTCTGCCATCCTTGAGAGAATTTTCCAAGCTCTTTATTCCAATATCCAAAACTCTCCTATCATTTGCTATTATGCCTTGTAACTCCGAGAATCTCTTATCCAAAAACTCTTTCCGGACCTTTGCCTTAGCTGACTTTTCCAATGACTCAAAGTGAGTGCTAACAGAATTAACAAGAGTTTTGAGATTACCAGATGTGGAGGCCGAAGAGTCCTTTTGGAAGGAAGGCATAATCTTCTCTAAAACACCAGATGCAGCTTCTATGAGCTCACAGTTTACCATGGGAGACTTCAGAATTTTTTCTTTTGCCTTTGCTTGGGTGAAGGATGCTAGCTTCATGGTTTGCATTAGAGAGAGGGAATCAAAATTGAATGGACCTTGAAGTAACTTCGATTCATCAAATTCCATGATCTCTTTGGTCAAGAAGTCCTTGACTGCTTCTGCTGAGTCTCTTGTTGGAGACAGAACTTTCTCCCCTTCTGCAGCCTTAGTACTGTCATCTGTGGTCTTTTCTATTTGACCTTCTTCCTTTCCCTTCACTTCTTCTCCTTTCTCCCCTGTTCTTACTTCTCCTTTAGATTTGGAGACTGCAGGAGAATCTAGGTTTACTTCTCCTTGGACTTCCTCTTCCGGAGCAGTGGAATCTAAGTCCTTACCTTTTTCTTCACCTGTCTCCTTTACCTCTTCTGCTACCGTCTCAGTGGTTTCTTCCTTGCCATCCATGGCAGAGGGCTCATCACTTATGTCCTCTATGATAGGGATGTTGAACCTTTTGTAGGCATTCTAGAGAATTTCTTCAGTTTCTTTAGCTATTTTATCAATTTCTCAAAGCATAAGCTGATTCATTCTGGCTTTGCTCCGGAACTCATCCTTGCAATCTTTGAAAATCATATTCATCTGTTTCTGCATGATTGAGGGATAGAGCTGAATAGCTATTTGTTCCCTGATCTCAAGGTCCTTGGACTTGGCATTATTTTTTCCGATTTCTAGTTCTTTTTCTAGGCTCTTTGGAATTAGAGATATAATCTCAATGAATGCTTTATTGTAAATGTTAAGGTACCTGATAGTGGCTTCTTGCAGGATCTTCTAATCAGCCTCACTGTAGTAGTCATAAAATTCAGTCATTGGTTTCAAGTTCCCATCCACAATGACTGATTTAACTACATTATCAATGGATAGAGTGGTCCTTTCAACAAACTCTTCTGCCATCTTTTCCTTGTCTTCACCAGTAGAAGGTTCACCAGATACTTTCTTCATTTTGCTCACCTCCACATCCGATTCTGTCTCTTCTTCATCCTTCTGACTGATATAAGACCTTGTGGCCTTTGTCTTAGTCCTTTTCTCTATTTTACCAGATGATTTTGCTTCTAGTTTTGATGTCTTTGAGGTCTTAGCAGTTGTAAGTGCAGACCTCTTGATGGATCTGGCCCAGGAGGGGGCTTCTACCGGATCACTTTCCTTTTCTGCTTCTTCCTTCTCTTTGTCTGCTCTTTCCATCTTTTCTCTACGTGCATCAAGTGCTTCTTTTGAGATTCCATGCCTCTTGGCAAATTCTTCTACCTCTTTTCTCGCTTTTCTCTTCATCTCCGGTTGTCTGAGTTCCACATGAATTTTTACACTCAACTCTTCAAAGGTTCCAAACCTTTCTGCTTTGGGATCCTTGGGTTGACTAAGCATGTGTTGGACATGCAACTCCATAATTTTTTCATCCACCTCATACCCCATCAGCATGATCCAGATTGTCCTTGGTTCCATAGCTTCTATTAGGCACTGATCAGTTTCAACCATAAAACAAACTGTATCCTTATACTTTTCAACTAGAGATTTGGGGATTCTTTCTCTTGCTTGCATCATGTTTTGAAAATTTTTTAAGTAGCCCCAGAGAGCTGTACTCTATGCCTTGGCATCACCAAGCCCATGTATATAATCTCTGATTTGAATGGCTATTGGTCTATCATTCTTCCATACCCAGCCACTGGATCCGGGAAGCTCATTCATGCAATAAAAGAATAGGCAGAGTATCAAGCCACCATACTTGAAGGAGTTCTTCTTGTCCTTCTTTATCTTTTGTAGATTTTCCAAAAGTTGGTTTAGAAGGAGCTCACAAATATCATAGTCTGCATTCTTCCTTAACATTTCATAAGCAGTATATATAGCAGTTCTGGATACAGAATTCTCCTTGCTGGAGTGATATATCTTATATCCAATTATCATTGATGCAAACTGATGGTGATAGTTTGTCATTGATGTCAAAAGGTATTGAGAAAGTTGAGTTGTGCAAAGTATCATCAGGCTACAGGTCATTTGTGCATCACTTGTACTATTGACATTTGTGCATCACAGGTCATTTGTGCATCACTTGTTCATGATCATGCATTTCACAGTTGTTCACATAGTGTTGAAGGATGTTGTCAGTGGGATTGACTTGATAAATGGATGATAATATTAATGTACCAGTTATGCTCATTATATTGGTGTTTCAAGTGCTTACAGGATCACATGAATACACTTGATGTTTAGTGTTGGTTTATGATTAATCACAAGACTTGTTTGATCAGGTTTGGCCTCCAATGATGTCTTCATATGTTCTTTGGTAAGTAATGTCACAAGGTCAGTGAAAGTGGGTTGTGTTTGAATTAACATTTGAGGTTGGTTGTGCTCAAGATAAGACATATAATGTGATCTTCATTCATGGTTTACTTGACTGTGAAGACAATCACCTTGGATTATATTATTCAGGATAATAAAATCAAATAGGGCAAGGTTATGTTTTTGTCTTCAAGAGTCTTGTGCTTCTCACCATCCTGGAAATCAGATCACGAGAATAATGTCAAGATTCATCAGCAAAATGTTGAGATCATTTCAATATCATACTTGGTTCTTATTTGATTCATATTGGCTCTTGATTAGATCTTGTTTCAGGAAGTGCCATCATGCTATCACATTCCCTTTCATACTTCTTTCTGAGGTTTTGTGGTTCATTGAGTTCTAACTGCCTTAGAACTTTGTTATAAAGGATCATTATTTCAAGTCATATTACAGTTTCATGATGTTGGTGGTCTGTTGGATATAAGTGACTTAGGGTTCTATATTCTTTGTCTAAGACCTAAAGATTTTATGTCTTGTAGAACTCTAAACCATGCTCTTAAAAGCCCTCTCTAACCGTCATTCTAATAATGACCTTTTTGTTTTATTTTATTGTTGACCTATTAATACAGGTTAGTCACTTATACATGACTTGTTAGAGGGTTTCTTAGCCATGGCAGTGACCGGCCCTTCTTCATTAGAAACTTAAAGCATCGGTCACACCTTCTTTGCGATGGGCGCCAAACTCCTTTCAATGGCTTGCATTCAAAAGGTAAATGGGCGGCAAAACCAAATCGAGGGAGGAGTTTAAATAGATAAAAGCTAATCAGCGGCTCAAATTTAAATATAGACCCTCCATACTGCATATCCACATTTGACGGGTGCCTGAACGTCATATATGTTAACTGTAGTTTAAAAGCTATCTTTGAGCCCGATTGGAAAGGAATATTTTGGGTGATTCCTATAATTATTTTTAGAAGATTTTTTAATGGATTTCTTTCTAATCTTTTATATCTCGTGGCAGTTAAGATATAGAAGCTTTATAAAAAGCATTTTTCTAAAGAGAAGAAATCTTTGTTTAGAGGAAGATATTATTATTCTTTTTATGAAGAGAATTTATAATAGTGATTTTTTTTGTGGAAGCTTAAGAGTTTTTCTCAGGATCCCAATGAAAGATTTTTCAAGACAGATTGATTAAATTAGTTTGAAGATTTTTTTAAGAATGGAAGATGAAAATGTGAAGATTGAATATTCAGGGCAGATTCAAGATATATTGTTATCTACATGAAATTCACAGGAGAGATTTTTGAAATTGTAAAGTCAAATATTATTTTGTAGGTAGAATATAAAAAATGCAAAATGATTGTTGCAGAAATGCAGATTTGTTTTGTGGGAAGAAACTGAATGGAGAAGATTTTCTTGTAAAAAAAATAAAGGATTTTATTTTTTGAAAAAGAAATTGAAAGGTCTCCAATATGGAAGATATTATTTTATCTGAGACAGGGGCAATTTGTTTTTAAAATTTATTGAAGATTAAATGATATTTTTGAATAAGTTTCTTTTGCAGGAATATGAAGGATCATGCAAAGTCTAAAGAAGAATTTGAAGAGATTATTGAAGAATTGATTAGGCACAGAGGAATATGAAAGTGTATAAAAATTATTTTTCAGGTGCATTGAAAGGAGGACTTGCAAGACAGAGATGAAACATACAGAGTAAAGTAGTGTTGTTGAGCATATCAGAATACAGGATTGAAATGCAGTGTTGTTGAATGGATTAGAATACAGGATTGATATGCAGTGTTGTTGAATGGAATAGAATACAAGATTGATATGCAGTGTTGTTGAATGGATCAGAATACATGATTAATTTGCAGAGAAAATTGTTTATAGAGATTTGTATATGGAGCTTGTTTGCAGAAGTATGTAAAAGAAAATGGTCTTGATTTGAAAATCAAACAGGAGGTATAAGGTTGTATACAATGGTGCAAATCTGATTGAACAACAATCATGTCTTGCACACAAAGTTTGATGTTTTGTTTATAATGATTGTGTTTGCCAGTGAGGCACAGTATGCCTATGAGGCTTGTGGTCAGTGAGACCTTTGTATATGTCAGTGAGACATTTGTAAGAAGATTTTTCATTTAAGCCAGTGAGGCAGTTCTGGAGTGGTTTTTCTACCCCTGGAGGGTTTTCCACTCATGCATATCTTGTGTCATGATTCATATTGATCATCTTTGTGTGTGTTTGATTTACTTATGAAGTTTTGTTCTTTTTCTGTATTCACAGTCATGTGCATTGTACAAATCAATGGTATCTTTCTTTTGAGCTCTGAAAGTTGAAGTTTAAACAAAGGTTTTGAAAATTCACACAACACTGATTCACCCCCCCTCTCAGTGTTGCCCTTGATTCCTACACAAACTTGATATCCGGATCTGTGATATCCTCAATTGTCATTGCTCTTTTATCAAACTTCGATCCGGTAGCCTCACTTACAATATGGTTTTTAATAGATTTGAGAATAAGCATCTCACCAGTTGAGTGTAATCCGGTTACAGCCCTAATGGCATCCTTAGTGATTTTGAACGGCCTGTTCAACCACATGAAGTTGTCATGCATTCGTCTCAAAATATATCGGACCCATTCATCTTTCAAAAAATAGGGGAAATGAATGCATTGTGCAAAATGTTTGTCCCGGATAGCTTTGTACTGAGTTTTGAGTTCAAATGAGTCATCTATCAAATGCTTGTGATAGATATCAACTAGCTTAGATTCCCCAAATTCTTCAATATTCGCATGAATATAAACCCTAACATCTTCTACATGCAAAATACCATGTGGAATGTTGGAAAATGCACCTAAAGGATCCACTTCTAGAAACTTGTATGGGTGCTTCTTAAATTTAGGGCGTGGCCTATCAGAAATCTTTACCACATTCGGTGTAGCCATTTTCAAAAGATTTATAGAGAGATATTTAGCAACGAAAAAATACCTTTTTCTCTTCTAGGGTTCGTTGAATGAGCTAGATTAGTTTGCTGGAAGAATCAGCTTCAATGATTGATCTTTGAGAGTTTAAGACAAATTGTTGCAGAGCTCCTTTTCTTTTCTTCTTGAGTGCAAATGTGCAAATGACGAACGAGTGAACTCTTTTATTTCTAGGAAAGCCCTAATTTCATACTATAATAAATGTGCAACCTAAGTCATTCCAGTTGCCTTATTCATCTTATTCTGAGACAAACTTCTTTCTGGATCATTGAGATACACTTAGGGTTATTCTTGAAGAATAGTGATATTCTATCTTCCTTTCCTTAATCATTTGATCTATCCGTAGATCAAGATTCCATAATTTGAATCCTGTCGGATTTAATTGTGAAAAACCTACTACTCACCGGATGACTAATGAACCAGATTAGTCTTCAACCTGTTCAAAACTTACTGCAGATCTTTCATCTCTTAACCAAACCTTATTTGGATGTCCCTTTGTGAACCCTTTAATCCAGAACTCTCCTTGTGCCAGATCCGGCACCAATTAATTGGCTAGGGGAAAATGATTTTTCTTTGTGTCTCCCCCTGAGCAAGAGCTCACCTTTTAATTTCTGGAAGGAATATCAGCACCAGATTCTGGTGTGGATCCATCCCCTACATTTTCTATACTTCTCTTCGCCCAAATCTTGTTCATCTCACCTTTAACTTCATCTGCATTCACTTTTCCTTTTCCCTTGTCTTGATTCTGATTATGATGTACCAGACCTCTTTTGTCCTAATTCTTGCTTCTACAAAATTTGGCAATATGACTGGATCTATTGCAATTGTGGCAAACAACATTTCTTTGCATATTTGATTGATGTCCTCTTGATCTACATTGATTAGCCATATGACCCATTCTATTGCATGCAAAGCATCTACCATTGAATGAATTGTTCATTTGCATATTTCTGCATTCATGAGATTTGTGACCATACCTTTTGCAGTTGAAACATTGTCTGGAGAAGGATATATTAGTCTAATTCAATCTCTTTCTGCATTGATTAGCTTTATGACCAAAGTTATTGCAGTTGTGGTAGTATCCATTGAAGGATGGATATCTTTGAGCATTAGGCTGCCTTATCATAGGTCTTCTAGGCCTGTTCCTTGGATTTTCTGATCCAAAATTCTTCTGACCGGATCCAGAGCTTTCACCTTTCTCATATCCCAAGCCACATTTGTCATCTACCCTCTTTTGGATTTCAAGAAGAACTTCAAGTTGAGCAGAACTTATCTTGAATTTCTCTTTGTATTCATTTGCTGTTTGAAGATCCCTTTTAAGAGAGACAATTTGATCCTCAAGCTTTTCTTCATTATCTTTAGCATCTTCAAGATTAGATTCAAGATGTCTAATTATTCTATCCATCTTGTGGCAGTCTTCTGATTTCTCTTTGAGAGATTGTCTTAGATCATCTTCAGTTTTTCTTTTTTCTTCAATTTCTTGGGTAAACTTCATAACTCCTGATTCCATTTCATGTCTTACCATAATGACCTCTTTTGATAACTTTTCACATAACTTGGTTTTCTCCTTTAGATCTCCATTTGTATCATTTGTTTCACCTTGACTTGCTAGTTTCTGAAGTAGCTCCTTTCTCTTTTTCATAGAGAGACTCAGTTTCTCTTTAAGTTCATTTATGAAATCATCAGCCTGTTTGAGTCTTTCCTTCAATTCATTGACTTCAGAATTTGATTGCTCAAGATCATCTAGGGCAGACTTAAGTTGCTCCCTCATACCATACACATCCATTTGAATTCTTAGATCTTCCTCAAGCTGTTAGGCTCTGTTGGGAGGAAATTGGCTCTGATACCAATTGTTGATAACTGAGAGGGGGGGTGAATCAGTTATCTTAATTATTTCATCTTTCTGAACTTTCTTATTAATTAGTGCAGCATTAATTTAAATAAGCAAACATAACCATGAAATGGAAATACACATGACACAATATTTTTGACATGGAAACCCTGTTAAGGGAAAAAACCACGGGGTGATTAACCCAAGATTATATTCTCTGTTACAAGAACAAAAATACAAAATGGCACTTGCCAATTAGGGCTCACTGCCCGAGCATGCTGCTCACAAGAGGCTCACTGCCTACAAGAGACTCACTGTCTACAAGCTATTAGAAGAATAACAAGATCCTTGAACTGAAGAGAAGCATCCACATATGCTGAGGTTCAGTTCTGGTTAGGCTCAATACACTGATCTACTACACTTCATCCTTTCTCTTCTTTTGAGCTGTTGTCCTTTCACATACCAGACCTTCCTTATTGCTTTCACTTTGCTCTTCTACTTTTCTTCACACAACAATACACAACACACACCCCTTCTCATCAAAACCCATTTGGTATATATATCTGCACAAAGGATTTCATCCTTTTTCTAGTCAGCATCCAGAATAGTCAATATTTTCCAAACTCTAGTCTGTCGGCTGAATCCTTGCTTCCCAAGTGATGCGGATCAAAAAGAAACTTATACAAGTCATCTAACAAGTCGACCAATCATGAATGATACCTTAGGAATCTTTATCACCATCAACATCTCATCTGGAATAACTTTTGATGCTCTGCCTGTCAGTTCTTCCTCTGTCTGTTCTACCAAACCAGATCCCAATACTTGAATGCTTATATCTCTTTACTCTTCCATCACTAGAGGCTCAATTCCTGGAATCAATCAGTCAAGGTATTCCTCTTGACTTCCCCAAGTCCACACTTTCCAAAGATACTTCCTTTGAGAGATCCGGACCTGACTGTCAGACCTTGCCACATACTCTATTCTTGCTTACCAGACCACAACACTCTTCAATTTGACTTCCGGTATAGGCACACCATGTCCTGTGGATGCGTGGGATGAACTTTGTTGCCATCAATGACAACAATCATGAAGCTCCAATGTGTCTCTTGCCAACACTATGTACAATTATCCTATATCCAAATCATTCCCAATTCACCTCACTCCCTAATCATCCTAATCATTCATTTTGTCCAAATCATCCCCTAATCATATTAATCACCCATCTTATCCTAATCATTCCCTAACTGTCATAATCACCCTTTCCACATCACCCCAAATTCAAATCCATCAACAAGGACCCTAATCCAAATCAATTTGCCTAATCCAATCAAGATCCTAATCCTGATCTATTCAATACATCTTAACCATTTCCTTAATCATCATCAATCCATAACCAATACCAAAAAAGTAATAGAAGTCTTGTGCGGCCTAACTCACATAGTGCACAATAACATTATATCAGCAGGTAGTTGTGTGGAAATCATCACTATTGTGACTTCTTCGAATCACATAGGGACTCAAGTGTCAGCACCCATACCGACACCCCCTATTCCTACATACACTTCTTCTATCCTCACTACAAATACACAACCAAGTAATAGTGCTACCACATGTGTTGAGTTATCTATCAGGAATCCCATTCATCATTATAATGCCATTCCCTTTAATTATCCAAATAGTACACCTAGTGTCATATCGCCTACATCAAATCAAACTAAGCCTAATATAACTTTCCAAAAATCTAATCACACAATGTCTCAACCAATGGTTAGCCCTATTCATTCTTACCAATCTCAACCTAGTTCAACTTCTGACCCTGGCATCAACCAACTTTTGCAAAATATGACTTCCATCCAACAACAGTTAGCAAACATAAACCAAAGTCTCTCGAAACCTGCTATTGCATCACATTATATTTGTAGCCCATTATCTTATCCAATCTTAAGAGTTCAAATGCCTTAGAAGTTTGAAACCCCTTGTTTTGAGAAGTATAATGGGAAGGGAGACACTAACAACCATGTATTGGCTAAACTCTTTCCTAGGTCACTGAAAGACTCGGCCTTGGATTGGTTTTGCTGCTTGCATCCTAATTCAATCACTTCTTTCTCAAAAATAATCAATAAACTTCTTCAACACTTTCAAGCAAAAATTGGAACTCAAGTCTCTTTAACCAATTTAGTCCATTGTAAACAAGGAATAAGGAAAAAGTAACTGATTTCATGGGATGTTATCAAACCCTCTTCTCAAAAATTTAATATTCTATTCCGGATGCTAATGTACAAAGAATCTTCATTGGAAATTTACAACCTCACATTTGTGACAAAATTTTGTTGATGCGTTATGACTCTTTCACTAATCTTTGCACGACTCTCTGCAATTATCAACTATCGGTTAGTCAGTATGATAATAATCACTCATCAGCTCTAGTTGGTCAATCTAAATGCTCGCATTCTCATTCATTTAAAAGACACAAAAAAATTTTCATCAAAATCAATGCAATATCATCAAATAGAATTCAAAAACATGTAGCGGCTGCAACATCTTATGCTCTCAGCTCATATAAACTATAACGAAAAACTAGACAATTTACACTATTATCAAAATCTCTTTATTCTATAATGATGCAACTTTTAAACAACAATCTCATCAAGCTTCCACCCATTTGACCTCTTGATCCAAATAATATGCAAGCATCTTCTTTTGATTCGAAGGCCTTTTGTCAGTTCCATCACACCACCGGTCATGACACTGAAAGATCTATGTGTCTTAAACATGAAGTTCAAGACCTCATCAATTCCAATGTCATCTAGGTTGCTGGCGTAACTGACAAAGGAAATAAATCAATGGCTCAACCTAATCAAAACTTGCAAATATTTACAGATCCGTTCCCTCATCACCAAGCTAACATTGTGGATCCATCTCAAGAGATGTAATATACTTATAGTCACCAAGAACAAGATTATGAGGGAGATATTTGCATGGTGGATGCTTGCCCTCATCAGGAGCAGGCAAAACCTAAACCTGCTATATCTTTCACTCCTCATGATGCTACTATTGAAGCTCCTGATGGACCCTTATACATCACCATTCGAATCAATGATAAAGCCATAAGAGGTGCTATGATCGATCATGTTTACATGGTGAATGTAGTAACTGAATAGTTTCTCTACATGCATGGTTTACACTACAATAACTAAGATGTATTAGAAATCATGATTAGAGCACACGATGGGTCTATTCTTCCAACTCTTGCTCCCTTGACCCTTGCCGTCAAGGTTGGGCCAAGAACCTTGGATGTTACTTTTTTTATCATTCCAACATTAGACTTATCTCATGTGAAGTTGTGTCACCCATGGCTCTGCTCCATGAAGGCAGTCCCCTCTATGGTTCATAAGTACTTAAAGTTTTCATTTGAGGGATGTGCACACATTGTACATCATAGTTGATACCGGCCTATAGCTCATCATGAACACTTTACACTTGACTACTTCTAGCCAAAACTAGTTGGAGTTGCTCGAACTAGAGAGCATCTATTCTTTTTATCATATAAAAAATATAAAGCATAGAAAATTGCTGAATTGTTGCTTAATAACATACATTCTAGTGATGTCCCCGGACCCTCTCGATCTTCTAAGGCTATGATAGTAGTTCCCCCTATCTCGTAGGTGGCAAATGAAGTTAAGCCCGAATCGAAGGTTTCTCCCGTCCCTGAGCATCTGGTAGATATGCTGAGGTTCCCCCTCTGCCATCCCTTCAAGGACAACAAGACAACTATCAAGCAAAAGATAGACCTCCCCGCAATCGCAATATTACTTTTATCCCACTTGCCTCTATGGAGACTAGTGAAAAGCAATCAACTGTGTGTAAATTATTTCATGTGGTTTCTCAACCGCTTGTGGATGCTCAAGTACCTCCACCTGTTTCACAAGTTGAGAGGGAAGAGCAGCCTACATTGAGGAACCCTCCCCCCATGGTGTCTCAACCTTTGGTGGTTCCTCTTGTTTCTTCTAATGTTCTAGAAGCAAAGGAAGAAAAGGAACCCACATTGGAAGATACTACGATTCCCCTAACAAACATCACAAACACGATAAGCAAAATCAAATTGCAAGAGAATGAAAGAAGCGTCATCGCGATATGACTTGCCTTACTGTAAGAGAGGAGAATCTCCCTCCTTGCAAGCATCACTCACCGACAGATGCAAAGGAGACATCTACTACTGCTTTGTCTCCTCTAGCGAAAGATAGTGCTTCACAACCTGTAGCGGAACCTATTGTCCTATATTCCGACAACAAATCTGAAGGTAATATTGATATAGGTAGGACTCTTATTCCTTGCACCACACTTGTTGTGGTTCCTCTTGCATCTTGTCCACCATCCCTAAATGGTGACGAGAAAGATTGGGAAGAGGACTATTTTCTTTAGGTCAACTCATAAGTGTGGCCCCTCTCTTTCTTGTGTCATGAATGCATGTGATTGTTCTCCCCCATATTATGTTGCTTGATGTGTTATTGATGTGTTATTAAGCTCTCTTTGGATGACCCTTGACACCCTCGTTGGTGTAAGGATACAAAGGGACCAAAATCCATTATGACTTTCTCTCTATTTGTATCATCATTCCTATATATGTCGTAAGTTGCATTTCATCATTGTTGTTTCCTTTGGGGATGATGCAAGGTGTAGGATGATTTAGCATGCTTCCTTGTTGACCCAAAGTTTTATATTTTCTTTCATGTGATATTTCCTCCTTTGTCTCTGTAGTTTTGATGACTGGAAGATGATGACAATTCCAAATATTTATAATCATGAGACATCTCCTATTATAGAACCATTCATTTACTGACACTAGTCAAGTATCTATCTCTTTGTGTTATTACATTAGAATATTCACTCTAACTTGATTTTACTTATATGATTTGATTTATGTGGCACCTTGTTTCTATGCTTGACATCATACCATGACTACACAAACCATTGTGTATCATGCTCAAGTAGCATCGCCTCAGTTTGCCTTTTCTGGGGACAACCCCTTGTTGCGATGTATCTTTTGGGAACACATATCATGTAGGCATGTGCTTCCAGAAAGCTCTTGTGCCTATCTTGTATTTTAATCTACCTTAAAACAATTGCTCTCTAAGGAAGAAAGCAATCACTTTAAGGTGGGGGCATACATCGCGCTATGCTCTTTTGATTATACACTTATTAATTATGATTGACATGGAACTCACATAGTGATTCAGCGGTCCTCACTAGCCATTGATGTTTTATTTCGCTGTTGGTTTATGAGCCACCTAGTATAACAAAGTTTGCTAGCCCATGTGCTTCATGTGAATTGTCATGGTCACCTAGTACTTCAACGGTCCTTACTAGTCCTTGATCCATGAGAGCACTTCTTTTCACATGATCCCTGGCGACAAAGCAAGTTAGTGCTAGTGTCATGTTGCTTGTGTGTTTGTTTCCATGTTTGTTTATGTGATGTATTGTATGAGCTTGTATTCTCTTAATGATTTCATGTGTTTTGTGTGTCTTCATTATGTTTTCCATGTGTATACTTTATGCCTTATGTGTATGCTTCATGTCAAGCATGTATGCATTGTGTATGGCATGTATTACCTTTGTGTATTGCATGTCTCTCGCATGTATTCCTTATATATGCTTATAGTACTCCATGTATCTGTGAATTATGTTACAATGTCTTGTGTGTTTGTAACCTTAGAATCCTAAGCTTGGGGGCTACTATGGTCCGCAACTTGGTGGAGTTCTTTGGTTTCTATGTTTTAGTGCTTGAAATTCGTCTTCTCCTTACTTTGGTGTAAGTACTAACATAAGTAAGTACTCATGCTAAAGCGGGGGCTAAATGTTATAGAGTAAAATGTGTACCCCTGCCAATTGGGACCTATTTTAACACCTATTAGAACAATAAACAATTAATTCTCAATCCCAATGAATAAACCTGACAAAATAAACTTAGGGCTGGTCTAAGCTCACCTCCTTTAGCACTCTTCAGAGTTTGTGGGGCTCAAGGACCAGGGCACCTGGTGCCCTAGTCCTAGATGTTAGCCTCGACCTAATTTTGGTGGTGTTGTCTTAGAACACTTCTTTGGCTTATACATGTTAGCCCTGACATTTGATTTAATTCATTGTTAGTGAGCGGGAAATGCATATAAAGAGTTTTATTATTCTTTTTACACACTAGAGAATGCTAAAATGTTAAAAGTACTTACCTCATGCTTTGATGAATTAATCTCCTATGCTCAAGTGTTCTTCATGGTTGGAATAACTGTTTGTGCAGACCTCTTGAAGGAAGTTCAAGTTTTCTTTCTCCATCTCCTTGTTGGTGCATGGTCTTGAGTCACCTACTCCAACTAGGGTTTTATATATTGTGGCAACCTTTATCATTTACAATCATTCTTTCATCATTTATTGTAGATCTTGCCTTTGCCCTCCCAGGGAAAGTACTCTTGGATATCTAATCATTGCTATAGTGGAGGTGGAAACACCAACACGGGGTTTGACTAAAGCAAACCTTTAAACATAACACAACCTTTTCCCTTCTTGTTTGTGTGCAAGTCACATTCAAAGGAATCAGACGACAACAAGTGACAGGAAGGAAGAAGATAGACAATGGAAGGCACCCAGATCAAAAGATTCTACAAAACCTTAATTTGGGTCTAGGGCGTCCAGTGCCCTGGTACTTCTCTGCTTACGAACCCAAGTTTTGATTCTCCTCTATTCTCTAATCATTGTTATGCTTTCAGTTTCTCTGTAACTATTTCTATTAGTTAATCACAAATCTTGCTAAATTAGGATTTGTTACTTTGACCTAGCTTGTTTGGTTAGATTTGGTTAACACTCTTTTATATACAACAAAGGGACAAAACCCCTATAGTTTGGCTCTCCTTCAAGGGTAGAATCCAAGCTTAGTTTGTGTTCCAATGTTGATAGAAGAAGGTTTGGCCTAGCTTAGGGTTTAAGTTAAGTCTCCCTTTTCCATCTAACAATTGTATTTATGTTAACTCATTTGAATGATTAATACAAGCTTTGGATCTCTTTAGGTGTGCAGTTTTTTCTTACAGAGGTTTTTCCACTTAATCTTGTGTTATAGTTTGCATCTCTTTTGTGATCATTTCTATTTGCCATCTATGATTTATCACTATACATACTTGAATGCTTAAAAATTATATTTTATTTCTACATTTGTTGGCATTCATCAACTCTTCAGCATCACCAAGTGATATCATATGATTTGCTATAAGTACCCATATTTTGATGATTTTCTCAATACCACTTGTGGCAAGAACAATAGTATGGGAATAGGGCTCCAAACAATTCAACATCTCTTTGTCTCCTCACATCAAACAAACTAACTGGTTATCTTTCTATTTCCAAATAAATATCCAACCACAGTCAGATCCACTCACTACATGCTCGATACTAGAATAAAAAAATTACACCTTTCACAGTTTAGGCATTTTGATGTCCCACTTTCCTCATATATTTGTAGCATTCATTATGTTGGTTTAAATTTGCAACGAATACTGGGAAAAGAAAATGAGGAACCCCCATCTTTGAGGCATTGCTGAATTTTAGCAATGGTTTCTTCATTCCAGCAAGAGGAACCAACCATGCCTCAGGGTTTGGTTCTTGCTTCATTGTCATTAAGAATAACTCCCAAAACATCATGTATCAGAGTTGGCATATGACCTAATGTAGGACCTCAATCACAAAACCATTATATCATCAAACCAAGCTGGAAATTTCCTCGGTCACACTCTGCTCACCCCAATTCTTACTTTTGATATTCCATGGCTTATGGCTTGTGTGAGGGTAGCTTTAAAAAATCATCCCATTACAAAATTTGGTAAGACTTTTTTATTTTTTACTCTATAATTTGTTGTATGTTCATACTATAACTAGCTCGTTATATATATACATACATATATTTTAGAGACATTTTGTCAAACAATTCACATGCCTTTCCTATAGGTGGACATTTTTTGAAGCATTTTGTCAAACAATTCACCGTCCTTGTTTCTGCTTCCGCGTTTTGCATACATATCTACCACAAGATTTACAACTACATCATCTAACAAATATATTTTTTAAAATATGCTTTGATGAATGTCCATACCCTACGCTAAAGCTTCCATTTTGGCACAGGCAGGGGATGCTAGCAAAAGTTGTGGAATTTGGCTTTACACCTGCTAATTACATTTGCTTGATAGTTTCTAAAGACTTTTCAACAAATATATTTTTTGCATATCCTGCAATCAATATAGTCCATGAGGCCGCATTTCTTTGAGGCATTGTTACAATAGCTTGATGCTCTATCTATGCTTCCATGTTTTGTGTCCATGTCTGCTAGGGAATTCATTTCAATAACTTTCAATTGAAACCTACATCTAATGATCTTTTATTTTATTTTTTATGGACCTGAAAATCATGTTTTAGAGATGGCACACTGGCACATAAAGAGAGAATAGTGGAGAAGGTGAACTGATTAGATTAAACAACCCTTCCTTGTATTTTGATGTAGTGGCATATCCACGTCTCCCCTAATTTTGGGCATCAGTTTTTCTTGTTTAATGTATGCTTTAATTTTGTGTAACTGTGCAGTCCTATTAGCCTTCATTCAACTATCTTCTGATGGCAGTTTGTGGTTAATTTATTTGGCATTCTTTTTTTGGTGTGGTGGTAGCGATTATGGTAGTTTCCAAATTTCTGAGGCATATATGGGAGTCTTATTTTGGTAGAGGATTTAATGGTAGGGAAACATGGAAGAAGTTGTTGGGGATGGGGAGCATTAATAGTTGTTTTCTTTTCCTTTTCGAAGGGGGAAGAGGCAGCAGGTCTGATGGATGGTTATAGCTGAAGCACTAGTGTGATATTTTGGTTTTGGTGGGTAGATGTGTGCTGAGATGAAGGTCTATGTCTAGACAAGTTTTTGGTTTGTATTTTGGTAGAGGTGAACCAAAGAATTTGGCCATAATAGTTTGTAATCTCTAACCTATTTTTGAAGAAGCTGAATTTGAATAATTCTCTTTTGAGTTCTATTTATTTCCACTCATCTGTTCTTATATTAAATTGAAGAAGCTGAATTTGAATAATTTTCTTTGAGTTATGTTCATCTCTATTGCATTAGTGGTATCAGAGCGGGTTGTTCTTGAGTTTAAAGGCAGATCACCGAACATGAGGCAACTTGTAGCAGGACCTATGAGTAGTGGGTTGTGAGAGAAATGTATGCAAGAGGAGTTCCACGTGGTTGGGGTAGAGTTAGAGCCAAAGATGGGGGTAGAGATCCTCTAGGTGTTGCTCGTGATGAAGATTTTAGAGATTTGAGAAGACAAGTGGAAACACTCCAAGAAGAAATAAGAAGAGGGTTTGCACAAAGAAGAGAACTAGAGAATGATGAAGAAGAAGAAGCCTCAGAGAATGCCAGCTTGACAAGTGAGCAAAGAGATGTAGCTGCAGCAGTTGCAAATGACCCATTGTTGAGAGCCCTTTCAAAGATTGGAAAGAGGCCAAAGATTGATGTTCCTACCTTTAATGGTAATTTGAATCCAAAGGAGTTGATAGATTAGATTAATGATATGGAGGAGTATTTTGAATTCAAGGAAATTGAGGACCCTGATATAGTAAGGTTTGCAAAAACTAGATTAAAGGGTCATGCTTCCATTTGGTGGAGAGAGATTCTGATGGAAAGAGGAAGAAAATGGAAGGAGAAAATAAAAAAATGGGACAAAATGATTAAGAAAATGAAAAGACAATTTATTCTAGTAGAATATGAGCTAGATTTGCTCAAGAAGATGCAAGCATTGAAGCAAGGAACAAAGATAGTAAAAGAATATACTAAAGAGTTTCATCAGATTCTTATTAGAATGGGACATGCTGAAGAAACTAAGGAGAAGGTTGCAAGGTACATTAATGGTTTAAGGCCAAGCATTCAAGAAGAGATGACCTTGGTGAGATTTTCGACAATGGAAGATGCATATCAAATTGCCTTGAAGATTGAAGAAAGAATAAACAAGAGATTTGAAAATAAACAAAGAGAAAAGGGTAAAAATAATGTGCAGCAGTATGAGGACAAAAATCAGATTGGAGACACTAAGGAAAATAGGGAAGAAAGAGGTCAGAGTTCAAATCAGACCCATGAGATCTCAAAACTTCAGAGGAAGAGGAAGATCGGGTAGAGTATTTGGAAGAGGAAATTATAAATTAACTTGTTTTAGATGTGGAGAAGGACATAAATCTTATAGTGTCCAGAGAAAGGGAAGACAACTAAGAGGACTAAAAATAATGCAAGGGCAGCATATGTGAATGAGGAAGATGCTAAGTCTTTGCACTCGAAAGAGGCAAAGAATGGAGAAGCACTTGTTTCAAGAAGAGTCTTGATGAATGAGGGAAAAGAACCTAATCGAAGGAGAAGATTGTTTAGAATGAGATGCAAATGTGAAGGTAAAGTTTTTAATGTTATTATTGATGGTGGTAGTACTAACAATCTTGTTTCTGAAGAAATAGTGAATAAGTTGCAGATGGAAAGGAGAAGACAACCGCATCCATACTGGATTGCTTGGTTGCAAGATGACCGCAAAGTTCTAGTAAATGAACAATGTCTAGTAAAGTTTAAGATTGGTGATTATCATGATGAAGTATTGTGTGATATAATGTCTATGGATGTTTGTCATGTGTTATTGGGAAGACCTTGGCAATTTGACAGGTGTGCAGTGCATGATGGGTATGCTAATACATATTCTTTGACAAAGGATGAAATCAGACATAAGTTGAAGCCCTTGAATGAGGAAGATGGAAAGGTATGTCATAGAAATGGAAATTGTTTGGTTAATGGAGTTAAAAAATTAGTGAAAGAGGATGAAGATGAAGATGAAGATTTGCTAATGCAAGTTGTAGCAGTATTGATGTCATCCAAGAGAGGTAAAGTGAAGGTTTTAGCGGAGAAAGAAAAAGAGGTAGAATCTGATTTTTGCAAGAATGATGTTAAATCTGATTTATTTGAGCATTGTAAAAGTGTTTTAGAAGATGAGGTGGCAAAAAATAATGCATTAGTAAAAGAGGGCACAATGGTTGAAAGTAAGGAAGATTATGAGAAGGAAAATGTTGAGTTGTTTGGTGAACTTCCCTTTGCATCATTTCTTGACTTATGTGATAAAGAGATAGGTATGAATGATAGTTTATTGCAGGTTGGAGAGGATAAATCTTTTGATTATGTCACTAACAATGCAGAGGATGAAGTGATTGCAACTAAAAATTGTCTTTTGGAAGGCATGGAGGAGGAAGAGCATAGTGTTGTAACCAAGGGTGATGATGAACAAGTGGTTGCGGTAATAATAGACAAAGAGGTAATGCATGGATTTAATTACTTTCATGATGATCATGAAGCTAATGTTTATGATTTTCTAGAGTTTCATAGTGTAGGTTGGTGGGAGATGAATTATGTGAAAAGAGGGAGAAAGAGAGGAAAAATGAAAGAAGGAAGGGACATTAAATTCCAGAGAAAACTAGTAAAGCATATTCAGGTAGATAAGATAGAGAAGTGGATTTAGAACAAGCATAGGACTTATAAATGTTTATGAGTTTCACTCATGAAACATTTCAATATACCTTAGGTGTTTGATGCAGTGGTATATCCACGTCCCCTCTAAGTTTGGGCACCAATTTTTCTAGTTTAATGTATGCTTTAATTTTGTGTAACTGTGCAGCCTTCACTCCCACTATCTTCTGATGTCAGTTTGTGGTTGATTTATTTGGCATTCATTTTTTGGTGTGGTGGCAGCGGTTATGCTAGTTTCCATATTTTTGAGGCATATATTGGAGTCTTATTTTGGTAGATGATTTAATGGTAGGGAAATGTGGAAGAAGTTGCTGGGGATGGGGAGCATTAATAGTTGTTTTCTTTGCCTTTTCGAAAGGGGAAGAGGCAGTAGGTCTGATGGATGGTTATAGATGAAGCACTAGTGTGCTATTTTGGTTTTGGTGATGGTAGATCAGTGTGCTGAGATGAAGGTCTATGTATAGACCAGTTTTTGGTTTGTATTTTGTTAGAGGTGATCCAAAGAATTTGGCCATAATAGTTTGCAATCTGTAACCTATTTTTGAAGAAGCTAAATTTGAATAATTTTTTTTTGAGCTTTGTTTGTTTCCACTCATCAGTTCTTATATTAAATTGAAGAAGATGAATTTGAATAATTTTCTTTGAGTTCCATTCATCTCTGTTGCATTACATTTGGCTCAACAATGTCATGCCTCCTGAGGAAAAATATGCCTTACACTATCTCATTAAGATATTGTTCAATAATACTTATCATTCTCATTAATTTTCCAATGAGTAAAAATGGCATCAATCAGAATTTCTAGACTTTGATAAAGCTTTCTTTCTCTATACCATCATATAGGAATACACATGAGGGCTTCCTAGAATAGAGAGAGCTAGTACAATAAGTGAAGCATAGAAGTAGTCAAATGTGAAATCAAACTTGTTTGGAATCCTTAAGCAATACAAGTCATAATTCTTTATATAGCAAGGTTGTATATATCAGTCCAACATCACTGAAATGCATGCCAAGTACATTACAAAGAAAGTGCTAGAGTGAAGTTGATGAAGCCATGATCGAGTATAACAAAATGCCTCTTTTGTTCCAAAGAAAGAATATCAAATTATCTCTATCAATGACCAACTAATCACCAAGCTACTAAGAAGCCAACTAGTTCTCACCTGATGAAAACTATGCAAGATTCTCCAAGTAACAAACAACCTTAAGCCCATTTGAGGAAGGGTTGTTGAGATAGGAGATCTCACAAGCCTTACATGACCATGAAATATGTCCAAAATGGCTTTTGTTTAGGTTAACTGCAAAGGCTTTTGACTGCTCCATAAACTGCAGTAGGACTAGGCTCTCTCAATATATTCCTAGCAAAATAAAGAACCTAGAACCTGCCTACACAAACCACCCAATCTTATTAAGGATGGTAAAGAATGGAAATTTAAAGAAAGATATTCCAACTGAGAGCATCTTGATAGACCTAACTCTTCCAAGTAAGCAAGATCACCAATTTTTTTTAGGAAATTTCAATAAACTATTGCATTTAGACAACTCTAATTTTCTTAATGCTCTAAGGCAATGTAAGTCATTGCACCTTTCTTGTAAGTTTTTATATCCCTCTAAGTCTAAATACTTAAGGCAACTAAGTTCTAAGAGCCAACTGGGAAGCATCTTTAAACTAGAGCACCTTCCCCAATGAAATACTTATCATTGTAAATTTGCAAATTTCTTCTTATAGTTCTATCAAACTTAAACACCCACCAAATGATATGGACCTTGACAAGGATGTCAACCTCCAATGTCATTCGGGAGACTTCTCAGCTTGCAGATCCACCTAACTGTAAAGAAGTTAAGTATGTTAACTTCCCAATCCTTTCATGGAGCCCAAATAAATTGCTCCAATGTTCTAACCACAATGACCACAAATGTGAAGGTTGTCTCTATAGCCCAAATGGGCTGAAACTAAGGATAGAATTGCTTCTTTAAGAATACTATTTCTTCTTCTATTGGTTTGGATCAACAATTTCCCAAGTAACACTTGTAGGCTATAGATCTCCAACATTCAATATAGAAATGGAATATGTTGTTACCATATGTAAATTTCCTTCTCCCAAGTATTACAGTTACAAAGATTATACAACAATTTAAAAATTTATTCAAAATATATCACTTGATGATATTGCCTTGGCTATTTTGAAGCTTGCATTCAGATCTCGACTCATCACTCTAGAAGATGCAAAAGTACTTGCCACATTCCCTTCTCCAAGCCTACAACCTCTGTTCCCATCCTTGTGATCATTGTATTGCATCAGACCACATTTCTTAGGTATTCTCTCATACAATTTGTATTCTTTTTCTATGCTCTTACACTCAGCATACATATAACAGGGCAGCTACAACTAATCTAACACACAACTTCAACAACTTCACTCCAATAATTTTTTGATACTTGAATCCGACCAAATTTAATTACTAATCACCTAGGACCATGACTATTCAATGACATCAATATATTTGACTTGGTTCAACCTAAATGACAATGAACCTTTATAAATAAAATGAAATACTTGCACAACCTCAGAGAAGATGGGATGACTGTTGGGCTTATATTTGATAGACTAGCATGGTTAAAATTTGAGGGTAAAAGCTAGCTCTGCCTAGGGACAAGGACTGAAAGGATGTAGAAGGAACCCTAAAATCTCAGGCTTAGAATAGTGCCTTGTCCATTGGGCCAAAGAGTTAGAACTTACAATACTATGAGAAAACATGACGAAAGATAGGGAGGCTTTGGACATAACAAAAAATAAACTAGACAAAACAAAAACTGACACAACAAAATTAAAGCTAACCACAACAAAACTCCAAGTCACCTATGTTCATAGTAGGGGACAACCTACCATTTTCTTTTCTATTTTAAAATGTTGAGGCAAATCCAGTGACAACCTCTGAAAAGTAGATACCTATGTAGAATAGTGGATCAAATCTGTGAAGCACTTGCGAACCAAGTTACCATTCCATGTTCTCCATGAGGGGCTCAAAGCTTATAAAGCATGTTGACTTCACGAACAATACCTCACACCATGATTTCCATTCTTCAATGCACAATTTAGAACTTTGTTGAATCTCTTGGATGTTGCCTTACAAGCTTTTTATCATACTTCCTGGCATCATATCAACTTTTTCTTTTTCCAATGTTTGGACATCTTCATTATCCCATGAATTGAAGAAGTAAGAATCTTCAATCTAACTTGCCATGAGTAGTTCATGAAGTGGGCAAGTGTCTACTTGCTTCAAGCTTTCACATCTTCTTCATGAACAACAAGTTCCATGTTCATCAAATCATTTTTTTAATAGAAAACTTTGCCCTTCTTTACTGCAATCACTTTAGAACATTCTTCTTCCTCTGTACAATGAAAATCTTCATTGGTTGCTTCATCACTGTCCTCATAATCATATCTTCTTCAACCTCAATAGCTTCTCTTTTTGAGGCTTTCAAGTCTCATACTTTACAACTTTTCAAAATAAATTTGATTTTGAGGTGCAACAAAGTAATAAAAACACAAAATTGATTGCTAAAACTTGGCTGATCCACACGAGGAATTAATCTAAGTAATTTATTGAAGTGTTCCACAAACTCCCTCATTTTCTCACCTTTATTTTTTTTGAACTTGGAAGAATTGGAACAACAGTCTACATATGTCTACCCAAAAAGAATTTTCTTCATGTTGTTCCAATCTGTAATGCATCCATTTTTAAGGTACCAGAACCAATTTGTAGTAGAGCGAACAAGGGTTTCAACAAAAAGTCTCACGGAAATATCTTCTTCACTAATTCCCAAAATTCCACATGCCACAATGAGAGCTAAATTATGATTATCAATATCTTGAGAGTCTTCTCCAAAGAACTTCAAAAAGTTCTTCCTCGCCTAAAGACAAATCACTATATTTGGCCAAAGCCAAAGGCCCAAATTATTTTCCCCATGGAATAGGCAAAGCCAAAGCCATTATGTAAATTAGAAAAATATATGCAACAAGTACTTTATTTCAGCAGAGTTGCTAACCTTAATTCTAGGGGAAGTTCCTTGAAAAACTTGGAAATCAACTACACTAGCACTTCAATCTCTAATAGAGTCACCAAAAAACTATTAACAAATGAGTTGGTCATTGTGGTTATTTCTTTCACTTGCCCAATAGGTAGTAACATGAACTTACAACAATGGGAGAAATCACCATGCGATGGGTGATTTTCCTCTGTGTTTGAGAGGGGCAGCTCCCTCATATTATGGGGGTTTCTAAGTTTTGTGTACTTGTAATTGGAAAGTACGAAGGAAATAAAAAATAGAAAAAAAATGGGAAAGGGAAAAGGAACAGGCACATGCAAAACTACATAGAAAATCAAAGTTTAGTCTTTCATACACCATAATTATATGGATGAAAATTAACCAGTTACATTCACACATAATTGTTAGGGACGATGAAGTAATCGATTTGCACTAAACTTATGAATAGCACAAAACCCACAAAGAATGAAAGAGACACCAAGATTTGCAAATATCACTCTTATTTCTTGATGCAGGGGCATCAACCTGAGCCATGTTGGAAGAATCTAATTTTGGTGACGATTTTCCTTTGACTTTAATGCTTGTTCTTATTTTGGTTTGATAGCTAGTTGTGGAGGCGCAATCCGGTCTAGGAATTATTTCCACTCCTCTTAATGGTGTTGTAGCTCATTAAATTGGTAGTGGCAATCTGCAAAGTTAGAGGCTTTGAAAGATAATGGAATCTTAAATTTGACATTTCCTTCTAGAGTGAGTAGGTAGTGACTTATTTCGTGGGTGGCAACAACTAGAATTCACAATATCTTATTCCTAGCAATTTCAGTTTAAGAGGAAATTCATAAATGGTGGCAGCTAATAATAGTGGAGGTGGCTATATGGAGTCTTCAATATGGCAGTGACCTCCCAAAGTGAATCCACAGAGTGGTGAGTAAGGTAGTAATATTTGTGTTGGTAATTTATAATTTGAATATAGTTGAAGGATTAAGAAATGCTTGAATATATGTTTTGGATTGGTAAAACATTGATTTGAATTCAATAAAAATGAGCTTCCTTGTTATTTACATGTTTGCAATTTGCATGTTGAGATGTACTGTGGTAGAGAGCCTCTGCGTAGTGGTTTGTGAGTTGTGACTTTGGAAATGCATGTGAGACTCTTTCTGTTGCATCAGTGGTATCATAGCGGGTTGTTCCAGAGTCTGCAAGTAGATCGCCAAATGTGAGGCAACTTGTAGCAGGACCTATGAGTTGTGGTTTGTGAGAAAGTGCCTCTGAGAGTGGCCTCGTGAGGTAGGGGTAGAGGTGGAGGTAGATATTAGAATGGTAGCTCCTGAGTGTGTGGACAAAACTGCCGATTTGAGGCAGTCTGTGTGAGGACTTGAGGGTTAGATTGTGAAGAGGAAGTCTTTAAGCATTGAAAAGAAAATGAAGGGAATAAATGTGAGATCAAGAGTCTAGATTGTCTAGTTAGAAGAAAGAATTGATTTTTGTAGACTTCAAGAGCAAATCTGATAGAGATAAGAAAAATGGCATGTAAGTTGATGCGATAATGGAAGAGACCTTTGGAATTTTAATTGAAATAAAAAATAATGTTGGAAAGGAGGAGAAGAAGATTAGAGGAAAGAATAATCTTGCGGATATGAGAGAGATGGTGCAGAATGGGATGAAGGATCTCACAAATAGGGTGGCAATGCTAACCAAACTAGTTAGAAATAAGACTAGAATTTTAGAGTTCAAGTTAGAGGAACCTAATGAGGAAAGTGAGAGTTATGTTGAAGATGGAGATGTGATTGAAGACATGCCCAGAGAAGGTGAAGTTATAGAAGACATGGAAGTTTTTGTGACAAGCCAAGAAGATACTCAAGATGAGAAAGATGAGATGATAGGCTTTGAGGATCCTATGTTTGGTGAAGAATTTGGGGAAGATGAAGATCTCCTATTCAAAGAGGAGATGAGAAAGATGGATATCTTATTTGAAGGGCAAGTGTTAGTTGAAGGTGAGAAGGGGATGGAGAAGATACAAATGGGAGAAGATAAGTCCCATGATTATGCTAACATTATTTTGTTTGTAGATGATTCTTTGTGTGCAGGTAAGGAAGATAAAGATGAAAAAGTTATTCATAAGGAAGCTGAAGAAGTTACAGCAGTATGCTTGGATGAGAGAATGAAAGAAGAGAAAAGCAAAGAAGAGAAATTTGTTGCAGCATTGGCTGAAGATGGACGAGTTCTGAAAATAAGCATTGAGGAGATTGTACAAAGTACAGGAGCAGTTGTGAGTAAAGTTGTAGCAGTTGAGGACATTGCAGTTGAAACAAAGTATGTAGTGATGTATGAGGATCAAGTGTTCAATGAGGAACCTGATGAAGACCAAGAGTTTCTTGAGGAAGAGATCACAGAGGTAGAGAAATTGTTCAAAGTAACAATAGAGACAATAGCATTTAGTAGTCAGGAAGAGGATGTTGTGACAGAAGAAGTCATTGAGGTAAAATCTACTTTTTATGAGTTTTATAATGGATTTGCATTTTTAAATGAGTAAAGAGTTAGAGAAGAAAGAGGATTGTGTAGATACACAGTGGTATACAGATGTATACTTGAAGGTAGAGGCTATAGAGGAAGATACAGGGGAGATTTAGTGGAGGTGGTCGGTCTATGGTGGGTTACATCCCACGAAAGAGGAGAGCAGAAGAGTGCGAAGTTAGAAGAAGAGAAGAGAGAGACATTGGCAGAGGTGATTGGTATATGGTGGATGTAAGTCCACGAGAGGAGAGAAGAATGAAGTGTAGATTTGTTTGAGGAGAGCGAAGCTTGTTCTGGCAAGATGTTGGAAAAAGGGGAAAAATAGATAGCATTTTGTGCACATTTCTTAGCGAGGGAGTTTGCTACAGATTTCTTGCAATCTGAAAGGACATGCTCCTACCATTCAACTCCACATTTGTGAGTGTATGCTCACAAACTTCTTACCTTGGGTGTCTAATACAGGGGCAACAACCTCCACGTTGGAAGAATCTAATTTTGGTGATGGTTTTTCTTTGACTTTAATGCTTGTTCTTATTTTGGTTTGATAGCTAGTTGTGGAGGTGCAGTCTGGTCTGGAAATTATTTCCACTCCTCTTAATGGTGTTGTAGCTGATTAAATTGGCACTGGTAATCTACGGAGTCGGAGGCGCTGAAAGATAGTGGAATCTTAAATTTTCCATTTCCTTCTAGAGTGAGCAGGTAGTGACTTATTTCATGGGTGTCGGTAGCTAGAATTCACAATATCTTATTCCTAGTAATTTCAGTTTAAGAGGAAATTCATAAATGGTCGCGACTTAACTTCGACATGGTGGTAGCTAATAATAGTGGAGGTGGATATATGGTGTCTTCAATATGGCAGCGACCTCCCAAAGTGAATTCACAGAGTGATGAGTAAGGCAGTAATGTTTGTATTGGTAATTTATAATTTGAATGTAGTTGAAGGATTAAAAAATGCTTGAAGAGATGTTTTGGCTTGCTAAAACATGATTTGAATTCAATAAAAATGAGTTTCCTTGTTATTTACATGTTTACAATTTGCATGTTGAGATGTACTATGGCAAAGAGCCTCTGCATAGTGGTTTGTGAGTTGTGAGTTTGGAAATGCGTGTGGGATTGTTTCTGTTGCATCATTTCTCCAAAAACAAGCTCAAAGTCTCCATTCCCTATTTCATGTACCAAGCCATGCCAAATTGCCCAAAAAGTCCTAATATTCAGATTTGTAAAATATGTAAGCACAAAAACCTTTCATTTTCCCTCCAATTGTTCACCTTCCTTTCTTGAGCTTTTCAAATTCCCTTGTCTTCTTGTAATATTTTGGTTGTAGCATTTTGTTATAAGATTTATATTACAAATATTGGTTATTTAATCTTAGGTTAGACTATTTCCTATTTGTACAAAATGTACATGAACCAACCATAAACATTGGGCACATTGCCACAATTTAGAACTTGAGGCAAATGCAGTAGTGATTAGATTAGGGTTGCATGCTGCAACATACCCATAATCTAAGGCGATTTCATTCTTCATTCGATCCAATTCCCAACCTAAGAAACCAATAAAGAACCTAAAATTTTGAGGTTGAAGTATGCCATTATTACAAGCTTTGCGGCCATTAAGAAACTCCCAGAGCATTTTGTATTGGAGTTGGCACATGATCTCCTAAAGTGGGACTTGCAATCACAAAACCATTACACCATCGCACCAAGATGGAAACTTCCTCACTCATGCTTTGCTTACAATTCAAGGTTTCTACCCCAATTCTAGCTTTTGATATTCCACGGCTTATGGCTTGTGTGAAGGCAGCTTCAACAAAGCATCCCGTTACAATATTTGATAGAACTTTTTTATTCTTTACTCTATACTTTGATGTATGTCCATACTATAATAAGCTCGATATATATATACACATGCATATATATTTTCAAGACATTACGTCATACAATTCACATGCAGACTTTGTTTTAGGGTCACACAAAGTCAAACAATTCACATGCATATATATTTGCGAGACATTACGTCAAACAATTCACATGCAAAATATATTTGCGAGACATTACTCAAACAATTCACATGCATATAAATTTGTTTTAGGGTCATTCCCAAGGAAACTACAACTCCCTGCAGACTTTGTTTTAGGGCTACAACCCAAGGAAGCAACTACTCCTTGATCTGAGAACACATTCAGAGACGAATACAATATGATAGTCCTTCTACTTCCTAAAAACTGACATTGAAGTTCATACTTGTGATGATTTTAATTTTTCTTCCTTAGATGAATGAAACAATTAGGCACACTCTTCACTTCCCTTTTGTCATTAAAATGTCATTAAGATGGATCAGGACAGCTTCTACAAAATTTGCTCTTTCTCCTTCAGTCGCACATCATAATGCATATATTCTGCTTCTTTTCTTACTTGTGAACCTTATTACATCTCATGCAATCACACACTACCTAATTCAATTTGAATTACTATTTATACATGATATTACATTGATTACATTGCTTGTCGGCCATAGACAACATGAAAAATATATTTACAAGTCAGTCAGACAACGCACATCATGAAATGTGTAGAAGATAGGTCCTAATGAAGATTGCATGCTACACCAATAGAAGATCCATGCCTTGTGGACACCAAAAATTTCTTAATCAGGTTCAAAACATCCTTCATAGCTTCAAACACCAAGGAATTACCTCCGCACGCTCTGCTCATTTAAAAATAGGATAGCCTTAAGCAAAACCATATGAAACTTGAAGCATAACGACCGCAACAACTTGAAAACCTTGTGCGGTACTGGAAAAAAGATAGATCTTCATGAAACTCTTCCAGATGAGTCTATAGGACTCAAACAACATCCCCAAACACTTTTTACCTCTGCACATCAAAGATTCTGTGCCACACATCTTCGACCATGAACTCTGAGAAGTCATTCAGAGCACACTGCAACATGTCATAGAAAAACTGAGCTTGCAAAACACCAAGAAGCTTGAAACTACAAGAGAGAATACAATTCTCATCCAAGAACATGTCCACATAACTGCAAAGGCAAAAATTCATTTCTAGAGGAATGTGGAGCATTCCAACAGGTCTTCAACACAACTTCATTCTGCCAGAGCACATATCAATACTTTATCATGCATAACTTTCACAGTGGAGGGACAAAAGATCTGAAACTTTGGAAACAACACCTTCACTACCTTCTGAACACAATTCTAGAATTGCATAGCCATATCTACAAATGTGGAGGAATGCGGAGCATTCCATTACCATGCTAAGAACACCTTCATAGAAACCACACTGTCTTTAAATTGTCACCAAAAAAACACTCTTTTGGTGATCAAAACATCATGAAACTTGGAACATACATATTATGACACTATATGAAGATATGTTCCAACCCATAGAAGTACAACATCAATAGAATGAAAATGCAGAGCAATCTCCCAGACAGTCTTTAAAAGTAGTCATTCTAAAACAAAGACTGTCACCAACTTCCGGAGGCCAAATCTTCTTTGTATCAACACATATAACTTAGGAATAGTAGGATAGATCATACAACATGCTTTAGGCCACCAACAACACTTCCTCAACACATCTAATCCTCTTAGTGCTTCTAATTCCCATATTAATGCTTCTTCTTGATGCTTCTAATTCCCATATTAATGCTTCTTCTTGATGCTTCTTATATTATCCCATATTAATATGGCTTCATACTCAACTCTGCACTGATCAAGGCATGACATCCAACCATGAACTATAGCTTCTTTAAGAGCATGACATACAACCATGAACTATATCTTTTGTAGGAGCATGACATCCAACCATGAACTGTATCTTCTTTAGGAGTATGACATCCAACCATGAACTCCATCATACTTCCATGATAGTGTTGACATCAATGACAAACTCAATGACAGCCTTAACAATCTCTCTCAACCTTGTGACAATGTTGACATCAATAACAACAACCTTAGGAACCATATGTATAACAGATACATCATTCATGGATGAGCAGTGTAGTCAAAAGACATGCATTGAGATCTCATCTCCATCACCTATTGCTACATTAGAGTTCAAAGATGCTTCTTTGAGAGCTTCCAGTGATTCTTTGTAGCAAGATCATTTCAGTCTTCTTATTCCACCTCATTGGGATTCCTATTTATCCAACATTGCATCTTTGTTTGTGGAGTCTCATATTGATGATTTGGAGGACACATTTGAGGGGTTATCTCTCATCTTTGATGATCATTAAGTCATCATGTCTTTAGTGTTTTCATATGCAATTGACTATCCTTCCTCTCTTGGTTCTACTTCCTTGATTGGGCATTACATTCCTAATTTGGAGAAGACATCATTTTCCAGCATGAGGACATCAGAGTTGTATTCTAAAGCACACATTTTGATTGGGATTCCCTTTTCATCCATGTTGTGGGAGTTGCTTCTACATCCACCATTGGATTTGTTTCTTCCCAAAGGGAGAAATATTGTTTGCAGGTAGTGGATTGTATTTTGTCTTCAAGCATTCCTTGGAACAAGAACTACTTCTTTGTGGGGGGATCTATCATCTCATTCTATCTCTCCTATGGCGTTAATTGATTGTATATATGTGATATAAGTAGTCCTTAGGGGGTCATGTTGAGTCCTCCTACTATCACTTCTTTTTTCACTTTCATGTTCTCTCTTTTGGAGAGGGGTTCTTCTTCCTTCTGGGTTTTACTCCTTTACTCCATTTGTGAGTGATTGTTTGTACATGGGTACCTAACATGGCCTAGTAGTCATGACCCATATTTGCATCTTTGCATTTGTCTACTTCTCCCTAAGTTGCACTTAAGGGGGGTGTTGGCATGAACAGGGTTTTTACCTATCCTTTTTACCCTTTGTAGTGTGAACTAGGCACATTATCTAACTACTCATTAGTTAGTCCTATTCACAAATCTTCACATGTTAATTTTACTTAGGATAAGTCTAGATAATTCTAGGTTGTCATGTGATCTTATCCCACACATGTGATCTTATCAACTATTTGGCATCTTATCCTCTAGTTGTCCTATGTGATAGGATTACGACACTTGTCATATGACTACTTCATCCTACATCTTATCCTTGTCTTTATAAGCAAGGCATATCATGTACATTGTATTAATAACAATTTTTACATTCATTGATAGAATAGAATTGTTCTCTCATTTGGTCTGTCTTGTGCTTTCATGAAGATCCTAGATCTGAGGTGGCTACCTTCATAGCCAACTCTTATAGGCACTACCAAACCATGATGCAACCACATTATAGCATGTCACATTATTTATTATTTTCATTCAAAAACATTTTTTTGACCAGTTTTTGGCCCCTCATCTTTGTGTGCATGCCCCATGATCTAGATACAACAAAGATGGCCATAATTTGACTAGTTCTAGGATGACCATCATCTAGCTACAAGAAAGATGTTTTCCTAAGCTACTACCTACAATGTAGCTTCACTCTCCAATTTAGTGGCAATTATAACCTATCTCATGATGGTGGCTGCAACTCATCTAACTAATCAAGGCATCAAAAATCCTTAATTTTAGATGTATAGATATATCAATGATAGGTAAAACTAGACTCACTAGGTGGCAGCTACAACCAAAATCACCTAAGCCTCAAACTAATCATTAGTCATCTTATCCTAACTCACAAAGTGTCCTTGTCATCAACGTACACTTGTATTGACATAAAAAAGATAATTACATACATAGGAACTATATTAATAGACTCAACATCATAAGATTCAACATAGATATATGTACTTTATCATTGCCTCATTTAGCTCCCTGTTTTCTAATATAATTATGTTCCTTATATTTTTCACCATGACTCCCACACTTTCCCATTCATGATTTCTACAACCTTCATTTAATTAATATTTCTTTTGACACTTATTCTAGTTTTATTAATGCTTCCCTCCCAAATTTCATTGGCTAATTTAGGTGGTGCATTAACTCTCAGAATGTTTGTTTAGGGTTTTTCCTCTATCTTGAGGATTATAAAATTCCTCAAACTTTTTGAGACATGAATGATTCAACTTCTTTGGTTGGCTTTCATTCTAGTTCTTGTTTGATTCTTCTTGCATTTTTCTTTTCCATTCACTGGTTTAATTCATGTTGCTCATGTCAATCTTCTAGGAACCTATGTTTCCACAAAAAAATTCTTGGCAATCCAAGTTTATTTACTCTAGGGCATTATTCTCAATTTCTACCTAGGTTGATTTTATTAGTCAATTTGATAGCTCTTGTTGTCTTGGTGATTGGCACCTAGCCTCTCAACCTCCTCTATTTTTAGTTCATTCTTTGTGCCATCACTGAATACTATTTGTTTTGGTTTGGCTTTGTCCCTATCAACAATTGCCTACACACCCAGACCAATTCATCAAAGCATCAAACTTCACATAAAAATATGAGAAATCATAAAATTTGATTAAATAATACATTGAATAAATACTACTCTAAAATATTAATATAGTATCAATAACATGAAAATATTAATCTTAAATCATTATGTTCATTAAACATTGATATGAAGTCATTATTATCAAAATGTTACTCCCAGTATAATCTAATTTAATATTTATTTGATAATCAAAACATTCATCCTTAGGAAATTTAATATAATTAAGTCCAAACTATCAATTATTTTCTTATAAAACATGATTAATTTAAATCATAATATCTAAATTAATAATTAAAGGATGCTTATGACTCCACGAAGTTGCAAAGGTTTTTGACTTCGATTGTGTTTTTTTGGAATTTACTTTACGTGTTGTGGTTAGTGATGGCTTGTTGCAAGATTTTTTGCTTGTACTCCTTTACTCTAAGGTCACCTCCATCTTCCTCTCCAACATGATGTATTTAGTGCAATATGTGGAGTTTTAATGTTATTCACTTCCTACAAATGCATGCCCAATTGATAACTCCGTTGATTCCTAGGTTTCGGATTGGAGGCTTTTGTTTTTGGTGTTTTTTTTTGTTGTCTCTTGGGTGGTTTGCTTCCTTCCATGGCCGTTGGCCTCCTACAACTATGTATTTTTCATGTGCTTCCTGCTCTGTAAATATTGTAATCTTTCTTTCATGGTGGTTGTTGTGCCCTATCTTGGCCATTCTGGGCCCTCCATGGCGTATATTTGGATTTTGTGTTTTTAATATAAATGGTATAGGTGCTTTGCACTTTTTTTTTAAAATCAAAATAATAATTAATGGGTTTTTACCATAAAATCCTTAGAGATTTTTCCCCTGATAGTCTTAGCCATAATGGAGAAACTATAGGGTATTACGTTTGATAATTCAAGCATGAAATAAAAACACATCCAACTAAACAAACAAATATCTATAGTACTCATTTTTTTATGGGCTAGGAAGATTGATAAGGGCAAGAAGGTGATGGAAGGAGTCCTGAGGAGGCAGACTAGAAAGAGTGGTAATAGTTAGACTATTGGCGGTAGAATGAAAAGGAAGCATTTTGCTAGGAAGCACTGAAGAAAATTTTAGGTGAAGAGGCCATGGCAGGGTTTATTAATGGATTGGAGGGAAAATTAAGAACCCTATCCTTAGGGACCAGTTGGGACGGCTCCTCAAGGTGGCTAAGGAAGTCAATGGCAAGGAAAGTGTGAATGTGCAGGAAGCTATGGTACATCTTTTGTTGGACCCTGGCAACTCACGTGGGAGGTGGAATGTATTCAGCGTGGCCTAGTCGCTTACGGTTGCCATTATGCTATCAATTGTAGCATCTTCCATCTTGATGCATGAGGACATGATAGAAGAATCCAAGCAGAATGAAGAGAACATGGAATTAGTGCTGGGTCATTTGCATGACGTGATGATAAGGGTATTAGAGACTAGAAAAATGGTTGACAGGATTGCAAGAAAACTGGGGGGCTCGACCTTTCTTTTCCTATGTGTGTGACAATGCAAGTGATGGTGTGGACCTGTTTGGTGAAGTAGAAGATTAGGTATTGTTTTGATAGTTTTCTATTTTGATAGTTGTGTTTATGAGAGTGGGTCACTATAATTTGCCCCTCTCTAAATCCTATGTATTAAGGGTTGGGTAGGGATAATAAAATTTAGTTAGATTATGTTACAATCAATTCCATTTCTATTTTGACAACCATATGTAGATGTGGCTTTGGTAGTCTGGGGGGTGTTTACACAGTGATTAGTCTCTTTTTAATACTTAAAGATTTCTAGGTTTATCACATTATGAATGGGTCCCTAGTCCCATAAACCAGGGTTATATTATCAAAAAAAAATTACCCTAGGAACCTCCAAACAAAGGAGAAATTAGTTGGTAGTACTGGTTGACAAAGGAAAAATTAGTTGGTACTTTGATGTTGATATTGATGTCAGCCAAATAACAAATCTACCTAAATGTATAAGATAGAAAACAAGCTATAGAGAGACATAAAAATAATCTTGTTTTGGTTACTCACTGTCAAGCTTCTTCTTCTACAACAACTAAATTCTCCTTTGTCCAATTATATACAATCAAAATATCTTACTTTTGAACCTTGACAATGTCTTTGTCTTGCCTATAAAAATGCTTTGCAAAAATTTCACATGCATTGGAATCATCCTTGCATGATTTTGAACATCAAAAGTTATGACTATTTATTTCCCATGTCAATTCCTTGCATTGTCATGAGACCACTTGTTGATCCCAATTTTGGTTAAGGCACAAGCTTTGTCTTGCAAACCAATTTTGTCCAATAGGCCTAAGCTTTGACAAGAGCACACAATGTGGTACTAGCTTTGAAGAATCTAAAGGCATGAAAGAACCAATAAATGACCTAATAGGTGGTGGAAGACAAAGGAGACCCTTCTTGCACTTAGCATGAAAGACCTGGATAATGGTCAGTGAAAGACCTTGACATTGGTCAGCAAATGAACCACTCATAACAAAGTTGATCAATAAGTAGACAAAGGAGGTGTGAATCTAATGGTGCATGCAAAAGACCATTACCAACATCCGGAAGGGGTTTCCATGAATCTAGGGGGTGTGAGGCAAATAAAGCATGGAGCATAAATATAGGATATCATGAGAAAGTCTTTAGGTGCTCATGATAGCGACAAACTTGGGCAAGTTAAGAGGGTGGTTATCAATTGTAATTAGTGACGGGCAATGCCCCACTATAAATACCCCTCTTTTGGGTCTAGAAAAAGGGTTGTTTGTTGCTAGTTAAGAGTTTACCATTCTTGGTTGTTTCTCATAGAGAGTTTTGATGTAATGAAAAGATAAATATCATTACTTTGGTTGTCCAAGAGAATTGTGTGGAAAATAAAGCATGGAACCATTGTTATGACTATTTTAATGAATATAATGGGTGGTTGATGACTCACTTGTGTTAACATGTCTTTAAACTTATTATGTGTCTCTGTTCATTGATATGGTTATATGTATGATTCGAGTTGTCAGGATTTCCTTAACACCATTGTGACACATTAAAACCCAATGTGGACTAGTCCACTCTTGTATCTCAGGTGAATGCTCAAGTTTAAATCCTTGAGTGATATGCTAGAACATAAGTATGGAGTGTCAAAAGGTGCACCCAATGATGCCATGAGCTTGAGTGCCTAGACTACTTGTTTGGTGAGAAAAGTGCCCAAAGACTAGCATTTTGGTTTCATTACCAAGACACATTACACTCTATTTCCATGATGGTGAAGGATGATGCTTTTCCTTTCACTATAAAACATTGAATGTTGGCTAGAATAGGTCAAAGACAAGTATGTGCACACGTACACAAGTGGAAATGATTGCACACAAAGGAAATGGGTGGAACAATATTTGTATGATGGTTTGTATGAGACTTTCTTTAGTGAGCTACCTACACATTTTCATGCATGGTTGGCATCTTATGCTTCAGATCAAGGTACAAACTTGGGCCAAAAAAACCATTGGACAAAGGAGCACATTGAAAGATTGGTGACACTAGATGCTACCTAGATCCATGTAGTTGACATTTGGTGGAGTAGAGTGATTCACAAATATACCCTAGAATACGTTGTCCTAATCTATTCTTTCCTTGAGGAAGCAAAGTTCTAGTTCCTTCGAGAGATGTGTGGATTCTGTATCAAACATCTTCTTCTTGAGATTAAGAAGCTTCTAGTAGATATGGGTATTGAGAAACTCAAAATGGATGCCTAAACACCTACACACTTGAGCTACATAAAAGGTTAGAGACAGAAGGTGATTGGTGAAAGGAGAAGTGCAACATGGATGGGCCTGATGATCATAAGTTATGGCATCACAAGTATGAAGAGGAGCAACTAAGGGTTTTGGCTGGAGAGACCCTAGGAAAAAGATAGAGTTGTAATCTCAATGTGTCAAGAGGACCCTAGGAGAAAGGGAATGGCGTGAGAATGAACCTTGTGGAATGGAAGGTTGCCTAGAAGAGACCACTGGCATGCCCCTACAACCAAGCTAGAAGATGATGTGGTTTTTAATAGCTTTGTAGGTCCCTAGTCTCCACTTGATATGCATGCACATGCATCTAGGTACATTGAATCAGAAGAGATTGTTGTGATAGAAGAAGTTGATAGTGAAGATGATATTACAGTGCTTGATAGGACAACCATGTACTAATTGACCCAATAGAAGCTATTGGTTGGCATGCCATTTGTTTTAAGAAAATTATTCCATATAGACTTTTAAAACCACTTGCACAAAGTACAGAAGCACTTAGGATGATGGTCAGTGGACCAGTCACCTAGCCTTATACTAGCACACCAATTGAGGGTACTAGTAGTATATCTTCAACCCAACTGATGACCACCTCACTCACCATAAGGATAACAACTACGGTGACAAAAAGCACCACCTATACTAGAACTTTTCCTCTTACAACTGGAAGTGTAGGGAACATAGCCTCCAATGCAGGATAAACTTCAAGTACAATTAAACATGCACCTAGAAACATTGCCTTGTAGTACTTCTATGAGAGAATGCCATGGGGTGGAAAACATGGCCAAGCATGTTCACAAATGTGACCTAATCTAGCATGTGAAAAGAGTCATTACTCCAAAAAGAAAGGCAAGTTAGTACACAATGTACAATCCACACTAGGTGATTGTGGATTATGACCAACTAAAGGATGCTTTCTTAAAAGTATTTGATATCCCAGAGTTTTAACAATAGGGTATCTTTTCTCTGAAAGACATTAAGCAAGAACTGATTGAAAGTGTGTGCATCTATGATGCCTGGTTCAAAACCCTAATATCCAAATTGCCCTATGAGACTCATCATGTTTAGCATGCTCAATGGTTCATTACAAGTATTTTGTTTCATTTCTGACGTGCCCTCTCACACAAGACTTTCATATATCCATGCAAAGCATTGAAGGTAGCACTTTGCAGTGAAGCGTTTGGGAGCATTCATACTAGGATCAACTTGTTCATGGAGGATCAACTTGTGGAAATGGCTACATAATTAAAAAAACTCACTACTAACAATTCCCATGATGTATGTAGTGGTTTTTGGTGTGTAGATTATGAGGTTGAAGGGCACACCAAGAGAAACTTCTCGTAGAGGAGTGTGTGTGCCTTACTTAAATCCAGTGAAATATGTAAGGAAGACCATGGTGTGTAGAACTGTCCATTACTACAATGTGTCACCTAGATAAAAATGTCTTTCTAGTACAAAACTTGTGATGGGAATACCCACAACACTAAGTACTGCAATATTATTAGCCATATCCATGTTCAACTAACACACTAGGACTTCACCCTGCAATAGTGGGCAACATATAGGAAGGATAGAGTGGAAGCAGGTGACTAGGATGAGGGTGAGGAGGATGCATAGGTGGTAGATTCCCACCTCGAACCTATTACTAGTGTGGTTCCTTAGACCACTATAAACAAGATTGCTTCACCTTTCCCACTTGTGCGTACTATTGTTCCCTGATATTTATGTTGCTATGACCAAAAATAAAAATGAGAAGAGTGCAAGCATGATCCAGATTGACCATATGCCATGTACACTAAGTGGAAGGTAAAGCTCATTGTGCCATTTGTTTATTTTGGGCCAAGAGTTAACATTACTACATGTATCTCTATAGCCCACATACACACTACAAAAAATCATGTGGATGGCATATGGTGTGAAGAACCACCACTTGTTGAGGGTTAACCCAATGGTCACCAATAGAAGGAAATCCTACATGAGACTATGAGTCTCATTTAGGAACTCCAAGGTGAAATTGAATTCTTGAAAGAGGAGGTGGAGCATGTCATCATGGTCAACACATCCCAAAAGTTGACAATGGTGAAAATGATGAGATCCATGAGATATGCCAACTCTTGTGCATGGAAGGAATACTCATGTTAGATAATCTCTTTCTTAATAAGTCAAGCAATTGGCCATAAATAAAAAATTGGTGCATGCACATGATCGAGAGTTCAAATCCACCTAGAGTGCAAAGTATGATTGGGATATATTAGTTGACACAACCATTGATGGATGGCTAATTGAAGACATCCTAGTGGACACTGACTCTAAAGTAAACATCCTAACAATTGATGCTTGGAACAAGATGGGGTGCCCAACAATTCAACCCTCCCCTCATGTTTTTCTCATGGATAATAATATGCATGCCCTACCTATTGGGGTTTTACATGGAGCTACCATAAGTATACTGGGAGTCCATTTGAAAGGAGACTTTGAGGTCATAGATCTGGCCAAAGAAGACAACTTTCTAGCCCTGCTGGGTAAACGATGGTGCTACACCAATAATGTTGATCTATAGTTCAAAAGGCACTATATCATCTTTAAAAATAACACTCAAAGAATAGCCATTCCTTTGGATAACAACTACGAGACACCCTACTTTGAATTTGTTTCCAATGGTGAGTATATCAACCATATCTATAACATCACTGCTCAAGGCATGGAATAGTTACTCTTTTTATGATGATATCTTGCATTAGGATGATGCCCATTCCATATATGACACCACAAGTGCCACTTGTGATAATTAGGCATACATATCTTATGAGTTCTAGTTGGGTGGGATTGTGGAACTATTCAAGAAAATGAGTGCTCGATGGACATCCTGGGTCCAAAGACTTCCAAGGATGAAGTATGTGAGGTGTGTAGGAAAAGAAAACTTTACCAACCCATCAAAAATGTCAAGGGGATAGAAATATTCAAATTGTATTATGAGAAATGGAGATGTATTTTCCTTAGGAGGATGAGCACATGGCCACCTTGGTTTACTCTCTCAAAGGGACTGTTGTGCGATGGTGGGTGACCCATTAATCTATGCTACATACTTGGACTAAAGGACAATATTCTATGTGCATGAGGTCTGAAAGAAATAATTTGGAATGCCAGCTACCAAGCTACAGTGACATCATCGCACCCAAGGAACATATTTAAAGATGTGAAGTAGCTTGGATGGCTGGAACATTGGTGATTCCCCCATCTCTATGGAAGCATACCTTTTACTCTTCACTATGAGTTTGGGCACATGTGTGGTATGTCAATTGTTAATTACAACAGGAGATTATCAATTGGGAGGACCTAAATTTTTATTTTATTCACACCTTTTCTTTCTCTTCCCCTTCAAGATGACTACATCAATCTCTTCAGTGGATTAAGCGTGCAATCATGGGAGATGATGTAAATATGGAAGAGCGCATATCCAAAATATACAAAGGGAAAGGTATGTCTCTATCGAAAACCTTTAACAAACACAACACACATAATGATTCTAGTGAAGAGGATGACCAAGTCTGTATGGAGTGAAATTGGTTATGAAAAGGGAATGAGAAGATGGTGTATCAAATGGAAGGATTGGTTGAGAACCATCTTAATGTGGAAACTTCCTTCAAATGGGTCATGAAAAGTGATTGATTCTAAGGAGCCATAGAATGAACCATACCATGAACCACTAAAAATGATCAAAATGAATATTAGCTTAGAAGGAGAACCTAAGCTCGCAATAATCAATGACTATTGGACAACTAAAAAGGTAGCTAAGGTTGTGGAATTATTGTGTGAATATCAAGATCTATTTCCATGCTACAAATAGATGAAAGGATTACACCCATCCTTAGTATTGATGCACATAAAGTTGATTGAAGGTGTGAAGATTTTATGGAAAAGGCCATATCAGATGAACCCTAATTTATGCACCGAAGTCAAAGAGAAGATTGAGAATATGTTGACTATTGGAATAATTATCCCAGTCAAGGTATTTGAATGGACTAGTCCTATGCTCATTAGCATCAAGAAGTATGGGTAAATCTATATTGGCATGGATTACCGACAACTCAATTTAGTGTGTGTAGTTGATTTGTTTCCTACACCCTTCACTAAAGAAATTCTTCAGGGGATCGCAAGACAAGAAATCTACATGTTCACTAAAGGATTTTTAGGATACCATTAGGTGTAGATCATAGAAGAAGATAGGCCAAAGAAAAAAAACAGAATAGAGTGGGGTTCTTTTTCTTACACCATCATGCTATTTGGGCTAAAGAACGTGTCAACTATCTTCTCCCGGATTGTGGTCACTACTTTTGAAGACTTCATTCGTGAGTTCCTACAAGTCTATCTAGATGACTTGATAGTGTTTGGGCTAGTCAAGGATCATTATGACTCTTTGTGCCTAATGTTTGAAAGATGTTAACAACTTTAAGGGTATGTGCAGGATCATCACGGGCCAAACAGTGGCAATGGAAAAAAAATCACGTCTTTACTTAGCCAAATTCACGAATTGGCCAACTTTGACTTTCATAGGCATGTTAAAAATATCCATTTGGAATGGATATCCATTTTAAAATAGATATCTATTTTGTGGTAAAAAAATCATTTATATAGTTCCAGGAAACAGATATCCATTTCTGGAAAATGGATATCCGTTTTGTAGGTCTTAAAACAGATGTCCATTTTCCAGAAACGGATATCCATTTCCTGGAACTATGCAAATGGTTTTTTTTAATTCTTTTCAATGGTTTATGCTTAGAAATTACAATTCAACTTGCAAATTTCTATTGTTACATGGTTAACATCTTTTCAACCAATCGACCAAGTTGCATCTCTTTAAAATTTGAAACTCTCTCTCTCTAGTAATCCCTAGTGAGTCTTGTTTGCAATGTGTGAGATGCACTAAGAAAACCGTAGGCTTGATGTTGAATTGGTAGTGGTTGGTAAAGCTATGCATGAGATCTAAATTGAATTCATAGAACCAAGTAGTAATGTGTCAAACCATACAAGGGCATATTATATCAATGTGGAGGGAAAATTCTTAGCAAGGACATAATCATCAATGGTGACAATTGTGGCTTGAACAAAGAAGTGTCTCATATGTGCAATGAGATCGCCTTGGACATTATATTATCAAATTTAAGAAAGACCATTTTATGAGGAGATGGTTGTAAGATGATGTCAATTGATAGTGGTGATTTAATCCATCCTATTGGTGAGGAAGGAGGAAGGTTAAGGTCTTCTAATTGTACTTACAACACCTTGAGTTTTGTGTAGATATAATTATAATTGGGAATATGTGTTATATAAATGTCACATGGTGGAGGATGGTGTCCGGATGAGTGATGATTGTTGTGGCAATGTTATGGTCAAATGTGTTATGAAATTGAGGTGGCTTGGGTAGTGGGCTATCAATGTTGGGAAAGAGTTAGGGAGGATGTAATGGAGGAAGGGATGTGGGGATGTGTGTCATGGTATGATGTCTTAAGGAATGGGAAGAAAGGATGGTGATTTATAAGATAATATGAAGAATGATGGTAGAGTGAATTGGCATTGTGGTAACTGTAGCATGTCATGGGGTGAATCATGCATTAATATAGGTTGTGGAGTGACAAAAGGGTGGTATGGGTATGGTCGAATGGAGTAATGAGGTGATTTAATTGGTGATGACCTAGGTGAAGTGATGGGTAAGGTGTCTTATGTGGGATTGCTATAAAGTGTGATTGGTAATGGTGGGGATAGCTAAATGTCATCTTCTAAGGGTTCAAAGGTGAGGAAAGTGTAAGATGGGGATATGGGATAATCCTTGGTTTAATGATTATTCAAGGGAGACTCCTTAAAATGATTATCAATGATGGTGTCAATAGGGGGATGGAGTCTATGAATGTAGGTGTGGGAATGTGAGCTATGACATTAGGATTGTATTGGATGAATAATGGAAAGTAGGGGCACTTGTCTAGTGATGGAAGGAGCCATATGATCAAATGACGTTTGGAGAAGGGCTTTTCTTAGGAAAGTAAGGATTTGGGTGAGGGTCTAGGGTTTGGTGGAGAAGAATTTATGGAAAATTTGGAGGTCATTAAAATTGATATGAATAGAAGAAGTATAAGACATGTCTAAGGATAAATGGTAGGATCAAAATAGGATAACTAGGACTATGATGATGAAGATGGAAAGAAAAGGCAACAACAATAGTATGATATAGGGATAGGATTAGAAAAAAAAGAGTACTACAACTAGCAAGATGAAAGTGAGGACATAATGCAAAGTTAACATGGCATGAACTCTCTTGGAAGGCTAAGCATGGACTATAAGAAGATTGAACTAGTTTGATTTGTTAGGCTCACCAAATGAAAGAACTTTAAAGGTTAACCTTAATTAGGTAAGGTTATTTTTGAGTGTGGTTGTTTGTACAACAATGGGTAAATTAATGTTACCTAAGGATAAATCTAATTATACTAACATTTTAATAACAATGAGAGCTAGGACTAACAATTAGACTAAAAACTTGACAAAGAATACAAATTGGACACATGTAGGACTTGGAAAATGGAAAAGAATAAGTATTAAATGTGGAAAACAATGAAAAAGTGGTATTAGTTGCACCTATGTAGAGAAGTGGTCTGTATGAAAGATACTTAGAATTATGCTCTATGTCTATTTGTGAAGTTTGGAGGTGATTGGACCTAAAGGATATGACCACCATATGTAAAATAGCCTACCTAATGGGTATGTGCATGGAAATGGAGAGAGAGAGAGAGAGTCCTAGTTTTCTTGTTTTCATTTCCTTCATCGATAAGGGAGAGGGAGAGATAGAGGGGAGAGATAGGGAGATGCATACACCTAAAAATGGCTAAGTCGAATTAAATAAATATTTAATATTTATTTTATTCCCATTCCTCTATCAATCAATAAATTCACTAATTTATTTATATGATTCACATCATCATAATTCTACAACAAATCAATTTATTAATTCTTCTAATGTCATCCCTAATTAAATAATTCTAAATTATTTAATTAATCATCTTATCCTAAAGTCAAAAGTCCATAAATCCACATCATCTAATCCACCTCACAATCCACCTCATCGTGTTGCACACATAATTTAAAAATATATTAATATTTAATTATCTAATTTTCCCTCACCCACATGTCCTATTATTTCTCCAACCATCCCTATTCTCATGAATATGGTTTGTCCATGTCATCTTGGTCAAAAGACACCTTGAGACACTTGTCCCATAAGTCCTTATATTCCTTCCAACCATCCTACAAACAAGGTCTCCTTCTTTTACCTTCACTCTATGGTCTTGGTGAGCCTTGTGACATGTGCCCTCATGTCACACCTTTCTCTCCACCTTGTCAAGGTGAGAGGAACATCTTCCATATTTCTCTCCCTCATCCCAACCAACCAAATCTTAACCATACACATCACAAGACTTCTTCTCCACCATTGAGATCGTGACACTTAGAATTGGCCCCTCCTTGGCCTATAAAAGGAACCCTTATTCCCTCATTTCAACAATCCAAGAGCTTTTGTAAACCTACTCTACATAAATTCTACCAGCGTGCCTTTGGCAAAGTATCCTCATTACACTTGCATAATCTCATTATCATCATAATCATCCAACCATGGCTTCATATCTCCATTATCCATCATCCTAGAGTTGCATTGTTAGTTCAATCTTCATTGCATTATCCATCTATAGCCATTCTCATATTGTCATCTTCAACAACAAGTACACACTTCTGAGAGCTCAACTCATTCATAAGATCAATACAAGATAGGCAACAATGGAAGCTATGAGGTGAATCGGTCTACGAAGGTATAATCTTTATTTATTTGTATTTGCATCATTTCCATTGGGTTATTGGACATTTAGTTGTTTAATATTGTTGTTCATATTTCCTCTAACATTTTTGGCACCCACCGTGAGGCCTTGCCCCATTTTTAACCTCCATTTGAGTTTTTTGTGAAGCTACTGTCGTGACAGGTCATTTCGGTGCATTCACATTCTAATCCTGCGCATTCACAACTTCTTGTTGTGCATTTACGTCGTCATTATGCGCATTCACCATGTTTCTCTATGCATTTGTATTTTTGTGCATTCACTGAACAACCCTGTGCATCCATACCTTATTTCTGCACATCCACGTTTTTGTGCTTTTATTGAGCAATGATGCGCATTTACTTCCTTTTCCTATGCATTTACATTCTGATAGAAAAGTTGTATTGGTTTTTGCAAAGATTTTTGTACTAACTCTTCTTGCAGGTGTAGGAGCTTTGTTTAGTCATTTAGTTGCATCATAACTTCATCTAGATTTAATTAGGGGGAAAGTAATTTAATATCTTCATGCAAATTTTCACCTAGATCTAATTAGGAGGAAGTAAATTGTATTGTTGCATTACAACTTGCACATAATCCCAACCTAGGTGGATAAAACTGAACAAATCCTTCATTTTGCTATCTTGTACTACAAACTCTCATTTAGCTTAAATAGGGGAAAGTAAATTTGTTTGATTCTTCAACAACAATATTCACATAGATTTATTTAGGAGGATAAAATTAATAATCTTTTCCAAGTTTTTGCTATCTTGTCAATGGAGTGTGCTTGGTAGAGTAAAACACACCTAGTTTTTTTTTAGTTTTTAACTCTAGGAGGATAAAAGAACCAGTGTACTATGTGCTTGAAAATGATGATAGGACTATGCTCTCCCCTTCTTGGGTGACCAAAATGCTAAACTCATCATTTTATTTGTGTAACCTTTAGAAGAGGCATGCCCTTGGGATTGTGTTTCTTCCAAGTGGGATGACCTCAAGCGATAACAGGCTAAAGCCAAGCCACTTCCTAGTCACTATAAATAAATTGTGTTTGTGTCGAAAGGCACAAACAACAGGTGATGCTGTGTTATACCAATGAATGTTTCCCCTAAAACCCTGTGGAGTGTAACCTCTACAGGCTGGGAAGCCTCCTTATTGGAGTGAATCGTCGCACATATAACCACCCAAACAGATGCCCAAACTAAAAATCTAATTGTTTTAGAAAGTCAAAACCCCTATTTGTTGATGCAGGAGGAAGTCCTCTGAAGTCGTCCAACGTCATACACTCATCTAGTGTGGAGACAGAAAGTTCAACTCTTCGGAGGAACTGTACCTTGGTATGTGTGAGAAGTGAGTGTCATGGAGGGGAACCAGTGCTACCAAGTTACTAACTGTTCACCTTTATGTAAGTGGCTAGAGTAAAATCCAAGTTGGAATTCAACGAATATTGTCCTTGCCATCCTTAGGATTGTACTTGTTTTTTTTACATTTATCAAAACTTATATCAAATAATCATGACAACTTCTTGTTTACTATGTTTTCTAGCAATAACTTGAGTAAAAAATAGTACCGTAAACTTTAGAGCATCCTAGGAAAATGTGTAAACAAGCCAAGATTGACAAACTAAAATAAAAGGCAAAACTTCTATAGTCCTACGCATATACACTATATTGTTGTGCATTCACTATTGATGCGCATTTAACCAGTATTGCTACGCATTTACACCTTTTTGCTGTGCATATACCATTTTGCACATTTGAAACACAGTATTGCGCATTTGAAATGCAGCCCTGTGCATACAGAGCTATGCATTTGCCCTTTATTCCTACGCTTCTAACACTGCACATTCACAATAGAGAGTTATTCCGTACATTCTGAGACAAAACTAAAACCATTTCTAGATACCCTTTTTGCTCTAGTTTATACTTGGAAAATAAGTTCAACCTTGCAGTCCCATCTTCATGCCATTTTCAAATGTCACCTTTGCATACCATTATCTTGCTATCCAAAAAGTCAGCAAAACCAAAAACCAATATTTGTAACAAGGCATAATTGATACTCTACCAAATTCAAACAATACCTAGTTAGTTTCATATCAGGATTTCAATCATCCTTCACATTGAAACTATAATTGTGTATCTTGATAAAAGAATAGTCTACATCAAATAGTGGAGATCATCTATCCCTATTTTTACTACCTTCTATTGCTATTACCACTATAGCTCAAGATGACCTTGTTTGGACAAATAGAATCAATAGAAAACTTTGCAAAATCTAGTTTTATCCAATCCAATTCACCTAGATCACATCATACCAATTTCACCAATCCAATTTCACCCACATCTCAAAATTGCATGGTTCAAACTAGGTCCCAAGTGAAACAAAAAAAATATATGGGTTCCCTTCACAATAGTGGGCACAATTCTGATGATGAGGAAATTAGTCAAGAAGAAATCCTTAAACAGCTTCAAGATCCAAAATTTCAAAAGGTAATGGATAGGGTTGTTGCCATGGATCCTCATAAGTATTTTCTCATGTTAGCTCAACAAGGACCTAAATTGCCCATAGATTTTGATGTCTCAAATCTAAGAGAAACCAATTCCTTAAATGAAGTTGAGTCTTAGAAAGATGGCTCCAAAAATGACAATGATGGATCCAAAATTGACAAAGATGCTTCTAAATCAGAAAAGGCTAAGGATACACCCAATCCTTTGGACACATTAACGGTACAAATCCAAGCCTTGCAAAAATAGTTGGTAGATATCCAAAGTGGAATAACTACAAAACACTACTCCCTTGAAGATATCTTACCTTATCCCTTTGATAAATCTTTGCTCATGATACCTTTTCCCTCAAGGTTTGAGGTTCCAAAATTTGACAAATATAGAGGAAAAGGTGATCCAATAGATCATAAGGGAATTTAGTGCTGCATGCCTTGAAGTCGCACACAATGAAACATATTTTATGCGACTATTCCCAAGAAGCTTAGGAGGACAAGCTATGGAGTGGTTATCATGCCTACCTCCCAGCATCTGCACTTTTGATGAACTAGTAGATAAATTTGTCACATATTTCTCATACAATATCGAACATGAAATCTCCATGTTGGATCTTTGTAATAACAAGCAAAAGGGGGGAAAATCCTTCACCTCTCTCCTACAAAGATGGAGACAACTTGCAAGCAAGTGTCCCTACCACATACTGGAGAAACAAATGACAAAAATGTTTGTTCACAACCTAACCATAGAATTGAGTTATCAAATCCAAATATAATGCCCAACTACTTTTAGTAAGGTCATTGAAATGGGGCTACTCATTGAGAAAGCCTTGATAACAAAGGGGCAAATTAAGCTATACAAAGACACCCCTAGTTCTAACAACAATGTGGACACGTCACAATTTTGGACCAAGAACAAACCCATTGTAAATGATGGTGTGGTAGATGCTAAAAATGTGGTGCAAAAACAACCGATCTTCAATCTATCAAAACCGCAAAACAATACACCATCCAACAAGCCTCAAAGCAATGAGCAAAGACCTACCAACTTTCCTCCTAGGAGAAAGTTCACACCACTAGGAAAATCTCTCGAATCTGCCCTTTGGAAGTTAATAGTAGGCAACCACATAACACTTCCACTGGTGCGAGATTATGAACCAAAATTTAAACCCTCTTGGTGGAGTGATTGTGACTTTTGCAAGTATCACAGAAACAAAGGACATAAAACTAATGATTGTCAAGCACTAAAACATGTCGTTCAAGACTTGCTAGATAAAAAATAGATGTCAATTGAAGGGCATACCACTGATGAAGAGCATATAGCATTCAAAAATCCTCTTCCCCACTATGAGAAAGGAGGATCATCCAATCAAAACAACGGTGCTGACAAAGCAAACTATAACAACGTTTCTTACGAGTACACCGTTAATCATATCTCACAAAGTGATTCACACATAAATGTAATCACTATCAATGATAAGCCTGACTGTAATGTGACCACTCGTCATGGAAACATTACTCTACAAGGAGCTCCACCCAAGTCATCATCCACATCAAACCAATATAGCATCTTGGACCAACTCCATAAAACACCTGTGCACATATCCATTTTGGAGTTATTGCATCTATCCCCGTCCCACAAAGCCATCTTAGAGAAATCCCTCTTGGAAACAATTGTTCCTACAAACCTTGCTCAAGAGCAATTCCAGGCTATGGTGGGTCATCTAACCACACCATAATTCTTATCTTTCACAAAGAAAGATGATATGTCCATCAACCAACCACACAATGCACCCCTCCACATTGAGGCTCAAATCCACAAACACTGAATAAAAAGGGTCCTAATAGATGGAGGTGCTGGTTTAAACATATGCACATTAAAGTTAATCCTTGCATTGGGGTTTTTAGAAAATGCTGTTGATCCTAAAAAGAAAATAACTATCAAGGCATATGACGAAGAAGAGAGAACTTCTAAAGGAACTGTGGTCTTGCAAATACGAGTGGGGCCAGTAGAGAGAGATGTTGTGTGCCAAGTTCTAGACATGGAGCTAACATATAACATTCTTCTAGGTAGACCCTTGATCCATGCTATGAACGCTGTTCCATCAACATACCATCAATGTATCAAGTTCCCACATAATGGCCAGGAAATTACCATACAAGGTGACCCTGATCCATTCCAGTATTGCATCAACATCAAATCAAAACTAGAAGTTGTAATCCCCACCAATCGAGAAGCTTCCTATTCTTCAAACCATGTGGATCCAAGTTCTCTAGCTTCTACCTCCAAAACATCAGAGCTTAAAGTCAAAGTCAAGGACAAGGGTGTTGGAGAATACGTCATTAAACAAACTTTCTATCTAGCTCAGCTGCCTATATCACCAAAATCCCATGGAAAGCCATTACTGAACAAGGCCAAGTCATTGGAAACTTCTAAGGTTCCTTTCATTAGATGGGGAAACCTATCAGATGAGAGTGATGAAAAAGATGTCTTACAGTGGCTTTACAAAGATGAAGATAGTGAAACCACACCAAATGATCATCAACCTAATCTACCCACTAAACAATATGGTCAAGGATTTTCTATTTTACAAAGGATGGGATATGAAGGACATGGTCCCATAGAATTAAGGAAAGATGGTATCATAGAACCAATTCAACCCTCTACCTCCATAGCCTGAGACACTATTGGGTTGGGATACAAGGGTAAAGAGAAGATCAAAGGTAAGGAGAAACTCAAAGTAGCAGATAGAGCAATAGCTACCACTAACCTAGTGGAACAAATTCATCGCTTACAAGAAGCTAGTGAAACAGATTCCAATGAGTATAAATGGGATAGCCTCTCAGAAATGTCTTGTGAAGATAAAGGGGTTGACGTGGTTCAATAGTATAGTTCTACTCATACGACACATGAGGGACAAATATCTAGGGCTAGATTGCTAGAGTTCAATCCACAATATGATGAAAGTGAACTTTATGAGGAGAGTACGATATCACACTTGACAAACCAACTTGAGGAGAGTGCCATAATAGACCTTGTCAATACCTCTACCTATTCAAATGACTCCTCCATTCAAACCAAATCAACCTAATGACCCATTACCCTTAGTGCATCCTGAACTCATAGACTGGGATTTGCAAGACACCACCCCTGAGCTAGATACTTTCCAAAATGATGATGCTATCATCGATTGTCTAGAACTTAGAGACCATCTACCCATAGGGGATCACAAACCTGGCTATGCCATAGAACTCAATGACAAGGCTTATTTTGGAGAGAGTGCCAAGCCTTTCAATCATAAAAATGTGAAAATAAAAGATAGATCTAATGGTGAAAAATGCTTTGCAGCAGTGTTAGATCGTGAAAATAGTAAAAAAATAAAAGATGTATTCGACAGTGAAAACCTCTTTGAGGCGCTGAAGGATGAAAGGATTGAAACTTTTCCCAATTTGACACATCAGGAGAGGTCCTCAATTCTGATCGAACTAGAAGAACCTGTTAGCATTGGAACAAAAGACAACACAAGGATAATCCATATGGCACAATCATTATCTGCACAAGAAAAGATAACATTCACCGAATTCTTCAAGCGGAAACAAATTAACTTTACTTGGTCATATGCCGATATGCCTGGACTAGATCCTAATCTTATCATGCATCATCTTTCATTAGCTACAGGAGTTAAGCTAGTTAAACAGAAAATAAGAAAAATGCACCCACAGATAGCATTAATGGTGAAGGAAGAATTGAAGAAGTTGCTAGATGTTGGTTTCATCAGACCAATAGATTATCCAGAGTGGATTTCAAATATAGTTCCTATTTCAAAACCAGATGGAAGAGTTAGACTGTGTAATGACTTCAAAGATCTATGTTAAACTTAGGGCACACAACTGAGGGGGGGGTGAATCAGTTGTCCAAAACTTTCTCCCAATTACACACTTAAATCCTCTTAGTGATTAGTAGTAAATTAATCATGAAACATAATGCACTTAAATCAAAAGCAGAAAGACATCAACACATAAGACACCAAGATTTTGACATGGAAAACCCGGTTAAGGGAAAAAACCATGGGGTGATTAACCCAAGATTGTATTCTCTGTTAGAAGAATAGAAAGAACAAAATGGCACATGCCAATTAGGGCTCACTTCCCGAGCACACTGCTCACAAGAGGCCCACTACCTACAAGAGACACACTATCTACAAAAGAATAAGTATCACATACTTGAACTGGAAAATAGCATCTTTATCATGCTTGAATCAGTTCCATTGAAGCTCAATACTTCTGCTCTACCTTTTTCTCTCCTCCTTCTACCACACTCTCATCTCCACAAGAACAAATTGGAAATGACTTCACAATCCCTTATTTATAGAAGACATCAACTTAGGAATGATCATCTAAGTCGGCAAACATCAACAAGAACATCCACAGGATGTGTAACTGATCCGGTCAGCCAATCTCCAAAAGAACACTGTCATCCGGAAGATAATCTTCAATTGTGAGCTTTAACTCCAATGTGGATCACCAACTTGAATTGGACATGATCCAAAGACCTCCACAAGCTTTCCTAAATCACCAAGAACATCCATACTTCATCTGCTTACTGAAATCCATCTCCCCTTTATCTGGAACCTCAAGAACATAGTCTGTCATTACTATCAGAAGGGAATAGATGCTTGCAGACCTTCAAACCATGAACCAATCTATTTAATACTCCACAAAGACTTCCTCAACACTCCCTCAAATTTGCAGAACAGGACAATGCAATTCTGGATCTCACCGGACCTATCTGTAACACTCTGTCACCACTGAACATCTGTCGGAACCAATTTTACTTGAGTGGCTACAACTTCTTCAGATCTTCAGGTGGACCTCTAAAATATCTACTAGACCACCTTAAGACACATATCTACAAACCCTTTAAACCGCATCCTATCTTGGACTTTTACCTTACTGTCATCACTAATCTTCACTGTTCCTGATTAAGACTAATTTTCTCAATATCCTCAGCACACAGCTCATCCAATTCTTATCATTAATGCAATAGGAGTATGTTGACATCAATGACAACATTGGTTAGGCCCATACTTGCAACAATCTCCCCCTTTGTCATTGATGGCAACATATGATGTGAAAAACTATTTTGACCATCAAGATAAGAACTTCTCCTCACTATCACAACTCCCCCTATCAACAACAACCATTCACATGTCTTCTCTCCTTTTACTGCTCCTCCTTTGATCAGCAACCATGTCTTTTTCACATGTCTTCTCTCCCCCTTTAACATCAATGGCAAAGAGCACATACTTGCAATTCCAACACTTCAGAATCATGTCTGCTGCTCCCCCTGAGTAGCAGCTCCCCATCAATCCAGATCACAAGATATGACTGTGATATCCACTGGACTGATGCACCTCAGTGCACCTTAGTTCATCACCGGAGGGGCAATAACCCCTAACTTCTCCCTGAGATACTCAAAAGAGTCCTTAGGTAGAGGTTTAGTAAAGATGTCTGCAATCTAATCCTTGGAAGGCACAAACTCCAATCTGACTTCATTCTTGTTCACTTGCTCTCTCAAAAAGTGAAACTTGATGGATATGTGTTTAGTCTTTGAATGCAACACCAGATTCTTAGATATATTTATAGCACTTGAACTATCACAGAAGATTGTGATAGGTTCTTCATACTCCACTTTGATATCTCTTAGCATCTGCTTCATCCATAAAACTTGATTGCAACTACCTACTGCTGCAATATATTCTGCTTCAGTTGTAGATAGAGATATTGCCTCTTATTTCTTGCTTAGCCAAGAGACCAATCTCTTCCCCAAAAAGAATGCTCCACCACTGGTACTCTTCCGGTCATCCACATCTCCTACCCAATCCGTATCAGTAGATGCATGAAGAGAGAAATCATGATCTCTAGGATACCACAAACCATACTCAACTATTCCTTTTAGATATCTAAAAATCCTCTTGATTGCCATGACATGAGATTCTCTAGGATCAGCCTGAAATCTAGCAACAAGACCAATAGCCTGCATAATGTCTGGTCTAGTTTGAGTAAGATACAATAGTCCTCTAATCATTGACCTGTACTTTGTCTGATCAGCCTTAGGAGAATCATCATCTTTGCTCAATTTACATCTGAGTATTCATTAGTTTTGAGTCTTCCATCCCAGATTTCTTCAACAATTCTTTCACATATTTGGTTTGAGAAATGAAGATTCCTTTCTTTGTTTGAGTGATTTGCAGACCCAAGAAGAAATTCATTTCACCAAGCATGGACATCTCAAATTCACTTTTCATTTGATTTGCAAAAGTTTTACACATACTATCTCTTCCTCCAAAAATGATATCATCAACAAACACTTCAACAATTAGGATGTTTTCACGATCAATTTTGAAATACAAATTACTGTCAGCAGTACCTTTGTTGAAACCAATCTTCAAAAGGTACTTATCCAATCTTTCATACTAGGCTCTTGGGGCTTGCTTCAGTCCATACAGTGCTTTCTTCAACTTGCAGACCATATCATCATGATCAGACAATTGAAATCCATCCGGTTGCTCAATGTATACTTCTTCTTCCAAGTCACCATTTAGGAAGGCAGACTTGACATCCACCTGATATACCTTGAAATCCTTGAAAGCAACAAAGGCAAGAGATAATCTGACTGCTTCAATTCTTGCGACCGGAGCAAAAGTTTCTTCAAACTGAACTCCTTCTATTTGAGAGTAACCCTTGTAGACCAATCTGGCTTTATTTCTGATTACTTCACCAACTTTATTTAGTTTGTTCTGGAAGACCCATTTGGCTCCAATCACATTTTCATTTCTAGGTCCGGGAACAAGATCCCAAGTGTGATTTTTCTCAATTTGCATCAACTCTTCCTCCATTGCTTTAGTCTAGTTTTCATCATTGCAAGCTTCATTCACTGTCTTAGGTTCATTTTTTGAAATCAGACAATACTCATCTGAGTTTTGAGCAATTTTCCTTCTTGTTTGTACACCTTTGCTTTTATCACCTATGATTTGATCTTCAGAGTGATTCAGTCTTACATACCTAGGCACTTTGGGAGTTACTTGCATTTCTGCTTCTTGATCAGGCTCATTCAAATTTATCTCTTCTGCCTGATTTATAGGATCAATCTAGATCTAAATCTTAGAAGAGGCTTGGGCTCCTTGAGTCAGATCATCTTCATCATATTCAAAGAATCTTGAGGGTTTTTCAATTCCTTCATCAACCTTCACATTTGTACTTTCTATCATCTTTCTCAGTCTCTTATTATAACACTAGTATGCTTTGCTTTGAGTAGAGTAACCCAAGAATATTCCCTCATCACTTCTAGCATCAAACTTTCCTAGATCTTTATCTCTTTTGATGTAACATTTGCTACCAAAGACTCTAAAATACCTCAAAGTAGGAGTGATGCCAAACCAAAGTTCATAAGGAGTCTTACCGGTATTGTTTCTAATTTGAACTCGATTGAGAGAATAGACTACAGTGCTGATGGCTTCTCTCCAATAGATCTGAGGAACATTTGCTTTCATCATCATTGTCCTAGATGCTTCTTGGATGGTTCAGTTCTTTCTCTCAACTACTCCATTCTGCTGTGGGGTCCTAGGAGTAGACAACTATCTCTTGATTCCATGTTTCTCACAGAATTCTATGAACTCACCAAATGTGAATTCTCCACCTCTATCAGACCTCAAACACTTCAATTTTAATCTAGTTTCATTCTCTACCATAGCCTTGAATATTTTGAATTTCTGAAGAGCTTCTGATTTCTCTTTTAGAAAGGTTACCCACATCATCCGAGAATAGTCATCAATTAGTAGCATGAAGTATCTATCACCTTGAATAGTCCTAATTCTTGCCGGACCACAAAGATCAGTATGAACTAAGTCCAATAATCCGGTAGAAGACAGTTCCTTACTTTTGAATGTAGCTCTTCTCAGCTTACCCAACTGACATTCTTTGCACAAGCTATTAGAAGGTTTCACCAATTTTGGAAGATCTCTTACAGCCTGAGTATTGCTTATCTTGATGATATTGTCAAAATTCACATGACACATCTTCCTATGCCACAACCAACTCTGATTAGTTTGAACAAATAAGCAACTTTTACCAGTACCAACCAAGTGAAAGATATTACCTTTAGTTTGAGTACTGGATACAATCTCTGTTCCAGAACTTTCAAAGATCTTGCATTTTCTATTCTTGAACCGGAGATCATAGCCTTTGTCCACCAACTATCCAACACTGAGAAGATTGTGCTTCAAACCTTCACCATACAGTACATTACTAGTTTTGTTCCTTCCATCAAGAGAAATAGTTCCTCTACCTCTGATTCTACCAGCAGAATTATCACCAAACTTTACCACTCCTTCATACCTTTCCAAATCTATGAACTTATTTTTGTCACTTGTCATATGGTGAGAGCAACCACTGTCAATGACCCAATCATCCTTTTCTTCAACTTGGGAAGCCAAAGCTCTTTCCACAGTCTTATGATTGATAGATACAGAGGACATTGGATCTTCTTCCTTGATGGCAATGAACACCCATTCATTTATAGATTTATTTCCTATCTCTGATTCATCATCTGTTACTCATTCATTATCATCATCTTCATGTACATAATAACAGTTCTTTTGGAACCTTGGCCTGTTAGGATTTTTCCTTGAAAATATTTCCAGACACCTTGAGGCAAAATGACCAATCTTATTGCAGTCAAAACATTTAAAAGGTAATTTTCCTTCATACTTGCTAGATCCTCTTAGCAGCCTCTTTGCAATAAGGGCTTCAAGTTGAGCAGTTTCTACTTCTTCTTCTTCCAGGTCTTTTCTTGCTTATTCATACCATGACAGATTCCTTGATGAATTCTCTCCCGGATCAAACCTTTGTTTACCTTTGACAGAGGCACTGGCTTTGAATGCAGATTTAGTCTTGGGGGGGTCATCTCCAAACTCTGTCATTTTAAATGCAGCCAATTTTCCAGCCAATTGATCTCTTGTGATAGCTGTATGGGCTCTGAATTCTTCAATGGTAGCAGCCTTGATTTTGTAGGAAGCAGGTAGGGATATGAGAATTTTGCCAACAATCTCATTTTCATCCAGGACTCCACCAGCATTTCTAATTCCACAAACAATCTCATTTAGTCTTGGCATAAAAGTAGTAATATTTTCATCATCTCTCATCTTCATATTTTCAAAATTTTCTTTCAGACTCTGTAACCTTGCACATTTAACATACTTGTCTCCTTCATGCAAAAGTTCCAGTTTTTGCCAAATCTCAAAAGCAGTTGGTAGGTCAATAACATTTGAGAGCTCTGAATCAGATAATGCGCTTAGAAGAGCCTCTATAGTCCGCAGATTGTTTTCAGCATTTGTGATTTCATTTAGGGTTTTCAGACCACCCTGTGGACATACATACTGTGTTGTAGCCATGGTCCAGTATGCCATTCCCATACATTGCAAGTGACACTTCATGCAACCTTTCCAGAGATTAAAATTAGTTCCATCAAACTTCAGACTATCTTTCTTGTAAGACGACATCCTGGATCTCCTCAAGCGGTTAAGCTCCTTTTAGAGGAACTTGGCTCTGATACCAATTGTTAAACTTAGGGCACACAACTAAGAAGGGGGGTGAATCAGTTGTCCAAAACTTTCTCCCAATTACACACTTAAATCCTCTTAGTGATTAGTAGTAAATTAATCATGAAACATAATGCACTTAAATCAAAAGTAGAAACACATCAACACATAAGACACAAAGATTTTGACGTGGAAAACCTGGTTAAGGGAAAAAACCACAGGGTGATTAACCTAAGATTGTATTCTCTGTTAGAAGAATAGAAAGAATAAAATGGCACATGCCAATTAGGGCTCACTGCCCGAGCACACTACTCACAAGAGGCCCACTGCCTACAAGAGACACACTGTCTACAAAAGAATAAGTATCACATACTTGAACTGGAAAATAGCATCTTTATCGTGCTTGAATCAGTTCCATTGAAGCTCAATACTTTTGCTCTGCCTTTCGCTCCCCTCCTTCTACCACACTCTCATCTCCACAAGAACAAATTGGAAATGACTTCACAATCCCTTATTTATACAAGATATCAACTTAGGAATGATCATCTAAGTTAGCAAACATCAACAAGAACATCCGTAGGATGTGTAACTGATCCGGTCGGCCAATCTCCAGAAGAACACTGTCATCCAGAAGATAATCTTCAATTGCGAGCTCTAACTCCAATGTGGATCACCAACTCTAACTAGACACGATCCAAAGACCTCCACAAGTTTTTCTAAATCACCAAGAACATCCATACTTCATCTGCTTACTTAAATCCATCTCCCTTTTATCCGGAATGTCAAGAACACAGTTTGTCATTACTATCATAAAGGAATAGATGCTTGCGGACCTTCAAACCATGAACCAATCTATTTGATACTCCACAAAGACTTCCTCAACACTCCCTCAAATCTGTAGAATAGGACAATGCAATTTCGGATCTCACCGGACCTATCTGTAACACCCTGTCACCACTGAACATCTGCCAGAACCGGTTTTACTTGAGTGGCTACAACTTCTTCAGATCTTCATGTGAACCTCTAAAATATCTACTTGACCACCTTAAGACACATATCTACAAACCCTTTAAACCACATCCTTTGATACTCATCTTATCCTGGACTTTTTCCTTACTGTCATCACTGATCTTCAATGTTCCTGATTGAGACTAATTTTCTCAATATCCTCAGCACACAGCTCATCCAATTCTTATCATTAATGCAATAGGATTATGTTGACATCAATGAAAACACTGGTTAGGCCCATACTTGCAACAATCTAAACAAGGCTTGTCCAAAATATGACTTTCCTCTGCCAAACATAGACATCATTATAGATCTATCGGTAGGGCACACTATGTTGTCACTAATGGACCAATTTTCTAGCTATAATCAAATCAAAGTAGTGCCATAAGATCAACACAAAACTACATTCACATGTCTACGAGGTACTTATTTTTGGTGCGTCATGCCATTTAGACTGAAAAATGTAGGGGCAACATATCAGAGAACCATGACTACAATCTTTCATGACATGATGCACACCATCATGGAAGATTATGTAGATGACATCGTAGCTAAGTCACTTACTAGAGAAGGACATCTGCAGGTCTTAGACAAAATCTTCATGAGACTAAAGCAATTTAATGTATGATTAAATCCAAAAAAGTGTGTTTTCAGAGTCACATCCGGTAAACTCCTTGGATATATCGTATCAGCTAATGGAATAGAGGTGGACCTGGCCAAGATAAAAGCAATCATGGAAATGCCACCACCTAAGAATTTGAGTCAATTGCGGTCTCTACAAGGAAAGCTACAGGCCATCAGAAGGTTTATCTCTCAACTGGCAGATAAGTGCCATCCATTCACACATCTCTTACACAAAAGCATTCCATTGAAATGGGATGACATGTGTGAGAAAGCATTTCAGTATCTAAAGGAATATCTAATGAACCCACTAGTCTTGATGCCACTGATTTAGGGCAAGCCACTACTACTCTACATCTCAGCTACACCAATAGCTCTTGGAGCTTTGCTAGCACAACAAAACCACGAAGGGAAGGAGCAAGCAATATACTAAATTAGCAAGACACTAGTAGGTTACAAGCTGCAATTTACACCAATTGAAAAAGCATGCCTTGCAGTTGTCTTTGCTTCACAAAAATAGAGACACTACATGCTCTCACACTCTATCAAGCTAGTGGTGAAGATTGATACATTAAAATACCTACTCAGCAAAGCTACCCTAACAGGTAGAATATTTAAATGTCATGATACTTAGTGAATTTGATATTGAGTATGTAGATAGAAGAGCAATAAAGGGGCAGGTCATTGCAGATCAGCTGGCAGATGCACCTTTGATAGATGACAACCCATTAAGCTTTGAATTTTTAGATGAGTCTATCTTCCACATCACTACTAGAGCCTCGAAACTCTACTTTGATGGGTCATATACTCAACATGGATCTGGAGCAGGAATCTTGTTGGTAACACCCCATGGAGATACAATCCCTAAGTCATATAGACTTCTGTTTCCATGCACCAACAATGTGGTCGAGTATAAAGCTTTAGTCATTGGCATTAAAATGGTAGTAGATTGGAAGGTCAAGGAACTTCATGTGTACGGGGACTCACAACTCATCATTAATCAAGTAAATGATGATTATCAAACTAAGGACGAGAAGCTAATACCATACAATTGTATGGTGGATGACTTCAAGGAATATTTTGTTGTGATATCCTTTGAATAGCTACCAAGAATGGAAAACAAAGCAGCAGATGCAATGGCTAATATTGCATCCCTCCTTGACATACCTGAAAATCATTCTTGTTATGAGTTCTTGGTGGAGCCAGTCTCCCATCCTACTTATGAAATCCCAGAAACTAGCACCATTTACCACATCATAGGGTCCAATTCTCCCTTATATGGAAAGGTCTACACCTATCTAAAAGAGAATATTCTACCACCTGACCTATCAAACAACCAGAAATGAACATTAATATGCCAAGCATCCCAATATACCATCATCACAGACACCCTGTATCGATGAGGTTTAGATGGTACTCTTCTTAGGTGTTTGGATAGTGAGGAATATCAGACCACTCTGAGTGAAGTACATGAAAGAATATTCAGAACACACTCTAGTGGTCCTACCTTGGCGAAAAAGCTCATGCATCTTGGATACTATTGGCTGAGCATGGAATCTGACTCTTATCATTTTGTCAAACGGTGCAAGAAATGCCAGATTCATGGTAATTTGATACATGCACCTACTCAAGAGTTAAAACCCTTAACGACACCTTAGCCCTTCTGCCAATGGGGACTTGATCTAGTAGGCAAGATTCACCCTTCATCCTCCAATGGCCACAAATTCATTATCATAGCCACTGAGTATTTTATGAAGTGGATTGAGGTCATTCCATCAACCAACATCACAGGGAAATAGATATCCTCTTTCATCCTCAATTAGATCATATGCAGATATGGTATTCCATTATCCATTGTCACAGATAATGGATGACCTTTCAAGAATCAGGATGTGAAAGAACTCTGTAATAAATTCCACATTCAGCATTGCTTCTCCACTCCATACTACCCACAAGGTAACGACCAAGCTGAGGCATCGAACAAAACTATCCTGAAGATACTCAAAAAGACTGTCGATGATGTCAGACGTGATTGGCATATGCAATTGAATCCCGCTTTGTGGGCCTGCAGAACTAGTATACGCACACCCACAGGTGCGACACCATATGCCCTCATCTATGGCTTTGATGAGGAGTGCACAACGGGAACAGATAATTTTTCAAAATTTGAACTTTTGAAATCTTGAACCTTTGAACTCTTGAACCTTTTGGAACCGTTTCTAGGCTCGGTGAACAGATCTTTGAACCTTTGAACCTTTTGTTTTCAGCAAACCCTTTACAACTTATCTCTCCAAAGTCTTAGTCACTCTGATGAGAGGTTCAACACTTTTTGCCTATCGGCAAGAAAATCACCATTAGCCATCTTCGAACTTGTCACTTCGACATCGTAACTCTTCCCGATGGGTGACTCTACACCTCTTGCTTGTCAGCAAGACAATTACTATCGGCCATGTTAGAATTTGCTTCGCCAATACGCCGATGGACCAACCATTCTTCAACATGACTTCAACCTTCGGCGAACTTGATTTGAGTCCTAGTGATATGCCGATGCACAGTTTACTTTCTCCCTCTTCAACCAAACCCTAACACATGGAGATGCTAGGTCAACCTACTGTGCAAAACACTAGAGTCTGGATCCCCTGCACCCTTGAACACAAGAACAAAACAAGAAAACAAAAACAAATACTGTACAATGAAGCCATTCCACTGATCTCAACAGGAATCGTACCAGTGGAATGCTTCACGTCAACATACTGCAACAATGGAAAGCACAGAAAGAAAATGAATCTACAGTTATACAAATTACAGCTATAGAGAATGGAAGTCAAATTGACGGAACATAATAGTTTTATTTCTCCTTAGAAGAATACACAATCCCTTTCACAGACTTCTTCTTCCTCCTTCTTCGGTAGTTCCTTCTTTTGGTTGTTATCAACTCAACCTGCCAGCAGTTGGAAAACCAACCGATGCAAACAGTTGGGAGACCAACCGATCCAAAATGGCTTCAAACTATCCTACTACCCTGTTTTGGCACTATGTGATTACAATATGACAAAAGTGTGTTTTAAGTCACTTAGGACATACAAAATGGGTTCTAGGTCCTAAAGGACCTAGAGACAAACGGAAAAGAAAATGCATTGGTCAAATAGACCTTATTACAAAAGAAAATAGGATTTTCCAGGTGCTCCTGCACCATACTCCTTGGGTGAAAGTTGTCTCAAGTCCTCTTAGAGACTAACTACTGCAAATCACCACCCTGCTTTTTGATGTCTTCTTCCAGCATCCATGTGGCTTCTGAGTCTGGAAGTCCTTGCCATTTGACTAAGTGCTCAAGGTAGGTCTGATTTCTTGTCTTCTTGGCTGTCCTGCTATCCAAGATGCAGTCCATCTTAGGTGGTTCCTTAGGTGGTAAATGCTACACCCACTCTGCATTGTCTTGGACAGAATCTGCTATACCTTCTCCTGTATCAGGACTCCTATATAATGTTAGATCAGCAACATTGAATATAGGGGAAATAGCAATATCATCAGGGAGTTCAATTTTGTAAGCATTAGGACTATATTTCTCTAAAATCTTACAAGGTCCAATTTTACTCATCATCAACTTGCTATGGCTTCCCTTGGGCAGTCTGTTCTTGTTGAGATGAACCATGACCATATCTCCTATTTGGTACTGCACATCCCTTCTCATTTGATCCACTATAGCCTTGATCTTCTGACTATTCTTGTGTAGAGTATCTTTGACTTGTTGATGGATCTCTTTCATGGCCTTTGCAAATGTATCAGCATGTCCACTCCTTTTGTCCAACCCTTGAACATCTCTCAATTCAAAAATTCCTCTAGGATGACTACCATAGACAACTTCAAAAGGACTTAGACCTGTACTTCTATTTGCAGAATCATTATAGGCATATTCTGCTTGTGGGAGTACCACATCCCAACTACCTCCATGTTCTCTTGTCAAACATCTCAGAAGATTGCCTAATGACCTATTCACAACCTCAGTTTGGCCATTAGCCTGAGGATGATAGGCTGAACTAAAAAGACAAGTTTGTACCCAATCTTTTCCACATGGTTCTCCAAAAATGTCCCACAAATTTGTTGTCTCTATCAGATACAATACTCAAAGGCAATCCATGAATCTTGACAATTTCTTTAAAGAACAAACCTGCAATGTAACTAGCATCATTGGTGGTTTTATAAGGAATAAAATGCACCATTTTGCTGAATCTATCTACCACAACAAACACACTATCACAACCTATCCTTGTCTTGGGCAATCCCATCACAAAATCCATACTCAAACTTTCCCAAGGTCTGTCTGGTATGGGCAAAGGTTGGTATATCCTGCATTAGTTGAGACCCCCTTTGCTCTCTGACATACCATACAACTCTCAACAAACCTTCTGATATCAGATTGCATCTTTGGCCAAAAGTAAAATCTTCTTACCAGATCTAAAGTCTTATTGAGTCCAAAATGTCCTCCTAAACCACCACTATGTTTCTCCTTCACTATATTATCCCTCATTGAACACTTAGGGATACATAGTTGACTCCCTTTAAACAATTAAACAAAAGCCCATCCTACAATGTATAATCTGAAAATTCACTGTGGAAAGCATTGGCAAAGTCACTGCATACCTTGTAAATCTCCTTGAAATCTTTGTCCTCTTCATACAATCCTTTGAGTGCCTCAACACCCATGCTTTGTAGCTGCACTTCTTGTACTATCAACACCCTTCTGCTTAAAGCATCAGCAACCTTATTGGTTATCCCCTTCTTATGTTTGATGATGAAGCTGTATGCTTGAAGACTTTCCACCCACTTCATGTGCCTATGATTGAGCTTTTCTTGTCCATTCAAAAAACTGAGAGCATGATTGTCAGTGTATACAATAAATTCTTTAGGAAGCAAGTAGTGCCTCCACTTTTTCAGAGCTTGTACCATGGCATACAACTCTAAATCATTAGAGGAGTACTTCCTCTTAGCTTCATTCATTTTTTTGCTGAAAAAGACTACTGGTCTGCCTTCTTGGCTCAACACTACCCCTATGGCTAGCCCACCTGCATCACATTCAATGGTGAAGACTTTATTGAAATCAAGAAGTACTAAGATAGGATACTTGGCAACTTTCTATTTCAGACTTTCAAAACTCTGATCTGCCTCTTTTGTCCACACAAACTTCACCTTACTTCCACCCTTGACAGTCTCTAACATAGGTGCATAAATATCACTATAGTTCTTAATAAATTTTCTATAAAATGTGGCCAAACCATGAAAACTTCTAACCTATCCTGCTATCCTAGGTGTAGGCCAATTCAAAATAGCCTCTACCTTGGAAGGATCCATTTTCAAATCACCCTTAGAGATGACAAAACCTAGGTACACCAATTCTTGTTTCATGAAGTCACACTTTTCCAAGTTTATCATTAATTTATGATCTTGTAGCCTCTTCAAGACTATCTCCAAATGTTTCAAATGTTCTTCCTTGCTCTTACTAAACACCAAGATATCATCAAGGTAGACTACCACAAATTTCCCTATGAATTCCTGCAACACCTCATTCATTAGTCTCATAAAGGTGCTAGGGACATTTGAAAGACCAAAAGGCATCACAAGCCACTCATACAACCCTTCATTGGTTTTAAATGCCATCTTCCACTCATCCCCCTCTCTTATCCTTATCTGATGATACCCACTCTTTAAGTCTATCTTGGTGAAATAAGTGGCCCCTCCCAAATAATACATTAGATCTTCTATTCTAGGAATAGGAAACCTATACTTGATGGTTATCCTATTGATGGATCTAGAATCGGTGCAAAGCCTCCATTTCCCATCCTTTTTGGGGATAAAATAGTAGGGACTGCACACGGGCTAAGGCTCTTCCTTATCAACCCTTTGTTTAGGAGTTCTTGAATCTAATTTGCTATCTCTTCATTCTGTTGAGGGGTCATTTTATATGCTGCCTTATTAGGAAGTACTGCTTTAGGTATGAGGTCTATCTGATGACTAATGTCTCTGACAGGTGGTAGGGAATCAGGTATATCTTTTTCAATCACTCCTTTGTAACTCTCAAGCAAATCTCTAACCTCCTTAGGCCCTACTTCTCTCACATTTTCCTTCTTTTCCCCCTTAGGCTTCACAATCAAAGAAAAACCTACTCCACCACCTTCCTTTAGTGTATCCATGAATTCTTTTTCTCCTACCAGCATCACACTAGATCCTATAGGTTGTGGATCCCCTTCTATCAATGACTGTATCCTATAAGTTACACCATCCTTTTGGAATGAGTAAGCATTCTTTTCCCCATCATGATGAGCCTTTCTATCAAACTGCCATGGTCTGGCCAACAAAAGATGACAACCATCCATTGGAAGGATCTCACATAAGATTTTATCTATATACCCCCCAATACTAAATTCTACCCATGCTTGTTCATTGACGAGTATGTGTTGGCCCTTATTCAACCAACTGACTTTATATGGACTGCTATGGGGTATCCTTTCTAACTTCAACTTATTCACTGCTTCCAAAGATATGATATTATCAGTAGAACCAGAGTCAATAATAACTTTACAAAACTTACCTTGGATCTTGCAGTTGATTCTAAACAAAGCCCTTCTTTAAGACGGTTCAGTCTGCACTGGTTCCTTGAGCAGCGTCCTTTTGATCATCAGATTTTCTCCCATTTCTGATGTTAGATTCACTTCAGGAGATGTCACACTCTTTGCATCCTCTTGAATCAAAGTGGTTCTCTTCTCACCACCATGAGAAGTTGAGGCCTTCTCTGGACACTTGTATGCCGGGTGCCCTATCTGATTGCAGTTGTAATATCTCATATTGGAGAACTTGGATTCTCTACCTGATCCATTTGTCCCACCCCTTCCATTAGGCCTTCTTCCTCGATAGCCTCCTCTGCTACTTGAGTCTCCAACTTGCTCTTCTTGGTTAGACTCACCACTAGGCCTTTGGTTAGGACTTCTTCCTCCAAAACTACCTCTGCCTCTGAAAATTCTTCCTCCTCTACCTCTATTATTCTACTCACTCTTTATCTTTATCTTCTCTTCATCCCTTAAGGCCATTTGGAAACACTTGTTCACTATTTCTGGTGCTAAGATGCTGATCTCATCTTGGATGTTCATCGTTAGGCCATTCAAATACCTTGCCACCTTTTCTGAGTCTTCTTCTTGTCTCTTTGATCTGAGACTGAGTTTATGAAACTCTTGTGTGTATGTATTCACATCAAGGTCTCTCTATCTGAGGTTCTACATTTTCTTATACATCTGCACGTTATAGTCCAGAGGCAAGAATTGTGCCTTGATTTTGGTCTTCATCCTTTCCCAGGAGGTTATCATATTCTTCCCCCCTTGACTCTCTCTCCTTGCTCATAATTCCACCATGCAAGAGTGGACCCCTTCAATCTTGCCTTTGCCAATTTAACCCTCTTATCATCAAAGACTTCTTTGTATTCGAAATGATTGTTCAATGCCTCAATCCAATCAATCACCTCTTCAGCTTCCACACTTCCACCATACATAGGTAACCCATCTATGGTGTCCCTATTGACTGACTTCAAAGCATCTACAAATGCCCTCTGGTCTGTTGGTATCTCCTCTATCCTCTTATTGGTTCCATCAATTTCTGTATCTCCTTCATCAATGTCACTTTCATCTTCCCTATCCTTACCCTTGGTTCTTTTCAATTCCTCAAGCTTGGACTCAAACATCTCTTCGATCAATTTCTTCACTGTATCTTGTGACATGCTTTTAGGAGGCATCCTGGCAGCCTCTGCTTCACTTTCCTTGTTTGACATACACCAAGACCACACCACCCGAGTGATCTTCAAAACTCACTCTGATACCAATATGATGAGGAGCGCACAATGGGAACATATAATTTTTCAAAATTTGAACTTTTGAACTCTTGAACCTTTTGGAACCATTTCTAGGCTCGGTGAACAGATCTTTGAACCTTTGAACCTTTGAACCTTTTGAACCTTTTGTTTTCGGCAACACTTTACAACTTATCTCTATGAAGTCTTAGTCACTCTGATGAGAGGTTCAACACTTTTAGCCTATCGGCAAGAAAATCACCATTGGCCGTCTTCAAACTTGTCACTCTGACATCACAACTCTTCCCAATGGGTGACTCTACGCCTCTTGCCTATCGGCAATACAATTACTATCGGCCATGTTAGAATTTGCTTCGCTGATACGCCGATGGACCAACCACTCTTTGGCGTGACTTCAACCTTCGGCGAACTTGATTTGAGTCCCAGCGATACGCCGATGCATAGTTTACTTTCTCCCTCTTCAACCGAACCCTAGCACATGGAGATACTAGGTCAACCTACTGTACAAAACACTCTGTCTAGATCCCCTGCATCGTCGAACACAAGAACAAAACAAGAAAACAAAAAGAAATACTATACAATGAAGCCATTCCACTGATCTCGACAGGAATCATACCAGTGGAATGCTTCACGTCGACATACTACAACAATAGAAAGCATAGAAAGAACATGAATCTACAGTTATACAAATTACAGTTACAGAGAATGGAAGCCAAATTGATAGAACAGAAGAATTTTATTTCTCCTTAGAACAATACACAATCCCTTTCACACACTTCTTCTTCCTCCTTCTTCGGTAGTTCCTTCTTCTGGTTGTTATCAACTTAACCTGCCAGCAGTTGGAAAACCAACCGATGCAAACAGTTGGGAGACCAACCGATCCAAAATGGCTTCAAACTGTCCTATTGCCCTGTTTTGGCACTATTTGATTACAATATGACAAAAGTGTGTTTTAAGTCACTTAGGACTTACAAAATGGGTTCTAGGTCCTGAAGGACCTAGAGACAAATGGAAAAGAAAATGCATTGGTCAAATAGACCTTATTACAAAAGAAAACAAGATTTTCTAGGTGCTCCTGCACCAAGCTCTGAAGCCATCCTACCTATAGAAGTTGAGTTACCTTCCCTGAAGGTGTCGTTAAAGGGTCTCATAAATGATGATGAATACAGAATATCTAGGCTTCAAGAGTTAGAGCTGCTAGAAGAAAGGAGACAACATGCATTCAACCATATTAAAGCATACCAATAGAGAATGTCAAGAAGTTATAATCACAGGGTCAAACCATGAGTCTTTTAGGTGGGAGACTTGGTTCTAAGAGAGAATCCAAGAAATCAGCAAGATAGAGAGAAAAAGGGGAAATTTGAACCCAATTGGTTGGGTCGCTATGTCATAGTTGCTGCTTATGGATCAGAAGCTTATCAGCTATCAACATCAAAAGGCAAACTGTTTGATGACCCCATCAATAGTATGCACCTTCGAAGGCTCTACACCTAAATAACCCCAATGCAAGGGATGTAGAAAAAAATAGCAAGTAGTGAAAACCTGACAAACATGTGCTATTTGTGATTGTGCAAATAAAAAGCAAGTGGTGAAAACCTGGAAACAGGCGCTATTCGCGATAAACCGCTTCTTCCATCTTTCCTACCATATCCATCAAATAAGTTGCATCCATTCGCAACCACCTAACTGTAACCTATCATAGCTTGGTGCTCTGTCACTCTTATCACCTCATTCAATGAGGTTGTCAAATCCTATCATCCATCTTGTTGTCTATCCCAAGTCTGTTGTCAGTATCACTAGTACCCTGAACTACGTTGCCTCTAAGTTATCACGTAAGCAAGGCCATCATTGATGAGCCCCCAAGGTTCCTTCCCCATTCATCCATATCCAAAGTCCTACCATAAACCTATTCTTCATCCATATCTTCATCCATCACTGGTGTCATCCTTCAAGGTTGAACTACGTTGTCACGTAGGCAAGGCCATCATCGATGAGCCTCTTAGGCTTCCCAACCCCTAGGTCTTAGGTCCACATAGTCCACACCCTAAACTACGTTGCCTCTGCATCATCACGTAGGCAAGGCCATTTATCAATGAGCCCCCAAGGCACTAGGTCAGTCTCTTAGGGCCCGTCACTTCAGTATATCGTCAGCTTATCCATAATAAATCGATCCTTTATCTAACTGGGGGCAAATCCTTGACTTAGTTAGTGAATTGGATTTTTGAATGCTACAACTCAGAGGATAACAAACCAGATCGTGGTTTTATCACTAGACAATAAGAAGCATAGCAAAGCAAGCTTTAAAACATTGTCTTGGCAAGAAGACATTTAAACTGCACTTGACAAAATCCTAGCCTGCCTAAAACATCAAACGTGACTCTATCAAGTTATTGAAAGAAAACATGTATCTATGGCAAGAAGGTTTTTAATGGTTGTTTAAAATCTTATTATCATGATTTTTGTTATTATGTCTCCTATGCTACTCAAGGATGTCAAAAAAAAACTAGAGATGCTATGATGGAACATGATTATTTTATTTGTCTACTGTTTGTGGGTTTATCTTTAGTAATGTTAGGCCTTGTCTAAAGACATGATCAACATAATGATCATCAAGGACATTAGAGCTCTAAACATGAAACAGGTGTAATCCTTGTCTGTTGATATGCAAGCAATACTCAGGTCATCTTGGTTTAATTATACTTAGATGCTTGTATTAAATTGCTAAATCAAAATCCATGTAAGTAATACTCAGGTCATCATGGTTTAATTATACCTAGATGCTTGTATTTCCATACAACATTTTAAAAGCTCAATGATGAAACAAAGTATTTCAAAACCTTGTATACAAAGATGCAAAAATCCACATACATACATATCAAATTGCATTTCGTTTTATTATAAGCATTTCATCCTTGCCAAAATTCCAAGTGTCTCAAAATCTCAGTTATCCATTCGTCCAAGTTATTTCTTCTAAGTTACCCATTTATCCCAGTTATTAAGTCTAATTTTTCTTTTATTTTATGATTGAGTATACTTGGGACAATAAAAACAATTCATAATACATTTGCATGTTATAAATAGGTGTGTCATCATATAGTATCATCACATTAAGTGCATTAATGATATAAGCATTTAGATCATGTTTGTGTTACATATAATGTTGTCATTTAGATGCATGGGTCACCATAACATTTGATAAACCAAAAATCTCACAAAAACATAGATATCATAGTGTTTGCATATTAAATCATCATCCATAAATAAAACAATTAAAACGTCATGTGTTACATCTAAATCATCATAGTGTATGCATTAGGTCATCATAAATAGTAAACATATAGGATCATAAACATGCATATAAGTCATCACGCCCATCATGTAGCTCCTAGAAACATAATGTCGCATAAGTATCAAGTGCATAATAGAATCAAATAAACATGATTAGCAACATTGCATATAACCATAATCATAATAAATCATCATATAGAAGTGTCCATCCATAAAAGCATATATAGATAGTCCATCAAGTGCATGATCATATATCATCATCAAAAATAGTAATGTCCAAGTATACAACGATATCAAAAAATAATACATCTCAAAATGTCCACAATGATGTGTATATAAAATACTGCCAAAATGATATATGTCTCAAAAAGCATCTAGGTGGCACTGCCTCCTGAAGGTGTTGGCTACTGTGGCTGACCACCACCTGATGGCCATGCACCTACATCTGGTGGTCCCTTGGATGGCCCCATCACCCCTCCACTCTCTGTGAAAGTCCTCCGTGACCTACTAAGGTAGCTAGGGTGAAAACTACCTGCTCGTCGCTATGGGGGCACAGCCTGCTCATAGAGTGACCGCAAGTAGAATATCTCCTAGCTTGTCCTCACCATCTCTATCATTGTTTGCCCTGTGGGACCCTGCCCCACAGTCTGCTATACCTACTCTAGCAGCCCCTCTACCTTGGTATACCACTGGATCGCGATATCTCTCTCAAATCTCGCAGTCTATAACTCACCCTACAGCTGGGTGATCTGTCCTTGCATCTGCCCCAACTGAGCCTACTGCTGGGCTAGCTATGCCTGTTGCTGTGCCAGCTGAGTCTGCTACTAAGCCAACTAGGTTCGTAACCCTGCAATCGCCCCATCATCCTGTCCCTATATAGGAGGTTGTACAAGTGGTTGTATCTGTCCCTGCACTGCTAACTGTGTCTGATGGGCGAGATCTCTGTCAACCCATTGTCTCACCCTCCTGCCATCTCCATCATCTTTGTCACTGTCTCCACCTCCTCCATCACCTCTGCCATCATCACCCCCATCCCTACCACCCCTACCACCCCAGCCACCTCAACCTCCTCATCGCCTCCGTCATCACCATGACCCCTCATCCTCCTCCTCTCGATCATCTAGTCTCGGGGCTTTCTCTCCAGGTCTTGAGTATCGAGGGAATGGGGGTGCAACAAAGTAGTTGGCATAATCATGTGTCATGCCTGTGCCCACAACTATCCTCCTCATCGACCACGGCTGATATGGTATCTGCAAAAACTCTGCCCATGCCTGCTCATAAGATGCACCGGGACCATCAAGGATGCTCCTTGTATGTCCTAGAAAAGATGGAATTCCCCTGGGGCATCCCCTGGATCCTACCAAACTGTCGGTACACATGAGAAATGATGTGCCTCTCAAGAATATAGGGAGTCCTCCCTATCAGCCACCTGGTCTGGAAGCAAAATGGTAACTCCGAGGCATCCTCATCCCTGTTGAAAATGAAGGTAGAACTGCTACTATGAACTTTAAAATTTTGTGTAGCAAAGCTAAAATAAAGATTAACTTGTAACAATTTACTCAACAATTGATTTGCACATTCAATTCAATATAGAAGAGAAGAGAAGAACTTGCACAGTATTTACATAGAGAAACTCTTTCGAGAAAAAAACACCACACCCAAAGATATTTCCTGCTTGTATTAAATCTTCTTTGAAAGGATTACATTTAATACTTGAAATTTCTCTAAGTCCTTGATGCACTTCAAAAACTTCTTGCTTTTTTCTCTAAGTCTTTTTCCCTCAAAATCAACTCTTTAGAAAATGTATGGGGTTCTTAATTAAAATAAAAGCACTTATTTTAATTCAAGAACTTTTTAATTCAAGAACCCTCTTTTAATTCAAGCACTTCTTAACAAGAACTTGAAACTCAAAATATAATCAATTACATTTGATAACATAGCTTCCAAAGCTCATGCAAAAATCAAGCTCACTTAAACTGAGAAGACTAAACTCAAACATAGTCCAAACACTGAGTTAACTGATACTCCAAGATATGGGTGCCCAAGTTGGCTAAAAATAGCTTTCCCATCATCAAACTTATCACCAAGTAAAAGCAACATTGGAAACTCCTCTATTTGGGCGTCCATAATTGCCCAATGAGTTTATGTTAACTGAAGTGATCAAACACACATAAAAATCATGCAAACAACATGCAAGATTGATGTCCCCAAGGTTATTTTGAAATATCTTGTTCTATACATGCAAGTGACATGCAAACACCAGATCTAACATGCAACTGATACCTATTACCTAAAATTCTGAGAAGTACCATCCTGCAGCTTTTAGGAGTTGGAGTGTCCTGCAAGTAATATCTTAAAACTAACATGCAACTGATACCCATTTCCTGAATCACTGAGATGTACCATCCTTCAAGTTTCTTGAGTTGGAGTGTTCTGCAAGTAATCTCATAAAAATGACATGCAACTACATGCAAGGTCATATAACTGACATGCAAGAACATGCAAGTTCATACAAGTCCATAGGAATGACATGCAACAACATGCAAGCACATGCAAGTGACATGCAACAACATGCAAGTTAATATGAACAACATGCATCAACATGCAAGTGCATGCAAGCTACATGCAAAAACATGCAAGTCCATGCAAACTTTTCAATAACATGCAACTGATACCCATTTCCTGAATCACTGAGATGTACCATCTTGCAAGTTTCTGGAGTTGGAGTGTTCTGCAAGTAATCTCATAAAAATGACATGCAACTACATGCAAGATCATATAACTGACATGCAAGAAGATGCAAGGTCATACAAGTCCATAGGAATGACATGCAACAACATGTAAGTACATGCAAGTGACATGCAACAACATGCAAATCAATATGAACAACATGCAACAACATGCAAGTGCATGCAAGCTACATGCAAAAACATGCAAGTCCATGCAAACTATTCTGACCACATGCAAGCAATATCCACTTCATGCATTTCTAATACTGTAGTTAACTCTAACATTATATCCATGCAAGGTGTCTTAACAATATCCACTTATGTACATAAAAAAGCACAACTCCAAGTCTAAAAATAGGACCCAAGTCAAACTCCCACTGACTAGGAGTTATCAAACTCTATCTTAAGACTTAGGCGAAGTCAACAAGGTCTTCATTGCTCCCATCTCAAAGTGGGCGCCCAAGTTTGATATTATCCATTTAGAACATATATGCAAAAGTCAAAGTGTTGTAATTAATAAATAATTAATCTCTCAAAGTCTTAATGTGTTGGGGAACACATTCCAAGAACTTTGGAGACACATGGATTGGTTAGGATTGCAAGTTAATGGCAACTTATCCCAACAATCCCATACCTCACAATCTGGGTAGGGGCGCCAAACAACTGAATCGACATTGTCAAACGCATGCCACCAATACTCTAGCTTTGCCAACTTGGGTTGGGAAAGACTCTCTTGGAACATGTAAGAATAAGGCTGATCTTTGCCCCAAGTGCCTATACCAATCAGCCGAGTAATCACAATGTGACACCAAGCCCAAATCTATAGCAACAAGACTCCACATGACAAACTGGAAGATCCATTGTACACAAACTAGTACAAATCATGATAAAGGTGTGCAAGCAAACACACACCCCAAGCATATCAGGTGCCCTCTGTAGTGATCCACTCTAGAGCTCTCCCCCATCCAACTGCAAACCCATGTGACCTCTTGTCAAGGCACACTATCCCTCCAATCAACCCAGCAACAACCGATGGAAGAGGCTCATAGTAGGTAACCATGTCAGCCCAACTGATCAATGTACCTTCAATGGTATCGTCATCAAAAACTCGGTGGCACTCATGAAGTCTAGCCCTAGTCTAAGACTCGTATTCCACAAGCTCTCCATCGATCGAAATCCGTAGAATCTGATGGACATCCTCCAAGGTCACAGTGATCTCCCTAGTAGGAAGATGAAATGATCCATCCTCACTGTGATATAGCTCAACAAGTGCAGTCAGCATACCAAGATTAGCCTGAATCTTAGACATAAAGAAAACAAAAGATAACCCTGCTGATCAAAGAATTAGGTGATCAATCTCTGTCAAGTACGGTCTAAGCAACTGTGTCATCAGAAATCTCTCCTGAGACATAAGTACATCATCAAGTTCCTCCTACAATCAGCCAAACGTGTATTAATCAAACAAAATCAACTAAAATGTAAATCTATCTATCAAACATCAAACAACTTAGCTTTTTTAACATGAAATCTATCCTATCATTTCTCCTGAGATTCTATCAATCTCAGAGATGACCTATCAGTTGGCGAACATCGATCATGATGCTGACTTTATCAAATTGTTAAGTATTTTGACTATCTAAAGTAGATGCACAGTTCTATTTTCCATTTGTGCAGATTCAGGGTGGATGCATAGAATCCTATTGTATTTGCATAGAAGCATTCAATTGCACAGTTTCAGGAGGTATTTGTGCAACATCATATCGTATGCGCAACATTGTCGCAAATGCGCAAAAATCCCCTTTCTTTGTGCAGCTTTTTCAGGGATCCATAGATCCTTAATGTTTGCGTAGCATTATCATGGAATGCACGACATCCTCTTGTGTTTGCGCAACATTATCGCGAATGCACAATTCTTTCCTATGTTTGTGAAAATAATGCGTTTGTGCTGATTCTTGTGGTGTTTGTGCCGAATCCCAGCGTTTGCACCGATTCATAGGGCATTTGCGCAGAACCATTCTTTCGGCGCATTCATTTCACCTAACTTTGACCTAGGTTTTTGACCATAATAAATGCACCTAGCCTAAAATTGAAAGCGTACTTACTGGTGGGCTGTACTCTTCTAGACGGTTGAATCGTCAGATCCTCTCGAAGCGGTGCAACTCAACTGGAATCTGTTGCATTGTGGCTGACTCTCCTTGGCACCTAAACTCTAATCTCCTATAAACTCTCTAGCAAAGACAAGTGTGCAAATGACTAGGAATGTGACCCCACACTCCTATTTATAATGCATTGAACCCTAATTGGAGGTGTTTAACCTTGTACATGGTGGGGCATGTTTTTCATCTTATTTTTCTTCCACGTAAACCAATTTCTTCATCTACGTAACCTGTCATTCAACCTTTCTCATCGTGAGATTGTCTATCATCCTATCATCACTTTCTTCCTGTCTAATCTCCTGATGGGGCATCCTATCATCACTAACCTGTACTAGGGGCAAACTGGGGCATGTATCAAAAATCACGCAATTTTTTTTTATTCTTTGAAACAACGTGATAAAACACATTGTCTCAAAGAGGAGTAAAATGTATACACCTAAAAATGGCTAAGTTGAATTAAATAAATATTTAATATTTATTTTATTCCCATTCCTCTATCAATGAATAAATTTACTAATTTATTTATATGATTCACATCGTCATAATTCTACAACAAATCAATTTATCAATTTTTCTAATGTCATCCGTAATTAAATAATTCTAAATTATTTAATCAATCATCTTATCCCAAAGTCAAAAGTCCATAAATCCACATCATCTATTCCACATCATCTAATCAACCTCATCATGTTGCACACATAATTAAATATATTAATATTTAATTATCTAATTTTCCCTCACCCACATGTCCTATTATTTCTCTAACCATCCCTATTCTCATGAATATGGTCTCTCCATGTCATCTTTGTCAAAAGACACCTTGAGACACTTGTCCCATAAGTCCATATATTCCTTCCAACCATCCTACAAACAAGGTCTCCTTCTTTGACCTTCACTCTATGGTCTTGGTGAGCCTTGTGACATGTGGCCTCATGTCACACCTTTCTCTCCACCTTGTCAAGGTGAGAGGAACATCTTCCATATTTCTTTCCCTCATCCCAACAAACCAAATCTTAATTGTACACATCACAAGACTTCTTCTCCACCGTTGAGATCGTGACACTTGGAATTGGCCCCTCCTTGGCCTATAAAAGGAACCCTCATTCCCTCATTTCAACAATCCAAGAGCTTATGTAAACTTACTCTGCATAAATTCTACCAGCGTGCCTTTGGAAAAGTATCCTCATTGCACTTGCATAATCTCATTATAATCATAATCATCCAACCATGGCTTCATAGCTCCATTATCCATCATCCTAGAGTTATATTGTTAGTTCAATCTTCATTGCATTATCCATCTACAACCATTCTCATATTGTCATCTTCAACAACAAGGAAGTACAGACTTTTGAGAGTTCAACTCATTCATAAGATCAATACGAGATATGCAACAATGGAAGCTACGAGGTGAATCAGTCTACGAAGGTATAATTTTTGTTTATTTATATTTGCATCATTTCCATTGAGTTATTGGATATTTAGTTGTTTAATACTATTGTTCATATTTCCTCTAACATTTTTGGCACCCACCGTGGGGAGAGAGGCAAGAGAGAGAGTTAGGGAGAGATAGCTAGGTAGAGATAGATAGAGAGGAGACATATAGGGAGAGATAGGGAGATAGAGAGTGAGCAAGATGTCTAGAGAGATAGGGAGATAGAGGAATGATAGGGGAGAGAGAGGCAAGAGATAGGGAGAGATAGATAGGTAGAGAGAGAGGAGATAGATTGGGAGTGATAGAGGAGATAGAGGGAGAGATAGGGAGATAGAGAGTGAGTGAGATGTCCAGAGAGATAGGGAGAGAGATTGAGAGGTAGATGGATGATAGAGAGAGGGAGATAATGGAGAGATACCTAGAGATAGAGGTTTAGGGTTGCTCAGGTTTAGGGTTTAGGGGTTATGGGTTAGGGATTAGGGGCATTATTTAGGGTTGAGGGATTTAGAGAGAGAGAGAGACTTCTTTTGACATGCAACTGTAAACCTTGAATAATGCCCCTAAACCCTAAATCTGAGCAACCCTAGAAACCTCTTAACCTTAAATAATGCACCTAAACTCTAACCCCTAACCCCTAAACCATAAACCCTAAATAATGCCCCTAAGCCCTAAGCCCTAAACCCTAAACCTAAGAAACCCTAAACCCATAAACCCTAAACACTAAACCCAAACAACCCTAAACCTCTATCTCCCTATCTCTATCAATCCTCTACCTCTCAATCTCTCTCCCTATGTCTCTGGCCATGTCCCTGACTCTCCATATCCCTATCTCTCCCTATATCTCTGGCCATGCCTCTCACTCTCTATATCTCCCTATTAATCCTCTCTCTATATCTCCCTATTGGTCCTCATCCCTCTACCTCTCAATCTCTCTCCCTATGTCCCTGACCATGTGCCTCACTCTCTATCTCCCTATCTCTCTCCTTAGTATCCTCTATATCTCCCTATCATACATCTCTCTCTATAAACCTAAACCCTAAATAATGCCGCTAACCCCTAACCCCTAAACCCCTAAACAATAAACCCTAAACCCTAAATAATACCCCTAACCCCTAACCCCTAAACCCCAAACCCCTAAACCCTAAACCCAAGTAACCTTAAACCTATATCTCCCTATCTCTCCCCTATCTCCCTATCACCTTTGTCCCTCTACCTCTCAATCTCTCTCCCTATGTCTTTGACCATGTCCCTCACTCTCTATCTTCCTATCTCTCCCCTCGGTCTCCTCTATATCTCCCTATTGGTCCTCTATCTCTCTCTAAATCCTAAACCCTAAACCTTAACCCCTAACCCCAAAACCATAAACCCTAAACGCTAAATAATACCCCTAAACCCAAGCAACCCTAAACCTCTATCTCCCTATCTCTCCCTATCTCCCTATATCTATCATCCCTCTACCTCTCAATCTCTCTCTCTATGTCTCTGGACATGTCTCTCACTCTCTATCTCCCTATCTGTTAGGAACCTGTGTTTAACCCTTCTCTTTACTTTGTTAGTATATTTTTGTTAGACACATATGCTTTGTAAGTCATCCCCTGAGTATATTGTATTATCCTACATTCATGGGAAGTAATAGTTGTTTAGATTAGACTTAGTTGTTGCAAGTATGGGCCTAATCGGTGTTGTCATTGATGTCAACATACTCTTGTTGCATTAATGATAAGGATTGGATGAGTGGTGAGTTGAGGATATTGAGAAAATTAGTCTCAATCAGGAACAGTGAAGAATAGTGATGACAGTAAGGTAAAAGTCCAATATAGGATGAGGATCAGAGGATGTGGTTTAAAGGGTTTGTAGATATGTGTCTTAAGATGGTCCAGTAGAGATTTTAGAGGTCTACATGAAGATCTGAAGAAGTTATGGCTGTTCAAGTTAAACCAGTTCTGGTAGGTGTTCAGAGGTGACAGAGTGACACAAATAGGTCCGGTGAGGTCCAGAAATGCATTATCCTATAATGCGGATTTGAGGGAGTGTTGAGGAAGTCTCTGTGAAGTGTCAACTTGATTGGTTCATGGTTTGAAGGTCCGCAAGCATCTATTCCTTTGTGATAGTGGTGATAGACTGTGTTCTTGAGGGTCCAGATGAAGGAGAGAAGGATTTCAGTATGCAGATGAAGTGTGGATGATCTTGGTGATTTTGGCAAGCTTGTGGAGGTCTTTAGATCATGTCCAGTTTTTGTTGATGGTCCGCATTGGAGTTGGAGCTCACAATTAAGGAATAACTTCTGGATGATGGTGTTCTTCCTGAGACTGGCCGACTGGATGAGTTTTACATCTTGTGGATGTTCTTGTAGATGTTTGCGAACTTAGATGATCATTCCTAAGTTGATGTCTTGTATAAATAAGGGATTGCGAAGTCATTTCAAAGTTGTCCTTGTTGGGATGAGTGTGTGGTAGCAAGGAGGAGAGTGAAAGGTAGAGCAGAAGTATTGGGCTTAAATGGAACTGATTCAAGCATGGTGAAGATGCTATTCTCCGGTTCATGTATGTGATACTTATTTCTTTGTAGATAGTGTGTCTCTTGTAGGTAGTGAGCCTCTTGTGAGTAGTGTGCTTGGGCAGTGAGCCCTAATTGGCATGTGCCATTTTGTTCTTTCTATTCTTCTAACAGAGAATACATTCTTGGGTTAATCACCCCGTGGTTTTTACCTTAATTGGGTTTTCCACATCAAAATCTTGGTGTCTCATGTGTTGATTTGTTTCTGCTCTTAATTTGTTGCATTGTGTTTCCTTGATTGATTTATTATTATACTGTTGAATTGCAAAGTGGAGTTAAGTGTTTAATTGGAATAAATTTTTGTACAACTGATTCACCCCCCCTCTCAGTTGTGTGCCCTAAGTCTAACATTAGTATATAAGTACATGTTGAGGCCAATGAAGGCATCCATGAATTTATTTTATTGAGCTTGCTCAAAGGAGGTTGCCCCCTCAAAGTGTCTTGCGATCAATAAATTCCTTCTGTGTTTATGCTATTTCTTTTATTTCATGCATTTTTCATTATATTGTTGTAGGAGGTTCCTCTCATCTGGTATCAAAGTGCTTTCTTGGGCTCGCTGGGTGGAATTTCTACTGAATTTGTTTCCGCAATGGCCTCCAGGCACTGTGATTATTGCAGTAGTTTTTTTTTTTTGCATCTATATTGTTCTTTTCAATTGTAGGTTCAGATCAGAGAATAATCCATATCCGCTTAACTGTGGGAAGTGCTTGGGCATAGCCCTAAAACTCATTGCGAGTACCACACGAACCTCAAAGTAGCTGGCCCATTGAGAGGACCTACCAGCGAAAATGGCAATGGCCCCTACCTGATTGACTGGTTCCCATCAGTGAGGTAAACCAAGAGCTGTTGTTTGTGGCAAAGCGGTTATCAGTTTTACTTGAGCCATGGAGTGAGGGGTACTACCCCAATACGTAGGCCGTTAGACAACATTGGTAGCCGAGTGAATCCCCTAAACCTTTAGGAAGCCAAACATACCTAGGGCCCATATCTATTGACAACTGGCAAATTGTAGATTGAATCCGTCCAGAGTAGTTGGTAGATAGTTTCCAGAAGAGTAAAAAATTTCTATTTTTTCGCCACATCTTCCTTTCTTTAGCTCTATTTCCTCTCAAAATTCACTAGAACCCCTGAAATTTCATTCTGCATATTTCCTTCCTTGAGGACCCTATCCCAAATTCCACTTATCGAAGCTAGAAATCCCACATTTGTCTATTTTTAGGGTTTGCCATAACTTCTTCGATTCTCACCCAATAGCCTTCACATTTTGCCACAGTGTTCATTTCCAATTTCTACTCCTTTGTCCCTCTTGGACAAATTTTCCCATTCTTTCACCCCACTTTTGAAATCCCCATTTTTTGCTTCCCTATCCCTCCAAAAGTTTCCAAAACCTAGTCAAACCCCAATTACCCATCAGAGTTTTTCCCAAATCCAAATTTTCCTTTACTAAAAAAGTTTCTGTTTTTATTTTTCTATCCATTCCCAAAAAAAAAATCTCCTAGTTATGGTTGTCACCCGTACAGGAGCAAAAAAATGGAGGATGAACTTGCAGCCCTCAAGACCAAACTCCAAGATCTGGATGAAAAAATTCTCATCCTCAATCTTCAGCATTTAGCCATGAACAATATACAGCAGCTAGAGTCTTCTACAGACACTGGGTTCTCTTCTTCCAGCAATTTTCGTGGGCCGAAGCTTGATTTTCCTCGCTTCAATGGTGATGATTTGACTGGATGAATATACTGGGAAGAACAATATTTTAGTCTGCATAATACTTTTGATGTCAACAAAGTCCCACTTGCACCCTTTCATTTGGAACATGAAACCCTTCAATGGTTCCGTTGGTAAATCAAGGCTCATGAAGAGCCAAAATGGATAGATTTTTGCAAACTTATTTTGCAACGATTTGACCCTAGTGCTTTTGATGACTTCACAAGAGAACTCACTAAACTTTAACAAACTGGCACTGTGAGAGAATATCAGACATAATTTGAAAAACTGGCCAATCACACAGAGGGATTATCTGATGAATTCTTTAGGAGTTGTTTTGTCAATGGTCTGAAGGATGCAATCCGATCTGAGGTTAAAATGTTCTGTCCCAGTACAATGATGGAAGCCCTAGGGTTGGCTAAGTTGGCGGAGAACAAGATCACAGCTCAACAACGCTCCAAATCTAATTTTGTTCCATTTAGAAATGTGGTTTCCCAAAGACCTCCAATCACGCTAGCTCCTAGAACAACTCCTATCAAGCATTTGACTAAAGCAAAGATGTGGGCATGTAGAGAAAAAGGGCTTTGTTATAATTGTAATGAGAAATTCACTTGGGGACATAGATGTGTTGAGCAAAAGCTCTATCTCTTGGATGTGGATTCTTCGCCTACAACTGAATTTTATGAAGATGCTCAAGATATAGGAGATGATCAGGTCAAAACTCAATAGCCGCCTATTGACCCTACTTCTTAGGAATACTACCCAGAGATCTCTCTCCATGCTTTTGTAGGAGTCACCACCCCACAAACCATGCGGGTCAAGGGTTATTTCAAGAAGCTCCCTCTTACAATACTCATTGATTCTGGTAGCACTCATAACTTCATTAACCCTTAGATCGCCAAACAAGCTGATTGTTTTGTCCATCCTTGCTCCAGCTTTGAAGTCATGATTGCCAATGGGGGCACATTACCTTGCAAAGGGAAGTGTTGCAATGTGTGTATCTCTATTGGAGATTATAACCCACACTCTGACATGTTTGCCTTGCCCTTAGGCGAATGTGATGTGGTTTTGGGCGCTCAATGGTTATGCACACTTGGACCCATCTTATGGGATTTTGCTAAACTTTGGATGCAGTTTCCAGATAATGGGAAAAAACACACATTAAAGGGCTTACAACCAAGGTCTCTTAGCATCATCAGTTCACATCACATGGAAAAGCTTTGTAAGAAGAATTCATATGGTGTCATCACTCAGCTCCATTCCATTCATATGCAACCATCAGCGGTCTCCACTACTTCTTTGGATCTACAACGAATTTTGGATAGGTATGCATGTGTCTTTGCTGAACCAGAGGACCACCATATTCAGCTCCTTCTTGGAAGCATTCCTCCCAACATCAGGCCCCATCGCTACCCATTTCTGGTGCAGGAGCACCTTCTTTATGGTGCAGGTGTCATGTTTTGTTTTTGTTTTCAATAAGGCTTTTTAAGCCCCATCATGTTTGTAATAAGGTTTTCATGTCAATTTGGTCACTAGACCTATGTAGACCATGTTTTGGTTTGATGTAATAACACAAAGAAAACATGCAGTTTTCTTGTGAGAGGAGAAACCCCAACGGCTAACTATCTTTCAAATCAGTTTTACACAGTTGGAGGAATGTAACTGATGTTCCAAGCCTTCTATAGGCGAAGGAGTTGGATGTAATGATAGGAGTGAATGAATGAATGAAGATCTGGAGTTTTGGGTGTGTTGAAACATTATCTTTTTCTGAGTAATTTTTTGTAGCAGTCTTTTTGTATGGATACTTGATCATCTAAAACTGATTGGAGATGTTCAGGCATTGAAGTAGCTTTCATTTGGAAGTAGCCTGGTGTCTAGAAGTGTTGTAGTTTGTGAGTTTTTGTTCTTTTTGCAGAGACTATTCTGAAAACCTAGAAACTAGGGTTTTGGTGAACAAATGGACTGTTATTCCTCTATCCACTGAAAGCAAGATTCTTATTTTCAGTGTGATGGAGGAATATAGTGTGTATTTTGTGTTTTCTATTATTTTGGGTCAACACCTAGGGATCCAAGGAGTTTGGGTTTGAGTTGACTAGGCATCTCTATGTGAGTAGTCATTAAAACAATAGGAAATGTGTTCTTGTGTGCGAATAGTCAGTGGAGTGACCAAATTGATGGTGATCAAGTGTTTGCAGAAGAGTGTAGACCCCTTGTATTCTGTTGAGTTCTTGTTTCTGTGTACTTGTTGAATGTCTGTGAGTTACGGAGTTACAGACTTGCCATCGGCGTAACTTAGTCCTTGGGGAAGCTTTTGGAGGTTACACCGATCAACAGTGTTGGGCTGATAGTAGGAGGTTCATTGGTGAGGAACAGCTTTAGTCTCACCGAATGTTTATTGCCAATGTATATCACAAAAGCATGTTGAGAATGTACATTGCGTCGGATACAAAAGGTGACTGGTAGTAACGGTGAAATCAGGGTAAAGATACTTTTAGTCCACCGGTAGTAGCAAGTCATGTTATGCATATACAATAGTTTGGCATATCAGTAAGAGTGGCGATATCGGGGGACAAGTTCAAGATCCCACCGATGAAGTAAGTTTCACCGAAGACAACATAATGCATCGGTGTGTCGGTGAAAGGGCTTGAGGCCTCACCGATGTTTGGAGTCTCACCGACAATGGGTTGTATCAATGTATCGGCCTATGTTCTCAAGGGTTCATCGATGAGTTAAGTCTAGCCAACAGAGTCACAACTAACTGCCATGGTTAAGTGAGTGTAAAGCTAACTGCCATCGGGGTATCAGCAGGAGGCCAGAAGACACCGCCGATAGAAGAAGTCTCTCCGAAGACAAGGTAAAGTTGACTGTCGGGAAGAGTTGATAGATCAGTCAGAGAAATAGCAAGGTGGCCGACGGGATATGCTTGGCCAATAAGGTTTGGTCGCCAAGACATAAGCCACATCTCACCAATCAGTTTGTTGATCAATTGTACACTACCACTGAGCACTCTACATCATATTGGTATCAGAGCCAATAATTGAATTGTAGCAGTGTATGTCAGATGAGGAGATAGAAACTAAGGCTAGCATAATGCCTCCCAAGTCTATGAGCAAAGAAGCCATCAAGAAGATGGTAGTGTTAGATTCAGGATAGACAACTGAGAGGGGGGGTGAATCAGTTGTCTAAAACTTTCTTCCAATTAAACACTTAAATCCTCTTTATGATTTAGCAGCATATTAATAAATCAATCATGAAACATAGTGTAATTAAATCAAGAGAAGAAACATATCAACATGTAAGACACCAAGATTTTGATGTGGAAAACTCGGTTAAGGGAAAAACCACAGGGTGATTAACCCAAGATTGTATTCTCTATTAGAAGAATAGAAAAAACAAAATGGCACATGCCAATTAGGGCTCATTGCCCAAACACATTGTTCACAAGAGGCTCACTGCCTACAAGAGACACACTGTCTACAAAATGATAAGTATCACCTACTTGAACTAGAAAATAGCATCTTCACCATGCTTGAATCAGTTCCATTTAAGCCCAAAACTTATGCGCTGCCTTTCGCTCTCTTCCTCGCTACCACACTCTCATCTCCACAAGACACTTTGAAATGACTTTACAATCCCTTATTTATATAAGGCATCGACTTAGGAATAATCATCTAAGTCAACAAACATCTACAAGAACATCCGCAAGATGTGTAATACATCCGGTCGGCCAGTCTCAGGAAGAACACCATCATCCGGAAGTTATTCTTCAATTGCGAGCTCCAACTCTAATGCAGACCACCAACATGATCCAAATACCTTCACAAGATTGCCTGAATCATCGAGAACATCCACACTTCATCTGCTTACTGAAATCCTTCTCTCCTTCATCCGGAACCTCAAGAACACAGTCTATCATCATTGTCACAAAGGAATAGATGCTTGCGGACCTTCAAACCATGAACCAATCGAGTTGACACTTCAAAAAGACTTCCTTAATACTCCCTCAAATCCGCAGAATAGGATAATGCATTTCTAGATCTCACTGGACCTATATGTGTCACTCTATCACCTCTGAACACCTGTCGGAACCAGTTTTACTTGGGCGGCCACAACTCCTTTAGATCTTCATGTGGACCTCAGAAATCTTTACTGGATTAACTTAAGACTCATATCTACAAACCCTTTGAACCGCATCCTCTGATAGTCATCTTATCTTGGATATTTACCTTATTGTCTTCACTATTCTTCTCTGTTCCTGATTAGGACTAATTTTCTCAATATCCTCAGCACTCAGCTCATCCAATCCTTTTCATCAATGCAACAAGAGTATGTTGATATCAATGACAACACCAGTTATGCCCATACTTGCAACAATCTCCCCCTTTGTCATTGATGGCAACATATGATGTGAAAAACTATTTTAACCATCAAGACAAAAACTTCTCCTTACTGTCACAACTCCCCCTACCAGCAACAACCATTCACATGTCTTCTCTTCCTTTACTGCTCCCCCTTTGATCATTAACCACTTGTTTTTCACATGTCTTCTCTCCCCCTTTGACATCAATGGCAAAGGGGTCATACTTGCAACTCCAACACTTCAGAATCATACCAACTGCCCCCCCGAGTGGCAGCTCCCTATCATCAATCTGGACCACAAGATATGACTGTGATATCTACTAGATTGATGCACTCCAGTGCACCTTAGTTCATCACCGAAGGGGCAATAACCCCTAACTTCTCCTTGAGATACTCAGAAGAGTCCTTAGGTAGAGGTTTAGTAAAGATGTCTGCAATCTGATCCTTGGACGGTACAAACTCCAATCTGACAAGCTTCATTCTTGTTCACTTGCTCTCTCAGAAAGTGAAACTTGATAGATATATGCTTAGTCTTTGAATGCAACACTAGATTCTTAGATATATTTATTGCACTTGAATTATCACAGAAGATTGTGATAGGCTCCTTATACTCCACTCTTATGTCTCTTAGCATTTGCTTCATCCACAAAACTTGAGTGCAACTACCTGCTGCTGCAATATATTCTGCTTCTACAGTGGACAGAGATATTGCCTCTTGTTTCTTGCTTAGCCAAGAAACCAATCTCTTCCCCAAAAAGAATGCTCCACCACTGGTACTCTTTTGGTCATCCACATCTCCTACCCAATCCGCATCTGTATATGCATGAAGAGAGAAATTATGATCTTTGGGATACCACAATCCATACTCAACTATTCCTTTTAGATATCTAAAAATCCTCTTGATTGCCATGACATGAGATTGTTTAGGATCATCTTGAAATCTAGCAACAAGACTCACAACATTCATAATGTCAGGTCTAGTTTGAGTGAGATACAACAATCCTCCAATCATTGACCTGTACTTTTTCTGATCAGCCTTAGGAGAGTCATCATCTTTGCCCAATTTACATCCGGTTGCCATGGGAGTATTCATTGGTTTTGAGTCTTCCATCCCAAATTTCTTCAACAATTCTTTCACATATTTGGTTTGACAAATGAAGATTCCTTTCTTTGTTTGAGTGATTTGTAGACCCAAGAAGAAATTCATTTCCCCAAGCATGGACATCTCAAATTCACTTTTCATTTGATTTGCAAAAGTTTTACACATACTATCTCTTCCTCCAAAAATGATATCATCAACAAATACTTCAACAATCAAGATGTTTTCATGATCAATTTTGAAATACAAATTACTGTCAGTAGTACCTTTGTTGAAACCAATCTTCAAAAGATGCTTATCCAATCTTTCATACTAAGCTCTTGGGGCTTGCTTTAGTCCATACAGAGCTTTCTTTAATTTGCAGACCATATCACCATGATCAGACAATTGAAATCCATCTGGTTGCTCAATGTATACTTCTTCTTCCAAGTCACCATTCAGGAAGGTAGACTTGACATCCATCTGATATACTTTGAAGTCCTTGAAGGCAGCAAAAGCAAGAAATAATCTGACTACTTCAATTCTTGCCACCGGAGCAAAAGTTTCTTCAAAATCAACTCCTTCTATTTGAGAGTAACCCTTGCAGACCAATCTGGCTTTATTTCTGATTACTTCACCAACTTCATTTAGTTTGTTCCAGAAGACCCATTTGGTTCCAATCACATTCTTGTTTCTAGGTCTGGGAACAAGATCCCAAGTGTGATTTTTCTCAATTTACATCAACTCTTCCTCCATTGCTTTAGTCCAGTTTTCATCATTGCGGGCTTCATTTATTGTCTTAGGTTCAATCTTTGAAATCAGACAATACTCATCTGAATCTTGAGCAATTCTCCTTCTTGTTTGTACACTTTTGCTCTTATCACCTATGATCTGATCTTCAGAGTGGTTCAGTCTTACATACCGGGGAATTTTGCAAGTTTCTTGCACTTCTGATTCTCGATCAGGCTCATTGAAACTCATCTCTTCTTCCTAATTTACCGGATCAGTTTGAATCTGACTTGCAGAAGGGGCTTGGGCTCCTTGAATCAGAACACCATTCTGATCATCTTCATCATATTCATAAAACCTTGAGGGTTTTTCAATTCCTTTGTCAACCTTCACATTTGTACTTTCTATAATCTTTCTCAGTCTCTTGTTATAACACTGGTATGCTTTGCTTTGAGTAGAGCAACCCAAGAATATTCCTTCATCACTTCTAGCATCAAACTTGCCTAAATCTTCATCTCTTTTGATGTAACATTTGCTACCAAAGACTCTGAAATACCTCACAGTAGGAGCAATGCCAAACCAAAGTTCATAAGAAGTCTTGTCGGTATTGCTTCTGATTTGAACTCGATTAAGAGTATAGACTGTAGTGCTGACAGCTTCTCTCCAATAGATCTGAGGAGCATTTGCTTCCATCATCATTTTCCTAGATGCTTCCTAGATGGTCCAGTTCTTTCTCTCCACTACTCCATTCTGTTGTGGAGTCCTAGGAGTAGAAAACTGTCTCTTTATTCCATGTTTGTCACAGAATTCTATGAACTCACCAGATGTGAATTCTCCACCTCTATTAGACCTCAGACACTTAAATTTCAATCTGGTTTCATTCTCTACCATAGCCTTGAATATTTTGAATTTCTCAAAGGCTTATGATTTCTCTTTCAAAAGAGTTACCCACATCATCTGGGAGTAGTCATCAATTAGTAACATGAAGTATCTATCACCTTGCACACTCTTGATTCTTGCCGGACCACATAGATCAATATGAACTAAGTCCAATATTTTGGTAGAAGATTGTTCTTTGCTTTTAAATGAGACTCTACTTAGTTTTCCCAACTGACATTCTTTGCACAAACTATTTGTAGGTTTCACTAGTTTTGGAAGATCTCTTATAGCCTGAGTGTTTCTTATCTTGATGATATTATCAAAATTCACATGACACATCCTCCTATGCCATAGCCAACTCTAATCAATTTGCACAAATAGACAACTTTTACTAGTACCAACTAGATGGAAGATATTACCTTTTGTCTGAGTACCGGATGCAATCTCTATTCTGGAACTTTCAAAGATCTTGCATTTTCTATTCTTGAATTGGAGATCATAGCCTTTGTCCACCAACTGTCCAACATTGAGAAGATTGTGCTTCAATCCTTCAACATACAGTACATTATCGGTTTTGTTCTTTCCATTAAAAGAAATAGTTCCCTTACCTCTAATTCTACCAACAGAATTATCATCAAACTTTACCACTCCTCCTTCATACCTTTCCAAATCTAAGAACTTATTTTTGTCACCTGTCATATGGTGAGAGCATCCATTGTCAATGACCCAATCATCCTTTTCTTCAACTTGGGCAGCCAGAGCTCTTTCTACAACTTTATGATTGATAGATTCAGAGGGCATTGGATCTTCTTCCTTGATGGCAATAAACACCCAATCACTTCCGGATTTGTTTCCTATCTCTGATTCATCATCTATTACTCCTTCATTATCATCCTCTTCATGAACATGATAACAATTCTTTTAGAACCTTGATCTGTTAGGATTTGGCCTTGAAAATCTTTCCGGACACTTTGAGGCAAAATGACCAATCTTATTGCAGTTAAAACACTTAAAAGGCAATTTCCATTCATACTTACCGGATCCTCTTGGTAGTCTTTTTGCAATAAGGGCTTCAAGCTGAGCAGTTTCAGTTTCTTCTTCTTCTAGGTCTTTTCTTGCTTTTTCATACCATGATAGTTTCCTTGAAGAGTTCTCTCTCAGATCAAACCTTTGTTTACCTTTTACAGAAGCACTAGCTCTGAATGTAGATTCAGTATTGGGGGGGCATCTCCAAACTCGGTCATTTCAAATGCAACCAATTTACCAGCCAATTGATCTCTTGTGATAGTTGTATGGGCTCTAAATTCTTCAATGGCAGCAACCTTGATTTTATAAGAAGTAGGAAGGGATCTTAGAATTTTGCCAACAATTTTATCTTCATCCAAGACTCCACTAGCACATCTAATTCCACAAACAAGCTCATTTACTCTGGGCATAAAAGTAGTGATAATTTCATCTTCTCTCATCTACAGATTTTCAAATTTCCCTTTCAGAATTTGTAGCCTTGCACATTTAACATACTTGTCTCCTTCATGCAGAAGTTCTAGTTTTTCCCAAATCTCAAAAGCAGTGGGTAGGTCAACAACATTTGAAAGCTCTGAATCAGATAAAGCACTTAGAAGAGATTCTATAGTCCACAGATTATTTTTAGCATCTGTGATTTCATTTAGGGCTTTCAAGCCACCCTGTGGAGGAGTATACTTCATTGAAGCCATGGTCGAGTACTGCATTCCCATACATTGCAAGTGACATTTCATGCGACTTTTCCAAAAATTAAAATTGGTTCCATCAAACTTTAGACTCTGCTTCTTGTAGGACGACATCCTGGATCTCCTCAAGCGGTTAAGCTCTTTTAGAGGAACTCATCTCTGATACCAATTGTTAGATTTAGGATAGACAACTGAGAGGGGGGGTGAATCAGTTGTCTAAAACTTTCTTCCAATTAAACACTTAAATCCTCTTTGTGATTTAGTAGCATATTAATAAATCAATCATGAAACATAGTGTAATTAAATCAAGAGCATAAACTAATCAACACATAAGACACCAAGATTTTGACTTGGAAAACCTGGTTAAGGGAAAAACCATGGGGTGATTAACCCAAGATTGTATTCTCTGTTAGAAGAATAGAAAGAACAAAATGGCACATGCCAATTAGGGCTCACTGCCCGAGCACATTGTTCATAAGAGGCTCATTGCCTACAAGAGACACACTATCTACAAAATGATAAGTATCACCTACTTGAACTAGAAAATAGCATCTTCACCATGCTTGAATCAGTTCCATTTAAGCCCAAAACTTCTTCTCTGCCTTTCACTCTCTTCCTCGCTACCACACTCTCATCTCCACAAGACACACTTTGAAATGACTTTACAATCCCTTATTTATATAAGGCATCGACATAGGAATAATCATCTAAGTCAGCAAACATCTACAAGAACATCTGCATGATGTGTAATACATCCGGTCGGCTAATCTCAGGAAGAACACCATCATCCGAAAGTTATTCTTCAATTGCGAGCTCCAACTCCAATGTGGACCACCCACATGAACTAGACATGATCCAAATACCTTCACAAGATTGCCTGAATCATCGAGAACATCCACACTTCATCTGCTTACTGAAATCCTTCTCTCCTTCATCTAGAACCTCAAGAACACAGTCTATCATCACTGTCACAAAGGAATAGATGCTTGCAGACCTTCAAACCATGAACCAATCGAGTTGACACTTCACAAAGACTTTCTCAACACTCCCTCAAATCTGCAGAATAAGATAATGCATTTCCAGATCTCACCAGACCTATCTATGTCACTCTATCACCTCTGAACACCTGTCGGAACCAGTTTTACTTAGGTGGCCACAACTCCTTCAGATCTTCATGCGGACCTCTGAAATCTTGACTGGATTAACTTAAGACTCATATCTACAAACCCTTTGAACTGCATCCTTTGATAGTCATCTTATCTTGGATCTTTACCTTACTGTCTTCACTGTTCTTCTCTGTTCCTAATTAGGACTAATTTTCTCAATATTCTCAGCACTCAGCTCATCCAATCCTTTTCATCAATACAACAAGAGTATGTTGACATTAATAACATCAGTTATGCCCATACTTGCAACAGGTAGAAGAGATGCTTGAAGCAAGGCTGAAAGAAGAGAGGCCCAAGGGTAAGAGTAAAGAGGATGGAAGTGCTTATGATGCAAAAGAAGAAGAAGAGGCAGAAGAGAGCCCTCAAGAAACAGATATGTCTGCAGACCAAAAAGCATTCTTGAATGCACTCAAAGGTGCCCAGGGAGATAGTGGTGATCCAAAGATGGATGTTCCTACATTCAATGGGAAACTAGATGGAGATGCCCTCATGGATTGGATTGAAGCCATGTGTAACTATTTTGACTTCAAGGAGTATAGTGACAACAAGAAAGTCATGTTTTCTAAGACTAGACTGAGAGGTTCTACCCTAGTTTGGTGGAACTATATGCAAGGTGAAAGAGAGAAAGTTGGAAAGAACCCTATCACCAAATGGAGTAGAATGGTGGCCATGCTAAGAGACAAGTTCATGCCACTGATTATGAGTTGCAGACCATTAGGAAGTTTAATCATCTTAGACAAAAGGATATGGATGTGGCTACACATACTGAAGAATTTCATAGATTGAGCATGAGAGTCAATCACAAGGAGGAGGAGAAAGAGATGGTGGCCAGATATCTTGATGGTTTGAGGTATAACATACAAGATGAATTTAGTATGATGGTTCCTAAAATAGTGGATGAGTGTTTTCTATTAGCCTCTAGGGCTGAGGAGAAGTTGAAAAGAAAGAGTGATCAAAACACCAGAGGAAGAGGTGGCAGAATAATAGAGGAAGAGGTAGTTTTGGTAGAGGACAGTCAAGCAGAAATGAAAACCCAAGTCAACAAGAGTCTCATTCTGATGTAGAACATAGAGGTGGTGGTTTCAGAGGTTGGAGAAGACCAAATGGCAGAGGTAGAGGTGGTGGTGCAAGCAGAGGAGCCAAAGTTTTCACTGGTAGATGCTATGGCTGTAATCAGGTAGGCCATACTATGAGCAAATGCCCTGAGAACGCAACTAGTTCCCATGATGGTGGAAGAAGGAATCAGTTGTTGAAAGATGATGATTGCCAAAGTGTGAATTCACCCATTAGTAGTGCTGCACCAGTCCTTGAAGGAGAGAGCATGATGATCAAGAGAACCTTGATGAAGATGCCATTGAAGCAAGAGCCCCCACAAAGGAAGACTCTCTTCAGAACTCAAGGTATAGCATATGGTAAACTTTGTAAAATCATTGTTGATTTAGGTTCTACTGAGAATGTAGTGTCCACTAAAATGGTAGAGAAGTGTAAGTTGAAAAGGCTGCCCCATGTTAGTCCTCATAAGATCTCTTGGTTGAATAAGAATCAAAATTACATGATAGAAGAACAAACCTGGGTTGAGTTTGAGATAGGTGATTATAAGGACAAGGTACTATGTGAGATTATTCCTATGGATGCTTGTCACCTTCTTCTTGGACATCCATGGCAGTATGATGTGAAGGCACAACATGATGGTGAGAAGAACACATACCTCATCACCAAGAATGGAAGGAAGTTTAGGATGGATCCTATGCAAGAGCAGATTGGAGAGAAGAGTAATGACACCAATGTCATGATGGTTAGTGGCAAAGAGTTCTTACACCTCATGAAGGAGAAGGATACCCAAGGGTATGCCTTGATAATGAAGCCTAAAGATGAATCAGGATAGCAAGACAAAAAGCAGAAAGAGATTCCACTAGAAGTGCAGCAATTGTTGGATAAGTATCAAGATCTTGTAGTAGAGGATACTCCTAACTCCTTACCACCCATGAGAGATATAAGTCATCAAATTGACTTGATTCCAGGTGCCACATTGCCCAATAAGGCTGCCTATAAATTGACACCACAGTAGAATGAAGAGGTGAGTGGACAAATTCAAGAACTCTTAGAGAAAGGACTAATTAGGAAGAGTCTTAGTCCATGTGCATTCCCTAGTGTACTTGCTCCAAAGAAAGATGGGAAGTGGAGACTATGTATGGACTCAAGGGCCATAAATAAGATCACAATAAGGTATAGATTCCCTATGCCAAGGATTGAGGATCTTTTGGACTATCTTGGAGGGTCATGTTATTATTCAAAGATTGATTTGAAATCTGGTTATCATCAGATCAGAATTAGGCAGGGAGATGAGTGAAAGACTACCTTCAAGACAAATGACGGTCTTTATGAGTGGCTTGTCATGCCATTCAGCCTTAGCAATGCCCCAAGCACATTCATGTGTTTGATGAATGAGGTACTTGTTGAATTCATTGGCAAATTTGTAATTGTTTATCTTGATGACATACTTGTTTTCAGCAGGACAAAAGAAGAACATCTGAAGCATCTTGGACAGGTGATGAAGAAGTTGCATGAGAATAAGTTGATGATCAACTTGGATAAGTGTGAGTTCATGAAAACTAAACTTGTGTACCTAGGTTTTGTGATTTCAAATGGTTGTTTGAAGACGGAACCCACAAAGGTTGAGGCCATTCTCAATTGGCCTACTCCTGGGACAGTGGCAGATGTTAGAAGCTTCCATGGCTTGGAAACATTTTATAGGAAGTTCATTAGAGGATTCAGTCACATAAGTGCTCCTATTCTTAACACTATCAAGGGTGGCATAAAGTGTAAATTTCAATGGACAAAGCAAGCAGATGATAGCTTTGAATTGTTAAAGAAGAAAGTGGTTGAATTACCTACATTGGTACTCCCAGATTTTGACAAAGTTTTTGTAGTAGAATGTGATGCAAGTCAGCAAGCAATAGGTGCTATTCTTAGTCAAGATGGACATCCAGTAGCCTTTTTTTCAGAGAAGTTGAATGAGGCTAAACAAAGGTATTCTACCTATGATCTAGAGCTTTATGCAATGGTGCAAGCTCTCAAAAAGTGGAGACACTATTTGCTGCCCAAAGAGTTCATTGTTTTTACTGATAACCATGCTCTTAGATTCCTAAATAGTCAGGAAAAGTTGAATCATAGGCATGTTAAGTGGATGGAACAATTACAGGCCTATACCTTCACTATTAAGCATAAAAAGGGTGTTGCCAACAAAGTGGCTGATGCTTTAAGTAGAAGGATGCTGGTCATATAGGAAGTACAGATGGAAAGCATGGGGATAGATTATTTAAAGGAGTTATACAAGGAGGATGCAGATTTCAAGGCTGCTTATGAAGTTTGTGCCATTTTGGCTAACACTTTTCATGGTGAATATTCAGATTTTGTGCTGCAGGAAGGTCTCCTATTCAAAGGCAGTTTGCTATGTGTTCCTAAATGTTCAATGAGGGATAACATCATCAAAGAGAAGCACAATGGAACCTTAGGAGGACATCTTGGGTTGGACAAGACTTACAAGTCACTAGATTCTACTATTGGCCAAAAGTACAATCAGATGTAAGGAGATATGTTGCAAGTTGCACCATATGTCAAAAGGCCAAAGGTATGTCTTCTAATGCTAGTTTGTACGAACCCGTTCCAATTCCCAATAGGCCTTGGGAGAGCATTAGTATGGATTTTGTACTTGGTCTTCCTAAGACAACAAGGGGTGTGGATAGTGTTTTTGTCATTGTGGACAGATTTAGTAAGATGGCTCATTTTGTGCCATGCAAATGCACAAATGATGCATCTCACATTGCTAGTCTCTTTTTCAAAGAGGTGGTTAGAATCCATGGTTTGCCCCTTTCAATTGTCACTGATAGAGACTCCAAGTTTGTTGGTCATTTTTGGAGGACCTTATGGAGAAAATTGGGAACACAATTGTCTTTCTCATCAGCCTACCATCCCCAAACTGATGGTTAGATGGAGGTTGTTAATAGGTCCTTAGGAAACCTTCTAAGATGCCTTACCAAGTAGCATGGGTTGGAATGGGACTTGATTATCAGTCAAGTTGAGTATGCTTACAATGATTCAGTGAATAGAAGCACTAGGAAGAGTCCATTTGTAATTGTTTATGGTTTCCATCCAAGAGGACCACTTGAACTCAAAGATCTACAAGGTTGGGAAAAGAGGAGTACTCTAGGAGAAGATTTTGCTACCACCATGAAAGTAGTTCATGATCAAGTCAAAGTTTAGTTGGAAAAGACAGTCTCCAAATACAAGGATAGGGTAGATCTCAAAAGGAGAGATGTACAGTTCAAGGTGGGAGATTTGGTGATGACCTATCTAAGGAAGGAAAGGCTGCCTAAAGGATAGCCAACCAAACTTCTGATGAAAAAAATAGGACCATGCAAGGTAGTGCATAAGTTTGGTCCAAATGCTTATGAAATAGAATTGTCATCTAGTCTTGGTATTTCTCACATATTCAATGTTTCAGACCTATTTCCATTCAGAACTCCATTGAATGTTGAAGATGGATCAGATGTTGTGATTGAAGATGAAGATTGGGTCAGAGATCTACCTCCAAGTAAGCCTTTACAATTGGAATGCATCTTAGATTCCAAGATTGTCAAAAAGACAAGGATGGGTGTGTACAAGGAGTACTTGGTCAAGTGGCAGGATCTTCTTGATTCAAAAGCTACATGGATGAGTGAGGCAAACATTTTGAAGCATGGGAAGACACTCCAACAGTTAGCAACTTAAGGGACTTGAGTTTTTCCTGTAGGGGGAGTATGGTGCAAGAGCACCTTCTCTATGGTGCAGGAGTCATATTTTGTTTTTGTTTTCAATAATGATTTTTAAGCCCCATCATGTTTGTAATAAGGTTTTCATGTCAATTTGGTCACTAGACCTATGTAGACCATGTTTTGGTTTGATGTAATAATAAAACGAAAACATGCAGTTTTCTTGTGAGAGGAGAAACCCTAATGGCTAACTCTCTTTCAAATTAGTTTTGCATGGTTGGAGGAATGTAACTGATGTTCCAAGCCTTCTATAGGCGAAGGAGTTGAATGTAATGACAAGAGTGAATGAATGAATGAAGATTTGGAGTTTTGGGTGTGTTGAAACATTATCTTTTTCTGAGTAATTTTCTGTAGCAATCTTTCTGTACAGATACTTGATCGTCTGAATCTGATCGAAGATGTTTAGGCATTGAAGTAGCTTTCATTTGGAAGTAGCCTGGTGTCTAGAAGTGTTGTAGTTTGTGAGTTTTTGTTCTTTTTGCAGAGACTGTTATGAAAACCTAGAAACTAGGGTTTTGGTGAACAAATGGACTGTTATTCCTCTGTCCACTGAAAGAAAGATTCTCATTTTTAGTGTGATGGAGGAATACAGTGTATTTTGTGTTTTCTATTGTTTTGGGTCAACACCCAGGGATCCAAGGAGTTTGGGTTTGAGTTGACTAGGCATCTCTATATGACTAGTCGTTGAAACAATAGGAAAAGTGTTGTGTGCGAACAATCAGTGGAATGACCAAATTGACGGTGATTAAGTGTTTGCAGAAGAGTGTAGACCCCTTCTGTTTTGTTGAGTTCTTGTTTCTATGTATTTGTTGAATGTATGTGAGTTGCACAGTTACAGAGTTGCCATCGGCGTAACTTAGTCCTCGGGGAAGCTTTTGGAGGTTACACCGATCAACAGTGTTGGGCTGATAGTAGGAGGTTCATCGGTGAGGAATGATTTTAGTCTCACTGAATGTTTATTGCGAATGTATATCGCAAAAGCATGTTGAGAATGTACATTGCGTCAAATACAAAAGGTGACTAGTAGTAATGGTGAAATCAGGGTAAAGATACTTTTAGTCCACTGGTAGTAGTAAGTCATGTTATGCATATACAATAGTTTGGCATATCGGTAAGAGTGGCGATATCGGGGGACAAGTTCAAGATCCCGCCGATGAAGTAAGTTTTGCCGAAGACAACATAATGCATCAGTGTGTCGGTGAAAGGGCTTGAGGCCTTGTTGATGTTTGGAGTCTCATCGACGACAGGTTGTATCGGTGTATCAGCCTATGTTCTCAAGGGTTCTCCGATGAGTTAAGTCTAGCCGACAGAGTCACAACTAACCACCATGGTTAAGTGAGTGTAAAGCTAACTGCCATCAGGGTATCGGTAGGAGGCCAAAAGACACCGCCAATAGAAGAAGTCTCTCCGAAGACAAGTGAAGTTGACTGTTGGGAAGAGTTGATAGATTGGTCAGAGAAATAGCAAGGTGGCCGATGGGATATGTTTCGCTGACAAGGTTTGGTCACCAAGACATAAGCCACATCTCACCAATCAGTTTATTGATCAATTGTACGCTACCATTGAGCACTCTGCTTCAATTTCACCAAAAGATAGAGATTGAGATGCTCATTTGAGACTTACTGATGAAAGGTATTATTCACCCTAGTACTAATTCCTTTTCTTCACTAGTTCTTCTTGTCCGGAAGAAAGATGGTGTTAAACTTAGGGCATACAACTGAGAGGGGGGGGTGAATCAATTGTACGAAACTTTCTCCTTTTAAACACTTGAATCTTCTTTAGTGATTAGCATAATATTAATCATGAACCATAATGCATTCAAATCAAAAGCAAAAACATATCAACACACATGACACCAAGATTTTGACATGAAAAACCTGGTTAAGGGAAAAACCATGGGGTGATTAACCCAAGAATGTATTCTCTGTTAGAAGAATAGAAAGAACAAAATGGCACATGCCAATTAGGGCTCACTGTCTGAGCACACTGCTCACAAGAGGCTCACTTCCTACAAGAGACACACTGTCTACAAAGGAATAAGTATCACCTTTATGAACTGGAGAATAGCATCTTCAGCATGCTTGAATTAGTTCCATTTAAGCCCAATACTTCTGCTCTGCCTTTCGCACTTCTCTTTGCTACCACACACTCATCACTGCAAAGACACACTTCAAAATGAATTCACAATCCCTTATTTATACAAGGCATCGACTTAGGAACAATCATCTAAGTCGGCAAACACCTACAAGATCATCCGTAAGACATGTAATACATCTGGTCGGCCAGTCTCAAGAAGAACACCAATATCCATGGTTATTCTTCAAATGCAAACTCTAACTTCAATGCGGACCACCAACATTAATTGGACATGATCCAACGATCATCATAACCTTCCCTGAATCACCAAAAACATCTGCACTTCATCATCCTACTAGAATTCTTCTCTCCTTCATTCGGAGCTACAAGAACACAGTCTGTCATCACTGTCACAAATGAATAGGCACTTTCGGACCTTCAACCCACGAACTAATCTAGTTGATACTTCACAGGGACATCCTCAACACTCCCTCAGATCTGCAGAATAGGATAATGAAATACCGGATCTCACTAGACCTTTCTGTGGCCCTCTGTCACCTCTGAACAACTGCCAGAACCAATTCTACTTGAGAGACCATAACTTCTTTAGATCTTCATGCAGACCTCTAAAATCTTGATTGGAGCATCTCAAGACTTATATCTACAAACCCTTTAAACTACATCCTTTGATCCTCAACCTATTGAGGACTTTTGCCTTCTTGTCATCATTGTTCTTCACTATTCCTGATTGAGACTTATTCTCTCAATATCCTCAGCACACAGCTTATCTAATTCTTCTCACTAATGCAACATGAGTATGTTGACATCAATGACAACACCGGTTAGGCCCATACTTGCAAAAGATGGGTCATGGCACCTCTGCATTGACTTTCGAGCACTTAATCACATCACAATCAAGGATAATTTTCTAATTCCTATTGTTGATGAGCTTCATGGCACTCATTTTTTCTCCAAGTTGGATCTTCGTTCTGGGTGTCATCAAATTTAGGTTCATGAGGATGATATCCCTAAAATGGCTTTCTGCATGCATGATGGCCACTATGAGTTTTTGGTCATGCCCTTTGGCCTCACTAATGCTCCTTCAACATTCTAGGCATTGATGAATAAAATATTTCGGGCCTACCTACGGAAATTCATTTTGGTCTTCTTCGATGATATCCTCATCTATAGTAAAACATGAGCTGAGCATCTCCAACATTTGCATCTTGTACTACAACTTCACTCTAATCATCTCTGTGCAAAATAGTCTAAATGTATTTTTGGCCAGGAAGAAGTGGAGTATCTCGGGCATATTATTTCAGCCCAAGGGGTTCGAGTGGATCCTACAAAAATAGATTCCATGAAAAATTAGCTGCATCCTCAGACACTAGAGAGCCTCTGTGGTTTTTTGGGACTGACTAGCTACTATCACAAGTTTGGCAAGGATTATGGGAAGATTGTTGCTCCATTAACAACTATGTTGAAAAAGGATGCTTTTTAATGGACACATGCTGTTGAGTGTGCATTTGAAAACCTGAAACAAGCTATGTGTACTACACCTATTCTAGCTATGCCAAAATTTTCCAAGACCTTCACTATTGAGAGTGATGCTTGCGGCAATGGACTTGGTGCTATTCTCCTTCAAGATGAACATCCCATTGTGTTCACCAGCAATGTCGTTTCTGGTAAGAATTTAGTACTCTCTACATATGAGAAGGAAATGATGGCTATTTTGCATGCAGTACAGAAGTGGCGGCCATACCTACGAGGGAATCATTTTTGCATCAAGACTAATCACCAGAGTTTGAAATATTTCCTGGAACAATGGGTCTCCTCCCCAGCACAATAGAAATGGGTTAGCAGACTCATGGGTTATGACTATGAGATCACTTACAAGAAGGGTAAGGACAATATTGTGACGGATGCTCTTTCTCGCACATTTGATGATCAAGCTTCTTTTTCCGCTATTTCTATGCCTGTTCCAAATTGGTTGGAATTTATCCAGTAGGGCTATGTCAATGACTCTTCATTATCTCAAATCATCCAACAGTTGGCCAATAACCCTTATGTTGTACTGGATTACTCTTGGGATGGTGCTTCTCTGAGATACAAGGGTCGTCTGGTGCTTCCCCAAAGCACAGATCTTCAACAAGATGTCTTCTATGAACTCCATGCTTCTCCATCGGCAGGGCACTCTAGGTTCCTCAAAACTTATGAGCGGGTATGGTGTAACTTCTTTTGGAAGTGAATGAAAATGGCAATTCAATAGATGGTGGCTAAATGTGATACCTGCCAACGCAACAAGAGTGAAACAACACTCATTCCTGGATTTCTTGAACCCTTGCCCATCCCTACACGGATTTAGAAATATATTTCTTTGGATTTCATTGAGGGGCTCCCTAAATCTAGAGGGAAGACAGTGATCTTGGTTGTGGTTGATCGCCTCTCCAAATATAGTCATTTTATGCCCTCAGCCATCCCTACACTGCCTCCTTAGTCGCATAAATTTTCATGGACTAGATCTTCCATCTTCATGGCATCCCTTCTTCCATTGTCTGAGATCATGATGCAACTTTCACCAATCAATTTTGGACATAACTATTTCGACACATTGGCACCAAACTAAAGATGAGTTTGGGGTATCACTCACAAACAGATGGTCAGACTAAAATTATCAACAAATGTTTGGAAACTTATGTTTGTTGCTTCACCTCAGAACAATAGCATCAATGGGCAAAGTGGCTCCCTCTCGATGAATGGTGGTACAATACCTCCTACCACACTGCATCTAAAATGGCCCCATATGAAGCAGTCTATGGTCAGGCAACGCCAGTGCTCCTTCCATACATCCCCAGTAGTTCACCAGTTTAGGCATTCAACATGGTTCTCTGAACCAGAGATCAGATTCTTCGCATCTTGCAAGACAATCTTCACATGGCAAGAAATCGAATGAAACAACAAGTTGATCAGCACTGTTCTGAGCGCACTTTTCAAGTAGGTGATATGGTTTTTCTTCTTCTATAGCCATACAAGCAATCATCCCTGAAACTCAAAGGGCATCATAAGCTGGCTCCAAAGTTCTATGGGCCATATAAGGTTCTTCAGAAGATTGGGTCAGTTGCTTATAAATTGGAGCTTCCTCCTCTTCCCGCGTTCATCTAGTATTTCATGTCTCTTATCTAAAGAAAGTTCTTGGCACCAACATCAAAGTACAAATTGTTTTACCAGAACTAGATAATGAAGGATCCATGATTTTGGAGCCAGAGGCAATCCTCGACAAGTGCACTCATCAACTTCGCTCTCGATCCATCACAGAGGTATTAATTCAGTGGCACAGAATGCAACCAGAGGATGCTACATGGGAACCACTCCTTCAAATTCAACAACAAATTCCACATCTTAAGCTTTGAGGATAAAGATTTTCTAAGAGGGAGGGGATGTTAGGAGCCCGTGCTTAACCCTTCTCTTTACTTTGTTAGTATATTGTTGTTGGACGCATATGCTTTGTAAGTCATCTCGTGAGTATATTGTATTATTCCACATTCATGGGAAGTAATAGTTGTTTAGATTAGACTTAGTATATAAGTACATGTTGAGGCCAATGAAGGCATCCACGAATTTATTGTATTGATCTTGCTCAAAGGAGGTTTCCCCCTCGAAGTGGCTTGCGATCAATAAATTCCTTATATGTTTCTGCTATTTATGTTATTTCGTACATTTTTTATTATATTGTTGTAGGAGGTTCCTCTTACTATCTCTCCTCTCTATCTCCCCTTTCTCTCCCAATCTCTATCAGTCCCCTCTCTCTATCTCTCTTTAAACCCTAAACACGAGCAACCCTAAACCCTAAACTTGAGCAATGCTAAACTCATAAACCCTAAACAATGCCCCTAAACCCTAACCCCAAGCAACCCCCCCTCTCTCTCAAAACCCTAAATAATGCCCCTAAACCCTAACCCCTAACCCCTAAACCCTAAACCTGAGCAACCCTAAACCTCTATCTCCCTATCTGTCACGTCTCAAATTTTGGTTGCATTTAATTAAATAATCTATAAACAATTAAGTATGTTAGATTGTTAATTATTATTATTATAATTTGAATGTTTTAAAAAGGAATTGAATATTAATTTCATGCTAGAAATGCTTCGGCTATTTGTTACTAACTTATTAACAGAAATTTGAGTTTAGTTATGACAGGTTGTCGAAGACAAGAGAGTGGTTGAGGGAAAGGAGATTAGCATCCTGGTAGGGTTAAGATGGAGGGATATTATACACACACTTCACGTAGTGTCATATAGATGCATATAACTACATGTGTAATAATTTAATAGACAAGTTGCATTATATCTTATTGCATAGATAGTTAATAAGGAATTAATTAGTTTTTTTAACTTATTGATTTTAATATTTTTGTGTGTGTTTTGTTTTCAAAAGGAATAGTTGTTAATTGTTTAGGTATTAAAATTTGAAAGATTAATTATTTGAGTACTTTAAAACAAAATTTTTTTAAAAAGATAAAAAAAATAAAGAAATGAGAAGTCTAGAATTTGAAATAATTAAAGAAGTTACAAATCTTTTTCTGGAAACAACCAAAAGCTTCTATTAAAACTCTCTCATTTGGGGAAAAGAAAATTCATTCTTCTTAATTTTCATCAAATGAATTTGGGGAGAGCATTCTGTGCACAAGGGAAAAAGAGATCAGATCAAGGAAATTCTATAGAAATCAGGGATTTTGCTACTTCGAAAAGCTAATTTTAGGTTCTTACTAAATCTTAAATTATCCTTAAAGGTTTTTGAATTATACAATATTATGAATTTTTGGTTTGAAATTTCTTAATTGTATGAAATATCTAAAGCTTTGCATAAACTTCCACATTTATACCTGGTGTGTGGAATTTGCTTTGCCTCTTTTATTCTCTGATCTTAATAATGTATGGACTTCTTAACTGGTCATTGCCTTAATAGTCACATTTTTTAAAACCATTTTAGTCTTCATACCATAATATAAATTATTGTTCCTCAAGTTTAGTAGATAACATCACAGTAAAGTTTATTCTATTTTCATCTTATTTCTTAGAGTTTCTCTTTAGGCAATTTTACATCAATTGGTGTCGACTTTACATTTTGTTCCATGTAATCTTATTATTTTCTATTCCTAGGCGCTCACTAATGTTCATTTCGGTCAATCTCACGCATCATCTAATTGTTCCTAAGTAATAACCTTCGTATAGCTAAAGTTTTCCAATAGGAACTTCTTTAGGTATCTTAAATCTGCAACCTCCGATATTGATAAACTTTGGTATTTTTCATCATTTACATTTTGTGCATATCCTAAAATCATTTAATTCACAGGAACTTCATCCACACAGCAGAGTCATTTTAGGATAACTTTTCTTTTGATATTAGTGTTTAAGCGATCAAAGATGGATTCCTTATTATTATTCATTGTTATGGGGGTTAGATTCTCAATCGATAGCTGGATTGGGATTTCTTGTAGCTCATGCATTATATATTAAAAAAAAAAGAATAAATCCTAAGTTTCAGACACAAACAGTGTAAAATTTATTCTTGCGTTCAACTGCTGTGTCATTTTCCTCTTAGGTATTTTTATTCCTTTAAATTCCTGTGGTTTTGATTTCCACCATCATTTGCATTTAATATCCTTGAGCAATTCATTGAATCTCTAATCCATAATAAAGACTAGAAATTCTTATTATAGTAACGGATTTATCACTCAGTAACTTCTGTCCTATATTATTTTCTGGCAATTTCTATTGTCAGTTAATATCGGTATGGTTCGCTGGTAATATATTATTTTTGGATTATTTATGATCTAATGTTCCTTAATCTTCTTTCTATCATTTTTTTATTACATTGTGTTAATATGATATTCACTCTTTATATCTTGAATTGAACGGTCTTGATTTTTGAAACCTGAAGCTTAAACTGTTCATTACACTTGGTTGTTATCTCCTTTTACTCCGAATAGTAAAACCAATATCGCCTCAGTATAACGATTTCTATCTTCTTTAGATCTTTTAAAATTTAAATATTTTTTCTTCTTTATTATAAATCGATCTAGTTGTCCGATTGTAATATTGAAAATATATCTTCAACTTTCGGTATCTAATGATCTGCAATTTTTTTGCTTTTTTACTTAAAATCCTACTTTATGTGGTAATGTTGTTAAGTGTATAATTTTGATTCATTAAATTTTTAGTCATCATATTAGTTAATAAAGTATATAAATGATAGTAATTACAGAATTCCTTTATAGTTATCTATAATGAATCTAAAACTCTTTTTGTTTATTAGCTATATTAATACATTATCTTTGATTCATGTAGAAATTAACAAAAAGGCAAACCCCGTTACTCTATTTTTCTTTCTGAGTTATCTTTGTAATTAAAGTAATTGTTGAGATAGAATTTTTACCTCTCCTATTTGTTCAAACTTTGTTGTTTTCTTTATAGTTACATTGATCTAATACTCTTACAAGATTAAGGTTAGTAATAACTTGTGATTTGTTTTGAGAAAACGTCTTTTTATTTGCTTTAATGGAAAAACTACCTTGTTTATTGAAATAAATGTATTTAATGTCTTGGTAAAGTATGAATTTTTAGGACAGGATGCCGAATGTGTATTACAGAGATGATAGTTTTACTTTTTCTAAAACTATCATATTATTTTTATTGCTTGGCCAATCAATTGTACCATTGAAATAGATGAATTTATTTCAAAAGCCTAGAATAATGTAGTCTCTGCCACATTTTGTTGCATGAGTTATGTCATTCTAGGTTTAGGATGCATACAGGCAACAGCCACGCATCGAGTGATTCCCTCCTACTTACACCATTCTAGGTTGCTAGGCTCCTTGTGTAGGGTCAGTGCTTTCTTCGAGGTAAGAAGAAACCTGAGGAAGTTCAGTACTTCATGGTTGGGTGGAAAAAGCACCTCAACCACTCTCTTGGATTTGGTTTGCAAATGATCAGAGGATCAAGACAACCCAAGCTATTATTAATATGCCATTTATTATATTATTATTTATATGGCTTTACTGCCAAGCTTTTGAAAGTTGTATAAAAATTCTTGACAAATATAATTGGATACTTTGTAACACCAAGTTGGGTGTATGTAAATTGAATTGTAATTATTCCATCTTATGAATTGTTATTGTATTCATGAAATTCTTGTTATAAAATATATATAATTTTTATGCTGGGCAATAGTTTTTTCTTGGCAAATATTATTTTAAGTTGTAATTTTTCCACTTCCTTACACTTGGTATCAGAGCCAAGTTTCAATGCTTAGACCTATGCCTAACAACGCTTGAATGATTATTTTTTAGATGGATACCAGATTCACTTATCAGTATGGAAGTGGATCGCGGGGTGATCCATTTGAGAATCTAGATCAGATTGTTGCCATGTTGAATCGACAAGAAGCTAGAATGGATGGGTTACAACAAGAAATGCAAGCGGATCAACAAAAGGAGAATATAGAAGAAAATAGAGAGGATATTTGCATTATGGAGACATAAAGAAACTCTAATAAACAAGATAAGGTGGCAAAAGAATTAGGAAAAGATATAAAGAAGGTTACACCACCAAAATTTGATGGGAAGACTATTGGAGATGGAGCAGAAGCCTGGATAATAGAAATGGATAAGTATTTCTCTCTGAGAAATTTGTTGAGTGAAACAAAAACAATTTGGGGAACTTATCAACTCATCAGTGAGGCTACTACTTGGTGAGATAATGAAAAGGTTGAAAAGAAGTTGTTGCCTCGTGAAGTAACATGGGAGCAGTTTTTGAAGATTTTTAGAAAGAGATGGCTACCGCAACTATATTTTGATAAGAAGATGGTTGAATTTCAAAATCTCACTCAACGTGGTAAGACAGTCACACAATATTGGGAGAAATTTGCTCATTTGCTATTCAATATGTCTCTCAGTACCAAAAAGATGAAAGATTCAGAATCCGTAAGTTCATTATGGGACTTAGACCTCAAATTGGATCTGATGTGGATATACATAATCCATCTACAATGGACAAAGCTTTTGAGAAGGCTATTAAGCAAGAACAAAAATTGCAGGAGGTGGCTAATTATAGGAGGAAAAGGGATGCAAGGTTTGGTAACAAGAAATCTCAAGGCAATAATCAAAATCAAAATAATTAGGGAGGTAACAACAATAGACAAATCAGGAATCTTAAAAGAGGAAACAATTTTCAGGAACATCAGAATAGTAATAAGAGGACAAATTACAATAACAACAAGGGAAGAGAAGGATTTGATAGATCTAAAGCACCTTGAGGTGGGTGTTACACTTGTGGTGGAGAACATTATGCTAGTGCATGTCCTCAACGACATCAAAAGAATAAAAATCAGCATCACATCCATGCAACAGTAGATAACCGACAAACAGACTTTCAGGCGACTCCTATTCAATTATTGGGTAAACTTTTTGGATGTCCTGTTTCCATTTTGATAGATATTGGAGCTACTGAGTGTTTTGTTGATCCAAGTGTTTTATCTAATATATCAGTTAGACTTGGATTTATGGCTAACTCATGGAAAGTACAATATGGAAACCGGGTAGAGAGAATGGTAGAGCAATGTCTGGCATGCAGCGAGCTTGAACTTCCAAGTTTTGAAACTCAGGTTATTTGTGTGTTGAACCTTTGGGATTATATGATGTGATCTTGGGCATGAACTGGCTTTCTGAGCATAAGTCGATGGTTGATTGTGAAGAGAAAATAGTAAAATGTCTAGATGATCATGGTAATTGAGTTGAGATACATGGATTCAAAAGACCATTGCAATTAAGACAAATATCTTCTATGCAGCTAAAGAAGGCTAATAGAAAAGGATGTGCTATTTATGTAGTTAAAGTTAGGGAACTGAATAGCTCTGAGTCTTCAGTCTTCAACCATCCTATTTTGAGGGAGTTCAAAGATGTCTTTCCCGATGAACTGACTGAGTTGCCTCCAAAATGAGAATTTGATTTTTCTATTGAATTGTTACCTGGAACTGAGCCCATATCTAAGGCACCATATAGAATGAATACAGCTGAGTTATATGAGCTAAAGGTACAACTACAAGAATTGCTTAAGCAAGATTTCATTAGACCAAGTGTGTCTCCTTGGGGAGCGCCTGTATTTTTTGTTAAAAAGAAGGATGGTACCTTGAGATTATGCATCAATTACAGAATGTTGAATAAGGCCACTATCAAGAATAAATATCTACTTCCTAGAATTGATGAATTGTTTGATCAAATGAAAGGGGCAAAGGTGTTTTCAAAAATAGATTTAAGGTCGGGATATCATCAGCTTAGAATAAAGGATGAAGATATTTCAAAGACAGCTTTCAGAACCTGATATGGACATTATGAGTTCATAGTGTTGCCATTTGGGTAAACCAATGCTCCTGCGGCTTTCATGAATTTGATGAATAGTATTTTTCAAGATTGTTTAGATGATTTTGTTCTTATCTTTCTTGATGATATTCTGATATACTCTAAGTCAGAAGAACATGATCAACATTTGAGAATTGTATTGCAGCGTTTACGGGACCATAAACTCTATGGAAAGATGTCAAAATGTGCCTTCTATCAAACTAAGATACATTATTTGGTCCATGTTATTTCAACTGAGGGGATAGTAGTGGATTCTGAAAAGATTAGAGCAATTTTAGAGTGGCCAGCACCACAAAATGTGTTAGAAGTTTGGAGTTTTATGGGACTTGCAGGTTATTACAAAAAATTTGTGAAAGGATTCTCCACAATTGTAGCACCCATCACTGCACTTTAGAGAAAAGGAAAGAAGTTTGAATGGAATGATAAATGTGAACAGGTATTTTAGTTACTAAAGGAGAAACTTACTACCACACCTATTCTAATTATACCAGATCCAAATTGATATTTTACAGTTATTACAGATGCATTAGGAGAAGGTGTAGGAGCAGTTCTTATGCAAGAAGGTCAAGTAGTGGCTTATGAGTCTCAGAAATTGAAGCAACATGAACTAAATTATGCTCCACATAATTTGGAGTTAGCAACTATAGTGCACACACTTCAAATGTGGAGGCACTGTTTGTTGGGAAAACCTTTCGAACTAAAGATAGACCATATGGGTTTGCAATATATATTTACTCAACCCAACTTGAATGCCTGCCAGAGGAGGTGGTTGGAGTTCTTAAGCGAATATGATTTTGGTATTGAATATATAAAGGGAAAGGAAAATAGAGTTGTAGATGCTCTAAGTAAAAGACATTGCAACCATGATATCAGTCAGATCAACCTTCAAACAACAAGTAGTGCAGGCTTTGCCAAGTGATGAGTTTTATGATAAAGTGAAGCAAACTCTAGAACAGGATCCTTCGGATCGCAGATTTCAGGGATATGTATTTGAGATGGATGGACTCTTGAGATATCAAGGATGTATCTATGTACCAAATGCAGCCAGACTGAGGGAATTGGTATTAGAAGAATTTCATAATGCACCTTACTTTGGGCATCCTGGCATAACAAAGATGTTAGAAGTTATAAGACCATTGTATTTTTGGCCTGGACTAAGGAAAGATGTTATCTCTTTTGTAGCTCGATGCCTGGAATGTCGACAAGTTAAGGCCGAGTATGTTCACCCGGCAAGACTTCTTTACCCTCATATGATACCAGAGTACAAATGGCAGGTTATCACTATGGATTTCATTCAAGGTTTGCCTATGACCAAGACTCGACATGATGTCATCTTGGTAGTAGTTGATAAATTGACAAAGGTTGCCCATTTCATTCCTGGGAACCTTAAGGATGGCTCTTTAGTTTTGGCAAAGAAATTTGTGTAAGAGATTTTCCGTTTGCATGGTGTACCAAAGACAATAATTTCAGATTGTGATTCTCGGATGACCTCTAGATTTTGGACTACTTTGTATACCTCTCTGGGGACAAGCTCAACTTTAGTTCTTCTTATCATCCTCAGACGGATGGTCAAACTGAGAGAGTGAACGAGGTAGTGGAAGATCTTCTTAGAATGTACTGTATGGATCAACAACATAAGTGGGAGGAATGTTTTCCTCTAGTTGAATTTGCATATAATAATTCTTTTCACGCTTCCTTGGGGATGGCACCTTTTGGGGCCTTGTATGGTCGCAAGTGTCGGACACCTATCAGTTGGGATAGAGTGGAAGACAGGATTGTTGTAGGGCCAGAAATGTTAAGGGAAATGGAAGATCAAATGAAGCTCATTAAAGAATGGTTGAAGCAAGCTTCTGATTGACAGAAGAGTTTTGATGATAAAAATAGAACCTTCAGGCAGTTATCGGTTGGAGATAAGGTCTTTTTGAGGGTTTGTCCTCAGAAAAGTTCTATATCTTTTGGGAAGGGGTCAAAGCTTGCCCCTAGATTTGTTGGAACGTTTGATGTATTGGAGGTTATTAATCTAGTTGCCTACAGGCTTGCTCTGCCGCTCGCTCTATCCCGGATACATAATGTATTCCATGTTTCAGTACTTAATCCATACCATCTAGATACATCTCATATTCTTGACTGGCGTGTATTGCAGGTTCAGGATCTAGGGGTGGTGCTAGTGGAACCTGTCAAGATTCTGGAAATGTGCAATGTTAAGTTGCGAAATCGTAATGTGGTGCAATATAGGGTCCAATGGGACTAGTATTCAGTGGATGATGCCACTTGGGAAAATGCAGAGGATATTGATAGATTGTTTCCTCATTTGAGATTCTAGTTACTTGCATTATGCATATGATGACATTTACTTTATTATAGACACTTGATGTAGATGTTTTTCTATAAGACATCAAGACGATGTCTCTTCCAAGTGGGGAAGGATGTCACGTCTCAAATTTTGGTTGTATTTAATTAAATAATCTATGAACAATTAAGTATGTTAGATTGTTAATTATTACTATTATTTGAATGTTTTAAAAAGGAATTGAATATTAATTTCATGTTAGAAATGCTTCGTCTATGCTTCAGCTATTTGTTACTAACTTATTAATGGAAATTCGAGTTTAGCTATGACAGGTTGTCGAAGACAAGAGAGTGGTTGAGGGAAAGGAGATTAGCATCCTGGTAGGGTTAAGATGGAGGGATATTATACACACACTTCACATAGTGTCATATAGATGCATATAACTGCATGTCTAATAATTTAATAGACAAGTTGCATTATATCTTATTGCATAGATAGTTAATAAGGAATTAATTAGTTTATTTAACTTATTGATTTTAATATTTTTGTGTGTGTTTTGTTTCCAAAATGAATAGTTGTTAATTGTTTAAGTATTAAAATTTGAAAGATTAATTATTTTAGTACTTTAAAACAATTTTTTTTTAAAGACAAAAAAATAAAGAAATGAGAAGTCTGGAATTTGAAATAATTAAAGAAGTTACAAATCTTTTTCTAGAAACAACCAAAAGATTCTATTAAAGCTCTCTCATTTTGGGAAAAGAAAATTCATTCTTCTTAATTTTCATCAAATCAATTTGGGGAGAGCATTCTGTGCACAAGGGAAAAAGAGATTAGATCAAGGAAATTCTATAGAAATCGGGGATTTTGCTACTTCAAAAAGCTAATTTTAGGTTCTTACTAAATCTTAAATTGTCCTTAAAGGTTCTTGAAATATACAATATCATGAATTTTTGGTTTGAAATTTCTTAATTGTATGAAATATCTGAAGCTTTGTATAAACTTCTACATTTATACCTGGTGTGTGGAATTTGCTTCACCTCTTTTATTCTTTGATCTTAATAATGTATGGACTCCTTAACTGGTCATTGCCTTAATAGTCACATTTTTAAAACCATTTTAGTATTCATACCATAATATGAATTATTGTTCCTCAAGTTTAGTAGATAACATCACAGTAAAGTTTATTCTATTTTCATGTTATTGCTTAGAGTTTCTCTTTAGGCGATTTTACATCAATTGGTGTCAACTTTACATTTTGTTCCCTATAATCTTATTATTTTCTATTCCTAGGCACTCACTAATGTTCATTTTAGTCAATCTCATCCATCATCTAATTGTTCCTGAGTAATAACCTTCATATAGCTAAAGTTTTCCAAAAGGAACTTCTTTAGGTATCTTAAATCTGCAACCTCCGATATTGATAAACTTCGGTATTTTTCATCATTTACATTTTGTGCATATCCTGAAATCATTTAATTCATGGGAACTTCATCCACACAGCAGTGTCATTTTAGGATAACTTTTCTTTTGATATCAGTGTTTAAGTGATCAAAGATGAATTCCTTATTATTATTCATTGTTATGGGGGTTAGATTCTCAGTCGATAGCTAGATTGGGATTCACTGTAGCTCATGCATTATATATATAAAAAAAGAATTGTTGATGATTGTTTTGATGCAATCATAACAATAAGTTAAAATTCACATATAATGAACTGAAACTATACTTGAAAGATAAGAAGGAATCATTTGAGATTCAACTAATCCCAAGTCTACAATGGTTCGGTTGGTCAAGTTCAGTTGGTCAATGTGAAGCTGTAATGTTCAAGGGGCCTTACGTAGTTTAGGTTTGTTTGGTGGTTTACTGGACTAAGAATATGCAAAAAGATCATGAGATATGTCAATACTTTTCATTCCTTTGCATAAAAGTGTTACTGTGCTGCAAGTTTTAGATGGTTTTCTTGAATTATTGCAGCTTTCTCCTTCATGTACTTATGAAAACTGTCTACCTTAAACTCTGTTATGCATGCTTCTTCAAATTTGAGACAATTTCCTTTAGATTTCTACGTTTTCAGCTAAATATTTCAGATGGGTTGGGAAAAGTTAGAAAGATCTAATATATACCTCATTTAATCTACCGAAGGATCTAATTGTTTCTGTTATGCACTATGTAAATACCACAGTAATTTGATCAAATCCACAATAAAAACCTTAAATGTAAGTTCTGAGCATTTTCACAAACATACATTTAAAATTGCAAGCTCTCAAAGAAAATATTTCAAAACACAAAGAAGAGCAGGAGAACACTCAGAAGATAGATGCAGAACTCCAGATTCTATTGTATTAGAAACGAATAGTCATACATGATTTACAATGTTGGAATGACTCTTAGTTTCATTGATCATACTACAGAGAACTTACAAGCTTTACAGATACAGTAAGGCAGCCAGACATTCCACGCGCACCTTACTGCAGACAAACAGGCGACCTCCTTCTTCTACCTCTAAACTATGCTAAGCTAACTCACTGTGTGCTTCTAAAAAAATCCTTGTTGTAGCCCTTGTTGTAAAGTATTACAGTGTAGAGAGGCACAATATAAAGACATTCTGATTGTCCTCACTACAGCAGAAACCTAACCAAACCCCTGGTTCAAACCCTTGGTTACAGCAATAAATACAGGTGAACCAGCTCTTCAAAATATCTCTGAGCAGTGTCAAATCTGGGTGAAATATTGCCCCTTCTAAGAAGTTCCGGCAGCTCAGCAATAACTCTTGTTTGTCTGTTGTAGTAATACTCTCAGCTGTAACCTTGTTCTTCACTTGAATGGCCTTGACTTCTTCATACTTCATCTTTATCTTCCTGCTCGTGAGATCAGATTTTCTCCCTCCATGAGGTCACTGTGATCAAGTTCCAGCTGCTTCCTCAACTGCAAGCCTGCAAGACAAGACAAGCAATAAGTATTTCATTTATCACATAAATAGCAGGAAATTAAAATAATTGTTTAAATCTAGGTGACTGTGCAAAATCATGGAAATCGGGTCCAAAATACTCTTAAAACACGTTCAAAATGTATTCAGACTGCTCAAAACCCATCGGGTCAACTATCGCTGACCGGGAAAATGCCACGGGCGCCAAAAAATGTTTTAAAACTCCACCGCCATGTACATTCCCGCCCATCGGCGTGAGAACCGCCATCGGCGTGACAATTTCACATACTGCCGATAGCAAGACTTAAAACTTTCGTCTGCATGATATTTTGGAAATATGACGCTCCCCCTTCCAAATGTCCAGATGACGTCATCAGGATGTTTCGCTTCTGTATATTGGGGAAAAGAAAGACATCATCATCATCATCATGTCGAAGGAAAATAGGAGGATATGAAATATGATCCTGCTGCTAAGGAAAGGAATATGATGGTGACGTCATCGTCATATCCGAGCTTCATTAAAATGCAAATGATGACGTCACCGTCATGTTTAGCTAAGATCAGGGGATAAATGTAATATCGGGTCACCTAAGGAGCATGATCAGGTGGTGAATGTAATATGACCCCTTTGCGACCAAGTTAACCCTCTCGAAAGATCAGGATGATGATGATCATCAGGATATCTGGGGCTTTTGTTGAACTTAGAATATGACGTCATCATCATATTCGCGAACCGGATCATGTTTTGGAAAATATCCTGCCGAAGGGAAATGTGATGATGATGTCATCCTGATATTTGCTTCTTCATTTTTCAGGTTAGGATGACGTCATCAGGATATTTGCAAAAGGTCATATTTCTCGACAGGAGGACATTACAAAATATCGGGTAGACAAACAAGATCATGATGATCTTGACAACATGACAGGATAAAAATATGATGATCCTCCTCATCGAATATCATGATGACGTAACCATCATATTCCGTCTTCGGAGCATGAGGATGAGTTGAGGTCATCATCAGGTTAGCGTTAGGGTGATATAAATATGATCATGCTGTTGAGGAATGGAATATCACCCTCCCTTAAAAGATAGGGTGATCATCATGATCATGCAAAAGGAGATCAGGAGGATATGAAGACGTCATCATCATCTTAGCGAATATCAGCAAATATGACCCTCTTGTGAAAGATCAGGATGATGACCCTCCGATAGGATTTTGACATGCGCATGCAAATATGCAGATGGTGGATTTTCTAAGCAGGGTGATATTATAATATCAGCATGATATTATAATATCAGGTGATGTAAAAATATCATGATGCTCATTGTTATGAAATATCGGGTTACACTCAAAACATGATGCTCACGATGCGCATAAGGTCATTTGACGGGTAAAGGGCACTATCACCTAAGATTGACGTCCGGATATTTTGACTGCATGATTTTATCAGGTGATAGACCAAGATCAGGATGATCTTGACAACATGACTAAGGATAAAAATATGATGATCACTTGCGATCAGGTTTGACCAAAACTTTGACTGCTCATAACTCCCTCATATGGACGAATTTTCAGGTGATGTAAAAGGGAAACCTGCATGGAATTTCAAGCTCTTTCTAAATATGAGGTCACAGAAACAAAATATGAACTTTGACAAACTGACCTCATGATGATGACCTACCCCATCCTGACCTTCATGATGATGATGCACCTGACTCATTTTTACCAAACCGCCAGAAAGCAGACAAACACAAGCAGACAAACACAAGCAGAAGCAAAAAGCAAAGCGACAGCAGGGGTCCTCGTTTTGCTAAGGAGCAAAATGGGGCGTGTTGTAAACATCACAACAACTAGCAACCAAAATAAAACAATTAAATTCAGAGTGTTCAAGGAAACTAGATGAAATGAACTCATAACTTCTGACTATCTTTCCTGTAAATTACTATTCAGCTTGAGACTCAAAGTATTCAATAAAGATGCATGAATTTCCATTTTCAGTTTAGTTGTGTGCACGTGATTAATTATCCTCATCTTGAAGATCGGTTGAACAAACCAGTGACTGACATTAGCCTATGTAGGTGAGGATATTCCCTCATAGCCGACCGGATAGAGCCTTGCTGCCAGCGAGCGTCCATAGCCCCGGCAAGGTTATCGTTACAATTCTCCTAAGTAGAGCCCCACTGCCAGCGAGCGTCCATAGCCCCGGTAGAGTTACTTAGATGGCTTAATCTAGATTTTCAGTATAATCCGCTTTATTTATTTATTTATTTTTTTTTTGTTTTCTAATTTTGAAAGATTTCATAAGATATAACAATTTGTAATTTCATGATGCAAGGAGTGGACACTTGCTGAAATTAAGCTGAGAATTGTAATGGTAGCAAGGGTGACCTCTGATTTTTCACCTAATAGCTACACTGGTAAGTTCAACAAACCCAAGGATTTTAGGTGTGTCATCGTGAGAAACTTGCTTCGAATTCTCAATCACATTTATTGAATACAAAACTTCAGAAGATGAACAACTCTCTACATTCATGACAGTAACAAGTTATGTGTAAATTGTAAATGATTAACTTGAATACCCTAAATTTTATACTGTTTTGAATGGTTGCTAGTTTTGCTCCTTAATACTCTAAAGTAAAATAAAGATCCCTGCTGAGGAGACAACAAACAAACCAAACAAACAGGCTGTACAAACAACACAACAAAAGAAAAAACTGTACAAAAAGCAAAAACAAATAGAAGACAAACTATACAAACAGCCAACCCAAAAGAAAACACACAAGAAGAACTGTACATTACCCACAACACTTTACATTAAGAAAAAAGAAGGACTGCCCCCCCTTTTACCTCAAGCCTGGAAGTAGTGTTTCAAATGCTGGCCATTAACTGGTAATGGCATATCTTCTCCAGTCAAGGTCTTAAGTCTAAAGGTGTTATCTCCTATTATTTCTGAGACTTGTAATGGACCCAGCCATAATTTATCGAATTTTCCATGGCATCCTTTCTTTTCATGTGCTTTGTCCCAGCACAACACTAAGTCTGATATCCTAAATGTTTTGACTCTTGCTCTTTTGTCAAACCACCTCTTAACAACCACTTGGTGTTTGGCAAACTTCTCGAGGGCTTGACCTCTTTTCTCCTCTAGTTGTAACATTTGCACTATTCTGGCTTCCCTATGGTTATCAAAGCCTAGATATTCATTGGCAAACTTCCAAGTTGGTATTCTCAGATTAACCGGAAGTATGGGATCAGTCCCATAAACTAAGTGATAAGGTGTGCTACCTAAAGCTATTTTAAACTTGGTCCTATCTACCCATAATGCATATCTTAATAGGGTATTCCACTCTCTAGGACTTTTGGCAATTAACCTCTTGATTATGTCTAATAAAATTTTGTTTGTTGATTCAACCAGTCCATTACCTTGAGGGTAATAATTCGAAGAAAACCTTAGAATAATCCCATATTCAAATGCCCATTTAGAAAATTTTAAAGAAGAGAAAGCAGGGCCATTATCACATACCAATGAATAGGGCGTTCCAAACCTGGTGATAATGTTTTCTTCAAGGAACTTGATAACTACCTCAGTTGTGGAAAATTTGCAGTAGGTGGCCTCAGTCCACCTTGTACAATAGTCCGTTACCGTCAATATAAATTTGTGTCCTGCAGAAGATGGGGGATTGATGACTCCGATAAAATCCAAGCCCCACTGTGCAAACGGTCTGGATTCGATCATAGGTTGCAGTGGATTGGCCGGATTTCTCCCTTTGTCTGCTGCAGTCTAATAGGTGTGGCAACTTCTGATGTGACTCTTAGTATCTTTGAACATAGTGGGCCAGTAATAGCCCGCCCTCAGTATTTTGTGTGTTGTAGCTAAATGGGAACCATGGCCGGTTCCGTGCTTGTCATGTAGTTATGTCAACACTCTATCAGCTTCGGTTCTGTTTATGCATCTCAGATAAATTCCATCATGGTTCTTCCTGAATAGAAGACCTCCTTGCACCATATAATTTTGTGCCTTAATCTTCAAAGCTCTCCTCTGAGAAGCCTTCATCTTGCTTGGGTACTTTCCAGCTATCAGGAAGGTGCTTAAATCATTGTACCAGCCTGATGCGTCTTGGGAATTCAATACATATTGTTGTTTTATCAGATTTGGATCCATGTTTGCTATTGTCTGCACCAGCGCCTGCCCTCTGACCAGCTTTGCAGGAATGATCTCCATGTCAAATTCTTGCAGTGTGGTGATCCATTTGGCTCTTTTTTCTCTAGGCTCGTTTTGCATCAGCAACATTTTTACTGCTGCGTCCGGTACTATGGCTTTGATCTGGCTGTGCAGAATGTAGTGTCTAAATTTTTTCACAGCCTTTACTAATGCGAATGCCTGTCTTTCGATATCTAGATATCTCAGTTGTGCATCCTTCAGAGGCGCACTCATAAATGCTATGGGCCTCTCTCCATTATTTTCACCTTTCTGTGTCAAGGCAGCCGCGACAGAATGAGAAGATGCAAAGGAGTAGATGTAAAACGGGCTTGTGTAGTCTGGACTCGCCAATACAGGAGCATCAGAAATTGCCTCCTTGATATCTTCAAATGCGGCTTTGGCCACTGGCATCCATTCCATCTATGCATCTTTCTTCAACATGGCATTCAACGGCTGCACAATCTCTGCAAAACCTGTTATAAACTTCCGAACAAAGTTAATTTTACCAAAAAATGATTTCAACTCTTTCCTACTGTTTGGTATTTGCAAATTTTTTATGGATTCTATTCTATCCGAATCAATTGAAATTCCATTTTCAGAAATGACATGGCCTAATAATTTACCTTTAGTTACGCCAAATATACATTTCTTAGGATTAAGGGAAATCCCATACCTTTCACATCGCTTGAGTACTTTTCTGAGGTCTTCAGCGTGGGTGGATGCATCCTTGGAATACACAGTTAAATCATCCATATACACAACAATGAATTTACCTAATAATCCACGGAATGCAACGTCCATGGCCCTCTGAAAAGTGGCACCTGCATTGATTAGACCAAAAGGCATTCTTCTATACGCATAATTTCCCCATTTGCAAGTGAAGGTGGTTTTTAGTCTATCTTCTCTATCAATTAAGACCTGATTATAACCTGAAAAACCATCTAAAAAAGACATCATCTTTGCGCCATTTACTACTTGCAGTACTTCGTCTATTGGGGGCAAAGGATAATTATCCTTTTCAGATGCCTTGTTTAAATTTCTAAAGTCTACGCACAACTTGATGTCCCCGTTTTTCTTCCTCACTGGTACTAAGTTAGCTACCCAGACAGAATGTCTGACTGGGAAAATTATTCCAGCGGACAGTAATTTTTTAACTTCCTCAAAGATTAAAGGCTCTAGAATGGCATTTACAGGCCTCTGTTTCTGCCTAAATGGTTTGACTTCTTTTCTTAAAGGTATTACGTGAGTTATGATGGACTCATCAAATGTTTTCAAGTCTTCATAAGTCCATGCTATGACATGTTTATATTCTTTCAGAACATCCAGAACCTCTTTTCTAATTTTCTCAGAGCAAGCTTTCCCAATTAGTACACTTTGTGGATTTAGCTCAGTCCCTAAGTTATGTAAATCACACCTACCCCCTTCTGTTTTGGGTAAGTCTTTCTGTCTTATTACCCCGTCGAAGTCAAAGATGTGTTCTAATTCAATCACTCCTTTTGGTAAGAAGTTGCTCTTTAAGTTGATCATATCTTCTTTGTCCCATGTTACTTCAGGCCTTTCTTGTTCATCAATGATTTGGGCCTCAAATGCCTCATTACAAGTCAGAAAATTAATAATTTGCTGATCCTCTCCAAATACCTGAAAGTGTGTAACGTTGTCTGGTATACTGGGCACGTTAACTAGCTCAACAGCAAATCGTCTTAGTCCTGACAGTGTCAATGGTTCTAATGTACTAGTAGCAACTGCTAACGCATCTGGCCTGTGGTTCAGCTCTCTAGGAATGTGCTCTATGTTAAAAGCATCAAACGAATCCATTAAACCCCATACTCTATGTCTGTAACTAATCATTTTCTTATAATTGCAGGCATATAGTTTCCTCACTTGTCTGACTACTAATTCAGAGTCTGAAAATACTCTGATGGTTTTTACCCCTTTCTTGATGGCCATGACAAGTCCTAAAATTAGGGCCTCATATTCAGCAATATTGTTAGTGCAGGAAAATTGTAATCTATATGCTGCCAAATGTGATTTACCTTGAGGATCTATGAGTTCAATACCCGCACCTGCGTCCTGTTTTGATTTGGACCCATCACATTTTAACGTCCACATGCCATCTTTACTTTTCTAATCTTTTACCTTGGCATACTTTGTCCCTTTTATTGCCTGTGGGGTGTTGTCTTGTTTATTCATGGGTTTTTCCGTTTGGTTATCTTGCATATGTGTGTTTTTAGTTTGCAACTCAGAAAGATAACTACCCTTGTCCTCTATTTCTTTTCCTAAATCTGGAATCAAGGCATCTATATTATCCTGAACATATCTCTGTGTTGGATCAGGATTCTCATTTTCCTCTTGTGACTCTATCCTCCCTATGCACTTTTTGTATTCATATTCAATGATGTCTTTGCATATTTCACAATTCTCCTCAGAATGTTGCCTATCATGGACTCTACACCTATTTTTATATAACTTACATTGGACTGGGAGATTGTGTGTAACACACTCTTCCACCTCTCGTCTAATGGCACGACCAAATTTGTCTATTGCGTTGTTTTCTTCATCTGAAGAATTTCCGTCAGACTCAATGAATAGTGCCGTTCTATTGTTGACACACTTTTTTCTAATGTTTAACATCATAATCTCTTCAATCTGCATCCCATTGTTGGTAATTCTATAGACACCTGGTTCAATAGCAGCATATAATATTTCATTAGTTTGATTATACTCTGTTATAATATGTTTCATTCTGGGCTCTGCCTCTATTCTGATCTGGTTTGGGATGCCTCTCCATGGTAACCACATGTGTGAAAAGTCAGTAGCCATATATCCGTTTAATGTCTTGGACCAATCCCTACTTAGCAACATTCCATAATTTACGGGTATATCCACTACTTGAATGTCAATGATTTGGCTTACCCTAGGGTCTGAAGCTAATTGCACTTGAATGTTCATGATTTCTCCTATCACGCTAACCTCGGTCTTATCTAACTGCGTGACAACCTTGGTAGATTTGGTGGGAGTCAGCCCGAGAGTTTTACATATTCCTAAGGGCATTACATTGGCTGAAGCACCAGAATCTACCATGCAATTGTGTATATTCTTCCCACACAACCTAACAGTTAACAAGAAAGGTTGAGTATCCCTCTTATCCGCATGTATTACCACATTTGTATTGGAAGGCTGCTCAACTTTCTTACCTTTCTCCTTAGGTGGTGAATCACTATTAGGAACAGTTGTATCAGCAGACACCTTGTTTGTTATGGATGTATCCAGGGATTTTAAAAAAGCATTTCTGATCCCTGGGGTCTTCAATAATTCATTTAGAGGTATACTGACCTTAATTTTCTTTATTTCCTCTGATAAGTAATTCATTAATCTTGTTGTCTCTATTGCTTCTGTCTTACTTGTTTGATCCTTTTGCACTGTTGTTCCATTATTTGTGTGCTGACTAGCTTTAAGTATGGCAGGATTGTTGCTAGCATTCTGATCTGGGGGTGTATTGATGTTATTCGGAGGAGTGGAAGTGGTGAAAGGTCCTCCCGGACTAGGGTTGTTCCTCAAATTGTAGGTGTGGCTTTTATTTGTTTGTTGAAAGGCCTGCACCTCTTCTGTTTCATTTAATATCTCATTTTCAGATTCAAAAGGAAACTGAAAAGCATTTAACACAAAGGCTGATTCAGGATAAAGACTTTCACAACAGCATGGCTCATTCTCTAGCAATTCATCCTCTTTCTCTTCTGCAGTTGCAAAGGTAAACGTTTCTAAGACTAATGCTGTGTCATATTCTGAGGGTACTACCTCATTACCCTTAGGAATGAGAAATTCAGAGGTAGGAGGCTGTACATCTATGTTGAAAATACTAGCTGCCAAGTGGAACTGTGGACAGTCGTGCTCAGCATGGGCATTGGTATTGTGAAATCTGCACCAATTTTTGGGTGCTGTACTGGCCATTTGTATGCTAGTCGTTGGTTTTGTACCATGATTATCTGTATTCTCAAAAGGAGAAGCCAGAGTACCGTTGTTGGGCCCAGTGTTCCATGTCTTGGGTGGCCTAGGTTGATTCTAATTTCTGTTATTATTGCCCCAGGTCCTATTATCTATCACTGGCCCGCTATTTTGCATTGGTTGCCCCTGACTGGGGCTTTGATGCTGATTGTAGTTTTGGTTCTGATTGTACTGCTGATTTTGATTGAGACTATAATTCTAATTTTGGCCTTGGTTGTGATTTTGATGTGGATTGTAGTTTTGGTTGCTTCTTCCATAGAGGTTCTCATTTCTTAGCTGTGTCACTTTGGTTGTTAATCTTTTCAAATGTGCAGTAATCCCTTTGATTTCTTCCCTATCCTCTTGTGCTTTTGCCACAGTTACATCCCTAGGAAGTTGGAAGAAAGGCTGACCATTATTTTGACTATTATTGGAAGTACTAGCCGTGTAAGGAGTTATAGCTTGGATGGGAGTAGGATTATACACAGGTGTGTAAGAAGGAACCGGATTTACTAGTGGAGCGTGCTGCACAGGGACTCCATTCCATGGGTGTGCCTGATTCTGCACCCCAAAATTTCCTCCATTGACAAATGGACTATAAGTTGTATGCCTCATTTCTTGGTTCACTGAGGCTGCCTCTTTATAGGCTTTGGATATTGAATCTATGTCAGGTTTTCTTTTGACAAACATGGCGGTTAAAGGATCCAAGGTAGCATAGTACATAGCCAACAAGGGAGCATCATCTATGGTATAAGGGGCTACCAGCCTAGAATAGGCCTTTTGAAATCTGTCATTGAAATTATCAATTAGCTCTCCCTCACCTCGTTTTATAGCAGCCAATTTATGATACAAAGTGCAAGGGTCAATGGGTCCTCTAAATCTTGACAGAAATGCTTCTTCCATAAGTGCCCAGGAAGAAATGTAACCATTGGGTAAGTTTACGTACCAGCTAGAGGCCTGCTCATTAAAGGTGTAAGGAAACAATCTACACACAACATCCTCGTGCTCTAACATAGCCCTAAAACATGCTTCCTTAAATATTCTAATATGATCTTCTGGGTCCTGATGCAACTGGTATTTGGGACATATCTTTTCTGGATTTTTGGGCATCTCATGATAATCATTGAAGAGTATGGGAGAATTGACATCGAAATAAGCCATTGCAGGTGTTTGAGCTTGACTTGAACTTGCAGGAATACCTGGATTGATTGGTGGATTAGGATTTATAGGAGGATTGAGACCTCCAGGAGTGCCTGAACCAAGATTTAAAGATCTGAATAGTGATCTGTCAGGACTTACAATACTACGGATGTTAAAAGGTGACCCAGGAGGTGTTCCAGATGAACTTCCCGTTTGCGATATCTTTGGATTCCAAATTAAAGGATTTTTACTTCGCCTTGTATCAGGTAGTTGTACAAATATATCTCCTGAACTGGATCTAGACCTAGTCACTCTATTACTGTCGTTAGCCAGTTTGAAATGGAACCTAACTCAGGAAGGCCCTCCATCTAGCGCCAGAAAACTGTTGATGATTGTTTTGATGCAATCATAACAATAAGTTAAAATTCACATATAATGAACTGAAACTATACTTGAAAGATAAGAAGGAATCATTTGAGATTCAACTAATCCCAAGTCTACAATGGTTCGGTTGGTCAAGTTCAGTTGGTCAATGTGAAGCTGTAATGTTCAAGGGGCCTTACATAGTTTAGGTTTGTTTGGTGGTTTACTAGACTAAGAATATGCAAAAAGATCATGAGATATGTCAATACTTTTCATTCCTTTGCATAAAAGTGTTACTGTGCTGCAAGTTTTAGATGGTTTTCTTGAATTATTGCAGCTTTCTCCTTCATGTACTTATGAAAACTGTCTACCTTAAACTCTGTTATGCATGCTTCTTCAAATTTGAGACAATTTCCTTTAGATTTCTACGTTTTTAGCTAAATATTTCAGATGGGTTGGGAAAAGTTAGAAAGATCTAATCTATACCTCATTTAATCTACCGAAGGATCTAATTGTTTCTGTTATGCACTATGTAAATACCACAGTAATTTGATCAAATCCACAGTAAAAACCTTAAATGTAAGTTCTGAGCATTTTCACAAACATACATTTAAAATTGCAAGCTCTCAAAGAAAATATTTCAAAACACAAAGAAGAGCAGGAGAACACTCAGAAGATAGATGCAGAACTCTAGATTCTATTGTATTAGAAACGAATAGTCATACATGATTTACAATGTTGGAATGACTCTTAGTTTCATTGATCATACTACAGAGAACTTACAAGCTTTACAGATACAGTAAGGCAGCCAGACATTCCACGCGCACCTTACTGCAGACAAACAGGCGACCTCCTTCTTCTACCTCTAAACTATGCTAAGCTAACTCACTGTGTGCTTCTAAAAAAATCCTTGTTGTAGCCCTTGTTGTAAAGTATTACAGTGTAGAGAGGCACAATATAAAGACATTCTGATTGTCCTCACTACAGCAGAAACCTAACCAAACCCCTGGTTCAAACCCTTGGTTACAGCAATAAATACAGGTGAACCAGCTCTTCAAAATATCTCTGAGCAGTGTCAAATCTGGGCAAAATATTGCCCCTTCTAAGAAGTTCTGGCAGCTCAGCAATAACTCTTGTTTGTCTGTTGTAGTAATACTCTCAGCTGCAACCTTGTTCTTCACTTGAATGGCCTTGACTTCTTCGTACTTCATCTTTATCTTCCTGCTCGTGAGATCAGATTTTCTCCCTCCATGAGGTCACTGTGATCAAGTTCCAGCTGCTTCCTCAACTGCAAGCCTGCAAGACAAGACAAGCAATAAGTATTTCATTTATCACATAAACAGCAGGAAATTAAAATAATCGTTTAAATCCAGGTGACTGTGCAAAATCATGGAAATCGGGTCCAAAATACTCTTAAAATGCGTTCAAAACGTATTCAGACTGCTCAAAACCCATCGGGTCAACTATTGCTGACCGGGAAAATGCCACGGGCGCCAAAAAACGTTTTAAAACTCCATCGCCATGTACATTCCCGCCAATCGGCGTGAGAACTGCCATCGGCGTGACAATTTCACATACTGCCGATAGCAAGACTTAAAACTTTCGTCTGCATGATATTTTGGAAATATGACGCTCCCCCTTCCAAATGTCCAGATGACGTCATCAGGATGTTTCGCTTCTGTATATTGGGGAAAAGAAAGACATCATCATCATCATCATGTCGAAGGAAAATAGGAGGATATGAAATATGATCCTGCTGCTAAGGAAAGGAATATGATGGTGACGTCATCATCATATCCGGGCTTCATTAAAATGCAAATGATGACGTCACCGTCATGTTTAGCTAAGATCAGGGGATAAATGTAATATCGGGTCACCTAAGGAGCATGATCAGGTGGTGAATGTAATATGACCCCTTTGCGGCCAAGGTAACCCTCTCAATAGATCAGGATGATGATGATCATCAGGATATCCGGGGCTTTTGTTGAACTTAGAATATGACGTCATCATCATATTCGCGAACCGGATCATGTTTTGGAAAATATCCTACCGAAGGGAAATGTGATGATGATGTCATCCTGATATTTGCTTCTTCGTTTTTTAGGTTAGGATGACATCATCAGGATATTTGCAAAAGGTCATATTTCTCGGCAGGAGGACATTACGAAATATTGGGTAGACAAACAAGATCATGATGATCTTGACAACATGACAGGATAAAAATATGATGATCCTCCTCATCGAATATCATGATGACGTAACCATCATATTCCGTCTTCGAAGCATGAGGATGAGTTGAGGTCATCATCAGGTTAGCGTTAGGGTGATATAAATATGATCATGCTGTTGAGGAATGGAATATCACCCTCCCTTAAAAGATAGGGTGATCATCATGATCATGCAAAAGGAGATCAGGAGGATATGAAGACGTCATCATCATCTTAGCGAATATCAGCAAATATGACCCTCTTGTGAAAGATCAGGATGATGACCCTCCGATAGGATTTTGACATGCGCATGCAAATATGCAGATGGTGGATTTTCTAAGCAGGGTGATATTATAATATCAGCATGATATTATAATATTAGGTGATGTAAAAATATCATGATGCTCATTGTTATGAAATATCGGGTTACACTCAAAACATGATGCTCACGATGCGCATAAGGTCATTTGACGGGTAAAGGGCACTATCACCTAAGATTGACGTCCGGATATTTCGACTGCATGATTTTATCAGGTGATAGACCAAGATCAGGATGATCTTGACAACATGACTAAGGATAAAAATATGATGATCACTTGCGATTATCAGGTTTGACCAAAACTTTGACTGCTCATAACTCCCTCATATGGACGAATTTTCAGGTGATGTAAAAGGGAAACCTGCATGGAATTTCAAGCTCTTTCTAAATATGAGGTCACAGAAACAAAATATGAACTTTGACAAACTAACCTCATGATGATGACCTACCCCATCCTGACCTTCATGATGATGATGCACCTGACTCATTTTTACCAAACCGCCAGAAAGCAGACAAACACAAGCAGACAAACACAAGCAGAAGCAAAAAGCAAAGCGACAGCAGGGGTCCTCGTTTTGCTAAGGAGCAAAATGGGGCGTGTTGTGAACATCACAACAAGAATAAATCCTAAGTTTTGGACACAAACAATGTAAAATCTATGCTTGCGTTCAACCGCTATGTCGTTTTCCTCTTAGGTGTTTTTATTCCTTTAAATTCCTGTGGTTTTGATTTCCACTGTCATTTGCATTTAATATCCTTGAGCGATTCATTAAATCTCTAATCCATAATAAAGACTGGAAATTCTTATTATAGTAACTGATTTATCACTCAGTAGCTTATGTCCTATATTATTTTCTGGCAATTTCTATTGTCAGTTAGTATCAGTATGGTTCGCTAGTAATATATTCTTTTTGGATTATTTCTGATCTAATGTTCCTTAATCTTCTTTCTATCATTTTTTTTATTACATTGCGTTAATATGATATTCACTCTTTATATATTGAATTGAACGGTCTTGATTTTTGAAACCTGAAGCTTAAACTGTTCAGTACACTTGGCTGTTATCTCCTTTTACTCCGAATAGTAAAACCAATATCGCCTCATTATAATAATTTCTATCTTATTTAGATGTTTTAAACTTTAAATAATATTTCTTCTTTTATTATAAATCGATCTAGTTGTCCGGTTGTAATATTGAAAATATATCTTCAACTTTCAGTATCTAATGATCTGCAATTTTTTTTCTTTTTTACTTAAAATCCTACTTTATGTGGTAATGTTATTAAGTGTATAATTTTGATTCATTAAATTTTTAGTCATCATATTAGTTAATAAAGAATATAAATGATAGTAATTACATAATTCCTTTATAGTTATCTATAAAGAATCTAAAACTCTTTTGTTTATTAGCTATAGTAATACATCATCTTTGATTCATGTAGAAATTAACAAAAAGGCAAAACCCATTACTTTATTTTTCTTTCTGAATTATCTTTGTAATTAAAGTAATTGTTGAGATAGAATTTTTACCTCTCCTATTTGTTGTTCAAACTGTGTTGTTTTCTTTATAGTTACATTGATCTAATACTCTTGCAATATTAAGGTTAGTAATAACTTGTGATTTGTTTTGAGAAAACATCTTTTTATTTGCTTTAATGGAAAAACTACCTTGTTTATTGAAATAAATGTATTTAATGTCTTGGTAAAGTACAAATTTTTGGGACAGAATGCCGAATCTGGATTACAGAGATGATAGTTTTACTTTTTCTAAAACTATCATATTATTTTTATTGCTTGGCCAAGCAACTATACCATTGAAATAGATGGATTTATTTCAAAATCCTAGAATAATGTAGTCTCTGCCACATCTTGTTGCATGAGTTATGTCATTCTAGGTTTAGGATGCATACAGGCAATAGCCATGTATTGAGAAGCTGCCAAGTATCACTTAAGAATTGCAGTGGGAAGTGCCACCTGTCCCTGTTTCTTTTTGAAGCTGCTTGAGCACGGGGTATGGTGGGTCCCATTTTTGGCAAGTGATTAAAGGCTCGAGGCAGCAGACTGTGACAGATGTCAACGGCGGAGCATTCCTAATATAAAGGCACAATAAAGACACAAATAAAGCAGACACCGCCACGTATCTTTTTGCAAGGGCCGCGGACGCTGCCAAGTGTCATTTTCTGGTGCCCTTTGAATAATGAGAGTTTCTAAAGTGAAGCAAGTAGAAGGTGCCATCTGTCTCAGGGGGTTTTTTGTTTCTGAATGCAGCAAAGAGTGCCACGTGCTAAGCTCCTGTTCTTTCTGAAAAGATGAAGGAGTTTCAAGTAAAGGGCGCAGATGCGTGCCATTTGTTTCAAGGGTTTATAGTCGCAAAGACCCGTGGACACTGCTAGGTGTCCTCGGCTATTTCATAGAGGGGAGTGCCACATGTATTTGTTTCAGCCAATGAATTTGCCGAGAATCTAACCATTTCAGATCTGAAAGATATTTTCTGTCAGACACTTCCAGTTAAGTTCCAGTTCGGTTAGACTATTGGGATTTGATCGTGCGGGCAATCTTGAGCCAGTTCTATGCTATAAATATGGGTTCAGGTCACAGTTTAATGGATAAGATAGGAGATATAGAGATTTTTCTACATCACAGATTGTTATCAGAGATTTAAGAGAAGTTTGAAGATCTTTTGTAGTGGCCAGTGATATCATTTGCCTTTGTTCTATTTTCTTGATTCAGAAAGTTTGTATAACTGTGCATACATTAGTGCCTTTTATGTGACTGGAAAATTAATAAGAAGACTGAGTTCTGTGCCTTTGTTGATATTTTCTGTGTTATTGCAAAATCTTCTGAGTTGTGAGCCTTTGATTCTATTTGTTTTTTCATCTTTTACATTGATCATGCATTATTTGCTCTTTAATGTAACTGAATCATGAAGATAGCTTCATTGTGCTTAGTGTTGAGAAACAAAATCACATTCAGGCACATCACCATAGTTTAGTTTTCTTTTCAGTTACATTTGTGATTCTGTTTAATTCTATCCCTTTTCCCAAAACACATTTGAGATAAAGAAGAGCCAGCTTCTTTAAAATCTGGAGGGTATTTCAAGTCGCAAGTCCCACATACCTGAAACTTCCCATGTTGGTGTTGGAAAGAGCACAATTTTAAGCATCAACAGTTTTTGGCATGCCTGGTGGGACAATTCTTGAAATTCCTTTCAAGACCGTATGAACCAGAGAGCTACAAGGAGTCAGAGTTGTGGACCAGTAACAAGGGCTCAATCTGCTGTGAACCCAGGTATTCTTTTATCACCATTGATAACTAATTCAAGAAGAAGGGTCAATCAGTTTACAACAACACCAAGAGCAAATATGGGAGCACCTATAGCCCCAAGGAATTATGCAAATTGGAACACTGGCAGTGCTCTGATCCTCCCAGTACCACCAGCCACTTAGGATCCTATTCCAGCAAATGCCTTGAAGGCTCTGCCTAAGTTCAGTGGGGAAGATTTCAAAACACCTGAAGAACATTTACAGGATGTCTCTGATGTCTGTGCAATACATGTGATCACACAGCAGAATGTGGCTATAAGATTGTTAGTAGCTTCTTTTAAGGGGAAGGCTCTAGACTGGTACAGATCTTTGACCCCAAATACAATATCTACATGGGACCAGCTGGGAGATGATTTCTTTGCAAGATTTAAAGAAAAGGGTGATAAATCTTCTTTGTTACAACAATTGATTACTATTAAAATGGCACCACAAGAAGCAATGACTGATTTCAATTCGAGGTTTCAAAAGACTTGGGAAAGAATTCCTGCTACAGCAAGACCATTACCAGGTATGGCTATAGTGTTTTATCTTAAAGCCCTAAATTCAGATATATCAGTAATGATTTAGTCACTTGGAGGTCAGACCCTGCCAGAAGCCTATGACTATGTAGTTAGAGCTGAAAACAACTTAATAGATGCTGGAAAGTTGCCCCCAAGGCCTCCCATGCCCATGTTTCCAGAGATTACCTTACCCTTGCCTCAAGAACCCCTAAATCCCATAGCCCCACCTATGCCTATGTATACATTTCCTCAACAACATGCTAAAGCAGCTGTCCCTGTCTAGTCATCTGAGATGGATGATGTCAAGAACATATTAAGGACATTTTCTAATGAGATAATTAACCTAAAAAGACAACAAAATCCTTATCCTAAGCCCCAATATCAAGGTTACCAAGGGAATAGATCTTCTTTTTAGCCAAATCAATACCAAGGCCCTCAGAGACAGGCTAATCCTCAGCCATCAAACTAATTAGTTATAGTTCCTACACCCTTGCAGACTGTTCCTCCCAATCCAAACAGAGAGATTGTCCCAGGGTAGAATAATTATGCAGATGGCACCAATGCCTATGTTTCCCTTGTAATAATGCACATATGCCCAGAGATTGTCCTAGGGGTAATCTACAGCAAAAGATAGCAGAGCAAAGAAGAGTAGATGGACAATTTGCAGATACTTCTGACACTCAGTCCTACCAATCTCCTGGTATGCAAAATTTAGTCTTGGTGGCTCAGATGCAAGGGATGTCCTTATAGCAAGAAGAAGAAATAGCCCCTGAGCATGCTTTGTTTTTATGGATTGAAGATGAAGAATCAGTATTCTTGAATGAAGCTTCCACTTCCAAGAAGCCATTGGTACAATCAAATTACTACACCAAAGCCAAGAGAAGGATGATGGAACAGCTTAAAGTCACAAATAAGGAAATTATGGGGATGCCTCCATTTCAAGATCATCAAAACATAGCTGCTATACAAGAAATACCTCAGCCAGTGCAGAACCAAGTAGTTTCTGGACAAGTTCAAGAAAAAGCAAGGTACTCTTATTATCCAAGAACCCAAACACTAGGACCTGTGAATGTGGTGGATCAGCTGAAGAGGACTCTAGCACATGTGTCAATATGGGATATGTTAGCTATCCTTGAGCCAAAAACACTGTTGCAAGAAGCTCTGCAGGGCCAAGCAGTGCCTAAACATACTGTTACCAAAGGAGGACCTGCTGATAAGGAAAAGCTCAAGGACACTGTTCCTCTACAGACAACAGCCCTTTTGAACAATGCACCAGAGGTAAGCAAATCCAAACCAGAGCCCTTCTATTTGACTTTGATAGTTGGAAAGAAACTATTACATAATGTAATGATAGACTCGGGGGTTAGTACTACAGTAATGCCTAAACAGATAGCAGATGCTTTAAAGATAAAGTATGAGCCACTTACTAAAGGAGTTATGCAGCTGGATGGGAAATCAGTGCAAACAATAGGAAAAATTAAACAACTCCCATTGCAATTGTATACTTGCCCTAATATAATTGTCAATCAGGATGTTGTAATCATAGATATACCCCCTGTATTTGGCATATGTTTATCCAGAGATTTCACAGCCAAGATAGGAGGTTATATGTCACTTGATTGGTCTCACCTCATCCTAAGAACCAAGTATGGTACGAAAATGAAAATACTATCTGAGTTATTATCCAAGGATCACATCACAAATGAACCAACCCCAAAATTAGAGGCAGCTCATGCAATGCTGAATAAAGAGGAAAAGGTCTTTGTTGAAGAGATAGGTGATTGGACTGAGCATGACCAAGAGGAAGAAAATAACCAGCTATTAACCATGATGGAAAGTGACCCATATGGAAATTATGACTCTACTGGTTTGGGCACTTATGTCATATTTGATGAAGACCATGAAATCCCAAATGTTTTAAGGAGAGAAACACCAAAGACTCAAGAATCTAAAAATGATTCAGAAATCTGGACCCTAAATTTTGATGGGGCTACAAGTAAAAATGGGGCTGGGGTAGGAATTTGTCTTGTTGCTCCAAATGGTGAGAAAATTTTAAGAGCTTTCCATTTCCAATTTACTTGTACTAATAATGATGCTGAATATGAATCCTTAGTACATGGGCTCATGCTAGCCAAGAAAAAAGGAGTAAAGCATTTGATAGTCAAAGGAGATTTAGAGCTAGTGGTGAAACAAATCAGAGAAAAAGCAGTAGCCAAAAATGTAAGGATGAGGTCCTATAAACACAGAATTTGGGACTTAATAGATGATTTTGAAGCTTTCAATATTGAAGTAGTTCCTAGAGCTCAAAATTCTGAAGCAGGCAGGATGGCACAGATTGGCTCACAGTTTGACCCAGCAACTGATCTATTAGTAAATAATGAGTCAGTCAAAGTCATAGTAAGGCCAACTATCCTAGACAATGATGAAAATTGGCAAGTCTTTGAAAATCATTTTTAGGTACTCTCATTTTTGCAACAGTCAGGGGAGTTTGCTGAACAATTGCAACCCAAAATTGAAGAAGCTTATGGAGACCAAATTATTCAATTAAAGACCAATAAGCTTCCCAAAGGCTTGATTACCTTAGAAAACCTATTTGATCCAGAAGATGTAAGCCTAGAGAAGAAAAGGTTTCAAGCAAATAAAGCAGATTATTTTGAGATACAAGTGACTGAAGGGAGAAAACTAAAGATTGGAAACTCCACAACCCAACAGGAAAGGGAAAGACTAATTGACTTGTGTGAAAGATATGACAGAGTAATCGCCTAGACCTATGAAGACCTTCATGGCTATAACAGAGACATCATTTAGCACACCATAGAACTGATTGAAGGATCTAAGCCAGTCAGACAGAAACAGAGGCCAGTTAATCCAAGGATTGAACCTCTAATGGTGGATGAGTTGCAGAAACTCTTTGAATCTAAAATAATTTTTCCAATCAAACACTCAACCTGGGTATCCAATCTAGTACTAGTCAGAGAAAAGAATGGTGACATAAGGCTCTGTGTGGATTTCAGAGACCTAAATAGATCATCTCTAAAAGATCACTATCCCCTCCCCTCTATGGAACAAATTTTATAGACTGTGGCTAGATCAGAGAGATTTTCCTTGCTAGATGGTTTCTCTGGATACAATCAAATTTGGTTGGCTGATGAAGACCAACACAAGACTACATTTACTACCAAGTGGGGAACGCTTGCATATGCCAAGATGCCATTTAGCTTGTCAAATGTTGGGGCCACTTTTCAAAGAGCAATAGATGTAGCATTTGGAGAACTCATAAACAAAATCATTCTGATTTATCTTGATGATCTCACTATTTTTTCCAATATTGCTGTTGACCATTTTGACCATCTAGAATCTATTCTTAAGAAGTGTCAAGAGTTCAGAATATCCTTGAATCCCAAGAAGTGCATCTTTGCAGTACCTCAAGGCAAATTACTGGGACATATAGTGTCCAAAGAAGGGGTCTCTATAGATCCAGAGAGAGTCACAGCCATAATGAACTTGTCCCTGCCAGTAAACAAGAAGGTAGTTCAGTCCTTTTTGGGAAAGATTAATTTTGCCAGTCGGTTCATAGCAGACTTTGCAAGCCTGATAAGACCACTAACACTCTTGTTGAAGAAAGACCTAGTGTTCAAGTGGACTACAGAAGGGAGACAGGCTTTTGAGGAGGTCAAGAAAGCAATTTCAACAGCCCCAGTACTTAAGAATCTAGATTTCTCTAAGTCTTTTATAATGTATGTCTATGGAGGAGAATTCAGTGTTGCTGCTATCCTAACACAGAAAGATGATCAACAAGAGGGAGAACATCCAATAGCCTTTTTCTCAAGAACTCTTAGGGAGTATGAAGCCAGATACAACTTTGTGGAGAAACGGGCATATGCTATGGTAAAAGCCCTGAAGAAATTTAGGCACATGGTGACAGGAAATAAGATTCTGATACTTGTGGCTCATCCTAGTGTTTGAGAATACATTATGGAAGGTGAAATCACTAAAAAAAGAGCAAACTGGATAACAAAGATCCTTGAGTATGATGTAGAGGTCAGACCCACTAAGCTGGTCAAAGGTAGAGGGTTGTGCCAATACATGGTTCAAGATATGGAAAAAATGATAACTGAAGAAACAGAAAAGGAAAATGTATTGAGGATACAAGAAATTGATCAGAATTCTTGGGTCACAAATAGAATTCAGTCTATGAAACATGGGATTTTCCCAAAAGAACTCTCTCAAGATAAGAGGAGATATTATAGGCAGCAAGGGGTACATTTTGTTTTAATTGACCAAGTTCTTTTCAGAAGAAATACTGATGGCATACTTTTAAGATGCATAGAGAAAGGTGAAGCCCAAAGAATACTGCATGAAATGCACCACGGAGTGTCAGGTGGACATTTTTCTGCAAGAACCATAGCTATAAAGATAAGTCAGGTAGGTTACTTCTGGCCCACTTTATTCACAGACTATTATCAACTGGTCAAAGAATGCCAATCTTGTCAGTATTATGTAGGGAAGAGAAGGAATGCAACAATGCCCCTTAGTCCTATAATTGTTGGTAAACCTTTTGCTTAATGGGGTCTTGACTTCATTGGAATGATCAATCTGGTGTCAAGTATGGGGCACAAATGGATTCTAACTGCCACAGATTATTTTACGAGATGGAGTGAGGTAGTGCCACTAAAAGAAGCAACAAAAAAGGTGATCCTAGACTTTCTGGAGGGCATCACTACTCACTTTAGGCCTCCTCGTACTGTAATTTCAGATAATGCTAAGGCATTTTTAGGGGCAAAAATATCTGACTTTGTACTAAAGTATGGAATCTACCTGAAAACCTCCTCAAATTATTATCCTCAGGGTAATGGTTTGGCAGAATCAACTAACAAGAATCTGATCAGACTTATTAAGAGAATAGGGGTTGACCATCACAAAGAGTGGCATAAAGTGCTTAATATAGCACTATGGGCAGATAAAATTACACCTAAAAAAGTGACAAAGATGTCCCCATATGAATTGGTCTATGGTAAACCTGTTGTAATGCCCCTGAGCTTGGAGATTCCTGCTCTCCAGTTATTAAAATAGATTGAGATTGAGGAAAATGGCCCCATGCAGGTCAGACTTGCTGAGCTCTTGGAAGTTCAAGAAAAGAGGGATTTCGCACATGAATCATTATTGAAACATCAGAAAATAATCAAAGACTGTTTTGATAAGAAGACTTCAAATCCCCATTTTGAAGTAGGCTCAGTTGTTTTGAAATGGTATGAGAGAGCCACCAAGCCGGGTCGACACAGTAAATTTGAGTCATTATGGATTGGCCCCTATAAAATCTATTCATGTAAACAGCAAAATTCATTTGAGCTTGAAACAATGGAGGGTGAGCCTGAAGAGATTCCTGTCAACGGGATCTACTTAAAACATTTCAATTAGACAGTCTCTCATGTGTATTATAGCTAGTTAGTTTCCCCTTTTCATTGTTGCTTTGTTTTTCCCACTTTTTTTTTGAATAAGTGTTTTATAAACACGTGGCCACGGCTCAAGTCTTTGCATTTTTCGAAACTCTCACACTCATTAAGTCTCTCCAATCCCCAAAATTCCCTAAAAGTACTCGTATGCAGCCACTTTTATGACGTGTTTGACACTCTATCCCACTCAGATCTCTTAAGATTTTATAACGGTTTTCTGGTTTTAATACCATTTATGAGACTTGATGTGTCATTAAAACGCCCTAATAACAAGAGTTAAAACTTAAACTGTATCTCATTTGTTCCTATGACTGCTAAGAAAATCCCATTATTTGCATTTTCAATTCATAGCAAAACCTGCTTCCTAAGTGTGTCTTCCCTGTTGCAAAGCTTCCATACTTGTTACATAAGTTACCAGTTCTTAGTGTAAACACAGATATGGCAGAGGCACAGTCTTCACAACAGGGACTAGGGATTTAAGAGTCCATTGATAGGCTTCTCGCCAGCAAATCATATGCTTCGGCCCCTGCTCAACCCTTAAGGACATATCCAAGGACCAGGGTCCCTGAGGTTGGTTATACAATTGACCCTGCTAAAGTGAAGGATTTCGTTGATGGTATTGCAGACCCAGCCCTTCAAAAGCTTGGCAAAGCTCTGCGAGAAGGGGCACACCAAAGATGTCTCCAGAAGGCCAAGGCTAAACAATCTGAAACGTTCGGGATGAGGATATGGACCTCTCAGTTGGCAAAATTCATTGTCCCAAACATACATTTATGCCCCAACCTAATTGAGTTGTGCGCAGAATTGTTTCATGCACCCTCAAGTACCATACAAAAGGGTCCCTTCATGGTGTAAATTACACCAAAGGCTATTAGGGACATGTTTGCCCTATACCATGACAAGACAGCCACATTTCCCACCATTGCCAAAATGCAGAAAACATGGGCAAATGTCAATAATCAATTGAGGTTTCTCAATTCAGAGTTACAGCTTGGAGATGAAAACACCCAAATGCCAGTGCTACCGACAGGAAGGGCACAATTTGCACAGGCTAGCCAGGAAGCACTATCCATGATGGCATTTATCTTCGGAATGAAGGAGGACATCACTGTTTATGATTGGCAAATTGCCATTTTGTTCCGATTGAAGACTGTGGACAAGTCTCAGGAGTTTCAACTGGACTTCTTAGAGCAGATTACCTATGCAATGGCCGACCAACTCACCCATTTCAAATCCACAAGGGTTTTTAGGTATTCTTCTTATCTGTTTCACCTCATGTTATATCAAAACCCTGCCATTTTTTCACAATATATGCATCTAAATATGTATGATCCAAGTTTCGGTCACAATAGGACCATTCCTGTGTCCGCATGGACACATGTCTTATCTAAAGCATCTGACCCCTATGAATTTTGGGAACTTTTTGTTGCCCCTTCTTTTAGTCACCTAAGCCCAGAGCCTGTTGAGAATAGATTAACATTAAGTGTCAAAGGCCTCATGGCAAATTCCCCCATTCCCTGTGATTACTTCTTTGGGTCTCACCATACTATCATTAGGGTCCATGGTTTTAATGGAGAGCCAGTGTTGCTACCCAAGGTTTTGACTCCTAGGTTAGCCTTCTTAGAGGTCACCCAGCACATGTTTGTGGTTGATAATGATTATGGCACTGGGAAGAAGAAAAAGAAAATGTATGATATCCCATGGGTGAAGAAAAACATGGCCCTATTGGTCAGAGATGCTGAGCACTTGTTGCTGAGAAAGTTAGCTGTTCTGGGTTTCTTTTTGATTGAAGATAAAAAGAGATATGACCCAAACAGTTTCATAACCTTGTGGGTCAAGAATAACAATGTTGGTGCCAAAATTGTGCATGAGGACCATCCCTTTTGGGAAGACAGAAGAAACCCTAAGGAAGATACTCCTGATTTATATGTAGAACTAACAGATTTGCCCTTTGAGGGACCCAGGCCATGGGAAGTATTTTATAAAAAGGAAAAGGCCTATGACCCTAAGCTCAAAATGGGCACTGGTTTGAAGAAAAATCTATTAAGGGACAGGGAGTGGAAGGTAGATAAAATTGAAGCCTATTGGAAATATAGGCAAGAAATATCTGAGACAACTCACTCTTTTGGCAAGGTTGATACAGATGAGAAATGGGAGTCCATTTGGGACAAATGGCATCCCTCTCTAGTCTCTAGCCCTAATACAAGCAAGATCCATAAAAGGAGTGAGGAGTCTGAAGAAGAACTTGAGTCCACTCATACAGTACAGGCCCCTGGACAAGCCTCATCTTCAGCCACTGTAACTGTTTGGCCCCAATCTCTTAGTGCTATTGAAAAACAAAAGAGTGTGGTATCCTCACCACCCAGAGGGACTCCATCAGTGTCAACCACTGGGGTTTCCAGTTTTGTGCAAACACCACTAGTAGCAGTGGTAAATGTTGAAGAGAAGGAAGTACAACAGGAAGAAGAAAGGCCAAGGAAACATAAGAAGCTAAAACTTCAGCCTGATTCAGATGAGGAGGTAGAACCTTTATAGAAACAACCATTGAGTACATCTGTTGCTCCTCAGGTAAGTGCTTCTTCTCCTTCTTCTTCTCAGTCTTTTTCTTTTTCCATAGGGGTGGCAATCCCAACTGGCCAAATATTATCCCCTTCCACCTCTGCTGTGCCAATTTCCCAATTTTCCCCACCTGTCACTACTTAGTCCATGTCATCACAGGCCACATCATTGCCTCCCTTTTCTCCTTCTTTTCCAAGGAGAATACCTCCTCAGATTCCTCCTAGCCAACATTTGGCTATTCCCTATGGCTTGCCACAGGGTCATCCTTTTGCGGGTGGGTATATTGCCTCTCCCCCTACCTTCCAAGCTCAAGCAGACACTACTAAGAAGGCTAGGGAAGCTCGGATGGATAAAAAGAGGAAGAAAGATAATAAAGCTTAGGCTGTACCACACATGAGGTCACTATTTGACCCAATCCAGCAGCAGCTAATTGTGACTCATCTGTCACCAAATGTAGTTAGGCCAAATGAGCAGATGCAGCCCCAAGATTATACCATGAGTGCAATGGCTATGGATATGTCACTTTTTAGACCACAAGACAGGGTTGAGCTGCTAAATGAAACCACTTCTACTATAGCTACTAACTATTTGAAACTATCAAGGAAGTTGCAGAAGGTGGAAGCTGATTTAGCTCAAGAAAAGACACATTCTGGCAACCTTGCTGCAGAGCTGAAATCAAAAAATGATGGATTAGAGGATCTCAACAAGTAGTTACAAAATACTGTTTCTTGTCAGATTTATCAGGCTACATAGAGCCAAAATGCTTCTATGAAGGGGGAGCTGGTACAAGTAAAATCTGTAGTGGCAACCCTAAGGCAGGAAAGGGCCATGCTATAGAAGAAGGATCATGAAAACTTGCAACAAGTTACACAGTTTCAGCAGAAGCTACTGACTGAACAAAATAATGTTGCAGCCATGCAAGCCCAACTTCAAGCTGAGCAACAAACATTAAAACAATTGACACTGGAGTTGGCTAATAGGCCTAAGAATGCAGGGGTGTTGAACCTGGCTAAGGAGCTATATGTCTCAGTGTGGAAAAGAATCTCTGAGGAGATTATTCAGCTCAAACCTTCTTTAACCTTCCTGCTACATGCACAGCAATTGTGTGAGAAGGTTGAGATTTCTGTTCAGGCCACTCTGTCCACTGTTTCCTTGAGGGTTTCAGATTCTCAACTGCTGCTAAAGAAACTGTATGACACTACTGATGAAACATTATCAGCAGCAGGGATCAGTGACAGAATGATTGCTGCAAAAGGGGTGAATGAGGTTCTCAGTTGCAACTCTGCTACAATTACTTGCAAAGAGCTCCTCAATGTGGTCAAGGAGGGGGTAAAAGACATGAAGAAACATATTGAAGATCTGGTGCACTTGGGTCTTCCCTCCCCTTTTCCTGATAGCAACACTGTATTAATGGTTGATGAAATCAAACCTTTGTTGCTAGCCAGACAAAATGACCAGTCAGTTTTCCAGGGTTTAATAGATGCTTCATCAGTGTCAGAAGTGGAAGCTATTTTGATTCCCATGGCCCAGCTTGATTTCCAATTGAAGGCTGTAGTTCATGTTTTGCAGAGTTTTTCGCACAAGGACATTATTAACCTTGATTTAGCCTTCCAGGATTTGCAGAACAAACAGGGACTATCTGATGCTGAATGGTCTGTTTATCAGATGGCTTTGCAGAATCTATGAAATTTTGTTCTGTATATACATTTTTGGATTCTTTTTGAGCAGGCTCAAAAGTCCTCAGGGTCGCCAAGAATTGTAGAGTAAAATACTCTACATTTTGTTTTTGAGTTTCAGTTGCGCGAGTTCCATTTTTGCCTCTGCGTGTTTCAGTTTTGACAGTGAGGATTTTGATACAGAGCGCGGGCATGCGGGTTTTTATTTTGTAAATTTTTCCTAAGTCCCAAAGCTCAGCGAAAATTGCCAAGTGTCAGTAGCTGGGACACATTATAAAGTTTCTCAAGGTGGCGCGGATAGTGGCACGTATTTTTTGCATTGAGGCAGAGATCGCCAAGTGTCGGCATCCATTTCTATTTCTCTAAGTTTTGAAAACCCCTTTAATGTTTCTTAGATGTGGCGGGTCCCTATTTCAAAGCTTCAGTGAGCGCGGAAGGTGCCAAGTGGCAGCTGTAGAGGGTTTCAATAAGGTTTCTCTAAGTAATACGGATAGTGCCACGTGTCCCATATAATACCAGTGGAGTGCACCAAGTGTCGACATCCGCGAGTTCTCTTTTGTTTCATCGATAAGTAAAGACAGTTGTGGGCCCCCGGTAAATTTTCTAGAATAAGGTGGAGCGCAACAAGTGTCATCGTCCATGTGAGTCTGAGTGAGTCTCAAATGTTTCTATAAAGTTTCTAAAGCTCAGCGGAAGCCGCCATGTGTCATCTTCTGCAGGACTCCCTAAAAGGTATCTACAGTTTCTTTGAGTATAGCGGAAGCTGCCACGTATCACTTAAGAATTGCAGCAGAAAGCGCCACTTGTCCCTGTTTCTTTTTGAAGCTGCTCGAGCACGGGGTATGGTGGGTTCCATTTTTGGCAAGTGATTAAAGGCTTGAGGTAGCGGGCTGTGACAGATGTCAATGGCGAAGCATTCCTAATATAAAGGCATAGTAAAGACACAAATAAAGCGGACACCGCCACGTATCTTTTTGCAAGGGCCGCGGACGCTGCCAAGTGTCATTTTCTGGTGCCCTTTGAATAATGAGACAATTTCTAAAGTGAAGCAAGTGAAAGGTGCCATCTGTCTCAGGGGGTTTTTTATTTCTGAATGCAGTGGAGAGTGCCACGTGCTAAGTTCCTGTTCTTTCCAGAAAGATGAAGGAGTTTCAAGTAAAGGGCGCAGATGCGTGCCGTTTGTTTCAAGGGTTTATAGTCACAAAGACCTACGAACACTGCTAGGTGTCCTCACCCATTTCACAGAGGGGAGTGCCACATGTATTTGTTTCAGCTAATGAATTTGCCAAGAATCTAACTGTTTCAGATCTGAAAGATATTTTCTGTCAGACACTTCTAGTTAAGTTCCAGTTCGGTTAGGCCGTTGGGATTTGATCATGCGGGCAATCTTGAGCCAGTTCTATGGTATAAATATGGGTTCAGGTCGCAGTTTAATGGATAAGATAGGAGATATAGAGATTTTTCTGCATCACAGATTGTTATCAGAGATTTAAGAGAAGTTTGAATATCTTTTGTAGTGGCCAGTGATATCATTTGCCTTTGTTCTGTTTTCTTGATTCAGAAAGTTTGTATAACTGTGCATACATCAGTGCCTTTTATGTGACTAAAAAATTAATAAGAAGACTGAGTTCTGTGCCTTTGTTGATATTTTCTGTGTTATTGCAAAATCTTTTAAGTTGTGAGCCTTTGATTCTATTTGTTTTTTCATCTTTTACATTGATCATGCATTATTTGCTCTTTAATGTAACTGAATCCTGAAGATAGCTTCATTGTGCTTAGTGTTGAGAAATAAAATCACATTCAGGCGCATCGCCATAGTTTAGTTTTCTTTTCAGTTGCATTTGTGATTCTGTTTAATTCTATCCCTTTTCCCAAAACACATTTGAGATAAAGAAGAGCCAGCTTCTTTAAAATATGGAGGTCATTTCAGGTCGCAAGTCCCACATACCTGAAACTTCCCATGTTGGTGTTGGAAAGAGCACAATTCTAAGCATCAACATTATTTTAAGTTGTAATTTTTCCACTTCCTTACACTATCTCTCCCTTATCTCCCTATCTCTATCGTCCCTCTAGCTCTCAATCCTTCTCCTTATCTCTCTGGACATCTCTCTCACTCTCTATCTGCCTATCTCTCCCCTCTATCTCCTCTATCTCTCCATATTTGTCTCCTCTCTTTCTCTATCTAGCTATCTCTCTATGTCTTGCCTCTCTCTCCCCTATCATTCCTCTATCTCCCTATGTATTCTCTCTCTCTCCCTCTCCTTTATCAACGAAGGAAATGAAAACAAGAAAACTAGGACTCTCTCTTTCTCTCTCTCTCTCTCTCTCTCTCTCTCTCTCTCTCTCTCTCTCTCTCTCTCTCTCTCTCCCCCCTATGGAAATTGGAAAGGAAAAGGAAAACTAGGAAAGATAGGAAAAGGATTTACTAGGAGGTAGATAGGTCATAGAGAGAGAGAAACATATAGTGAGAGAGGGAGAGTAGGGAGAGGAGAGATGGAGAGAACTCCCGAGTTTATATGGAAACTATTGAATAATGATAAAATGTAATGTGGTAGGATGTGGTGAGTTTTAGATGTTGCGATATAGCATAGAGATATGTCTACATGTGGTGATGCTATGGAAATTTAACCATGAGTCATCTGAAGAAGTACTCACAACTACCTATTTAATTGTGCTAGTAGAAGCATAAATAATAATGCAGGTGCACTTGTAGCAGAGTTGAAGTTCATGTGGAACAATCTAGAGGCTTGGTTATGTTAAGAGAATGTTCTACAATACTACAAGTTGAAAGAATTGGTTAGATGGTTGTATGTGTTACCACAAGCTTATGGTTGGTAGTGGTGGTTATACAAGAAGACATGAATACATGGACTATAGTTAGTAATAAACTATTGATAGTTAGTAACAAACTAAAAAATATTGCTATATTCATTGTATTTATAAATAATAAATATAAATACTATCAAATTAAATATTATTATAATTATAATAATTATAACATAATATATTTATTTTAATTAGCAAGATATATTATATAAATATAAATACTTGAATAATCATAAATATATAAAACTAATATATATATATATATATATATATATATATATATATATATATATATATATATATATATATATTATAATAAATATATATAATGATACTTAAATAAGACAAAGGAATAAGGTAAAGAAAATTGAATATCCGTTTTGCAAAACATAAAAAAGGGAAAATGATATTTTACCAAAGCAAAACGGATATCCGTTAATAATGGATATCTGTTTTGCTTTGCTTTTGCCTTGTATGTAGGCTTGGGGCTGTCATAGTTGACTTTCCCTCAATTCTAACATTTTTGCAGGTTTCACTCTCTTCTTCGAACTTCACCCTTTGTGCCGACGAATTTTATTTTATGCAAAATTGATAAAACGGAAAGGGTTTATAGAATAAATTGTTAGCTTTCTAAAAATATAAGATTTGTTTGGTTATGATTTTATTAAATAATTATTAATAATTTTCTATATAGTGTGTGTCTGAAATCGTGATGGACACACTGATTGAAAAACATCCATAAATTTCAAATTGTTTCACCTTTTTTAGATCCGAAAGTTGTGTCACACTCTATGCTTTTCTGGCTATAAGTTGAAAAAAATTGAATTCCATTTTTTTTGATCGAGTTAGGTTGGCTAGAAAATTACTTTTTAGTTTTAAAAAAAGTCATAGTAAAAAAATCATAACTAATTATTTTATTGGAATTTTTTTTCAAAAAAGTATGCATCACATCTGAGCATGAGTCCTCTACTTATTTTGAAAGTTTAAAAAAAAAAAATTTGCTCATAGTTAGGTTGGCTAGAATGACACCCACTTTTAATTTTTTTCTGAAAAATTTAATAGCTATTCATTGAAATATTCATTTTTCACTAAGTAAATTTAGTTTTTTTAAAAAAAATAGTAGCCCATAAACTAGATTCAATTCTCTACAAATTTCATTCTTACATCTTTTCCAAATTGTGTAGATAATCCATTCAAATTTTCACATAAACTTGATTAAGTCTGATTTTTTGTATTTTCATTGCCACTTAGAGGTATAGTTTGGCCCATCATGATCATGTACATACCCTTAAATTTCTTTGAACTTAAAGAAGTGTGTGTTCATTACTCCTTTTAAGACATTGTTAGGACACATAATCTACCACAATGGTCTTCTCATAGACCTAGCTAAGATTGTAGCCATTTTGGACATCTTGAAGTTCCACAAATCCAAAAGGATGTGCATGCATTTCTTGAATATACAGGGTATTACATTTTTTTTATCAAGGGATATGCCAAGATCGCCACACCATTGGAAGTACTACTAAAGAAACAAGGAGCATTCTAGTGGACAACAACTCAACAACAAGCTTTCATTATGCTAAAGCAGAAGTTGGCTAGCGTGTCAATATTGCAATTGTTAGAGTGGATGAGACCATTCAATGTTCATGTTGATGCTTCAGATAAATCCATTCATGTGGTACTTTTCCACCCTAGAAGTGATTTAGTAGATCACCCTATCTACTTTGCGAGTATGAAATTGACCTTGATGGAGTGTAGATACACCACAACTGAATGAGAAGAACTTTCCATGGTCTATGCACTCCCAAATTTCTACCAATATCTATTGGCTACTCCTTTTGTGTTCTTCACAGATCACATGGCCTTGAAATATCTAGTCAATAAATCTATACTTCATGGAAGGATATGTTGATGGGTGGTTTTGTTTCAAGAATTATAATTCTCCATTGTCAAACCCAAGAAGAATAACTCTAGACCTAATCATAGATATCATGCATAACCATAGGTGATGAAGCATGTGACATAGATGAAATCATGATAGATGCATTGTTATTCCAAATTTAGTGTGCACCTAATGAGTTGGTAGAAATAGCCCTCTTCTTGTCATTTAGACATGCACCAGACATAATGAACACTATCAAGAGAAAGAAACTTATAGTCCACACTGTCCTTTACTAGCTCATTCAAGGTGATCTTTACAAGCTTGCACAAAATGAGGTTTTGTATCATTGCATCTTGAAGCATGAAAGGGAGGTGCTGTGATGTTCACAGCACGCCCCTTTTTGCTCCTTAGCAAAATGAGGACCCCTGATGTGGCTTTTGCTTTTTGCTTGTGTGTGTTGTTTTGCTTGGTGGTAAAGGGAAAAAGGGAGTGAAATAGTACAAACCTTGTTGAAAATAGAGAAAAAATTGCATTAAGTGCTAGAGTAGAGTATAGGTGAATTCCTTGTCAAAAACGAACAAGGGTTGCTTTTTGAACCATCTTAAAATTCCTTGTATTTTGCAAGTTATGAGTGTTTTGGTAAAATGCACTGTTAAATGGGTTTGTTTGTATGTACAAAGTTGTTTGTATATACATCAGGTCGCATATACAATGGTCTTTGTATGTTAGGTCGTTGTATCTTGCACATACAAATTTGATTGGATATCGGGTCATGCATATACAAGGTCTTTTGTATAGCGCTCATATACTAAAGTTGCAGAAATGGGTTATTGGGTTTACATACAAAGTTGTTTGTCTCTTTTATACTTGTATACATTTTCTAATGTTCTATTTGTACATATAGGTTGGACCCGACGCAGTTATGAGTTGAAATGAATGTTTGGTTAAAATCTGCCGGATGCATCTTATGTTTGTATGTATCTTACATACATTTGTTATATACATTTCCAATGTGCAGGCCACAGACCCGAAAAGATCGTGAAACGGAGTTAAATTGTTGCATATTTGGCATTTGTATGTTTAAACATACAAGCGAAGTATACAATGGCAATATACATTGTGCAGACGTGAAAGAAAGTTAAAGAGAGTTAATTCGTTGTATGTTTCGCGTAATGTATATATCTTACATACATTGCGATATGCAACACTTTATGCATGGTGTGGATCTGAAAAGGCTATCAAATGAGAAGTAATTGTTGTATATTCCGCTGCTTGTATGTATGTTTTGAAACATACATTGCTTAATACATACAAGCGTCAGAATCTAAAAGAAATTGAAATCTGATTTATGCAATGTATCAAGCTCGAATGTATATTAGGAGATACATTGCATTTCATACATTGCCAATATACAAGGCAGAACTTGGAAGAGATTTAAAACTGGTTAATACCATGTATCACGTCCGCTTGTATATCAAAAGATACATTGCGATATGCATTGCTTTATGCATACAAGCTGGAATTCAAAGGAGAATAGGATATGGTATAAAGCATTCATCATGTCTGAAAGCATATCAAAGGATGCATTGTGTTGTATACGTCACGGATTCGAAAGGGTTAGTAGATTGCGGTCTATAAGGAGTTGAAGTTCGACAGTGACATACAAAGGTGTTTGCATGTATCGGCTTGTATAAATTGGAATGTATATCCCCACATACAAGTGATACATGCAAGCGATAGATGCAAAAGAAGAGGTGCAACTCAAAAAACCCGAATAGGAAGTTTAAAACGAAAAGGGTCCTTGTATGTTCAGAATGCTTGTATATTGAGATATACAGGCCTGATATACAAAGAAAACATGCATTCGCCATATACAAGGATTTAAGCAGGCAAAAGGGCAGGAAAGCAAAGCGATAAGTTTTTGAAGTTATTTTGGAGCCCGATGCATGTTTTTGGTCAACAATGGTTGACCTGACCATTTTTTAACATTGTATATGCATTCAGGCATGCGATTGCTCACAGAGGCTAAAAATTCATGGCCCGATATCTGTGTTTGCACATTTGGAGCTGGATTCAATAAAATGTTTATCTTCCTGTTGGTTTATTAAACGATGGTGCTTAATTCCTGTTTGTTTATTGTAGATTGCTAGAGCTGTTTGGAGTAGCTGGAAATTGCAGAGTTGTCAACACAGTGGCGGCGTGCAGGTGAACATAAAGACAGAGCTTTAAATGGTGATGACATCATAGGAGATGAGTCGGATCGCAAAAGATCGCAAACGAACCAGGAAGAGTCAAGGCCTTCAATGAAGAGGACAAAATGTAGATGGGAAACATTATTAAGTGGAACAACAATTATTTTTGAGTTATTAGGGTTTCCAAGGGACATCCTTACACCCATCATGGGTGCTGCTCAAAGTTTTTAGCAGGATTTGTTTCCCGTCGCTTGATGTTGCACCTACAGGGTGGACCGTTGATCGACTGGGGTTTTGGAACCATTTTGGGGATAATCAAAGCCATATTTATAGAGCCCCTTTTATTTTTTGTAGAGGGAGCTCAATCATTCTAAATCTGACCTGTAACAATTTAGTATAGGAGATCGGATTACTGAGACTAATGAGGACTGAACTGTTGAAATGTCAAGGTTCTTTCCTCAGATCATTGTAAATATACTTGTTCTAAAGCATACTGAATGAAGATGAAGCTTCAGATTACATCTTGATTGTAAACTTTATGTAATCTTCAAGTTGATTTCTGGATATGTACTGGTGAATGCTGTGTTCAATAGAAGCGCTTTCATTTCATTGCATGTTGTCGTGAACTTTTCCTTTGAAGATTTGCACTAGATCATGCGGATTTGTGGAATGTCCTGGTGAAGTATGAATCTAGTTTTCCTTCTCTTCATTGCTGTATCAGAACATGTATGTGGATCAATGATCTCAGTCAAGTAATTTTGGGAATCTCGTTCTTTAAACCCTATCTTTGTTATTTCCTTTTTTTAATTTCATTGAAACCACTTCCATAACTGCAATACACAGATAAATAATAAGCAGAATAGAGGAATATGCCGACATCTCGTAGATAACTAAATATCCTTAGCATATTTGAGCTAAAAATGCATGTAGAATTGAAAATATCATGCAAAGACTTGCAAATAATGGTAGAAATCATGCAAATATCAACCTATAGGCACATTATTTGAGCAATTTCATAGTGTAAAGGCATAAATTACTGATGAATGTAAGGCCCCTGAATGATTAACAGCAACACACATCAACCACTGAGTAACGTCAATAGATTATGAACTAATCAATGGAGACTTGGGATCATGAATTCTTTGAATTCATCGTATCTTTCAAGATAAATAAAGGTTGTTGTGTAACTTTTGTTTAGTGTTTGGTTGTGACTAACATCACCATCAACAGAAACTGGTGCTAGAAGGAGGGCCTCCTTGAGTAAGTTTTGTCTGATTTAATAATGCAGACAGAAAGGTAACACTCGAGCATCTCTGTATTTCAAGTTATATGCAGAAATATGTTGTTTTATGTTTGTGCATGCTAATCAGTTGTGAAGTTTTCAAATTAAGCATAAATACAGCCTTGGCTGGGGAGTTTCAACTGATCTTTGCAGTAAACAGCCAGTTTTCCTTAAATTTAAGAAATCATGGCTCTCAAGCCAAATACTAGGTCCAGATCTAGTTGACTCTTTGAAGAATTACCTATCAGGGGATTTAAACCTAGAACTGTGGACATCCATCACTCTCCTGATTCTAGTGTGTCAGAAGTTTCACCAGAACATGCTCCTATAACTCCTTTTGGGTTTCAAACACCTACAGGACCATCTATCACACCTACAGGACCACTTGTCACACCTCAGGTCCAACCTCAACCTGTGATACCTCAGGTTCAGCCTCCACCGATTCCAATATCATTCTTTGTTGCAGAGTCACCTCTGACTTTTAATGCATATCATGCTCTATCTAAGAATCCTGATAAAATTTGTCCTAAGTATCATCCCTATTAGGATGCTGATGATCATATCAAAACTTTCAAGGAATCCTATTGTAGGGCTAGAATTGAGCATCAAGATGTTGTATGCAGGTTATTTCCATTTTCCTTAGGGGAAGAGGCGTATAACTAGTATACAGTCTTGGTCAAGGCTCAGTCGGTTCATGGGATGCCTTAGAAAAAGCCTTTAAGGATAGGTTCAAAACACCTATAGATCCTTCAATGAATTATCATTTGTTTGCCACAATCAAGAGATTTGAAGGAGAACCTATTGCTAACTTCAATGCAAGATTCCAGAAAATGCTCTCAAAGGTAGTAGCACCTTATGCTGTAACAAATGAAGCTGCTAGGAGTATTTATTATTCAGCATTAGATCCCTTGACTTCCATGTTTATCAGGAGAGCACATGCTGGTGTAACAACTTTAGCAGGAGCTTTCGAAGAAGCTATCCAAGTCAGTCAGCAATTGGCTCCTGCTCCCACACCAAATAATGCATTTCCAACATTTCCTGGTTATCCTACATATCATGTTCACCAACAAACCAATAGAGCCATGATACCTTCAGCTGTGATGCCAACCCCTTTGCAGGTGCCTCCACTCAGTATCATGCCACCACCAAATGGAAATGGCTAGATGTTACAATATCCTGGACAAGCACAAGCACCTCAAGTTGTAGAACAGTCCAACAATAACAATGGATCTTCCTTTTTCAAGCCTCAAACAGAGAATGTAGTGGCCAAGGTTCAGGAAGAGAAAGAAGAAATAAAGGAGATATCAGCACAGTTAAGGAAACTCACCATTGAGGTCACTCATCTGAGGAGCCAGAACTTCTGCTCTCAACCAAACCAAAACAGAGGTTATGCCAATGACAAACCTAATTATCCTAATAGGTGGTACAACAATAATTATAATAACAATGGCAACAATAATCCTCCCAGACAGCCTAGAGTGTGGAACACTAGGCCAAATAATGGTTCTCTGCCATCACCCCTAGACAACCAACCTCCGAGTGAACCTAAACAAACCACTAGAGTAAACCTTGCAGAGGCTACACTTACAAACTAGTGCAGGATACATAACACCAATGCTCATGCAGAGCTAGATTGTCCTCAGTTTAGGATTGCTGCTAGTATATTCCAAACTGAAGTGTCCAATACTTCAGGAAATCCACCTTATGTAGAGGGAAATGAAATTGTCCCCTATGAATATGATTCTGCCTTAGTGCTAGAAAGCTTCATGCATCATCCTTGTCAGTAGAAAAATTTCATCTCATCAGGATTATACCTCAGCATGTGAGGAATCAGCCATGGCTTTTGAATCCAACTATGTTTTTCCATTTGAGGATGAGAATAAGCCATTGATTAAGCATGAAGAAGTCAATGCTTACCAATAGCAACCTCAGGGTAGGCATAATTACAACTTGAGAAATAACTCAAATAGATCTATTGATCCTTTGACCACATCCTTGCCTCCAAACAATTTCAACACCCCACCTGATCCTAAGGCAAGTAATAACCCTAGATTTCCCAAGGTCAGTACTCAGTACTTGGCACCACAGAATACAACACCCAAAGCTGGTAATCTACCTCTTGAATCTGACAAATTGGTTACATATCTGGCAGATGAAATGAAAAAGGTTAAAATCAACCTGTCATTGTTAGAGCTGCTTAAAACTCCTACTATCAGGAAAGCTTTCATGAAATCATTAGATGATCCTGCTCAAAAAGAGGATAGTCATGCCTCAAGTCAGTTTGGAAATAAAGATCATGCTGCTAGAGATGTTAATGTTAAACATAAAGTGCCAGCCACTGTTTAGGCTGCAGAAACCTCCCACATGACCCTATACAAAGACAGAAGTGAGTCACCTCCTTTCCTCCTTACCATAAGGATGTTTGGTAAGAATTTGCACAACTGCTTAGTAGACTCAGGAGCATCTACCAATGTAATGCCCCTATCCATATGCAATGCTTTAGGGTTACATCCTGCTAAATCATTAAAGAAAGTAACACAATTAGACAAAATAGAGGTGAGTGTGGTAGGAGAACTAACTCACATTCACATGCAGTTAGCATTAGATCCCAGAAATCAGCAATATATTGATATTTAGGTAGTTGATATACCTGATACATATGGGATGTTACTTAGCAGAGACTGGTCAAAAACCCTTAACGGGTACATGTCAACTGATTTTAGTCATATGTGGTTTCCCTAGAGAGGGATACCAAATCAAATAAGAATAGATATTGAACCCCGCATGAAGCACATGATCACTAAATATAACAAAACCAATGAAATCATGTATGTGGATGTGGAACCCAAAGTTTACTCCATCAGACCCCAGACTATTAGCATAGAGGAGATCCTAATGTTTGACTTTCATAATCAGAATGATGACCCTCAAGATGATAAAATAACCTTAGAATCTGATTGTAACCCTGAAAATGAAATAGAGGTAGATCACTTCAAGAATTTTGAGATGCATTTGTTTAAAGAGGTGCAGTGATGTCAATTGTTAAAAGTCTTGTTCATGATATTCTAATTGATGGATGGTGCAGGTTGCATGATGAGGCACATTCTGAAAGGACTTGTGGTGCCTGTTTAGACATGTTGGAGCTGGAACAAGCATACAGTGAAGCATCTCTATCATCATCTGCAGTGAGTTCTGCAGATAATGATAGTGAAACTGATTTTGGTTTGTCTTTTGCAGGAATAAGAGAATGCACATATCAAGATGAAAGCTCTCTCCAGATGACAGAAGAGATACTGGTATGCAACAAGATTAATGCTAAGAGCAAGGAGAAAATCACCCCAGGGAGTGATTGCTTAGTAGAATCAAATTATGAGTTATCTGATGAAGATAGGGGCAGTAATTTGTCCAAATTTGAAGAGTTTTTATCAAAGGAGATTTAAAAGATGACACAACAGCAAAGATCCCCACAGGATGTTTTGATCGAGGGATGGTGCAGGTTACATGAAGCACCACATTCAGAAATTGCTTGTTCATTGTGTCTGCATATTTTGAAAAGGCAGACATTGCCCAGTCCAGAAGATTTTTCTTCTAAGGATAAAAAGAAAGAAGAAATATCAGTTTCACATAAGACAAAAAAGGTGAAGTCTGAGAAGGCTAAGACACCAAAATTAAAATGGATATCAAATGGTGCAGCTGCCAGAGCCAAAAGGAAGAAAGAAGGCCCAGACAAGCCTTTAGTTGAAGATAAGCCATGGATCCTTAGATTTGATGGATCCAAGTCAAAACAGGGAGCTGGAGTAGAGATAGATCTTATTGATCCATCTGGAAAATCCTACTTAGCAGTATACAGATTGTAGTTCCCATGTACAAACAATGTGATGGAGTATGAAGCTCTAATTCATGGGATATTGTTTGCATTAAGAAAGAAAGTGAAAATTCTGCATGTCTATGGAGACTCAAAATTAGTTGTGAGATAGGTAAGAGGTATATACTCTTGCAATTACAAAAGGTTGTCCAATTACAGACATAGGGTATGGGACTTAATAGAAGATTTTGATGCATTCAACATCACACATGTACCCAGAGATCAAAATCACAGGGCAGATGCCTTAGCCCAGGCTGCAAGTACTCTGGAGCCTTTGTCCATATCTGGTTTGAAAAGATTCTCAGTTGAGCTAGTATCAGTGCCTTCTGTGCTAGATAATATAACTAATCTTCAAGTATTTGATGATGATCAGCATATATTGGATTTTATATCCAATAGGGATATTTTTGAGGCATAGATCATAGATGAAAGGGATGTGAAAGATCACATCTGGGCAGAGGAAGAAATCCTAGAACTACCTAGTAACAAGATTCCTAAGGGAATGATAGAGCTAGAAAGAGAATTTGATCTCGACAATATGCTAAAACAGAAGGATCTCCCAAAAGCGGATGGAGGAGGACAGTACTCTCAGGTCAACATTGGAAAGGATGATGAGAAAAGAAACGTTCTGATTGGGAAAGTCTGTATAGAGGAGGAGTTGGAAGGAATAACCCAAGCTCTCAAAGATTATATCCATGTCATTTCCTGGACGTATGATGAGTTAAAAATTTACGACACATCAATCATCACTCATACGATACCTTTGAAGCCAGACGTCAAGCCTTTTTGGCAAAAGCAAAGACCCATCAATGCTTTACTGGAGCCAATCATTTTCAAAGAGGTTAAAAGACTGATCAATGCTAGGATCATATTTCCCGTAAGACATTCCCCAATAAAGAAAAAGAATGGTGACATTAGATTATGCGTGGACTTCAGAAACTTAAATCGAGCTTCTGAAAAGGATAATTATCCTTTGCCTTCTCTGGATGAAGTCCTGCAAATCATAAATGGTGCTAAGATGATGTCATTCTTGGACGGTTTCTCTAGTTATAACTAGGTGATGGTGGACAAAATTGATAGATTGAAAACCGCATTCACCACAAAGTGGGGGATCTTCGCCTACAGGCGCATGCCGTTTGGGTTAATAAATACTGGAGCCACATTTCAGCGAGTAATGGATATAGCCTTCAGAGGATTGATTGGTAAATGCATAGTCATATACATGGATGACTTAACAGTTTTCTCTAAAGATAGAGAAAACCACGTAGAGGACCTGAAAGGTGCTGAAAAAGTGCGAGCAATACAGGATATCCCTGAACCCCAAGAAATGCATATTCGGGGTAACCACAAGAAAATTATTGGGCCACCTAATAATAGAAAATGGGGTCATCATTGACCCTGATAGGGTGGAATCGATCATGAAAATATAGCTTCCTAGAAGCCAAAAGGAGCTCAAATCTTACTTTGGTAAGATTAATTTTGTTAGGAAATTTATCACTGGCTTTGCGGCAATTGTTAGACCCTTGAATGCCATGCTCAAGAAGGACACTAAAATTGAGTGGACACCTGAAGCTAGAGCCGCTTTTGAAGATATTAAGAAAGCTATATCTAATGCTCCAGTTCTGGTCAGTCTAGATTATACCAAGGACTTCTACATTTACTCATTTGCTTCAGAGCATACTTTTGTAGCAGTGTTGACACAGAGAAATGAAGAAAAGGAGGAAAAGCCTATAGCCTTCATGAGCTGCCCCTTTAGAGATGCAGAGCTCAGATACATGGACGTTGAAAGACAGGCGCTTGCTCTGGTTCGAGCAGCTAAGAAATTCAGGCATTACATTCTGAGAAGTAAAGTGATTGCTGTAGTACCTAATGCAACAGTAAAGATGTTATTAATGCAAAGCGACCCAGGTGAGAAAAGAGCTAAATGGATCACTGTCCTCGAAGAGTATGATATGGATATTACATCCATGAAGTTAGTTAGAGGACAGGCATTGAGCCAGATGGTATCAGAAATCGATCCTAATATCATAAGCCAGCAGTATGTCGTGAATGCAAAGAAAGATGGAGAATGGTACTTAGACATCAGACACATCTTGATTATTGGCAGATGTCCTTCAAGTTTGCAAGCCTCACAAAGGAGAGCCTTAAAGATAAGGTCACAGAAATACATGATCAAAGGAGGAGTCCTTTTCAAGAAAAAACTATGAGGGGATATACCTTAGATGCTTGGAAAGACAAGAAGCAGACAAGGTGTTAGCATAGTTACATGATAAGTTTGGGACTGCACATGGATCATCTCTAGCCACCACTCATGCTATCGTCAGGGTAGGATATTACTGGCCCACTATTTTCAAAGATACTGATGAACACATCAAATGCTATCATATGTGTCAGGTTGCTGCAAACAGAGAAAGATATGATGTTCAACCTTTGCAACCAGTGATAGAGATGCGCCCTTTTTCTCAATGGGGAATGGACTTCATAGGACCTATCAAGCCTCCATCATCTTTAGGCCACAGGTATGTTCTAACTATTACTGATTACAGTACCAGGTGGACTGAAGTTGTCAGCAACAAGACATGCAATGTTGAGGATGTCATCAAATTTTTGGAAAGCAACATAGTAACTAGGTATGGAGTTCCCTACACTTTGGTATGTGATAATGGATCTACTTTTGCTTCAATTAAATTATCAAGTTGGGCTTTTGATTATGGGATCATCTTAAAATTCTCTTTAAACTACTATCCCCAAGGGAATGGATTAGCAGAATCCACAAACAAGAACCTATTGAATATCATAAATAAATTAACAGAAAAGAACCCAAGGGAATGGAACACTTTACTGAAGTATGCCTTGTGGGTAGATAGAACCAGGAATAAAGCTGCATTAGGAAAATCTCCTTTTCATCTAGTATATGGGGTGGATCTTATCCTCCCTATTAACCTAAGGATTCCTACATTACAATTTGCACAAGAATACCTAGGCATTGATAATAAACAAGAGGTCAGGTTGCTTTAATTGATGAACCTAGAAGAAAAAAGAAGTGAAGCAATTGAACAATTTGCTAAACATCAGGCTGTTGTCAAATGCTGGTTTGACAAAAGAGCCAGAATTAAGGCTTTTAGGATCTCAGATTTGGCCCTGATGTGGGACAAAGCACGTGAGAGGAAAGGAGATCATGGTAAGTTTGATAAACTCTGGATAGGTCCCTTTCAAATTTCTAAAATTTTAGGAGACAACACCTACAGGCTTAAGACCTTAACCGGTGAAGACGTTCCATTACCAGTTAATGGACAGTTTCTCAAACACTATTTTCAAGCCTGAAGTGGTGCCATGATAGCCATGTGTATCATAGTGTACATTTTTGTATAGTTGTTTGTACAGTCTGCTTGTTTTGTTTATTTTTGTTGTTTCCTTAGCAGGGATCTTTACTTTGATTTGAAGTAAGAAGGAGCAGACTAACAACCATTGCAAACAATAGAAAATTTAGAATATTCAGGTTAATTGTTTGAAATTTATGCATAATTTGTTGTAATTGTCATGAATGTAGAAAGTTGTTTAACTTTGTGAAATTTTATATTCAATAACTGTGGGTTGAGTATTCAAGGAAGTTTCTCACAATGACACACCTAAAATCCTTGGGTTTGTTGAACTTACCAGTGTAAATATTGGGTGAAAAATCTGATGTCACCCTTGCTACCATTACAATTCTCAGCTTAATTTCAGCAAGTGACCACTCCTTGCATCATGAAGTTACAAATGCAATATCTTATGAAGTTTTATCAAATATAAAAAATAAATAAATAAATAAAATGGATTATATTGAAAATTTAGATTAAGCCATCTACATAACTCTACCGGGGCTATAGATGCTTGCGGGCAGTAGAGCTGTACTTAGGAGAATTGTAACGATAACCTTGTTGGGGCTATGGACGCCTGCTGCCAGCAAGGCTCTATCCGGTTGGCTATGAGGGAATGACATCAACTACGTAGGCTAATATCAGTCACTAGTTTGTTCAACTGATCTTCAAGATGAGGATTATTAATCACGTGCACCCACTTAAACTAAAAGGAACATTCATGCACCGTATTGAATACATTGAGTCTCAAGTTGGATGATGATTTGCAGAAAAGATAGTTGGAAGTTATGAATTTATTCCATTTAGTTTTCTTTAATGGTTTGAATTTAATTGTTTTGTTTGGTTGCTAGTTGTTGTGATGTTCACAGCATGCCCCTTTTTGCTGCTTAGCAAAATGAGGACCCCTGATGTGGCTTTTGTTTTTTGCTTGTGTGTGTTGTTTTGCTTGGTGGTAAAGGGAAAAAGGGAGTGAAATAGTACAAACCTTGTTGAAAATAGAGAAAAAATCTCATTAAGTGCCAGAGCAGAGTACAAGTGAATTCCTTGTCAAAAACGAACAGGGGATGCTTTTTGAACCATCTTAAAATTCCTTCTATTTTGCAAGTTATGAGTGTTTTGGTAAAATGCACTGTTAAATGGGTTTGTTTGTATGTACAAAGTCGTTTGTATATACATCAGGTCGCATATACAATGGTCTTTGTATGTTAGGTCGTTGTATCTTGAACATACAAATTTGATTGTATATTGGGTCATGCATATACAAGGTCTTTTGTATATCGCTCATATACTAAAGTCACAGAAATGGGTTATCGGGTTTACATACAAAGTTGTTTGTATCTTTTATACTTGTATGCATTTGCTAATGTTCTATTTGTACATACAGGTTGGACCTGACGCAGTTATGAGTTGAAATGAATGTTTGGTTAAAATCTGCTAGATGCATCTTATGTTTGTATGTATCTTACATACATTTCCAATGTGCAGGCCGCGGACCCGAAAAGATCGTGAAATGGAGTTAAATTGTTGCATATTTGGTGTTTGTATGTTTAAACATACAAGCGAAGTATACAATGGCAATATACATTATGCAGACGCGAAAGAAAGTTAAAGAGAGTTAATTCGTTGTATGTTTCGCGCAATGTATATATCTTACATACATTGTGATTTGCAACGCTTTATGCATGGCGTGGATCTGAAAAGGCTATCAAATGGGAAGTAATCGTTGTATATTCCGCCGCTTGTATGTATGTTTCAAAACATACATTGCTGAATACATACAAGCGCCGGAATCCACAGGAAATTGAAATCCGATTTATGCAATGTATCAAACTCGAATGTATATTAGGAGATACATTGCATTTCATACATTGCTGATATACAAGGCAAAACTTGAAAGAGATTTAAAACTGGTTAATACCATGTATCATGTCCGCTTGTATATCAAAAGATACATTGCGATATGCATTGCTTTATGCATACAAGCTAGAATTCAAAGGAGAATAGGATATGGTATAAAGCATGCATCATGTCTGAAAGCATATCAAAGGATGCATTGTGTTTTATACGTCGCAGATTCGAAAGGGTTAGTAGATTGCGGTCGATAAGTAGTTGAAGTCTGACAGTGGCATACAAAGGTGTTTGCGTGTATCAGCTTGTATAAATTGGAATGTATATCCCTACATACAAGCAATACATGCAAGCGATAGATGCAAAAGAAGAGGTGCAACTCAAAAAACCCGAATAGGAAGTTTAAAATGAAAAGGGTCCTTGTATGTTCGGAATGCTTGTATATTGAGATATATAGGCCCGATATACAAAGAAAACATGCATTCGCCATATACAAGGATTTAAGCGGGCAAAAGGGCGGGAAAGCAAAGCGATAAGTTTTTGAAGTTATTTTGGAGCCCGATGCATGTTTTTGGTCAACGATGGTTGACCCGACCATTTTTTAATGTTGTATATGTATTCGGGCATGTGATTGCTCACAGAGGCTAAAAATTCATGGCCTGATATCTGTGTTTACACATCTAGAGTTGGATTCAATAAAATGTTTATCTTCTTGTTGGTTTATTAAACGATGGTGCTTAATTCCTGTTTGTTTATTGTAGATTGCTAGAGCTGTTTGGAGTAGCTGGAAATTGCAGAGTTATCAACATAGTGGCGGCGTGCAGGTGAACATAAAGATGAAGCATTAAATGGTGATGACATCACAGGAGATGGGTCAGATCGCAAAAGATCGCAAACGAACCAGGAGGAGTCAAGGCCTTCAATGAAGAGGACAAAATGTAGATGGGAAACATTATTAAATGGAACAACAGTTATTTTTGAGTTGTTAGGGTTTCCAAGGGACATCCTTACACCCAGCATGGGTGCTGCTCAGAGTTTTTGGCGGGATTTGTCTCCCGTCGCTTGATGTTGCACCTACAGGGTGGACCGTTGATCGACTGGGGTTTTGGAACCATTTTGGGGATAATCAGAGCCATATTTATAGAGCCCCTTTTATTTTTTGCAGAGGGAGGTCAATCATTCTAAATCTAACCTGTAACAATTTAGTATAGGAGATCGGATTACTGAGACTAATGAGGACTGAACTGTTGAAATGTCAAGGTTCTTTCCTCAGATCATTGTAAATATACTTGTTCTAAAGCATACTGAATGAAGATGAAGCTTCAGATTACATCTTGATTGTAAACTTTACGTAATCTTCAAGTTGATTTCTAAATATGTACTGGTGAATGCTGTGTTCAATAGAAGCGCTTTTATTTCATTGCATGTTGTTGTCAACTTTTCCTTTGAAGATTTGCACTGGATCATGCGGATTTGTGGAATGTCGTGGTGAAGTATGATTCTAGTTTTCCTTCTCTTCATTGCTATATCAGAACATGTATGTGGATCAGTGATCTCAGTCAAGTAATTTTGGGAATCTCGTTTTTTAAACCCTATCTTTGTTATTTCCTTTTTTTTAATTTCATTGAAACCACTTCCATAATTGCAATACACAGATAAATAATAAGCAGAACAGAGGAATATGCCGACATCTCGTAGATAACTTAATAGCCTTAGCATATTTGAGCTAAAAATGCATGTAGAATTGAAAATATCATGCAAAGACTTGCAAATAATGGTAGAAATCATGCAAATATCAACCTATAGGCACATTATTTGAGCAAGTTCATAGTGTAAAGGCAGAAATTACTAATGAATGTAAGGCCCATGAATGATTAATAGCAACACACATCAACCATTGAGTAACGTCAATAGATTATGAACTAATCAATGGAGATTTGGGATCATGAATTCTTTGAATTCATCGTATCTTTCAAGATAAATAAAGGTTGTTGTGTAACTTTTGTTTAGTGGTTGATTGTGACTAGCATCACCATCAACATGAGGTTATTATACAAGAAACACATGATGACATTGCTAGAGGTCATTACATTAGGAAGGAAATGAATGCACATGATAATTTTGGCTTGATTGTGGTGGCCCACAAGCTTCAAGGATACAAAGGGGTATCCCCAACAGTGTGACCCTTGTTAGTGCATGGGAAAGCCGACTAAATCATATGAAATACCATTATGCCCCATCATGTCCTAGGAACTATTTGAGCAGTGGGTGATTGATTTTTTGGGACCTATTTTTCTTGCAGCATGTAGAACAGGTGCACAATATATCATCATTGCCCAATACTACTTAACTTGTTGGGCTAAAGTTATGCCCACATGAGATCTCACTACTACCACTATAGATAGACTCCTATGGGAAACTATACTTAGTTAGGATGGATGTTGTAGACACCTAAAAATGTCTTGACCCTTCAACCATTATTCTGCCTCCTCCATATCATTGATTTCCCCTTTCATTCGATTAATTAATTAAATTCTTAATTATTTAATTAATTGACCTTACATCATGTCTGACCATCCGCCCTTAGCCATCCCTCATCAATTTACCCTTAGTCTAGAATTAATTTAATTAATTCAACACCATACCTTAAAACTTCATCCTAATTAATTAAATAAATATGCTAAATATTTATTTCATTAATTTGTCCACTTTCCTAAAACTGATTAATTAGATAAATCATACTTATTTAATTAATATGCCCTACTAATTGACCTAAAGCTAGCCTAGTTGATTAAATAGCTATTATTTAATTAGCTACCCTAGCCTACATGACCCCTAGCCCTAAATTAATTAAATGAATCACTATTTAATTAATTTTAAACCTTGATTAGCCCATTCATTAATTTCCTCCAAGCACATTAATTAAGTTAATACCCTAATTAACTTGGTCAAAGCATAATTAACACCTTCTCCCATAACCCACAAGTAATTTTTTTTATTTTAATCCCAAGGGTCACATGACCCTTCCACCTCACCTTTCTATTTCCGTGCTAAGCTCTTCTCCATACCATGAGCTCACACATGTGAGTTCCAAAATTGCCTAAGTGTCACATGTCTCTCACCATTCCACATAAAATAGAATTTTTAATTCCATCTCATCCCAAGGAAATTAATATTTAATTTCATCACAAGTCTTAATCACATTAAATGCTTGCAGCCTTTCCCAAAAATGAATTTAAAATTCTTTTTTATTCCTAGCCCTCCATTTTTGTTGATGAGATCTTAACCCTTGGTCTCATCCTTTCATCTCAACCCGTGATTCCAACTTTCAATCTCCATCATTGGATCAATCTCCTCCAAAATTTCCTATAAATATGACCCTCCACAAGCCATTTTCACAACTAAATTTAAGTAGCCTTATCATGCCAAAATATCTCTAAATCCTCCTCTTGATTTTATCATCTTGTGTTGAGAATTTGAGAGGATATCCACATTAGTTCATTTGAATTTCAGTGAAGCTAAGTAGCCTTAGGTGCATCTCCTTCTATCTCATCAAGGAGTGGAAGACTTCAAAGGCATTTGGAAGGTATAATCACTTTGGTTTTGGTTTATTTTCATGTTTTCATGCTTTTGTATTTATCTTCATCTTCATTTGGCACACCCGGTGGGACCCTCTAGTCCCAATCGAACCTCATTTCGAGTGTTTTGTGAAGGTTCTTGACGAACAAGTCGCAGTAGCTCTATATTCTCCTGTAGTCGCGCTATACCTTCACAGTTTAGCGCCATTTATTCCTATTTTAGCACTATTTCCCTTTGAATTAGTGCTATTTTTGCCTATCTTAGTGCTATTCTATTACGACTTTTAGCTAACATTTATGGACAAGAAGATTTTGAGCCTTGTTTTGTGCTTTTCACTACCTGTTGCAAAAGTTTACTCTCTATTTCTGAACAGAATATCTTAGGCCTAAGTGGATATCATGTCCATTTCTTATTTAGAACATTTTAAACACAAAGTTTTGAGTTTGTTTTATACTTCCTAAGGCAAACTAACTGGCTTTCTTGAATGAAAATGTTCCATTGAGCTTGGCTAACCTTGCAGGGTGTTTTGCCTCTCATTTCCATCATTTTAGGGAAGTTCACTTTCTGATTTTGTGTAGGTTTCACATTTTTTGCGATTTAGCGCTATCTTCACCCAGAATTGTGCCACATAGCTCTCTGCCAGACAATAGATAGGTATAATCTATTTTAGCGTCATTTGTCTCTACTTTAGCACTATTTTCCTAGGATTCAACGCTATGCTCTAGTTCAACGCTATTTGTCTGTTATTTAGTGCTATATTCATCTATTGTTCTATCATCTATCTTTCTTTTAACACAGACATAGACTGTTTCAACGCTATATGTTGTCTGTTTAGCACCATTTTCCTATTGTGTAGTGCCATTTAATTATGTTTTAGTGCCATTTTACTCTACTTTAGTGTTATTTTCCTCTATTTTAGCATTATTTTTCTGACAACATCTTGAAGCTTGTGCAAGGTTCTAACAAGTTTTTACAGGTACCATAAACATTTGTCAAAGTCTTTTTACTGAAACTACTAACTAATTTAGTGTAGATTCGTTGGTCCAAGATCTTGTTTTTTTATATAAGTTAGTATAGTTACACTAAATTAGCTTAGTTGGAAATTAACTTTGCTTTCTTTGTTTGGTTTGTGTGTGGATGTATGCTCTCCCCTCGCACCTTAGGGTGATCTTGGGGATCAAAAGTCCACACTCAAACATTTTTATTGCTTTTCAGCAACTTGTTATCCCGAAAGGGTCACTTTATTGTGTATGCTCTCCCCTTGTGTTTCGTTCAATCTTGGGTGATCAAAAGAAAGGGTGATTTCTTCTTAGGAGGCCTACTTGGGGATTTCATCACCCCAAGGAAGGACCTCAACCACGTGTACTGAAGGGGTATATAAAGAGGGGAGAGTGACAGTTGTACCTTAATGGTGAACCCAACAAGTCCAAATTAAACCTCGAGATCCTCGGTTTGCTGAGACTTGGTTTGGTGACATTTGTGGTTTGCTGCTGTGCGATCTTGTTCATAGTCTCAGGCCTCATGTACCATGTGTATGAAGAGGACTCCCTTAGAATCTTGTAATATCCTAGTTTAAGACCTTTTGGTCGTCATACCTTGTAGTGCACCACTCCAGAGGAGGAGAAGATGCTCACCGTACCATTATACTTGAGATAGGCATTACCTTGGGCAAGATGAAAATCTCCTTGGTAAAGGGGGTAAGGTGGTCCATGACCTTGCTTTCCCTATCTATCCAAGCTATAGCACCAAAGATGTTAGTGGGGGTGGGAATCTCAGTTCACTTTGAGTCGAGATTGACCCACGACCACTTCATGAGATCTACAAGGTATGATACTCCCACTTGACTAATTCTAGGATGTTCATGTGCTTGGTGTGTCTTCTTGTTGAAACCTATACAAGCCAATTTATCCAAAGTCCACCTTGAGTCAAAAGCCATTGTGTTCTCTTGTTTGATTTTTTGTGCTTGCCAAGAACCTTTGACATTATCCAAATCCAACATTTGAACCTTTGAAATCCAACATTTTTCTATGCGGATTTGAGGACAAGTTCATAGATGTCAGAAGTGTGTACTATTCAAGTGGTAAGCATTTTGGTGATCTGTATGTTAAGTTGTGAACTAACAATTAGTTCATGCTATAGCTACTTCACCAGTTGAGCCAACCTAAAGGTGTTGAGGTTGTGCGGAGTCAAGAAATGTTTGGAACAAATTCGTGGGAGTAAATATAGGTCATGCCGACCTATCTTATTGAGTTACATGCTTTGGTTCTCTCCGCAAAGCGTATTGGGTTATGTTTTTGGCTGACAGGTTAAGAAGTCACACTATACATCTTCAAGTCGACCTAATTGATGTTTTACTTGAAAGCGGTATATATACAAGATTGATTTCTTGTGTGACGAGTAGCATGAAATAAGGTGTATGCGAAAGAAGTAGTGTGTGTGTGTGTGAGAAGTTTGATGCAAAGAAGGATAGGATAAAGATTGTGGTGAAGATGAAGTGTATTACTTAGTCAGTATTTTGAACTTCAGTGGAACTATGTCTTCAGCATAAGTCAGATGCATTTCTAACAGTTCACTTTTGGCAATGAGCCTTTCTTTTGGGCAGTGAGCCCTTGCAGTGAACCACCCCTTCTTCTATCTCTTTCTACTCAGGACACTAAGTTGTTTGGTAGTGAGCCACCTGCAGTGAGCATTTTCTTTTGGATAGTGAGTCCACCAATTGTATCAACTTTAATAGGTTGCATTATAATATATTGTGAGCTAACCCTCACCGTGGTTTTTCCCTTATTGGGTTTTCCACGTAAAAATTTGATGTTCTTATGTTATATGTCTTGATGGTTGCTTTCATGTTTTCTTTTCTTAATGGAAATCAAATCTGCTATATGAAATGAAAGTTTAAAGTACTTAAGTGGTTTTAGAGAATACTAATTCACCCCCCTCTCAGTATTCTGGGTGTTCAACACATCTTGTGTTATGGTATTGCTAATTTGATTTATGTTTGTGTTTCTCTTTAAAGTTAACTGGAAAGAATTAAAAATTTGCATAACACTCACCTCATTAGTTTGGTGTAGGAAGTTATTCCACGTACCTTGCTTCCTTTCAGTATGTGACCAATGCATACATAGTGTTGTAGATCTTGAAAAATAAAGATGTTTGTAGATAACAATCATTAGAATGTTTCGGTTAAAATGTAGGATAGCTTTGATAACAGTTGTTTGTGCCTTGAGATATATCATCGAAACCTAGAAGATTGTATTGGTGGCCCTTTATAGTTTAAATATACTAGCTATCAAGATATTATTACACATAGATGTCTATCTTCTAATGCAAAGAGAAAAACCTAGTTAGAGGCATAGTTTGATGGTTGAACTCTTGTTCAGACATAGCATTGTAACTACCTTTAGTTTATGCTAGTGTTAGGATAAACTTTGCAAAGAACCCTATCTTTAACTTGGAAGCTGAGAGGAATATGGGTGTTGTTTAGTATCAGGTCTACAGAGATAGATATTCTTTCTTAAGTTCTGGAATGAGTTTTATTATTATCATCAAAATATTATAGGTTGGACAAATACTTACATTATATTCATAAGAAATGATATAAGCCTCATTGTGAACACTTAGTAGAGTGATACATAATATCACATAAGCAGTTTGCAAAAATAATAGGTATCATCTTGATATTTGAAGATATTTCAATCTATTCTTTTGAGTAGAAAGCTCATGAATAGGTTTACATATTCCAAGGAGATAATGGTATAAGTTTTATGCCTTGAGATCTAAGATTTTGGAATAATTATTTCTTTATGCAAGAATATTAAACAATGATATTATTATCATTGAGAATAATTTTGTATAGTGATGTCTTATTTCTTACTTATTCAAAGAACAATGTTAAGCTTTACCAAGATAAACACATGATGTTAAACATTAGTTCTTATCTCTTCTTAGGAAAATTTAGTTGACTTGAGAGAACCTAGAGGTTGAAAGCATTAATTTGTTATTTTAGACTCAATGTTTATCTGGTTTATATGGTTAAACTTAGTCAAGAGTACTGATTATAAAGATAGTGTAACATCCATATCCGATTTAACTAGAAAACTAGGTTTTAACAAAGGTAATTTTTTTTTTTTCCTTTCTAGGTAATCAAATACAAAAGAACTTATCTACTACCAAGTATAACATTTTTCACTTTAACATAAACATGATTTCATTTTTCATAAAGCTGAAAGAAATGATATACAATAAACATTTTGTTTTCTAGCAATTTGAAATTTTCTTGAAACAAATAAAATATTGGAAACATACCATTATCATGCATCTTGATTGTCGACCCATCACATTCAAGACTCGGCAATCCTCAATAGTTGGAAGAGAAAGTATCTTCAAGGAGCTTAACCTCCAACCACAGACCGTCGGTCTCCCGCACTCCTTCCTAACCGGAAGTGGCCCTACCCTACTCAAGAGGATAGACTTAGGATAACCATCGGTGTTTGCCATCTGAGCTCTGGTGTTGTAACTTACGTGCCTTGTTATCATGCAGATCCCTAGATACCCTCTAGTCATGCACGACTCTCCACAAGAAACACCATCCAGTCACAGTGAACATTCAATGCACTTGAGGATCATGCATCACCTTGGCCAAAGGATTTATTTTTAATTAGCATTGTATGAATGCATGAACTTAGTTCACCCACCCTACTCAACTTGAACTGATCGCAATCCTACAATTTCCTATTTGTAAGGTTTAAACAAATGTTGACCTTGATGACCTCAAGGTATTTGGATTTTCTCATGCAATAGCGCATGGCGCAAACATTTACTCTATTCCTAAGTTTATGGATTCATAATCCCATATTCATATAAAACATCGTTTAATAACGCCCACTCCTAAGTGGTTTCAAACTTGGCTATTTGGTTCCCATATGTTTATACAACATACTCAAGTATATAATACAATTTCCCCGTAATCCCAGAATTTAAAGTTTTAGACTCATAAGGGTCTACAAGATAATAGCGACACTAGAATCATCACATGCAACTTAATTTAGACTCAAAATGCAAATTTCCTACCCTTATCTTTTCATTACATAATCATGACGGTTTTTCGGCCAATACTAATACTTTAACTCTACTCCTTCCAAGTCAAATGGTTTCACATGGTTCAATGAGGTAAGAGTCGTAAAATAAGATAATAAAGGATTTGGAATCTATCTTACGATACTAGAGATGACCAAACACATTGTCAACCTCTAACGAAAGGTATTAAACTGAATAAGATACTAGTTAGTTACTTTTGTCGACGTTTCATGTCTTGTTTTCAGAATCTTTATCTATTTGACCTGAGAGATGTTTTAAATCCTCATCTTCCTCTGCTTTTTAACTCCCGACACCACAGCCAGTTACAATTACATCTCCGGCTGTCAACCAAACTAAAGTCTACGTCAAAACATGCATTACAACTGAGGTTTTAAACTCCTACACAGCATGCACGTGATGCAATGTGGTTTCTCACTATGAAACTATCGTTTCAAGTGTACAAAAGATAGTTTTAAGTTGATAATACAATCATAAAGGAACCTCTCTAAACATACGTCATTACTGACCTCTTGCATAATATAGTTCACATTTTGCAGCATGCATTGATCATTCATAGGTGTGTATACATTTGAAGACTGTGTTATAATATCATTATGTTTTCTTTCACGATATGCAAGGTTATTGTTTCATGTGAAGACAGTCATGAGTTTGATCTCTTAAGAAGGCAACAATGATACTTAATCAATGTAAATATCCTCACACAGAACTTGCAGTAAGAAAACATCATTATCATATTCTATTCGTTGTAAGCTCATTACACTAACATTGCAAAGAAGGGACATTAATAATGATCTTAGACTGCAAAAAAGAAAGAATGGAAAACCTGTCGATGGGGTTTGAAGACTGCTGTGGCAAGCTCGTTCTCACCAAGCTCTCGGCGACCTTCACAGACTTCCTTCACAGTCTCATCGACTTCTTGCCCTCTCCTATCCACGTCCTCTTCAAATAAGACGTGCTTCCTCTAGTTTTTAGTTTCTAATACACTCTCTACTCTCCTAGCCGTGCACAGTGAAAATAGATTTATCGTCTTTCTCTGCAGTTTTCATTTCTAAACAACAATAGCCTAGAACTAACAATCCTCTCTACCCATGACGATAGAGTATAACACATTTTACTCCCCCATTTTCAATTTCTAAACCATCGCATAACTACTGCCTCCCACGCCCATGATGATGGAGAATATGCATTGAACTCACCGTTCCACTTTATTCTCAATGGCACAACTTCCTACCCGTCCACCCACGGTGATGGAAGATAGAGCATACAAACTACAGCCATCACATGCCTATACACAAGGGGTCGACATAACTGTAGCTACCTAACTCCTCACTTGCAGCGGCCACAATCAAGATGGAGGTTTCTAAATGGCGACATGGCATAACTAACTCATCCATTTCCTCCACAAGAAGACTTTCTAACCTTCAAAAAATGCAACCTAACACCACTAGAGGAATGAAACTCTTACAAGGTGATAACTAATAAATGCACAAGCTGACTCCAAGGTCGAAAAAGAGGTAAAGAATCAAAACTAACTAAAGTAAGAAAGTATGGGTTTGATTTAAGATAACTCAAGTCGTAAACTCGAAGAGAAAAAGCACATTCAAAAGGAAGACGTCCAACACGACAGAGCTTTGGCATAAAACAACTTGACTTGGTGAGAAAACCAACATCAAGCAAACTGACGAAAATACCTCCCATTAGCCAAGTTATGACTAAAACGATTTCAGAATATCCTTCCAAATGATGACCAAAACAGTTATAGCATATATCGACTTCACATTCGACTTCCGTCAATTTTTAAAAGGGAATAAATTCACAACACATGATTAATGCATTTTTATGGCAATCACGACGGATTGGGCGTAACGCAAAACAAGGTTTCTAAATCGTTTGATGCACAAAATGACTTCTCGCATCTTTCGACTACGAGACATGATTCACAAATCCGCCACAAATAGGTTCATCTATTTACCTACAAACGAAATAATAATCATCTATATAAGACGAATCATTTTGGTGGACTTATGACAACAACGTCGATTCCAAAATTCTATATGACGACTTACGAAAAGGGTGTTAAACCTTATCTTCAGATGTCAACATCTAGTCTTAAACTATCCCAGTCGAAAACATGACTAAATTAATGGCTTCAAGGTTTATCTACCTGTTTGGCGTTTTCAGTAACAAACACCCATGGTTAATTTCTAGAGTCTATACTCTCTCTCAAAGATACTTTCTCTTCCTGTTGAACATGGTCCACCTGTTCCTATAACGACAGTCTCACATACAATTTTGTGGTCAAAGCACCTATATTCCAATTCAAAGCATAATATATCCAAACATCATTTCTCTTAACAAAAAGACATTTTAGTTTACAATATCACATTGATCATAATCAATAGATTCCAAAATTTCATAGAACTAACTTTGTCTAAATATATCACCAGTTTCCATGTTGTCCACAACATATTATATAACTGAAATTTGCAATAGAAGTAAATAGCATAATCAATTCCAAAAAGAGGGATGTAACAGATAGTATGCATATATATATATGAAGATAGATCTCATTTTTTTGAGAGATATGAATTGTTTTAGTGCCTAATATGGTCTAGAAAAGACTAAAGGTTGTGATATTCATGTTTTATTATTATGTACATTTTTGTTGTGGATAACATGAGTCATAGAAGTCTCTAAAATTGCAAGAATGACAAGAAGTCAGACTCTAAAATTGCAAGAATGCATTGAAGGAATTTCAAAAAGTTAAGTCTTCTAAATCTAACCATTATATATCTATATATATCTTAGAATTCTAGATTAAATTCTAAGTCAGATTGACTAGGGTTTAAACCTAGTTAGGACTTTTCATGTCTAGTATTGTTAGTCAACAAATCAAACTATAGGATGAGATAGTCTCAAGTCGAGTTAGAGGTGTGTGAACACACGACTACATTTATTACAAACATTTATTTATATAGAAACTTTGGCCAAAGTGATGCATTTGTCTCTGCATGCATTAGTTGCTTCATAGTGTCTAGATGGTGTAACCTATCAGAAAGATCACACTTAGCTAAGAAGTTGTCTAGAATTGTATGGTCGAATGACATACATAGGAAACAACACTAGAACTCAGATGGCAACTTGTTGGATCCTTATGTCTATATGCTTCATGAAGAGTAGGGCCACTTCTAGGAAGGAAGGTGTACAGGGGACTCCCAGTTTGTGGTTGGAGGTAAAGCTGTCGGATGATGCTTTCCATCTATAGCAGAAGACTAGCCAAAGACTTGAATGATAAATATCAAGATTCCAGAAATAATATTCCTTGTGTTAAACTTCATGTTATGATGTAAAACTATTATTTGCCAAGTGCAATGTATTTGTAAATGTATAGTGAAATGTTTTCACTACAATTTATCTTTGAATATAATGAATTTCAAGGTTAACAATTATTCAGAAAAGATATGCTTTAATTTCTTTGAAATATTGCAATATTTATATTAAAAAAATTATTATTTCACTCATGTTCATCATGTTTAATTTACTTTCTTAGTAAATTGTGTAAGTAATTTTGAGTAATATGAGAATGCATGTTACAGAAGTGAAAGAAACAAATGATGCCTAATAGGAAGGGTAAGGAGGTAGCGAAGACCCCTATGCCATCGAATAACATCTTTACAGAGATGTATCACTACATGCAAAATTTTTGAGTTCAACCACCACAGGTTGGGTCATGAATTAGAATTAGTAAAGGATTATATGCAACAAACCAACAAGATGCTTGAAGGAGTCATCTTTGATGATAGTGTCAAGTGCAAGGTTGAGGCTGTAGGGGTTCTTGCTATGAACATTTACATCAATGTCCCATGCAAAGGACTCAACTTCTACTTCAACAAAAATACCTTCAAGGGATGGTGAATACCCAACAAAAAGTGAAAGGCTTCATAAACATTAGTATTTCCACCAAGCTCTTGATCACTACCTTCACATGCATTGATACACTCTTCAATATTTGAATCATAAGCATGATTCAGGTTGCAATTCAAACTATTAGCACAAAGATCAACACTATGAAACACCTGAAGTGAAGAATCAATCTCTTCAAATTGTCTTCCTATTTCAAATTTATTCTAGCAACTTGTGTCAAATTCACTACTAATTCAATTAGATTGATGACACATATTGTCTTCTTCTACAATCATATGTATGCCTGAATTTGAGCATGTTGTAGCACTACATGGAGGTATTCTAGAACTTGAAACTTATTAGTTTGACTTACAATAAGAAGCCTTTCTTTGTGCAAATCAATAGGGCATTTAGGTATACTTTCATGTGTCGTGTGAATTGGAGGTGTTTTCCTTTTGTCGTGATTCACATGAAGAGGTCAATAGGAAGAGTAATGTTATGGCCATTGATGGTGGATGTTTACTTTCATCCACATATGATGTTGTTGACCTGGCTTTTGTTCTTTTCTCGCCTAGTGTTGTGAACTTGAATGATATGGTATGAAATGGGTCATGCACCTATTATTTGTGGATGCCTTGTAGCAGAAAAGTTGATGGTGGAGTTAGTCTTCACTTCTTGCGCAGTGTTCATAAATTGGTGCATGCAGGTAAGAGATATCATTTGTTGCAGTTGGGTGGTGAGTTGAATTTCTATTTGAGGGAGACCAGTTCTTTCATTTAACTTGTCTTGATAGAGGCAAGTGAGTTCAACAGTTTATCCATGGCTTTGTGCCATGGATCTTCTTTGTAGGATCTACCCTCTAGGTGTGTTCAAATTTTGTTATGTTCATCCTTTCATTATGTCTCTGTGCCTTCATGCCATTGGTTGTATGTTGTGTTTTGTCATATGTACATACATTCATCTTTGTGTTGATTTTCCCTTGTCTCTTCTCATTTGTTTTCTTTTCTTTTTGGTCTTCCTCCCAAAGATAGTTGGATCCTCGTTGTGCCTACAAGAGACACACTTCCCCAACTAGAGCCAATATTGGGAACCAATTCAAAAAATACAAAAATCTTATGACTTGTGTCGCCTTTATTGTCTTGCCCTATTTTGCTCATTAGTTATACTCGATCTGAGAGATCTTCAATAGGCCCCTTTTATGCTAGAAGTTGGCAGATCTCCTCTCAATGTTCCAACTCAAGGCAAAACATGTATTGATAATGTTTTAATTATTCTAGGACTAGAAAAGTGTTATCTCAATCAACCAGATTGTTGCAAAAAACATTAAGGTCATTTATGAACAAGGAACTTGTAAGATGTTTGATAGTAAGGGAAAATTAGCATGTGATGAATATATGAAAGGATGATTGTTTTACTTGAGGGCAAACTCCTCTAAAGCCTTAATTTCAAGTGTGACTTTGAAAAATCAATTGTGGTATGAAAGACTTGGCCATATTAACCTTGAGTTGCCAGAGGAAATGTTCAATTAGAATATAGTATATGATGTTGCACCCCTCACCATAGATAAGTGTTTTTATGAATCTTGTGTTATAAGGAAACAACATAGAGAAAAGTTTGATTTTGGAAAAGCTTGGAGAGCTTCCAAAAAGTTAAAGAGTTAGTTCATTTTGGTCTTTGTAGACCTATGAAGACAATTTCCATAGGGAAATCTCAATTTCACGACATTAATTGATGACTTCACTCAAAAGGTATGGGTTTTTTTTTTAAGAACAAGTCTAAAGCATTTGATGTTTTCAAGAAGTTTGTACAAGAATTCAAGAATGAATATAATAAAAATATCAAAATACTAAGATCATATAATAGGAGAGTATGGCTCAAATAATTCTACCAACTTTTGCAAACAAAAGGTAATCAAGAAGCAACTTTCAGCTCGATATACTCCACAACAAAATGGAGTAGCTAGAAGAATGAATAGGACACTTCAAGAAAAAGTTGAATCAATGCTCAAGGATTGTAATCTTGAGACTAAATTATGGAGAGAAGCATTTCATACAACAACTTATTCTATCAATTGAAGTTTGGCTATGAGCTTGGACTCCAAAAGAAGCATTGTCAAGCAAGAAACCATCAGTTAGGCATTTGAGTTTTTTTAGGAGCATTGCTTATAGACACAATCCCAAAGAGAATAGAAGAAAATTTGATGATAAGAGTAAAAAACACATCCTTGGTGGATATGATGACTCTAATAAAGCCTATCTCGATTGTATGATCCCAAGGTAGACAAACTTCACATCTCTAGAGAAGTCATTCTTGAGGAAGAGTGTCAACTTCCAAGTGTTTTGCCATATTGAACTGCCAGAAGAGAAAAATGACAGTGATAAATCACCATACTCACTTAAAAAGGTTGATCTAGAACTAGAAAGTATTATTGAGTCCATTGATGAAAGACTATGAGATCAGTTATGCATTAATTACAACTATTTTATTTGACCTCAAAGTCTTTCTTCAATAGACTCAATAATATGGAGGCCAATCAAATTACAAGACTATGATGTCAATTATGCATTAATGACAATTATTTTAAATGTTCATGAACCATGTACTTGTGAGGAAGTAATAAAAGAAGAAAATGGCAATATGTTTGAATCAAATGATGGATTCAATTCATCAAAACCAAATATTGGAATTGGTACAATTGACTATTGGTAAAGAAGCCATTAATTGTAAATGGCTGTTAAAAACAAAGTTTAAATCTTATGGGTCAATTAACAAGCACAAAGCAAGACTAGTAACTACAAGTTACATACACAATCAAAGTCTACTGAAGATATGCAAGAATCCAGCGTTCCATGGTCATACAAAGCATATTTAATTACATCATCTTGTTGGTTTTGTATGATAAAATAAGGTTTATGGGAGAGTTGGAAATAAAAACTCCATTTTATTACAATCTCTAAATATATGTTACGTAAAGACACATTTATCATGTGCAACACAATAGACCTTATAGCCCAAACTTTAAATTACATAGACTTCTGTACCATTAAATAACCATAATTTTAAAACCTATTTCTTTAGTGAATAAAGTCAAGTTACAATAAGATTGGAAATAACTGAAGTTTAAAAAAAAAGACAACATACATACCTACAAAATATCACTACAGTGCAGATCATATGAAACAATCAATCGTTTAAACTTCATCATAACATTGCGTTGTACTTTGACTTTTCTATTTACAATTCACTGATTAACTTGAAGATAACTAATTTACAATTAAATTTTTGAAATATCATATACGCCTCCAGTGAATTCTATGCTGAAATTATTTTTCTACCTTGTCCCTAGATCTATGTATGTATAGGTGCAACCTGCATAATGCATTAAGCATGGATTGTCGCTGCCTTGGACATGTATAATAAGGAATAATAAGGCCATCCGGGGAGCTCATAACCATTATCCTTGCCTCTGGAATATCACCGTTGAATATAGCCTCGATAAATGATGAATATATATCCCACTGGCTATTCTCCTACTTTGGTCATTCTCTTAAGCTCGTGCCTATACGAAGTGACATGGTGCGCAGAGATCCGTACAGACCGTCAACAGTTTCCTTTGCCTCGGTCGCGGGAAAACCCAGCTAGACATTAAACTCTTTCGCCCCTAGGCTCCTTAATCTTGTGCATCTGTAAAATTTATGATCATTTTATGCACTAGATAATGTGAGAAAAAAATTCAAACAATATAGAAATTAAAGAAAAATCTTCTTTCAAAATTCTCAAAGAGAGTCTCTACACCAAATTCAATGCTACCTCCAAATGATCTTTTACCTGTTTAGCTCCCTAAGCTAAGCTAACTTGATAACCATAGATTCAAAGCTTCCATCAAAGTTTATCATTCTAAGCTGAACTAACTTGCCCACCGTGTAAGGAAGGCTTTGTAAGCCTGCACAACCATGCAAGTTCAACACCTTGAGTTGTGTCAACTCACCAATTGTAGTTGAGCCAAACTACTTACTGTGCTGGAAGGCTTTTTAGACCTTCACAGTCGTCTATATACATCTCTACCATGTTGCCCAGAGTATCAGGAAGACTTGTTAAACTTGCAAAGCTGCGCGAAAGAACAAACTTGATTTGTGACAAGTGACCCAATGTGTTTGGGAGAGTTGTGATAGCTGAACAATTCTCTATATACAAGGATTGCAGACTCTCCATGTTGCCCAGAGTATCAAGAAGACTTGTTAAACTTGCACAGTCGTACAAAGAAAGCCACTTGATTTGTGATAAGTCACCCAGTGTGTTTGGGAGAGTTGTGATAGCTGAACAATGCTCTAGAAACAAGTGCTGAAGACGCTCCATGTTGCCCAGAGTATCAGGAAGGCTTGTTAAACCTGCACAGCACCACAAATTAAACTGCTTGAGTTGTGACAAGTTACCGAGTGTGTTTGGAAGAGTTGTGAGAGATGAACAATTCTGTATATGCAAGGCTTGGAGACTCTCCATGTTGCCCAGAGTATCAGGAAGACTTGTTAAACTTGCACAGCCGCGCAAAGTAAACCCCTCGAGTTGTGACAAGTCACCCAGTGTGTTTGGGAGAGTTGTGATAGCTGAACAATGCTCTAGAGACAAGTGTTGAAGACGCTCCATGTTGCCCAGAGTATGAGGAAGGCTTGTTAAACTTGCACAGCCGCACAAATTAAACTGCTTGAGTTGTGACAAGTTACCGAGTGTGTTTGGAAGAGTTGTGAGAGCTGAACAATCCTTCAGAGACAGGCATTGGAGGTTCACCAAACTGTCGAGCGTCTTTGGGATTCTCGTCAGACTTGCACACTGCTCTACACTTAAGATCCTGAGTTGGGACCAACTGCCTTCGAACTGTTGCCTGTTTCTTAACATTATCCATGGTATCCATGATGTATCACTTACAAATTCACAATTTCTAATTTTTATCCATATCAAACTCGGAGGTCGCTCTCCAATGTTGCCCACTAGTTTTGTATTTTGCACAAATAAGTAGCGCAGGTTAGGCATACTATGCAGGCTAACAGGCTCTCTTCCATTCTCTCCTGTGTAACTAAGCATATTCACTCTCTCTGCTCTCTCTATGTTCAAAGCTTTGTGTGCGCCCATAGGCAGGCACTGTCTGCTATTATTATCAGCCTGCTCTTGAATTCCTCTTCCCATTTGCCTCAGAAGGTCATGCATATAGAGGAGCTCCTTAAAGCCACTTGTGTTTATAAGCATTTTCAGTGAGAGATTCTTGATGGCTGTTTGAACTTTATTTGGGTATAAAACTTCCCAGAAAACAACAGCTTCTTTTTTCTTTTCACCAACAAAGCAACAAGCTATATCCAGAAACATTTCCTTCTCAACGGGACTTAGTCCATCATAACTGATTCGAAGGACTCTAGATATGTCTGGATTTTCTCCAATGTTAACTGAGCTTCTTCCCAGCATTGGATGTCGTCGGGGTCCTTCTTATCAGACAAATGTGCTCCAATGACTTCTAATGCAAGAGGATTCCCACGACAGGCCTTTGCAATTCTTGTAGAAAGCTCTTCGTAGGGATTCTCCGGGAATGCCCTACAGAAAGCATGCCAACTAAACAACTGGAGAGCTTCCTCCTCCTCCAGTCCACACATTTTAAGGACTGAGTCGACCTTAGCAAGATTCAATATGTGCTTGTCTCGGGAAGTAATGATGACTCTACTACCATGGTTTCTATGATTCACATCGTCCAAAATGAGAAGGATCCGCCTTCCTCGCAGTCGATCTCTCATTAGAACTCTTCCCTCATCAACACTCGAAACTTCTCTCTGGTAATTTAGTAAACCCCTTAAAATTCTTCCCTGCAAGTCCCTAAGTGTAGTGTCGTCCTGTCCAGTAGCTCCAATGTTGGAGAGAAAGTAAGAAGCATCAAATCTGCCACAAATTTCATTGTAAACGGCCTTGGCCAAGGTGGTTTTCCCTACACCGCCTATACCGCTGATTCCCACTCTCACTCTCACTCTCAAGGTGGTTTTCCATTCATATCACTTTGGAGTCCCACAAGATGCACAGGGACGTCCAGCGGGACATTCTTGAGGGTACTCAACACGTCTTTCACAACTCTCTTTACTAGCCTTCCTTCGTACCTGCAAAATCACCTTGCATATGATACCCGGTTACACCTTACGATGCAAATTTAAAGCTGTTACTAATTTGGTAAAACTATTATTTTGATCATTGAAAGAAAGCTAAAAGTATATAAAATTCCACAGATAGAAAAAAGCTACAAGTCTCCAATGAAATTATAGAAGGAAAGAAAAAAACATAAATTTGTATATTTCCAAATGATTATAACATTATAGTAACAATTCACAAGTATCAATCTTGTCATTAAATTAAATAAAAAATGTTTCAACCATAACTAGAGAATGTTATGAGGAGAATGGCTTGAAGTAAGGAGAGCAGTAAAACATATGAAAGTTGGATAACTAGTATATTTATATTTAGAAAACTATATCTAAAGTTTTTTTTTTTTTTAATTTTTTCAATTTTTTTTTGGTCACATAGTTTTCGTGATTTTCTCAGTTTTTTCTGTTGCAATTTCTTTTTTTGGTTTTTATTTTTTATTTTTTCTTCCATAGTTTTTGTGATTATTTTTTCTTTTAATTTCTTTTTTGGTTTTTTTTCCTTTTAATTTCTTTTTTGGTTTTTTTCTTTATTTTCTTAAGTTTGATTTTTTATTTCTTTAGTTTTCCTGATTTTCTCAGTTTTTTCTCTTGCAATTTCTTTTTTTGGTTTTTATTTTTTATTTTTTCTTCCATAGTTTTTGTGATTTAGTTTTTTCTTTTAATTTCTTTTTTCGTTTTTTTCCTTTATTTTTTTAAGTTTGATTTTTTTTTTTTTTTTTGGTATTTAATTTTGCTTAATTACTTTTGTAACACTTAAAAATTTGTTAAATCAGTAATAAAATTAATGTAATGAGAATACCCAAATCCCTTACATGGTGGGTGCTGCTAGTTAATTATCAACTCTTAAGACTTAAAACTGTGGTGTTTCTAATAAGTTAAATCCCATATAATAAATCTCCATGTTATTTAAATTAGTAGAGAAAAGTAACACAAAGTCTCCAAATAATAATTAGTAGAGAAAAGCAACACAAAGTCCATAACTAATAATAATTATTTAGATAGTCAAATAATATATCCACTCTACAAATAATTAATTTATATCACATATTTTTAAAGCATTTTAAAAATAAATATCACATTTTCACATTAGAAACTTACACAGTTAAAATAGTTAAGTCACAACCCTCTATAAAAAAAATAGGATGATAGAGTAATTTTAAAAATTTAATAGTTAACAATTTGTCTCAAATGTTTAAATTAAAAAAAATTACCCTTAGCTAAATGACCATCCTTAAATACCACAACAAACTAAAGTTAGAACTAGGGACATTAATATTATTTTTTTCTATATAATCAAAGAGCTAAATCAACAATTTATTGTATCAAAGAATTTAGCCCCATGGATGATCATGAGGAAAAAGCCTACATGAGTGGATATTAAGTGGAAAGGGAAAATGTTAATAGCATAGCTTAGGACTAGTGCACATTATCTCAGATACGAAACAGGCATATGAGTGACTCTTAAAGAGGAATGGGAAAAGAGAATATGCCTTTTTTGCAACAAAGAGATGTGAAATGGGCATATGACTGATTCCTAAATAGGAATGGGAAAAGAGAATATGCCATTTTTAAGACGATGGAACGACACTTCATCTTGGAATGTTCTGCATACAGCTACATTCCTTCCAGTTATGAAAAGTAAGGTTGGGGAAACCTACAAACTTCTTGATCAAAATTTACAGTAAAAGGGTGGATCTCAAGAAGAATTTACAAACATCTTAGGACGTGGGTGTCCTATTTTAGGGACTGTGTGAGGATCTTAATGCCATAAGCTGCTGTGACCTAGAGAAATTATTAAAATCTTTCATTCATTCATATAAAAATTTAACCTCTGTAAATTTTTATAATAACTGTTGGTGTAAGCCACACCCGAACCGACGATGGACTGGTCCAAGAGGGGCCAGTAGCTCAGTGGTAGAGCACTCCAGCAGCGTATGGAAGGTCCTAGGTTCGAGTCCTAGTTGGTCCATGTCTCAACATGGTATCAGAGCCAGGCCAGGCTTGGAGCCCCAAGCACACGAGAGGTGTGGCTTAAGGGGGGGTGTTGGTGTAAGCCACACCCGGACCGACGATGGACTGGCCCAAGAGGGGCCAGTAGCTCAGTGGTAGAGCACTCCAGCAGCAAATGGAAGGTCTTAGGTTCGAGTCCTAGCTGGTCCATGTCTCAACATGGTATCAGAGCTAGGCCCAGGCTAGGATCCCCAAGCACACAAGAGGTGTGGCTTAAGGGGGGGTGTTGGTGTTGGAAATAAGCTACACCCAGACCAACGATGGACTGGTCCAAGAGGGGCCAGTAGCTCAGTGGTAGAGCACTCCAGCAGCGAATGGAAGGTCCTAGGTTCAAGTCCTAGCTGGTCCATGTCTCAACATGGTATCAGAGCCAGGCCAGGCTAGGAGCCCTAAGCACACGAGAGGTGTGGCTTAAGGGGGGATGTTGGTGTAAGCCACACCCGGACCGACGATGGACTGGTCCAAGAGGGGCCAGTAGCTCAGTGGTAGAGCACTCCAGCAGCGTATGGAAGGTCCTAGGTTCGAGTCCTAGTTGGTCCATGTCTCAACATGGTATCAGAGCCAGGCCAGGCTTAGAGCCTCAAGCACACGAGAGGTGTGGCTTAAAGGGGGGTGTTGGTGTAAGCCACACCCGGACCGACGATGGACTGGCCCAAGAGGGGCCAGTAGCTCAGTGGTAGAGCACTCCAGCAGCAAATGGAAGGTCCTAGGTTCGAGTCCTAGCTGGTCCATGTCTCAACATGGTATCAGAGCCAGGCCCAGGCTAGGATCCCCAAGCACACAAGAGGTGTGGCTTAAGGGGGGGTGTTGGTGTTGGAAATAAGCCACACCTGGACCGACGATGGACTGGTCCAAGAGGGGCCAGTAGCTCAGTGGTAGAGCACTCCAGCAGCGAATGGAAGGTCCTAGGTTCAAGTCCTAGCTGGTCCATGTCTCAACATGGTATCAGAGCCAGGCTAGGCTAGGAGCCCCAAGCACACGAGAGGTGTGGCTTAAGGGGGGGTGTTGGTGTAAGCCACACCCGGACCGACGATGGACTGGTCCAAGAGGGGCCAGTAGCTCAGTGGTAGAGCACTCCAGCAGCGTATGAAAGGTCCTAGGTTCGAGTCCTAGTTGGTCCATGTCTCAACATGGTATCAGAGCCAGGCCAGGCTTGGAGCCCCAAGCACACGAGAGGTGTGGCTTAAAGGGGGGTGTTGGTGTAAGCCACACCCGGACCGACGATGGACTGGCCCAAGAGGGGCCAGTAGCTCAGTGGTAGAGCACTCCAGCAGCAAATGGAAGGTCCTAGGTTCGAGTCCTAGCTGGTCCATGTCTCAACATGGTATCAGAGCCAGGCCCAGGCTAGGATCCCCAAGCACACAAGAGGTGTGGCTTAAGGGGGGATGTTGGTGTTGGAGTTGGAAATAAGCCACACCCGGACCGACGATGGACTGGTCCAAGAGGGGCCAGTAGCTCAGTGGTAGAGCACTCCAGCAGCGAATGGAAGGTCCTAGGTTCAAGTCCTAGCTGGCCCATGTCTCAACAATAACTGTACTTGTAACACAAGTTGTGTTTTGGTTTGCCCTGATCTAATTAAAAAAAGAAGCAAACAAATTACCTGGATTCCGCGTCCCTCGTCCAACCAGAACGAGAAGAGATTTGATGCAGAGCATTGTTCCAGTTTTGAATAGTATTTTCATCCTGCCAATTTAAGTGGCTGTAATGTTTTTGGAACCCCTGAGCGAACGGGCTCCACATCATAAAAGAGAGGAATAATGAAACCCTTCAATCTACACATCCGCTCCGCCTCCTTCAAACACCAAGTTGATTCTGCATAGCGTTTGGAAAATATGGGGATGAGAATATCACTTTTTTCAATGGCTCTTTGCAAGCTGGACTCGATGTCTCTGCCCTTCTCCAGTTCTTCGCTGTCGAGGAAAGTTTCTCTCACATCTGCTCCGCGAAAGCTGAGAAACACATGATAAGTGTTGTTAAGATCAATGGAGATTTTGGTGGTGCAAGGCTGATAAGAAGTCGAAATCTCCATCAGTAGTGTACCTTAACAATATGATCTCAAGTGTGAGACAAAAGGATATTACAGAAGATAAAGTATGGATATGCAGTCGCAAAAGCAATGTGAAGAAATATAAACGAAGTTGAATGCAGTGATAGGTAGAGAGTGGTAAAATTCTTGGAAACCCTTCAGATAATTTCCTAGAAATTAGTTCACTGTACATTGCCCTATGGCAAGGAAATTAATCAGAATAATAATTTCTTGGAAACTCGTGGAAAAAGTAATCAATATTATGCTTTTGGAAAAGACTGCAAATGCCGAGAAAGTCGGTAGAAACCCCGCTAGGATAATAAGCTTCAGAAAATTTTAAATCAACGGTTCGTAATTCTTTGCAAGACCATAAATGAAATCTGCGTTGAACACGTGGGAATGAGGCGACGTGGTGGTGATTGATAACTTAATCTGCATGCGACGACTTTGACCTTCATTTTATAATTTTCAAGAAAATATTGCCTCTTTTCTGTGATCCCTCACAAACATTTAAAAAAAAAATTATAATTTTTTTGAAGAGTTTTATATCAAATCTTGGACTGAAACTTCTTTAGTTGAGAGTTAAGGACTCCCTTATATCTATTTCACCAAAGTTGAGAGGGATAGATTCTCGTCTCATCCCTTGTAGGGTGAGGTTCTTGAACTCCCCAAGACTTGATCTCTAGGAGACTCATTCAAAACCATTCAACTTCATCAAAAGACCCAGGGCCATTGTCTCTTTTATAGTTTTTTATATCTTAATTTTTATAAAAACTCCTCCCCCATTTATTACAGCTAATATTTTTATTTTTTTGGAGGGGACTACTTAGGTGATAGTAAATAGATTTTTTTTAGAGTAAAAAATTATAAAATCGAATATAGTTAAGTAAGTTTGAAATGTTTTTGAATTATTTATATATAAATTTATTTTATTATTTTTTAATATTTTAAAAATTAATTTATTAACTTATTTGTAATTATAAATTTTGTAATTATAAATTTAAATATATTTTATCTAATTAATATTATAATCTATTTTTTATCCCTCATTCATGGGGAGTGTGATGTAAATGTCACCTTAAAATAGAGAAAAGAGGCAAAATGGTTGCCACCACCAAGTGGATGGGCAAAATTGAATTTTGATTAAGGCAACAAAAGAGAACCCTAACATGCTTGGCATTGGGTGTATAATTAGGAACTCAAAGGGAGATTTGATCATGGTAGAATCAATGAAACATAAAGATGGCCCAGATAATGAGGTGTAGGCTCAGGTTTTGGTCTTTGGCTTACAACTATGCCTCAAGCATGGTGTCTAGAACATAAAGATTAAAGGTGATTCAATGAACATTGTCAATTTAGTTCGCATATGAGAGTGAATTTAAAAATTAACAATATATTACTTCAACCCTAACCAATTCTAAACTCATTACACTCATACTCTATACAACATATATAGAAAGGCCAACAATGTGGCTGATTTTCTTGCCGACTTTGCATTTGATATGAATGAAGATAAAAAGATTGAACTTAAATGCGAGGAATGGAATAATTTAAGTGCACATTTAAAATCTAACATTAGCGGTGAAGGCAATCAAATATGACAAGAATCATCAAACAATGGAAGTACTCACAATAATACTCCAATGCACTCGACCCTAGGTAAACAAGTTATAAGATTTGGCATGAACCAAATAAATATATTACCTAAGTATACCCACTTCAATTGACATCATTAGAAAGTATGCCATAGAGTTTATTTCTATACCACTAACGATTTCTTCCTCATTTGCATTGATTTGGTTTCCTTATTCAATGCTTGATCTTTATTATGCATACAAGTGTGAGACTCGTTTGCTTTGGGCATCAAATGGACTTTAGAAGATGAATTCATGAAAGCATACCATTGTTACCAAGTGAATTTCAACATAGCCTCCATGTTCAAGGTAGTCATGTTGGACCTGGTTGAAAACATAGTAATTGTTCGAGCACTTGCGAAGGCTATGATAAAGAGGAGCATTTTGGGCAGTTTCGAAGATCTACTAGTTGTGGTGATTATTGGTTTGGCGATTCTAGTGTTGAGTGGGGCTACCTCGACTTTTGGCTCACACACTATGGCATGGAAACCATTATTACACACAAATCATTTGGTTTGGGAGGAGCGAAGGAGGCACAAGGTGAAGTGAGCGATGGATTTCCTCATGAAAGCAATAGGAATTATAGAGGAGACAAGTATCGAATGGATGATTTCATGATTCATTGATAGCTCATATGAAGAAGAAGGGTAATATGACTACTATTATAATGCAACATGAGTAGTAGGATCATAAGTATATATGATGTATGCTTAAGTCTCCTCTTGGTTGAATTACTGGTATTAGAATGTAGTAGGAAAATAAACGTAAACTTTTACTATATGTATGGGAAATTTTTGTGAAAATGGGTTTCTCAATCCACCCAAAATTGTTATAGCACTAGTAATTTTACAAATATCTAGGTTGATTTTTGTTATTTTATCAATACTTAATATGTGTGTGTGTGTGAGAGTGAGAGAGAGAGAGGGTCCTCTTGATCGCATTTACCTAAAAAAAACATAAAAAACTAATTTTTAGAATATTAATTATAAATAAATTAATATAAATAATTATATATAGAAATTATGTTATATATTTTGAAATATATATGTATATATTGTTTTTAATATGTAACTTTTTCAAATCTCATTTTTTGTTGCATTGTTGTCATCATCATTATGTTTTACGTGTATTTATAATAACATAGTTTTTAACACTCGATTAGCAGGTCACACTCAAATTTGCCTATCTTTGGTTTATGGGATCATTATAAGGGATATTCGGACCTAGGTTATGCTTCTCCAAGTGTTTCACATTTTTTGGAGCAAATTTTCTTTACAAATCTTTTTCTTCTTGTAACTAGTTAACTAATCCCCCTTTTTTACAAAGGAATGGAACACATTTAAGGGGTTGGGGCGGCTATACAAGATGGTGTACATGCACTCCAAACTTGCTCGAGTATTTTAAAGGCTTGTACTGTGTCTTTCCATTGATTGCTAGCTTGCAAATTTACTTTCTCCTACAACAACAATAATGGAATTGTTGCCTTGCTTCCTCGATGAGGGTGTGATTGCAGGAATTGGGATTTTCTTCTTCTTCAACTTTATCTATTAGCTAAGGACCAATGTTAGTGAATTGAAGTTGCCTCACGAGTAAGTGCAGGAAGATGGGGGGCCAAAAAGGGGTCTTAAGTGGCCACTTTTTTTCTAAAATCAGGATATACTGACTTTGGATGAGAAATTGAGCATAGTTACACTCAAAATTTTAAGATGCAGCAAAAACAATGTTAGTAGTCCTCTGAGTCTACTTTCTAAACTAATTTTTTTTTAAAATGGTATAGATTAAGGGGTTCAAAAAAGGGAGCCACATAAATTGGTGTTGTTTCTATCAAAAAAACATAACATAGCGTGTTTTGTGGCTCCCTCAAAAGGTTAACTTTTTTTGGTGTTTTTAAAATCGCCTCGGTGAGAAACTAGCTACTAGCATGAAGTTTATGCCCAATTTTTTTGATAATTTTTTAATGAATATTTGATTTTTTACTAATTTTCATAGTGGACACATCCTAAAAAACAAAATTTTGGTCGTGCTACCCCTATAAATTTTAAAAACTAATTGAATTTTTTTTTTTTAATATGTGTAGAATGGAGCCTAGTTTATAAAAATGTAATTTATTTGAAATTTCAATGAATGGTTAATTTATAATAAAAAAAGACCAAACATTGGTTTTTGCCCAAAAATGGACACAAACAAAAGAGATTAAAGATGAAAGGCTTAACATTGTCAAAATGTGAGAAAAATTACATCATTAAATAGCTAAGAGAAAGCCTAACATTACCTAGGTGTTTGATTTGTTTGACCTTGAAACACATGCAAATCTGAGGATTAGCACGAATGAAATTATGTAAAATCTTGTAGAATATGCAAAAACACGTCTTTGGATGTTGGGAAGGCACTCTAAGCCGTTGGGTTGGAAATCCAAAGAAAATCCCAGGCCTAAGGCTCTTGGGATTCCCAAATAAAAATATAACGTGAGTGTGTTATAATGCACTCGCGTTATGTTTTGTATTTTTTCCTTTTTGCAAGTTTGCCCGATGTTTGCCCAGCTCGACATAATGTGAACGCATTATAACGTGCTCGCTTTATGTATCCCTTTGAATGATTTTGTTCAAGTTTCTTTAGTATGTTTGATGTATGTATATATGTATGCTTGTATGTATGTATGTATGGTTGTATGTATGTATGTACATGTATGCATTCTTGTATGTATGTATATATGTATGCATGTTTGTATGTATGTATGTATGTATGCCTGCATGAATGTATGTATGTATGTATGTATGTATGTATGTATGTATGTAAGGGTTTTGGGTTTAGGGTATATAAGGACCTAAGCCCGTATAGATTTTAGGGTTGAGGGTTGAGTTTTTTGGGTTTAGGGTTTAAGGTATAGGGTTGAGGGTTGAGGGATTAGGGCTTAAGTAATAGATAGAGGGTAAAGAGTTGAGGGTTACAGTTGAGGGATAATATTCAGTTTGTTGAGTGTATAAGATTAAGTGTGTAAGGCATGGGGATTAGGATTTAGGATATTGGGTTTAGGGTTTACAATATGGATTGAGGGTATATAAGGCATAGGGTGACTTGGGTTGAGAGTGTATGGTTTAGGTTTCAAGTATAGGGTTGAGGCACAATATTCAGGGTTTAGGGTATAAGGGTGAGGTTATAGGGTATAGGGATGAGGGTTTGTGGGTGTAGGCTTTAGGGTTTAAGGTATAGGGTTGAGGATTGAGGGATAAGGGCTTAAGTATATGGTTGAGGGTATAGGGTAGAGGGTTGAGAGTTTATAGTTAAGGGATAATGTTGAAGGTTAAGTGTCTAAGATATAGGGTTTAGGATTTAAGGTTGAGGGTATAAGGCATATGGATGAGGGTTGAGGGTAGAGGGTAGAGGGTAGAGGTTTGAAGGTTGAGGGATAATGTTTAAGGTTGAGTGTCCAAGGTTAAGTGTATAGGGTATAGGGTTTAAGGGTTTAAGGGTATCTAGGGGTTGAGAGTTTAGGGTTTAAGGGTTTAAGGTTTTAGGGATTAGGGATAGGGTTTAGGATTGAAGGTTTAAGGATTGAGGGTTGAGGCTTTAAGGCTGAGGGTTAAGGGATTAGGATTTAAGGTATAGTGTTGAGGGTAGAGGGTTTAGGGATAGGGTTTAGGGTTTAAGGTTTAAGGGTTGAGGGTTGAGGCTTTAGGGATAAGGTTTAAGATTAAGGGTGAAGGGATTAGGGTTTAAGGTATAGTGTTGAGGGTTAAGGGTTTAGGATTTAAGGTTTAAGGGTTGAGGGTTGAGGCTTTAGGGATAAGTGAGAGACATAGATGGCTAAGGGTTGAGAGATAGGGGAGATATGGGGAGAGGCAGATAGGGGAGGAGAGGGGTGGATAAGGTTTGATGGTTTAAATCTCTAGGGTTTAAGTTATAGTGTTGAGGGTTGAGGGTTTAGGGATAGGGTTTAGGATTTAATGTTTAAGGGTTGAGGGTCGAGGCTTTAGGGATAGGGTTTAGGGTTTAGGGATAAGAGATTATGGTTTAAGGTATAGTGTCTAGTGTTGAGGGTTTAGGATTTAAGGTCTAAGGGTTGAGGCTTGAGGCTTTAGGGATAGGGTTTAGGGATAAGGGATAAGGGATTACAATTTAAGGTAGAGTGTCGAGGGTTGAGGGTTTATGGATAGGGTTTAGGATTTAAGGTTTAAGGGTTAAGGCTTGAGGCTTTAGGGATAAGGGTCTAGGGTTTAGGGATAAGGGATAAGGGTTTAAGGTATAGTGTCGAGGGTTATGGGTTTAGGATTTAGGGTTTAAGGGTTGAGGGTTGAGGCTTTAGGGATAGGGTTTAGGGTTTAGGCATAAGGGATTATGGTTGAGGGTTTAGGGATTAGGGTTTAGGGTATAGTGTTGAGAGTTGAGGATTTAGGATAGGGTTTAGGATTTAAGGTTTAAGGGTTGAGGGTTCAGGCTTTAGGGATAGGGTTTAGGGTTTAGGGATAAGGGATTAGGGTTTAGGGTTGAGGGATTAGGGTTTGAGGTATAGTGTTGAGGATTTAGGGTTTAGGGATAGGGTTTAGGATTTAAGGTTTAAGCACCTTGAGGGTTGAGGCTTTAGGGATATGGTTTAGGGTTTAGAGATAAGGGATTAGGGTTTAAGGTATAGTGTCGAGGGTTGAGGGTTTAGGCATAGGGTTTATGATCTAAGGTTTAAGGGTCGAGGGTTGAGGCTTTAGGGATAGGGTTTAGGTTTGAGGGTTGAGGGATTAGGGTTTAAGGTATAATGTGGAGGGTTGAGGGTTTAAGAATAAGGTTTAGGATTTAAGGTTTAAGGGTTGAGGGTTAAGGCTTTAGGCATAAGGTTTAGGGTTTAGGGATAAGGGATTAGGGTTTGAGGTATAGTGTTGAGGGTTGAGGGTTTAGGAATAGCATTTAGGGTTGAGGGATTAGGGTTTGAGGTATAGTGTTGAGGTTTAAGGGTTTAGGGATAGAGTTTAGGATTTAGGGTTTGAGATATAGTGTTGATGGTTGATGGTTTAGGGATAGGATTTAGGATTTAAGGTTTAAGAGTTGTGGGTTGAGGCTTTAGGGATAGGGTTTAAGGTTTAGGGATAAGGGATTAGGGTTTAGAGTTGAGGGATTAGGGTTTAGGGTTGAGGGATTAGGGTTTGAGGTATAGTGTTGAGGGTTGAGGGTTTAGGGATAGGGTTTAGGGTTTAGGGATAATGGATTAGGGTTTAGGGTTGAGGGATTAGGGTTTGAGGTATAGTGTTGAGGGTTGAGGGTTTAGGGATAAGGTTTAGGATTTAAGGTTTAAGGGTTGAGGGTTGAGGCTTTAGGGATAGGCTTTAGGGTTTAGGGATAAGGGATTAGGGATTAGGGTTGAGGGATTAGGGTTTAAGGTTGAGGGATTAGGGTTTGAGGTATAGTGTTGAGGGTTAAGGATTTAGGGATAGGGTTTAGGGTTGAGGGATTAGGGTTTAAGGTATAGTGTTGAGGGTTGAGGGTTTAGGAATAGGGTTTAGGATTTAAGGTTTAAGGGTTAAGGGTTGCAACTTTAGGGATAGGGTTTAGGGTTTAGAGTTGAGGGATTAGGGTTTAGGGTTGAGGGATTAGGGTTTGAGGTATAGTGTTAAGGGTTTAAGGATAGGGTTTAGGATTTAAGGTTTAAGGGTTGAGGGTTGAGGCTTTAGGGATAGCGTTTAAGGTTTAGGGATAAGGGATTAGGGTTTAGGGCCAAGGGATTGGGATTTAGGGTTGAGAAGTTAGGTTTGAGGTATAGTTTTGAGGGTTGAGGATTTAGGGATAGGGTTTAGGGTTGAGGGATTAGGGTTTGAGGTATAGTGTTGAGGGTTTAGGGATAGGGTTTAGGATTTAAGTTTTAAGGACTGAGGGTTGAGGCTTTAGGTATAGGGTTTAGGGTTTAGGGTTGAGGGATTAGGGTTGAGGGATTGGGGTTTGAGGTATAGTGTTAAGGGTTGAGGATTTAGGGATAGGGTTTAGGATTTAATGTTTAAGGGTTGAGACTTTAGGGATAGAGTTTAGGGTTTAGGAATAAAGGATTAGGGTTTAGGGTTGAGGGATTAGGGTTTAGGGTTGACAGATTAGGGTTTAGGGTTGACGGATTAGGGTTTGAGGTATAGTGTTGACGTTTAAGGATTTAGGGATAGGGTTTACGATTGAGGGGTTAGGGTTTGAGGTATAGTGTAGAGGGTTTAGGGATAGGTTTTAGTATTGGAGGTTTAAGGGTTGAGGGTTGAGGCATTAGGGATATGGTTTAGCGTTTAGGGATAAGGGATTAGGGATTAGGGTTTAGGGATTAGTGTTTAGGATTGAGGAATTAGGGTTTGAGGTATAGTGTTGAGGGTTGAGGGATTAGGGTTTGAGGTATAGTGTTGAGGGTTGAGGGTTTTCGAATAGGGTTTAGGATTTAAGGTTTAAGGATTGAGGATTGAGGCTTTATAGATAGGGTTTATGGTTGAGGGATTAGGGTTTGAGGTGTAGTGTTAAGGGTTGAGGCTTTAGGGATAGGTTTTAGGGTTTAGGGATAAGGGATTAGGGTTTAGGGTTGAGGGATTAGGGTTTGAGGTATAGTGTTGAGGGTTAAGGGTTTAGAGATAGGGTTTAGGATTTAAGGTTTAAGGGTTGAGGGTTGAGGCTTTAGGTATAGGGTTTAGGGTTGAGGGATTAGGGTTTGAGGTATATAGTTAAGGGTTGAGGGTTTAGGGATGGGGTTTAGGATTTAACATTTAAGGGTTGAGGATCTAGGGATAGGGTTTAGGGATAAGGGATTATGGTTTAGGGTTTATGGTTGAGAGATTAGTGTTTTAGGTATAGTGTTGAGGGTTGAGGATTTAGGGATAGGCTTTAGGGTTGAGGGATTAGGGTTTGAGGTATAGTGTTGAGGGTTGAGGGTTTAGGGATATGGTTTAGGATTTAAGGTTTAAGGGTTGAGGGTTGAGGCTTTAGTGATGGGGTTTAGGGTTTAGGGTTGAGGGATTAGGGTTTAGGGTTGAGGGATTAGGGTTTAGGGTTGAGGGTTGAGGGTTTAGAGACAGGATTTAGGGTTGAGGGATTAGCGTTCGAGGTATAGTGTTGAGGATTAAGGGTTTAGGGAAAGGGTTTAGAATTTAAAGTTTAAGTGTTGAGAGTTGAGGGTTTAGGGATAGGGTTTAGGATTTAAGGTTTAAGGGTTGATGGTTGAGGCTTTAGGGATAGGGTTTAAGGCTTAGGGATAAGGGATTAGGGTTTAGGGTTGAGGTATCAGGGTTTAGGGTTAAGGGATTAGGGTTTAAGGTATAGTGTTGAGGGTTTACAGATAGGGTTTAGGGTTTAGGTATAATGGATTAGGGTTTAGGGTTGAGGGATTAGGGTTGAGGGTTGAGGGATTAGGGTTTGAGGTGTAGTGTTGAGGGTTCAGGGATAGGGTTTAGGATTTTGGGTTTAAGGGTTGAGAGTTGAGGCTTTAGGGATAGGGTTTAGGGATAAAGGATTAGGGTTTAGGGTTGATTGATTAGGGTTTATGGTTTAGGGATTAGGGTTTGAGGAGGGTTGAGGATTTAGGGATGGGGTTTAGGGTTGAGGGATTAGGGTTTGAGGTATAGTGTTGAGGGTTGAGGGTTTAGGATTTAAGGTTTAAGGGTTGAGGGTTGAGGCTTTAGGGATAGGGTCTAGGGTTGAGGGTTGAGGGATTAGGGTTGAGGGATTAGGCTTGAGGGCTTAAGGATAGGGTTTAGGATTTAAGATTTAAGGGTTGAGGGTTGAGGGCTTAAGGATAGGGTTTAGGGTTCAGGGTTCAGGGATTAGGATTTAGGTTTGAGGGATTAGGGTTTAGGGTTGAGGGATTAGGTTTTGAGGTATAATGTTGAGGGTTAAGGATTTAGGGATAGGGTTTAGAGTTGAGGGATTAGGGTTTGAGGTATGGGTAAGTGCAAGAAGATGGGGGGCCAAAAAGGGGTCTTAAGTGGCCACTTTTTTTCTGAAATCAGGAAATACTGGCCTTGGATGAGAAATTGAGCATAGTTACACTCAAAATTTAGAGATGCAACCAAAACAATGTTCGTAGTGCTCCGAGTCTACTTTCTAAACTACTATTTTGTTTTGAAAATGGCATAGATTAAGGGGTTCAAAAGAGGGAGCCACAGAAATTGGTGTTGTTTCTATCAAAAAAACATAACATAGCATGTTTTGTGGCTCCCTCAAAAGGTCAACTTTTTTTTGGTATTTTTAAAATCGCTTCGGTGAGAAATTAGCTAATAGCATGTAGTTTATGCCCGATTTTTCTGATAATTTTTTGATGAATATTTGATTTTTTACTAATTTTTAAAGTGGACACATCCTAAAAAACAAAATTTTGGCCGTGCTACCCCTATAAATTTTGAAAACTAATTGAAAATCATTTTTTTATTTTTTTAATATTTGTAGAATGGAGTCTAGTTTCTAAATATGTAATTTTTTTGAAATTTGAATGAATAGTTATTTTACAATGAAAAAAAGACCAAACAGTGGTTTTTGCATAAAAACGGACACACAAACAAAAGAAATTAAAGATGAAAGGCTTAACATTGTTAAAATGTGAAAAAAATCACATCGTCAAATAGCTAAGAGAAAGCCTAACATTACCCATGTGTTCGATTTGTTCAACCTTGAAACACGTGCAAATCTGAGGGTTAGCACGAACGAAATTATGTGAAATTTTGAAGAATACAGAAAAACACGTCTGTGACTGTTCATAAGGCACTCCAAGCCTTTGGGTTGGAAATCCAAAGCAAATCCCAAGCCCAAGGCTTGGGATTCCCAAAGCAAGAAATAACGCGAGCGCGTTATAACGCGCTCGCGTTATTTATTGCCTTACATTTTTCCCGCAAGCCTGTCTTTTCCCATGTTCGACATAACGCGAGCGCGTTACAACGCGCTCGCGTTATGTCCCACTCAAATTTTTTTACACTCAAGGCTATTCATCATAGGGTTAAGGCATAAAGGATAGAGTTGAAAGGTTTACGGATAAGGGATTAGCGTTTAAGGTATAGTATCGAGCCCGTTGAGGGTCTAGGAATAAGGATAGCGTTTAAGGTTTAGGGATGAGGGATGACAGATTACGGTTGAGGGTCGAGGGATCAAAGTTAAGGGTTGAGGGATTAGGGTTTGACATTAAGGGTTGAGGGTTGAGGTTCAAGGGTCAAGGGTTTAGGGATAGGGTTTAGGGTCGAGGGATTAGGGTTAAAGTAGAGTGTGGAGGGTGTAAGGATTAGGGATAGGGTTGGAGGGTTTAGGGATAAGGGATTAGGGTTTAAGGTATAGTATCAAGTCTGTTGAGAGTTTAGGAATAGGGATAGCATTTAGGGATTAGGGATGAGGGATTATAGTTGAGGGATGATGGATTAGGGTTGAGGGTTGAGGGATTAGGGTTTAGGGATAAGGTTTAGGGTTGAGGGTTTAGGATTAGGGTTTAGGGTTGACGGATTAGCATTTAATGTCGAGGTTAGGGTTAGAGTGTTGAGGGTAGAGGGATTAGGGATAGGGTTTAGGGTTTAAGGTTTAAGGATTGAGGGTTGAGGCTTTAGGGATGAGGGTTTAAGGCTTAAGATATAGTGTCAAGTGTTGAGGGTGTAGGGATAGGGTTTAAGTTTTAAGGGTTAAGGGTTGAGGGATATGGATTAGGGTTTAAGGTATAGTGTTGAGGGTCGAGGGATCAGAGTTAAGGGTTGAGGGATTAGGGTTTGACGTTGAGGGTTGAGGGTTGAGGTTCGAGGGTCAAGGGTGTAGGGATAGGGTTGAGGGTCGAGGAATTAGGGTTAAAGTAGAGTGTGGATGGTATAAGGATTAGGGATAGGGTTGGAGGGTTTATGGATAAGGGATTAGGGTTTAAGGTATAGTATCGATTCTGTTGAGGGTGTAGGAATAGGGATAGCATTTAGGGTTTAGGGATGAAGGATTAGAGTTGGGGGATGACAGATTAGTGTTGAGGGTTGAGGGATTAGGGTTTAGGGATAAGGTTTAGGGTTGAGGGATGAGGGATTAGGGTTTAAGGTATAGTGTTGAGGGTTTAGGGATAGGGTTTAGGGTTGAGGGATTAGGATTTGACGTTGAGGGTTGAGGGTTGAGGTTCGAGGGTCAAGGGTTTAGGGATAGGGTTGAGGGTCAAGGAATTAGGGTTAAAGTAGAGTGTGGAGGGATGACGGATGATAGATTAGGGTTGAGGGTTGAGGGATTAGGGTTTGACGTCGAGGGCTGAGGGTTTAGGGTTAGGGTTGAGAGATGAGGGATCAGAGTTAAGGGTTGAGGGATTAGGGTTTGACGTCGAGGGCTGAGGTTCGAGGGTCAAGGGTTTAGGGATAGGGTTGAGGTTGAAGGGATTAGGGTTTAGGGACAAGGTTTAGGGTTAGGGTTGAGGGATTAGGGTTTAAGGTATAGTGTTGAGGGTTTAGGGATAGGGTTTAGGGTTGAGGGATTAGAGTGAAGGGTTGAGGGATTAGAATTTGGCGTTGAGGGTTTAGGGTTTAAGGTATAGTGTTGAGGGTTTAGGGATAGGGTTTAGGGTTGAGGGATTAGGGTTTGACGTTGAGGGTTGAGGGTTGAGGTTCGAGGGTCAAGGGTTTAGGGATAGGGTTGAGGGTCGAGGAATTAGGGTTAAAGTAGAGTGTGGAGGGATGACGGATGATAGATTAGGGTTGAGGGTTGAGGGATTAGGGTTTGATGTTGAGGGTTGAGGGTTTAGGGTTAGGGTTGAGAGATGAGGGATCAGAGTTAAGGGTTGAGGGATTAGGGTTTGACGTCGAGGGCTGAGGTTCGAGGGTCAAGGGTTTAGGGATAGGGTTGAGGTTGAAGGGATTAGGGTTTAGGGACAAGGTTTAGGGTTAGGGTTGAGGGATTAGGGTTTAAGGTATAGTGTTGAGGGTTTAGGGATAGGGTTTAGGGTTGAGGGATTAGAGTGAAGGGTTGAGGGATTAGAATTTGGCGTTGAGGGTTTAGGGTTTAAGGTATAGTGTTGAGGGTTTAGGGATAGGGTTTAGGGTTGAGGGATTAGGGTTTGACATTGAGGGTTGAGGGTTGAGGTTCGAGGGTCAAGGGTTTAGGGATAGGGTCGAGGGTCGAGGAATTAGGGTTAAAGTAGAGTGTGGAGGGATGACGGATGATAGATTAGGGTTGAGGGTTGAGGGATTAGGGTTTGATGTTGAGGGTTGAGGGTTTAGGGTTAGGGTTGAGAGATGAGGGATCAGAGTTAAGGGTTGAGGGATTAGGGTTTGACGTCAAGGGCTGAGGTTCGAGGGTCAAGGGTTTAGGGATAGGGTTGAGGTTGAAGGGATTAGGGTATAGGGACAAGGTTTAGGGTTAGGGTTGAGGGATTAGGGTTTAAGGTATAGTGTTGAGGGTTTAGGGATAGGGTTTAGGGTTGAGGGATTAGAGTGAAGGGTTGAGGGATTAGAATTTGGCGTTGAGGGTTTAGGGTTTAAGGTATAGTGTTGAGGGTTTAGGGATAGGGTTTAGGGTTGAGGGATTAGGGTTTGACGTTGAGGGTTGAGGGTTGAGGTTCGAGGGTCAAGGGTTTAGGGATAGGGTTGAGGGTCGAGGAATTAGGGTTAAAGTAGAGTGTGGAGGGATGACGGATGATAGATTAGGGTTGAGGGTTGAGGGATTAGGGTTTGATGTTAAGGGTTGAGGGTTTAGGGTTAGGGTTGAGAGATGAGGGATCAGAGTTAAGGGTTGAGGGATTAGGGTTTGACGTCGAGGGCTGAGGTTCGAGGGTCAAGGGTTTAGGGATAGGGTTGAGGTTGAAGGGATTAGGGTTTAGGGACAAGGTTTAGGGTTAGGGTTGAGGGATTAGGGTTTAAGGTATAGTGTTGAGGGTTTAGGGATAGGGTTTAGGGTTGAGGGATTAGAGTGAAGGGTTGAGGGATTAGAATTTGGCATTGAGGGTTTAGGGATAGGGTTTAGGGTTGAGGGATTAGGGTTTGACGTTGAGGGTTGAGGGTTGAGGTTCGAGGGTCAAGGGTTTAGGGATAGGGTTGAGGGTCGAGGAATTAGGGTTAAAGTAGAGTGTGGAGGGATGACGGATGATAGATTAGGGTTGAGGGTTGAGGGATTAGGGTTTGATGTTGAGGGTTGAGGGTTTAGGGTTAGGGTTGAGAGATGAGGGATCAGAGTTAAGGGTTGAGGGATTAGGGTTTGACGTCGAGGGCTGAGGTTCGAGGGTCAAGGGTTTAGGGATAGGGTTGAGGTTGAAGGGATTAGGGTTTAGGGACAAGGTTTAGGGTTAGGGTTGAGGGATTAGGGTTTAAGGTATAGTGTTGAGGGTTTAGGGATAGGGTTTAGGGTTGAGGGATTAGAGTGAAGGGTTGAGGGATTAGAATTTGGCGTTGAGGGTTTAGGGATAGGGTTTAGGGTTGAGGGATTAGGGTTTGACGTTGAGGGTTGAGGGTTGAGGTTCGAGGGTCAAGGGTTTAGGGATAGGGTTGAGGGTCGAGGAATTAGGGTTAAAGTAGAGTGTGGAGGGATGACGGATGATAGATTAGGGTTGAGGGTTGAGGGATTAGGGTTTGATGTTGAGGGTTGAGGGTTTAGGGTTAGGGTTGAGAGATGAGGGATCAGAGTTAAGGGTTGAGGGATTAGGGTTTGACGTCGAGGGCTGAGGTTCGAGGGTCAAGGGTTTAGGGATAGGGTTGAGGTTGAAGGGATTAGGGTTTAGGGACAAGGTTTAGGGTTAGGGTTGAGGGATTAGGGTTTAAGGTATAGTGTTGAGGGTTTAGGGATAGGGTTTAGGGTTGAGGGATTAGAGTGAAGGGTTGAGGGATTAGAATTTGGCGTTGAGGGTTTAGGGATAGGGTTTAGGGTTGAGGGATTAGGGTTTGACGTTGAGGGTTGAGGGTTGAGGTTCGAGGGTCAAGGGTTTAGGGATAGGGTTGAGGGTCGAGGAATTAGGGTTAAAGTAGAGTGTGGAGGGATGACGGATGATAGATTAGGGTTGAGGGTTGAGGGATTAGGGTTTGATGTTGAGGGTTGAGGGTTTAGGGTTAGGGTTGAGAGATGAGGGATCAGAGTTAAGGGTTGAGGGATTAGGGTTTGACGTCGAGGGCTGAGGTTCGAGGGTCAAGGGTTTAGGGATAGGGTTGAGGTTGAAGGGATTAGGGTTTAGGGACAAGGTTTAGGGTTAGGGTTGAGGGATTAGGGTTTAAGGTATAGTGTTGAGGGTTTAGGGATAGGGTTTAGGGTTGAGGGATTAGAGTGAAGGGTTGAGGGATTAGAATTTGGCGTTGAGGGTTTAGGGTTTAGGATCAGGGTTGAAGGTCGAGGGATTAGAGTTAAGGGTTGAGGAATTAGGGTTTGATGTTAAGGGTTAAGGTTCGAGGGTTTGATGTTGAGGGTTGAGGGTTGAGGTACATTTCGGTGTGACATTTAAATTGTCTTGCCGATATACACTGTAAAGGTTATTTTGTGGACTTTCAAGGATTTTTTCACTTGTGTTAATGTTCAACTTGTTTCGCTCTGCATCAAGGGATTACGGTTTGACGTTGAGGGCTGAGGTTCGAGGGTCAAGGGTTTAGGGATAGGGTTGAGGTTGAAGGGATTAGGGTTTAGGGACAAGGTTGAGGTTGAGGGATTAGGATTTGACATTGAGGGTTGAGGGTTTAGGGATAGGGTTGAGGGATTAGGATTTGACATTGAGGGTTGAGGGTCAAGGGATCAGAGTTGAGGGTTTAGGGTTTAGAGATCTATAGGAGGACAAAACGCGAGCGCGTTATAGCGTGAGCGCGTTATAACGCGAGCGCGTTATAACGCGCTCGCGTTTTGTAATTCTACTAAAACGGTAAAAAAGTGGTTACCCCCGTGATCCAGGCCCACATGCTCTGTTTTCTTACTGATTCTGCGCGTGCTCCGACAAAAAAGAAGTGCTTTCATGCTATTGGGAAGTTCACATGCACATTTGACACATTGTACCACCTTTGCATGATCTTTCCACCACCTTTTCTGCTTTGCCAACTTGAGAAGGAGGAAATAACATAGTTTTCAAACCAAATTTGATATATATCTATACAAGTTTCAATTTTTGTAGTATTGCAATGTTAATTTTGATTCAATTTTAAGAATTTAACATTGAAAAGGAAGCAAGTGGTGAAAAACTCAAATTGTTGAGGAGTTTGATGCAAGAAGATAAAAACACTACATAATTGGGTACTCTCTCCATTCAAATCTTCGTTTTTTAGGTATGTCAAGTCTTTACATGCATGTTCTTTACATTTTCCTTATTTCGGATTGAATTACTTTATCATGCATTATCATACATGTTTAAAATAGACACATTTCCAATCAAGAAAGCAACCTACAATCTCACATGATGCCATGTATATTTTCTACACTTGGGCTCTTTAATAATTATGTGTAATAAACAAACCTTAGTTCATACCATGATGTCAAACTATACAAGAATAAATCCTTACAACATAAAAAAAATACAATCCCACTATTATCATGTATTCATTTCTTAAGAACTAATATTGGTCTCTTTATCATGCTACAGACAAATTCTTCGTCATGCCGAGGAAACGATCAAGAATTAAACCAACACAGGAAGAGATAGAAGCTAAGAATGCAAAGAAAGCAATGGCTATGAGGGAACTTCGTGAGAAGAGGAAATTGGACACGATAAATGAAGACATACCAATTGAAGAGGAACCACAACCATCACAAAGAGATATGGTATTGGCGGCACAAAGAGAACGAATGCAAAAACTTCGTGGTACGAGAGATTTAAATACCATAGTTGGAGACACATCCTTTATCGCAAGACAACATGTAGGGACACCATCTACCACATCTCAAGTTGAGAGTACATCATCACTCACATGTGATGAAGGAGGTACGCCATCGTTCCCACCTCAACCTCAAGGTATGTCATCTATTCCATCTTCGATCGAAGGTATGCCATCTAACCCATCTCATTTAAATATTGATGAAATTCCTAATGTTGAGATGAATTTACCTAACTTGACACCACCTAGAATTTTGCATAGAAAGCCAAAGTATTTGATTGATATTGATGAGAATATTTTGCAGCCAATGGAAGGTAAGATTCCAAAACGCACTTGTAGAAGATATGCTAATAAGATTTGGAGATTGTTCTTTGAAAAGTTAAATGAGACTGCAAGATGTCAACTATTCGTTGAAATGATGCGAAGTATAAAGTATAGGTCTATCATGAAGATTCTTGGGTTGAGAACATCAGAGGCTTCAAGTGAAAAATCTATTGTCAAGAATCTAATGAGTGCGTATGAGAGTGTGGGTAACACCTCACGCACAAAAGATAGTAATGCAACACGGCGTGTGATTACATCGACTATAGTAAGTAGTCAAACGAGGAAAGCTCGTCTTATTAGAAAGACAAGTCAAAAATTGAGAATTAATAGGAAAACTTTATCAAGAGCTGTTGGAAGACGCCAAAGAATTGAGGACACTAATGCCAATGAATTATGGGTGTTCTCGGGGAGACTACCACGAAAAGATAAACCAATTGTTGAAGCATTGAGGTCACTAATTGAAGACTTTTGGAAGAATTACACAAGGGTATCTCCGAATCAAAGGGATGTGGTAAGAAGGAGAATTGGTAGTCAGAACCGCGAGCCACATCCAAAGCATTTTTTGGATGAGACTCAAACACAGTTTTATGGTAAATTTCTAGAGAAGTATCCTCAAATTAAAATTTGTCAACGGGATCACGTAGAGTGCCTCTACAATAACCTCTCTCGGTTTTTTATAGCTCTGAGGCATTTGCCCGTGGTGAAAGGTTTTCTGCTGCCCCAAAAATCGTCAGAAGGAGGCAGTGTAAAGTTGCAAAGGGGTGTAACTTTCGTCCTGCTCCTGATGCGACCAAACTGACTGTTCCAACGCGTCCGAATGGGTACATTTATGCTAGGCATGGTCCTATTTCTCACCCAAACATGTCGAAACAGTCGGAGCTACATTGTACCGACGATATCCCTGAAGAGTCCAAAGTGCAAAAAGGTAGCAATCTTTGACGAGATGTTACTCGAAAATCATGTCACTTAGAAACATTCCGTCTGAGGCAACGGAATCACGTAGAGTGCCTCTACAATAACCTCTCTCAGTTTTTTATAGCTCTGAGGCATTTGCCCGTGGTGAAAGGTTTTCTGTTGCCCTAAAAATCGTCAGAAGGAGGCAGTGTAAAGTTGCAAAGGGGTGTAACTTTCGTCCTGCTCCTGATGCGACCAAACTGACTGTTCCAACGCATCCGAATGGGTACATTTATGCTAGGCATGGTCCTATTTCTCACCCAAACATGTTGAAACAGTCGGAGCTACATTGTACCGACGATATCCCTGAAGAGTCCAAAGTGCAAAAAGGCAGCAATCTTTGACGAGATGTTACTCAAAAACCGTGTCACTTAGAAACATTCTGTCTGAGGCAACGGGATCACGTAGAGTGCCTCTACAATAACCTCTCTCGGTTTTTTATAGCTATGAGGCATTTGCCCGTGGTGAAAGGTTTTCTGCTGCCCCAAAAATCGTCAGAAGGAGGCAGTGTAAAGTTGCAAAGGGGTGTAACTTTCGTCCTGCTCCTGATGCGACCAAACTGACTGTTCCAACGCGTCTGAATGGGTACATTTATGCTAGGCATGGTCCTATTTCTCACCCAAACATGTCGAAACAGTCGGAGCTACATTGTACCGACGATATCCCTGAAGAGTCCAAAGTGCAAAAAGGCAGCAATCTTTGACGAGACGTTACTCAAAAATCGTGTCACTTAGAAATATTTCGTCTGAGGCAACGGGATCACGTAGAGTGCCTCTACAATAACCTCTCTCGGTTTTTTATAGCTCTGAGGCATTTGCCCATGGTGAAAGGTTTTCTGTTGCCCTAAAAATCGTTAGAAGGAGGCAGTGTAAAGTTGCAAAGGGGTGTAACTTTCGTCCTGCTCCTGATGCGACCAAACTGACTGTTCCAACGCGTCTGAATGGGTACATTTATGCTAGGCATGGTCCTATTTCTCACCCAAACATGTCGAAACAGTCGGAGCTACATTGTACCGACGATATCCCTGAAGAGTCCAAAGTGCAAAAAGGCAGCAATCTTTGACGAGATGTTACTCAAAAACCGTGTCACTTAGAAACATTTTGTCTGAGGCAACGGGATCACGTAGAGTGCCTCTACAATAACCTCTCTCAGTTTTTTATAGCTCTGAGGCATTTGCCCGTGGTGAAAGGTTTTCTGCTGCCCCAAAAATCGTCAGAAGGAGGCAGTGTATTAAGTCAGGATGAAAGCCTATTCACTCTAGGCGCCTGTTTTTGACCAAATCACACATGCGCCTTGAACAACTCTGTCTTCAAGGCGCTTTTCTCTAATCTCTGTAACTCTCCAAATCCACTAAGGCGCAAATTTTACCTCTTGGGCTCAAGATATAGGTTCTTCATCCAAGGCGCCAGAATGGTCCAAAGGCGCATTTCACCTCTAACCTCACCTCTGACCTTACTTGGAGGCGCTAAACCTCATCTCATTGCTCTCCTCCATTACAAGCGCTCACTTACCTCAATCTTGGGCGCATACCAACATCCCAACATCCAAATCACCTAGGCGCTCAAAACCTTCAAGACTCAAGGTGCATTTTATGATCAAACAAGGTATCTCCTGAACAAGGCGCTCATAGTCTCATCAGGGCGTTAATCATCATCATGAGCACTCATATTGTTCTAGGCGCACAGTTATCTCTGGAATGCTCAAGGCGCACATACCCTTCTCTAGGCTAGTTTACACTTATTCAAGGCGCTCATTCCAAACTTACATGAACTACTCATTACAAGACGCACAAACTAGATGATCCTAGGGCATAAGGGCGCTCATAGGAGTTGTTATGTGTCATTTTGGCCAAGGTTTTCTGGAGCAGTGAAGACATTAGGAAGGGGATGATCGTTTGGATAGTTTTGAATGCTTTATTTCTCCTTGTTTAAACTAGGCGCTCACTGAGGATTGGAGTAGCCTTTGCACCCTCACATCACGTTAATCGGCGTTTCAGAGGCAATCATAGTATAGGAAGATTTGCGCCTTGAAGAAGAGAGTTATCTGGTGAGTGCTTAGGAGTTCTGGCGCCTAGGGGAAAGGTCTAGGTAGAGCACCTTCAGACTTTCACAGTGAAGTGCCTTAAGGAGTTGGATGATGTTTTTAGCGCCTTAAGGATGATGATGGAGCGCTTTGGAGTCAGGTTAGTCTGGAGCACCTTAAGAAGGTAAAGCACTTCAAATGTAAACACAAGTGTTTTGAGCGCCCTAATGAGAAGTTGTCTTGGCACCATAAGTTGTTCAAACGAAGATATGCGCCTTGGATAGTTGCAAAGACCTAATTTAGCGCCCAAGGTTGGAAGACTCTTTGTGAGCGTCCAGTGTTTGAAAGCTCTTTGTGTTTGGTGCATTAAAATGAATTTGGCACCTAAATAGTATTGAAACACTCAACTGAGCGCCTAAAGCCCATGAGAGAAGTGATATGCGCCTTGATAGGAATATCATGGAAGATGAGTTTACTGAATGGCGCCTTGAATGACTTGGTTGATTAAGTGTTTTAGCACCTAGATATGGGATGAATCATTGAGCGCCTTTGGTTGAGATGATGTCAGCACCTTTGAGATTATAACACCTTGGAGTCAAGTTCGAAGGAGCACCTTGAGAAGGTAAAACACTTCAAATGTTTTCAAGGAATTGGAGAAGTCACTTAGTGCCTAGAAGGAATTCCAGAGCAAGAGGGTTGGAGCGCCTTGAGCTTCAAGTCAGATATGCGCCTAGACCTCTACCCTTTAGCAAGTTGAAGCCCTCTGAGCCTTGACAACGTGAGAATGCCTTATAGTGAATATACGCCTTGGGCAAGGTTGAATACAAAGTTGAGGAGTATATCATAATGAGTAAGTGCACTGTAGGGTTAGATGATAAAGACTAGTGCCTTGAGTGTCTTGGTCAAAATTTTGACGTGAGAAGTCTTGCAAGATCAAACCCTGGAGTGCGCCTTAGAGAGAACCTATTGATCCTTTGCTTTGACAAGATTTGGGCGCCAGAATGATCCTTAATAAATGGAATGTATCTACACCAATTTTGCGCCTTTAGGGAAGTGATGGTGGCCAGAATGATCCTTAATCTCATGTTTGTGCGCCTAGGTCTAGAAGCAAGATTTGAGCGCCTTAGGATAGGGTTTTTTGCACCTTGTCTTGGAGAGTGAATTTGCGCCTTGGATGATGTTGAAGCGCCTTGGGATGAAATGCGCCCAAACTTATAGAGGGCCTTCAGTGAGGGAGTTGAAGAGAGTGCTTAGAGGAAGGATAGCCTTAAGATCAAACTAAGTACTTAGAAACCTAAGATTAGCGCCTTATTTGAAGTTATACACCTATTCTGGCGCCAGAGAGTGAGTTTGAGTGTGAAGAAGTGAATGTCTGCGCCTTGAAGGGGATACAAAGGGAAGATGATGCACCTTGATGGGTTGATGATGGAAATTTGCGTTTTGGAGCTAAATGTGCGCCTTGAAGGAGATAGTGCATAGAGGTACAATGAATCTTCCGGAGAACATGGATAGACAACTAAGTCTCCAACTTGAGTCTTCTAAGTGAATTGGATAATGAAGAGAGTCTAGTCATTTTGGTTGCTAGTATCAGGATGAATCATCCAAAATGGGTGCCTAGAACTAGAAGGCGCCAATGCATGAGTTCAAGGATCCTCCATTGGAGCGCCTAGCCCAGATGGCTATAGATTGAAAGTTTTAAAGCTAAGTGATGTCTCTTACGTGAATTCCTAGCCCAGGTGCATGTGTTGGGAAAAACTCTTTGGCTCTGGCGCCTAGAATTGGGAGCTTTGTAAGATGCACCAATTGATGAAACATTTCCATTTTGCGCCTAGAATAGAACTCTCTCACATAGTTGAAATTGACTTGATAGAAGGAGATAAGTCTTAAGGACTAGTTTGGCGCCTCACTTGCCTATCTCACCTTTGAAATGTGCTTTGGTTGATGATCATCATTGATGGAACCTAGTGAAATGTAAAGCTATTTGCATCTCCAGAGGATCAAAATTGGATTAGGAGATCATCCTTGCAGTTGAGATTGACAGAGAAGTGTTAAAGGAATCACTTCAAATGGGCGCCTAAGCTAGTTGAGGCGCATATCAATTCCACTGTAACTCCAGACTGACGCTTAGGATCCAGTCATCTCCTAAGGCGCAGTTCCATTCACCCATGACCTCGCTTGGCGTCTAAAACTTGGAAACTCCTTTGGAAAGCTCCTGTTGCGCCTAGAAGATGAGTTTGGGATATCAACTTGCAAAAGGCTTAGAAACTCTTCAAAGATGTTAGGCACAATCCCATGGCACTGGAGCTCAGTTTTGGCGCCTTCAAGGAATAGCACATGAAGGAACTTGGGAGGTCAGGTGCTTGTAAAAGGGAACACCTTGGAACATCTTCCAGGGGTTGAAGTAGTAAGAAAACATCAAGTGAGTCTAGGCGCACTCCCTTGTGTGAACAGTTTAGCTCTGGCGCCTAGCCACAGAGTGAGCCAGAAGAAGTAGTTTGGACATTAGAAGATAGGCGCTCATTCTACAATGAAGCATTCCACCTTCCTAATCAACAAAGACTTGCAAGAATTGACAAAGGAAGCTAAGGCGCACCTTCTACTTGTTTCCACCTCCAGAATGCGCCTAACCTTGAAAGGGGGTTCAAAGATGTTTGTTAGACCTTTTCACTCAAGGCACTCACCTTAGGCGCACTTTCTAAGTCCTTGTCACCTCAAGGAAACACCTAGTTTGGAAGGCGCTTGCCCTGTTCTCCACTCCTTTCAATTGGCGCCTAGAACACAGAATGCATGAAAGGAGCGCCTAGACTCCAGAGGGCTTATTTGGGCGCGTAGCATTTAAAACACTTTCATAATGATGATGTTTTGGCGCCTACTCTTGGAAACAATCCAGAGCATACATAAACTCTAATTGGCACCTAATGTTGACAAGGCGCAACTTCAGGAGGAGGTCACCTCAACTTGGCGCCCAAGTCAGAAAAACCTGTAAATCCTTCAAATATGCGCCTACCTTGTGAGGTGATGAGTTGAACATTCCAAATCTTCAAATGTTGCTCAAATAAGGAAGACATTGTAACATCAAGGCTTCAAGGCCTGTCCTTGTATTTCCATTGAATGAGTTGTACTTCATGCTATTGAAAGCATTTTCCATGTAATAAGACATTGCAAGTTGATTGAATCAAGTAACAAGACAAGTACCCAACTCTAATGTTGTTTCATTCAAATAGTTATCTTGATGTATATCTTTATGTTATTGAAGTAGTTGATGAATTGTTAGCAAGTAAAAGTGTTTAAGTAAGGAAAATTTTTCGTAGAACTAGTTGGGTATCTTACACTTACACCATGCCTATCCATCAAACATCACAATGCAATCAAAATCCTAACAACATGCCCATGATCCAAGATCAAGTGCAATCATGCAAAGATATTATCAATCACAAGCCTATTAAGAATGAACTAGAGTCTTCTAGTACCATACTTTTCCATCAAACACCATCATGTAATCCATGGCCTATCAAGCCTATCAAAGAAAATGCAAACATCCTATGTAATACAATCAGACTTTAAATATTTGAAGTAGCCATCTACAAATATCCATTCAAAAGTGGATTTATAATGCAAGTATGGACGCCATCAATAAAAAAGATTTGTATTAACCAAATATCCATATACGCATACATCAATATCTGTCGATATAAGTATAACATATATACAAAATAGCCATATAGGCTTACAAGAATGCCATATAGGCATACAATGTCAACTATGTACAATACAAAATATATGTCCACAAATGCCATATAGGCATACAACAGAGGAACACAATAAAAAGTCATTCCCCTCTAGCTGGTGAAGAGAATAAATCACGAGCAGCCTTTGATCTTCTAGGGGATGGAGACATGCATGTGGGTGGTCTACTACGAACCCGAGGGCTACTTCTCCTATTTAGTTCTTCCTGCACCTTTACCTGTTACAAAAAAAAGTATAGATATTAATATATAGAAATTACATGTTATAAAAAAATGAAACATTTAACAAAATAATCACTTACCGCTAACATATAATCTGTCTGCTCGCTTGCCTCAGTAGAAGGAAAAGGCCCTGGTGATGTCATGTCCTATAGAAACCATCCAGATAGAAATTAAACTTCAAATCAATAATCTTTTGATTTTTCAAAAATAGACAACTATAACAATGAATGTAAATTGAAATTTACTAATCTGCCTCATACCCCTGTCAATGCCATAGAGCTATGAATTGCAGAGGCCACACCCTGCTCCATTGCCCTATGAACATGGGGAGGTGTATCCGCAGCCTGCATCATCTGGAAATAAAACAACATTATTCAATTACGAAAACTATAATAGTGATGCAAATCATGGCTCCTAACATACACACACGCTCATCTAAACATGGAAGTACACACAATAAAACACACAAATCACATACAAAAATTTAGTAAGTACAATTCATTCATTAAACTATTTATTTTATTACCTCCGTAAAGCTTTGAAGTCCACCACCGCTGGCAGGTGTTGCCATGAAATCTACAGTGTTAACCTATTCAACATCCAAAATCAGAAATTAGAATACCATTCATATAACGATGCTATTCACATGTAATATTTATAATTGTTTATTAGTTACATACCTCGACAGTAGATGATCTAGTGAAAAATGTAGGTGGAGAACCACTGAAAACTGCATCGACGCTATGACCCTGAAATTTCATTAAAATCATCAATTTAAATTAGTTAATCTTGTATTTCAAAAATAAAATTTAATAAATTAAATTCAATAAACTTGCTAATATTTACCTGAGTATCAAGGCCGAAAGTCTCACTCAGGAGGGTATCTGTCATCGCCATCTGCTCAGCTGCAGATGTAGCCTGTGCACCTGCGTCCTGACTGTCCATGGGGTCATAACCACAGGCTGACCCGCAAGCCTGGCAAGTATGCGGTGGGACCCTACTCCTCGCACTATCTCCCAACCCACTCTGTGTTGCAGGATCGGCATGCTCTATGATGCTCTGGGTCAAGGCACTAATCGACCTCAGTGTATCGACCTCAACACTCTCCTTCACAATGGAAGGAATAGAAACATGCTCGTGGGCTGGTCTGCTGATTACTCGTCTCACTACCCGCTGTGGGTCAAGACGTGCCCCTGGTCTATCCTGTGCTGAGCCCCAACCTCTACCCTGGAAGTCCCGCATATCAAAATAGTTTGGCACTTTATTGAGGACAAACTCGGAGTAGAGTTTCCTCAAAAAGTATTGCGGGACCTCATTGTTATTGCATGGAGGATGGTCAAAACCATCCACCACCTCTGCCCGAAATTATCCCTTATCGCTTGGTTGTTGCACCAATGGATAGGGAACCTCTTGCATGTAATGGGTGGAGGTTGATTTGTTTGTGGGTTTGTGAAAATTGAACACAAGTCTACTTTTGTAATTTGTAATTTTTTGACATCTTGATATGACAATTTATCTGCATAGTAATCTCTAAACTCTCTCTTTTTATCGGTCCAACTAGTTATTTGCTTGCTAATTGAATTTACATTTGATAACATAGACTCAAGAGATTCGGCAAGCGTGGACCTATGCAAGGTTGAAGTGGAAGGATCTTTCAACCTTGCAATTATATCTTCAATTTATTTTTTGTTGTTTTCAATTTCCCCCATTATATTATCTTGTGTTCCAGGGGCATGTCGAGGAATGAATGGAGGAGGTTGTTGTTCTGCAGGTATTTCTTCCTCAAGATTTTGTGGATTTTGAGGATTTTGAGGAGGAGGAGGTGCATTAACATTTCCTACAATTAATAAAATATGCATCAAAAATCAACACAAAACCTACCTATTTAGGAAGAAATTCAAACAAAAAAACAAAGATAACTCACCCCTTTGGCGTGCTCGACGTCGCGGCGGCATTTCGGCGATGAATCGACAAATCTTTTGTGTTGAACGGTGTTTTGTAGAACGCGAGCGCGTTTTTGAAGGGTTTTAAGCCGCGGGCGGAGGAAAAACTCACAATGAAATGAACTAAAATGAAATGACAGCGTTTTTTTTTATATATGAAGCGCTTTATAATGCGAGCGCATTATGGCTCGGCAATGACGAGCCTTAGGCTTGTCATTGCCAAGCCATAACGCGAGCGCGTTATAACGCGCTCGCGTTATGCCTAAATTTTTTTTCAAAATTTTTTGGCCACTTTTTGGCCCCCCATCTTTTTGCACTTACCCGTATAGTGTTGAGGGTTGAGGGTTTAGGGATAGGGTTTAGGATTTAAGGTTTAAGGGTTGAGGGTTGAGGCTTTAGTGATAGGGTTTAGGGTTTAGGTTTTAGGGTTGAGGTATTAGGGTTTAGGGTTGAGGGATTAGGGTTTGAGGTATAATGTTGAGGGTTGAGGGTTTAGGGATAGTGTTTAGGATATGAGATTTAAGGGTTAAGGGTCCAGGCTTTAGGGATAGGGTTTAGGGTTTAGGGATAAGGGATTAGGGTTTATGGTTGAGGGTTTAGCATTGAGGGATTAGGGTTTAGGGTTGAGGGATTAGGATTTAGGGATTAGGGTTGAGGGATAGGGTTTAAGGTTGAGGGATAAGTGATTAGGGTTTAGGTTTAAGGGAGAGATAGAAGAAATAAATGAGAGAGTGAATAATATAGAGTTCTGTATAGCAAGCCATCACTCGTGTTATGAATTAAATTATTTTTATAAAAGTTAGCCACTTTTTGGCCCCCCAACATTTTGCACCCGCCCTAACAAAACATGCAAATTGCACCCACCACCTATAGATTGGATTCAGAGTATTGACATGTAGAGATACTTGACCTGGTGAAGAAGGAATTTGTAGAGGTGAATAAGTTGGTGTCTCCAAGATCCCAAGTCAATCTAATCCCTTTATTTATGCATATAAAATTGGGTATCATAGGTGTAGGTATGCTAGAGCACATCAAATTACCCCTGACTTTGCCTCATTTCTCTATCTTTCAAGTACATGGGACTTTCCATTCTTTTTCTCCAAATGGAAGCATGATCACCTACATGCCATCATAGAATCCAATGGGGTTAATGTGATGAGTGAATATGGGTCATGTGCCAAAAAACATTTCTTAGTAAGTACATTTGGAATAACCTACGATTGGGAAAAAGTTATTCTTTGTACCAACGATGGACTTGGCTTTGCATAAAAAAGACAACTATAGATATTGTTGACATCTATAATGCTAATAAGGTAGATGAATCTAAGGTTTCGTATAAAACCTTGATAAAAATAACAACAAAGATCAGGGTGGTGGGAGTGGGCAATGTGGCCATGGTCATAGCACAAGTAATTCTAATACAGGATCTCACGAGCAAGTTGGTGTTTGGGACGTAGAGGTAGACAAGCTATGTAGTGAGATTTTGGACCTATAGGGAGAGACTATTTGGCTTTGGAAAGAGCTACTAAACCAAGCTTCAATTCCAAGGGTACTTAGCTATAAAAACCAAACAAGAAAATATTTAATTTCTAATTTATATTATGGCATTAGATCTAGTAGTGGGAATAATTTACAAGAATAGATTTATTGATTGTGCCATAAATAGTTATCAACATTTAATAATAAAAAATATAACACAATTTTACATGTCATGAGTGTCATTATTATAAGCAACTCTCCACGTTACTAAATCACATAAATACTATTTGTATCAATTAAAAGAGAAAATACAAACTTAGGTTCATGTGGAGGGCAAGTGCAAAAAGACGGGGGGCCAAAAAGGGGTCTTAAGTGGCCACTATTTTTCTGAAATTAGGAAATGCTCACCTTGGATGAGAAATTGAGCATAGTTACACTCAAAATTTGGAGATGCAACCAAAACAATGTTCATAGTACTCTAAGTCTACTTTCTAAACTACTATTCTTTTTTGAAAATGGTATAGATTAAGGGGTTCAAAAGAGGGAGCCACAGAAATTGGTATTGTTTCTGTCAAAAAAACATAACATAGCATGTTTTGTGGCTCCCTCAAAAGGTCAACTTTTTTTTAGTATTTTTTAAATTGCTTTGGTGAGAAATTAGCTAACAGTATGTAGTTTATGCCTGATTTTTTTGATAATTTTTTGATGAATACTTGATTTTTTACTAATTTTCAGAGTGGACACATCCTAAAAAATAGAATTTTGGTCGTGCTACCCTTATAAATTTTGAAAACTAATTGAAAATCATTTTTTTCTTTTTTAATATGTGTAGAATCGAGTCTAGTTTCTAAATATGTATTTTTTTTGAAATTTCAATGAATAGTTAATTTACAAAGAGAAAAAGACCAAACAGTGGTTTTTGCCCAAAAACGGACACACAAACAAAAAAATTAAAGATGAAAGGCTTAACATTGTCAAAACGTGAAAAAAATCACATCGTCAAATAGCTGAGAGAAAGCCTAACATTACTCAGGTGTTTTATTTGTTCAACCTTGAAACACGTGCAAATTTGAGGGTTAGCACGAACGAAATTATGTGAAATCCTATAGAATATGCAAAAACACGTCTCTGGACATTGGAAGGCACTCCAAGCCTTTGGGTTGGAAATCCAAAGCAAATCCCAAGCTTAAGGCTTGGGATTCCCAAAGAAAAACATAACGTGAGCGTGTTATAATGTGCTCGCGTTATGTTTTATTTTGTATTTTTTCTTTTTCGCAAAATTTTGTGCACTATTTGTTATGTCCCTCTTGAATTTTTTTATGTTCAAGGTTATTAATCATGTATGTATGTATGTATGTATCTATGTATGCCTATATGTATGTATGTATAGTGTCGGGGGTAGAGGAGGGTAGAGATGGGGGTGAGGTAGATAGGGGAGTAGAGGGGTGGATAAGGGTTGAGTGATTAAGATTTAAGGTTGAGGGTTTAGGGATAGGATTTAGAGTTTAGGGATAAGGGATTAGAGTTTAGGACCTTGAGGGATTAGGGTTTAGGGTTGAGGCTTTAGGGATAGCGTTTAGGGTTGAGGGTCGAGGGATTAGGGTTAAGGTAGAGTGTTGAGGGTAGAGGGATTACGGATAGGGTTTAGGGTTGAAAGTTTAGGGTTGAGGGATTAGGGTTTAAGGTATAGTGTTGAGGGTTGAGGGTTTAGGGATAGGGTTTAGGATTTAAGGTTTAAGTGTTAAGGGTTGAGGATTTAGGGATAGGGTTTATGGTTTAGGGATAAAGGATTAGGGTTTCGGGTTTAGGGATTAGGGTACCATAAATTATAATTAACGATTAGGGTTTATGGTTTAGGGACTAGGGATTAGCATTTAGGGTTAAGGGATTAGGGTTTAGGGTTTTTGGATGTACAATTAAGGGGTACCATAAATAAGCTAAAATTTAGGAAGGGTTGGGAAAATTTTGTGAATCATCATGGGCTAGAGATTAGAGATTTTGTTGTGTTCAAGTACATATCCAAGTCATAATTTAAGGTTAAGATATTTCAAAGAACAGGGTGTGTGAAAAACATCAATGCTCTTCAGCTTATGAATACCAACATTGATACAGATAAAAGATGCCCTTCTTCTAACAAAGTATGCAGTTCAAGTCAACCGATGGGCAGCAAGTTGTCAAATGAGTTGGTTTAATGGGCGTGCCTCCTTCAAAGTTATGCTTGGTGACTTTACATAAAAAATGGTAACTCTATACATTATTTTTCATTCTATTATTTTTTGTACATTGTTAAGAACTTGTAAAATCTAATTGTGTAATGTGTTTATGGCAGCACATTCCTCCTACATTTGTTTCACACTTTATAGACAACACAGATGAACATATGTTGTTGCAAGGCCCAGGTGGGCGGGAGTGGGATGTACAATTAGGGGGTACCATAAATAAACTAGAATTTAGGTAGGGTTGAGAAAATTTTGTGAATCATCATGGGCTGGAGATTGGAGATTTTGTTGTGTTCAAGTACATATCCAAGTCATATTTTAAGGTTAAGATATTTCAAAGAACAGGGTGTGTGAAAAATATCAATGCTCTCCAGCTTATGAATATCAATATTGATACATATAAAAGATGCCTTTCTTCTAACAGAGGATGCAGTTCAAGTCAACCAATGGGCAACAAGTTGTTGATTGAATTGGTTTAATGGGTATGCCTCCTTCAAAGTTATGCTTGGAGACTTTACACAAAAACTAGTAGTTCTCTATACATTATTTTTCATTATTTTATTTCCTTTACACTGTTAAGAACTTGTAAAATCTAATTGTGTAATGTGTTTATGGTAGTGCATTCCTCTTGCATTTGTTTCACAGTTTATAGACAACACAGACGAACATATGGTAGGACTAAACTCTCTCAATGTATTCCCAGCGAAATAAAGAACCTGGAACTTGCCTACACAAACTGCCCAATCTTATTAAGGATGGTAAAGAAAGGAAATTTGCAAAAAGATATTCCAACTAAGAGCATCTTGATAGATCTAACTCTTCCAAGTAAGCAAGATCACTGAATTTGTTCAGGAAATTTCAACAAACTATTGCATTTAGACAAGTCTAATTTTTTGAATGCTCTAAGGCAATGTAAGTCACTGCACTATTCTTGTAAGTTTTCACATTGCTTTAAGTCTAAATACTTAAGGCAACTGAGTTCTAAGAGCCAACCGGGAATCATCTTTGAACTAGAGCACCTTCCCTAATGAAATACTTATCATTGTAAATTTGCAAATTTCTTCTGATAGTTCAGTCAAACTTAAACACCCACCAAATGATATGAACCTTGACAAGGATGTCAACTCTCCAATGCCATCCAGGAGACTTCTTAGCTTGGAGATCCACCTAACCGTAAAGAGGTTAAGTATGTTAACTCCCAATCCTTTCATGGAGCCCAAAAAAATTTGCTACAATGTTCTAACCACAGTGACCACAAATGTGAAGGTTGTCTCTATAGCCCAAATAGGTTGAAACTAAGGACATAATTGTTGAAGATAAAATGTAGCTAAACTAAAAACTAAAACAAATAAATAATCAAACACACACATAAAAATAGAGACACGAATTTAACGTGGTTCACCATCAAAATGGCTACATCCACCAAGGAAAGTAGGACACACTATTTCATTAATCAACCCAATTACATCAGTCTTCATCTACACCAAAAAGAGAATAAAAAGGGAATATATCAACTCTTCAAGCAAAGTGAAGAGACATGGGAAGAGGAAGACAAAAGGGCAGTGACGGTTGGGCTTCATTTCCAATAATCTCCCACTTGAAGTCCAAACCGCACTGTTGTTCGTACTTTCCTTGAAACTCATTGTTACTTAACTACAGTACCAAGTAACCACTCCATTGATTGACCAATCCCAGTGAGAATTCCAATAAGCTCAACCAAACTAACACCATGTTCACCTTTAATCCTTTGTCGATCACTAACAATTAATCCTTCTTCAATCTAGTCATGAAGCCCTGTTTCTCTGTATTCTCCTTCTTCACCTTGGTTTTCATCTTCAACCAGTTTAACAAACTTTTCAACATCTGAAGCAAGGTCATCTTCATCGTCATAACCATCTGATTGATAGTCACCACCATATGCAATTTCTTTAGCATCCTCCGCAGACTGTTTATCCAACCCACCCTCAGGGATTCCTAATTTTTCCCCAAGGATCTTCTCTATGTTTAGTGGGACATGCTACATGATGTCCTTTGAAGGATTTTGCAGACCTCTTGTAGCATCTACAAATATATTTAACTCATTTTTTCCACCTGCATTAGTTCCTATTTCCTCATGCTGCTGTGATAGCTGAGCACTTTGACAAACATCGAGCTTCTGATTGTCATCATCCACAACAATTTTAAATGCTTCAGTAGTCTTCTGGCCCAACTCCTCCTTTTCATAGATTACATCAATTCTTTTGAATGGCTTTCCATCTTGTTTGTCTTTAAAATAGTACCCCATGCTATTTGATTGATAGGGTTCAATAATTTGACAATCATCCAATTCATCATAACTAAAACCTGTGTCTTTAGTAAAATCCTCAAGCACTTTACCTTTCCCACACAGAAGTTTTTCTCCATTCTGAGGCGGACAACAAATACAATCAATGATACAATTAGAAAATGATTCCCATTCATCTCTAATGTCCAACTTTTTAATGGCATTCTGCCTAATTGAAGAGTCTCCACAAACATCAACTCCCTCTTGAATAGGCATGCTTCGACATTCTTTTAGTTCAATGCCGGATTCCATCACCTCTAGAAAACAAGAGCCTTCGTTAATGCTTGTAGAACTTAACCCACTCCAAAAAACATTTCTTCTACAGGAGCTTTTCTCCTTATTTGTCTTGGCAAAAGAAAGATTTGAAGCATCTGGTAAAGATGGAGGTGTTATCAGAGGTATATCATGTGCTGCCTATGGTTCCTTGCTTAGTATATCTTGCTCAGGCTTTCTACTGTTGTATTTGGCATCTAAAACAAATATTTGTACCAGAATACCATTCGAGTGTTCAGATTTAATGTCACCATATCCAACGATTGCCACTCCATGGTCCAGATCGGTGCCACATTGTTCACTGAACACACCCTTCTAGTAAAACTAGAACTCGGGACCTCTTGCTTCAATCGCCACCGACACTAGCTGGTGAGCCACAATGACATGATAATTCTTCCTTAATATGTCACAATCTCCATCTGCTGTCATGTAAGGATAATCTCCTTCAGTATTGATCCCACCGTTCTCTATTATAAACTGGAAAGCATAGTCCATGAGACCTCCATTGCAACCCTGGTTCTTCTTCTTATCACAGTCGACTAGTTCCTACTCAGACAAGGGAACCACCTTCCTCGACTTTATTTGATTTATGCCTTCCACAGCAACAATAGTTGAAAAAGCCTAGCAACTCTCGCAAGTTCCTTGATCCTTGACAACTGTAACAACACCCTTCTCCCTCCAAGCACTTTCCCATGCCTCTTCTTCTTCTCTGGCTTGGCGTTGCCTCTCTTCTTTTTGAGCAAGCTCTTGAGCTCTCTCTTATTCCTCAATCATCCTTTGCCTCTCGTCCATAGTCTCACTATTGTTTTTAGTATGATCTCCTGTCTCATATACAAGGCCAGTGTCTGATATATCAAATTCCAAATGGATGCAAGATCGGTCAGACAGAGGTGTATGAAGCTCTCTTCTTGCAACCACATTTTCTCTACAGGGGCGATGGATATCATAAACTGCTTCACCATTCGGCTTGGGTAAATAAGCTTCCTCATACGCTGATACTATAGAATCACAGATTTCTACCTGATACTCAAGTATAGCTACTTTATACAGTGTAGCACTTGTGGGCTCATCATCTTTATCATGCAATAACTGATCCAATTCAGGCCACACCTGCTCTCGCCAAGTGGTAGAGTCATCTTCAATACATTGATCATCATCACCAAGGCCCACTATCTTTTGAATTTTTGTATTTTCTGCAGAGGCTCTTGCATTTTCTTGAGCAAATATTTGATCAAATTCCAATAGGTTAAGAAATTCATCAATGACGGAATCAATTACATCATCTAATCTATCCATTTCACATGAAGCAAGACTCTCTATGACATACAGGGTGCCTACTTTGCTGCCTTGAGCAATTACCAAGGCCCCTTTTGTGACTTTCCATCTATTCATTTCAAAATCAACTTTACATCCTTGTGAAAACAACTGTCGAACTAAAATTAAATTTTGTTTGAGATGAGGGACATATCTAACATCTTGTAACAACCAAGTATTTCCATTTTTTAATTTTAACAAAACATCCCCTTTGCCAATAACATCACAAGATTCGTTATTGCCAAGAAGAACCTTACCAAAGTCACCGCTTTCCAGATTTTTGAAGTACTCCTTGCATGGAGTGGTGTGAAACGATGCTCTCAAACCAAGCACCCAAACATTTGGTAGTATTTCTTTCGAAGCTAAAATAAGAACATCAGTTGTTTCACTGCCATCCTCTTCACGTATTGGATTCACTTCATCTTCTTTTGGCCAATTTTCAACCTTCAAAAACCAACAATTCTTCTTGATGTGGCCTTGGTTGCCACAATACCAACAACCAGCATTTCTCTCTCTGGATATTAGCCTCCCTTGTGATTTCCTATGACTTCCTTCATCAAGTGGCATTGCTCCCACTCAAGCTCAAATCTCTCATGCCAAATGATAGCATAAAGGCTCTGATACCAATTGTTGAAGATAAAATGCAGGTAAACTAAAAACTAAAACAAATAAATAATCAAACACACACACATAAAAATAGAGACACGAATTTAATGTGGTTCACCATCAAAATGGCTACATCCACCAAGGAAAGTAGGATACACTATTTCATTAATCAACCCAATTACATTAGTCTTCATCTACACCAGAAAGAGAATAAGAAGGGAATATATCAACTCTTCAAGAAAAGTGAAGAGACATGGGAAGAGGAAGATGAAAGGGCAATGACAGTTGGGCTTCATTTCCAACAATAATTGCTTCTTTAAGAATACTATTTCTTCTTCTATTGGTTTGGATCAACAATTTCCCAAGTAACACTTGTAGGCTGTAGATCTCCAACATTCAATACAGAAATGGAATATGTTGTCACCATATGTAAATTTCCTTCTCCCAAGTATTATAGTTACAAAGTTTATGCAACAATTTAAAAAATTATTCAGAATACATCACTTGATGACAATGCCTCAACTAATTGGAAGCTTGCATTCATATCTCAATTCATCATTCTAGAAGATGCAAACATACTTGCCACATTCCCTTCTCTAAGCCTACAACCTCTGTTCCCATCCTTGTGATCATTGTATTGCATGAGACCACATTTCTTAGGTATTCTCTCAAATAGTTTGCATGCTTTTCTTATGCTCTTACACTCAGCATACATATAATAGGGCAGCTGCAACTAATCTAACACACAACTTCAATGACTTCACTCCAATAATTTTCTGACACTTGAAGCCGACTAAATTTAATTACTAATCACCTAGGACCAAGACTATTTGACATCAATATATTCAACTTGGTTCAACCTAGATGACAATGAACCTTTATAAATGAAATGAAATACTTGCACAGCCTCAGAGAAGATGGGTTGACTGTTGGGCTTATATTTGATAGACTTCCATGGTTAGAATTTGAGGATAAAAGTTAGCTTTGCCTAGGGACAAGGACTGGAAGGATGTAGAAGGAACCCTAAAATCTCAAGCTTAAAATAGTACCTTGTCCATTGGGCCATAGAGTTAGAATACTTTGACACAACATGAGGAAAGATAGGGTGAGGCTTTGGACATAACAAAAATAAACTGATAAAACAAAAACTGACAGACAACAAAATTGAACCTAAACACAACAAAACTCCAAGTCACCTATGTTAATAGTAGGGGACAGCCTACCATTTTGTTTTATGTTTTATAATTTTGAGGCAAATCTAGTGACAGCCTCTGAAAAGTAGATACCTATGTAGAATTTTGGATCAAATCTATGAAGCACTTGTGAACCAAGTTTCCATTCCATGTTCTCTATGAAGGGCTCAAAGCTTACAAAGCATGTCGACTTCATGAACAATCCCTCACACCATGGTTTCCATTCTTCAATGAACAATTTAGAACTTTGTTGAATCTCTTGGATGCTGCCTTACAAGCTTTTTATCACACCAACTTGCATCCTATCAACTTTTTCTTTTTCCAATGTTTGAACATCTTCATTATCCCATGAATTGAAGAAGTAAGAATCTTCAATCTAACTTACCTTGAGCAGTTCATGAAGTGGGCAAGTGTCTATTTTCTTCACTTTCACATCTGCTTCATGAAAAACAAGATCCATGTTCATTAGATCATTTTTTTCAATAGAAAAACTTTGCCCTTCTTCGCTGCAATCACTTCAAAAAATTCTTGTTCCTCTTTACAATGAAAATCTTCATTGGTTGCTTCATCCCTGTCCTCATAATGCATATGATGTATTTCAGCAGCTTCCATCATTTGTAGTCTAATCATTTGTATCTCTAGTAGCTCATCTTCCCCTAAGATAGTGAAATCAAAGCAACCATCAATGGTGGACAACGCTGTTCCTTCTTTTCCTTTCTCGAAATCCTATTATTCATGATAAAGATTTTGAAGCTTATATTGTTGTCCTTTCATGACGTATTCCATTGTATACCTTTCAACTTTATTTTCCAGCAGCATTCTAGACAAAATCATATCGTCTTCAACCTCAATGGCATCTCTTTGTGCGGCTTTCAAGTCACATTCTTTACAACTTTTCAAAATAAATTTGATTTCAAGCTGCAAGCAAGTAATAAAAACACAAAATTGATTGCTCAAACTTGGCTAATCCGCATGAGGAATTAATCTAAGTAATTTATTGAAGTGTGCCACAAACTCCCTCATTTTTTCACCTTTATTTTTTTTGAACTTGGAAGAATTGGAATGGCAGTGCACATATGTCTACCCACAAAGAATTTCTTTCATGTTGTTCCAATCTGTAATGATTCCATTTTCAACGGACCAGAACCAATCAATAGTAGAGCGAACAAGGGTTTCAACGAAAAGTCTCATAGAAATGTCTTCTTCACTAATTTCCAAAATTCCACATGCCACAATGAGAGCTAAGATATGATTATTAGTGTCTTGAGAGTCTTCTTCAAAGAACTTCAAAAAGTTCTTCCTCAAGCCTAAAGACAAATCACTATATTTGGCCAAAGCCAAAGACCCAAATTGTTTTCCCCATGGAATAGGCAAAGCCAAAGCCATAATGTAAATTAGAAAAATATATGCAGCAAGTACCTTATTTCAGCAGAGTTGCTAACCTTAATTCCAGAGGAGGTTCCTTGAAAAACTTGGAAATCAACTACACTAGCACTTCAATCCCTAATAGAGTCACCAAAAAACTATTAACAAATGAGTTGGTCATTGTGGTTATTTCTTTCACTTGCCCAATAGGCAGTAACATTGAATTACAACAATGGGAGAAATCACCATGCAATGGGTGATTTTCCTCTGTGTTTGAGAGGGGCAGCTCCCTCATATTATGGGGGTTTCTAAGTTTTGTGTACTTGTAATTGGAAAGTAGGAACAAAATAAAAAATAGAAAAAAGAATGGGAAGGGGAAAAAGAACAAGCATATGCAAGAATACATAGAAAATCAAAGTTTAATCTTTCATACACCATATGAAAATTAACCAGTTACCTTCACACATAATTGTAATGGACACTGAAGAAATGGATTTGCACTAAACTTATGAATAGCACAAAACCCACAAAGAATGAAAGAGACACCAAGATTTGCGAATGTCCTTCTTATTTCTCCAAAAATAGGCTCAAAGTCTCCATTCCCTGTTTCATGTACCAAACCATGCCAAAAATTGTCCAAAAACTCCTAATATTCAAATTTGTAAAATATGTAAGTACAAGAAGCTTTCATTTTCCCTCCAATTGTTCACCTTCCTTTCTTGAGCTTCTCAAATTCTCTTGCCTTCTTGTAATATTTTGGTTGCAGCATTTGGTTATAAGCTTAATATTACAAATATTGGTTATTAAATCTTAGGTTAGACTATTTCCTGTTTGTACAAAATGTACATGAACCAACCATAAACACTGGGCACCTTGCCACAACTCAGAACTTGAGGCCAATGCAGTAGTGATTAGATTAGGGCTGCATGCTTCAACATACCCATAATCTAAGGTGTTTTCATACTTCATTTGATCCAATTCCCAGCCTAAGAAACCAATCAAGAACCTAAAATTTTGAGGTTGAAGTATGCTATTGCTTAAAAGCTTTGCGGCCATTAAGAATAACTCCCAACGAATTTTGTATAGGAGTTGGCACATGATCTCCTAAAGTGGGACTTCCAATAAAGTGGGACTTCCAATCACAAAACCATTACACCATCGCACCAAGCTGGAAACTTCCTCAGTCACGCTTTGCTTACAATTCAAGGTTTCTACCCCAATTCTGGCTTTTGATATCCCGCAGCTTCTGGCTTGTGCGAAGGTGGCTTCAACAAAGCATCCCGTTACAATATTTGATAGAGCTTTTTATTCTTTACTCTATACTTTGATGTATGTCCATACTATAATAAGCTTAGTGTATATATATATATATATATATATATATATATATATATATATATATATATATATATATATGCGAGACATTACGTCAAATAATTCACATGCCTTTCCTGTAGGTGGACATTCTTTTTTTAAGTATTTTGTCAAATAATTCATGAGTTTAATATGTGCTTCCACGTTTTGCATACATGTCTACCACAGCATTTGTAACTACATCATCTGATTGATATATTTGTGTGTGAGAGAGAGAGTGATGCTTTGATGTATTCCCATACCCTATGCTAAAGCTTCCATTTTGGTACAGATAGGGAGGATGCTCACAAAAGTTGTGGAATTTGGCTTTACACCTACCAATTACATTTGCTTGATAGTTTCCAGACTTTTCAACAGATCCATTTTATGTATATCCTGCAATCAACACAGTCCATGAAGTAGCATTTCTTTGAGGTATTTTGTTTCAATAGCTTGATGCTTGATTGTTTCTATATCTCCCCTTCTCTCTTTCTCTCTTCCTTTCTTTCTTGTCTTTGCTCTTACCATCTCTAAAATGTATCACTTTGATTTGTTCATTATAAAATACTATCTTTCTATTTTGAAGTCTAAAATACTATCTTTCTGTTTTGAAGCCTATTTATCTAAAGGGATCGAACAATTGAGAAGGGAAAGAATGCACCGAAATAAATTTTGGCAAAATGGCGAGTGGGGGACATTTAAGCAACATGAGACTTCCTCTGACACGATATTTTTCCCCAGGTGAGAACAACCGACGAGTTTAGAAAATGAAAACAGGAAAAATGGCGAGTGGAAATGAAGACGGGAAAAGGGAATGAATGGGAAAAGAAAAATTCACATCGGGAAAAAATCATGTGAGAAACAGTCTCTTGTTGATTGTTCTCATGCCAGGGAAAAATTTGTGTAAGAAATAGTCTCGATGCCAGGAAAAAATCGTGTAAGAAACACTCTCATGTCTTTTAAATAGCAGTGTTTGGAGTGTTCGTTGTGTGTAGTTGAATCAATTCCATGGCAACTACTTCCTCTTCACCTATCCAGATTGTAAATCCTTTTGAGGAGGTTGTGTCGTCATCTAAATCTTCTGCATCTTCCTCCCTACCCCTCTTCTCCCTTGTGGAGCTGATGTTAAATACACCCTCGTGACCAACATCCATGATAAACTTACCGCTTTGGGACTCTCTGTCTTTCTCGATGTCCATTCCCTGCGATTGAGTGATTTCATTCCAGCACAAATCTAAGAGGCCATGCACACTACTTCATTTCATATTGCCATTTTCTCTACTAACTATGCCGCATCACCTTGGTGTTTGGCGGAGCTGTCTTCCATGCTTAATACGGGTAACAAGATTATTCCTGTCTTCTATCATGTGGAACCTTCTGATCTGCGCTAGGTGGGTCAAGGAAAAGGAGTCTATGCTCCTGCATTTTCCCAATATCAAGAGAAGGGCAGATGCTCCTGCAGAAAGATTCATGAGTGGAAGAAGGCACTTGAGAATGTTTCTCTTCATTTTGGCTACGTGGTGAAGGATAATAAGTAAGTAGCAAGCACCTACCCTCATATTTCTATTGTTTTAATTTTTGGTTTCATTGTTACTATTGAGTTCTCATGTTTCTTCAATAGCCGTTGCACATTTTTAGAGATGAGGGGATGCTGTTGAAGATTATTGTTCACATGGTATCCAAGGTATATGGAAAGGTGCCCTTTCTGGTAGCCAAGAAACCCATTGGACTAGATGATATTGTACTGGATTTTGAAAGAAATACTCTTGAATCTGCTGAGAGGGAGCACAATGTTCAAATTCTGGTGATTGTGGGAATGGGTGGAACGGATAAAACCACGCTGGCAAAAGAGTTGTATAATAGGAAACCCTCATACTTCCAAATTTCTAGCATTGTATTTGCAGTGTGAGATGCTGCAAGCAAAAATGCATTGCATAAGAAGCAGAAAAGGCTTTTGGAGGACCTTGGTGTCCAAGGTTTATCAATTAATAACATAGGAGGCAAAGCTTGTAAGAACAGGCCTAGCTCTGATATCATGTGAGAACAAGGCCAAAAACACCAAAAGACAGGGCAAAACATAACACCAATGAATAGAGAAAACACAAGGCAAACAGAGTTGAATAACTCAAAAAATTATATTCATCTAGCATTCATTATATCACATCCAGAACACTATGTCTAGCAGCTATCTAGATGCTATGTCTAGCAACTATCCAAATGTTGTGTCTAATGCTGTGTCTAGCAGCTATCTAGATGTTGTATCCAACAACCATCCAAAGGCTGTGTCTGGCAGCTCTCTATAATCACATATATATAGGTACAAAGTCCTTGAAGCTTGGAAGCTTCTAGTTTTCTAGATAATTCTAAAACAGCTCTTAGAATATTCTTTTCTAGAATAGCTTCAGGAATGTTCTAGCTTATAGAAAACTCTAGAAACATTCTATCATTTTCTAGACAATTTTAATCCTTAACATCCCCCCTTAAGATTGGCTAGAATAATACAGAGAAAATATGAATGAGAGGGGAACATTATACTACTATCCCCCCTTAATGTTCACCTCTAGCATACCAAACATTCTTCTATCATATTCTTCTTTTAAGGCTTGCTCCCATTCTTTCTTCTTTCTAGCTTGCTCATATGAGATTGGATCATTTATATGTAATACTTTGGCCATGAGAGCACTACCAATAATACTTCTAGCTTGTTCCAACTTGCATTTCCAGGAATATAACAACCCTACAAACAAAAATCACTCTAGCAATATATCAGCACTGCAAACAAATCACTCCAGCAATACATCTGCCCTGTAAACAAATCACTCCAGCAATATATTTCTAGCTGAACTTCTAGTTGAATCTCTAACTGAACCTCTTGATGGTCCTCTAGCTGAATGTAATGTCCCCTTTAAGAAGATCCTTATTTTCCACCTTGCACATGAGAATTACTTCTTAAAGGAAACATTAGTAATAGATAAGATCAATAAATCATATTAAAATAATCAAATAAATAAATTATTCAATTATTCAATCCTTAAGTGGATTCATAGTTAGGGTTGTCTATTATATGTTAATTTTATTTATTTTCAAACCCTAGTGGAGATGGGGTACTATCTCTTGTTCGGTTGCATGAATCATCCTCTACAGGTAGTGCCTTTGTATGATGTAACACATGCCCATTCCACCTCAGGTCTCACTAAGTGCCCTTGTATGATGTAACACATGCCCATTCCACCGCAAGTCTTACTTATTGCCCTTGTATGATGTAGCATGGTCCATTCCACCGCAGGTCTTATCCATTGCCTAAGTATGATGTAACATGGTCCATTCCACTGTCGGTCTTATCTACCTTTGAGGTATTAATGCTACTTCTTCCTTTTTACCCCCAATCTCTCAATGTGTGCTATGCTCTTATATAAATCAAATACGTTTACTCTTTATTATATTTATTTATTTTCAATATCAAAGTTGTATTTAACTCAGAGAGAATATCTTTTTATCCTAACTTAAACTAATTGGAAATCGAGCTTCTGGGATTTGGATAAAGGTCTAATCCCACTAATTTTAATTTTCAACTTCATGCTCAGAGGTAAGCATGACAAGTAGTGACTCTTCATGGTCTATATCTAGAAGGCCAAATTCCTTATAGAGCATCCCCTTGAAACAATGCCCAAACAATCAGTTACTTCATACTTTGGCTCTGATTCTTGATCTATTTACTGCTGGTGTAATGTCCCCTTTTGGAAACAATACCAATTTTTCCCCAGGAGAATGGTTTCTTGCCTTTGTAGCCTTGAGAGTTCTTAAGAATCTCTTTCTTACAGCCAATATGCTATTGTATCTTTATACTTCAAATCTGCCCCTACATATACTTTCCCAACTCAAGAAATATGAATATTCTAAACTTAGAAAATATCTCCTTATTCCTTTTGATTTGCTGTTTATCCAAAAATATATTTTTCTCTAACTCCCAATTATATTCCTCCTTTGATGATGCTGCTATTTATATTATATATGTTTCATTATGCCTTTTACAAAAATTAGTGACTCTTCAAAGAGTCACATACATTGGTCCCCTCTTATATTTAATATCTAGTCACTTATAATATTACTATATAATATATATATTATTTAATTTATTCATTCATATTAATAATATATATTATAATAATATATATTATAATAATATTTATATCTATTAATATCTTATGAGTATAATAATAATAATATTTGATATTTATAATCATGTAATATGATAATATATTATATAACTTATTAATATTTAATTATTAATATTTATGTGTAATTAAATATATTGTTTAAATCTTCAATTTAATTAAGGCTTTAATATGGGGACATGATAGGCCTCCCCTCTCGAGATTGCTTGTCCTCAAGCAATCACAACGATTTATTTCATTATCTTGCACCTTTTAATGTTTACTTGTTGATACGAAACCGTGGTTTAGATTGAACATGCTTTAGTGAAGAGAGATGGATTGTGATTCCATGAAAGAGAATTTGCAATTAAAAGAGCTTTTGTTTGATGTTTGAATAATAGTGAAGGGATGCAAGTATCATAGATTAAGAAGATTTCAGAGTATTGAGATTCCAAGATGCATCTTGAGATTCGGTCTTGTACTTGTCATATGCTATTGACCTCAAAATTGAGAAAAGTCATGTTCTTGGGTAGTAATTGATTATATGATGTCATGGATAGAAAATTTATGATCAAAGTTGTTTTGGTAAGCTTTTATTTGAATAGAGATGCGCTTGATGAAATATAAGTGTTGTAGATGAAGAATGATCTTGGGAATTTGTGGGTTATGGGCCCATAATATAACTTAGTATCAGTTTTATGTTACTTATATCAAGAGAAGAATTCAAAAAAAAGATTCTTGCAAGAGATGAATTTGGTTCATGGATCTTTGTGATTAATGAAATTAACTTTTTGTGTTCTATACTTCCCTAATGTCCCTTGTAGGATATACTGATTTCTTCACCTGCACACAAGAATAACTCTTGAAAGGGACATTAGCAATATTAAAGATCAATAAATCAGTAATGAAATATAATTAATGATATAACATAAATCACATTTAATTTCAACATATAGTTATCCATACCTCAAGTTGATCCTTTGATAGATTCCATAGAAATACTTGCAATTTAGAGTGTGATGGAGGGCACACTTCCTACCTATCACCTCTATAACATTACGGATCAAGAGTGTGATGGAGGGCACACCTCCTACCTATCACATCTTGACAAGAACATGATAGAGGTCACACTTCCTACCTATCATGTCTTGATGATGGAGGGCATTCTTCCTACCTATCATCCCTTTAACATAATTTGATGAGAGCATGATGGAGGGCATTCTTCCTACCTATCATCTCTTTAAAATTAAGGATCAAGAGTGTGATGGAGGGCACACTTCCTACCTATCACATCTTGACAAGAGCATGATGGAGGGCATACTTCCTACCTATCATGTCTTGATGATGGAGGGCATTCTTCCTACCTATCATCCCTTTAACATAATTTGATGAGAGCATGATGGAGGGCATTCTTCCTACCTATCATCTCTTTAACATTAAGGATCAAGAGTGTGATGGAGGGCACACTTCCTACCTATCACATCTTGACAAGAGCATGATGGAGGGCATACTTCCTACCTATCATGTCTTGTTGAGGTATGATGGAGGACATTCTCCCTACCTATCATCCTCTTAACATAATTAGACAAGAGCACAATGGACGACATTCTCCCTACCTATCGTGTCTTGTTGAGGTATGATGGAGGACATTTTCCCTACCTATCATCCTCTTAACATAATTAGACAAGAGCACGATGGAGGACATTCTCCCTACCTATCGTTTCTTGTTGAGGTATGATGGAGGACATTCTCCCTACATATCATCCTCTTAACATAATTAGACAAGAGCACGATGGAGGACATTCTCCCTACCTATTGTGTCTTGACCTGGTTTGCTCATACTCAGGCAATTATAAACTTTCTTCTTCATTATATTTCTTTTTCTTCACCTTAGGTTCAAAATCTTCCTCTTGCTCTTTACTTGTTATAATTTTTAGGTTTTGTTCTTAGTCTGAGTATCATTTGGTTTTTGTATTTTATGTCATTGTTTCCATAGTATGGTCACTGTCTTTGGTTCCATTTCCAAATTATATTGGATTGCTGCATTATCAATTTGTTACAACCCATGGGATTAGGAAATAGGAAATTGCTTCATTCTTTTTTTTTATTCGATAATTACTCACTGAAGGCTGTTATATCCCATATTTTAGTATTGCTGTTGATTGTGTCATTGTCATTTTCCTGATAACTTTGGGAGGTGTCACGGTATTCTTTCTAAATGCTAACTCTCTATTGTTGGTTGCTGCACTTTTGTGAATACAATATCTATGGCTAAGGGTTAATCATTGCCAGCTGCGGCTAGTATTTACAAATCAAATCCTCTTGAAATGCCATAAGCTTTGTTGAATCTGCCGCTAGAGACAAAGACTACCTTAAGTTTGGTTAGCCGAATCATCAGAGGTTTGTCAACTTAGTCTTGTAATTACCATATATTATCTATTTCCTTGCATGGTTCTCAACTATGTTGTATGCCCATATTAAGCCTTGAATGCAAATCGTGGTCTTGGTACAGCCACAAGGAAATTACCAGCTATAGAAAGTTGGAATTATAGTATGGGTATTCCTGTTGTTTTTTCAATTATCATGAGTTTGCTGTATGTTGCATCTTTGTATGCGAGTTTCTAGATCTTGGTTTAATTAAAATATATGATTATTGGAGTATAAGAGCTTCTGTTTGAGATTTATTACTGCACAATACTGTTGTTAGAATACTATTTCAGTCAGAAAAAAATGGTTCTTAAAACACCCACAATTTCAATTTAATAATGGGTTGAGTGATTTGTTGCAATCAGCTATTTCAATTGATTGTTAGGGTGGATCTACTTGTTGTAATTTGCAACAGTTTTCTATGAGCTTTTAGTTTAGTAGCCTTTTTGTATAGGCTTGCATAAATTTGTTTCACAGGATGGCAGGATGACTGCTCTGATACCACTGTAATGTCCCCTTTAAGAAGATCCTTATTTTCCACCTTGCACATGAGAATTACTTCTTAAAGGAAACATTAGTAATAGATAAGATCAATAAATCATATTAAAATAATCAAATAAATAAATTATTCAATTATTTAATCCTTAAGTGGATTCATAGTTAAGGTTGTCTATTATATGTTAATTTTATTTATTTTCAAACCCTAGTGGAGATGGGGTACTATCTCTTGTTAGGTTACATGAATCATCCTCTACGGGTAGTGCCTTTGTATGATGTAACACATGCCCATTCCACCTCAGGTCTTACTAAGTGCCCTTGTATGATGTAACACATGCCCATTCCACTGCAAGTCTTACTTATTGCCCTTGTATGATGTAGCATGGTCCATTCCACCGTAGGTCTTATCCATTGCCTAAGTATGATGTAACATGGTCCATTCCACCGCCGGTCTTATCTACCTTTGAGGTATTAATGCTACTTCTTCCTTTTTACCCCCAATCTCTCAATGTGTGCTATGCTCTTATATAAATCAAATACGTTTACTCTTTATTATATTTATTTATTTTCAATATCAAAGTTGTATTTAACTCAGAGAGAATATCTTTTTATCCTAACTTGAACTAATTAGAAATGGAGCTTCTGGGATTTGGATAAAGGTCTAATCCCACTAATTTTGATTTTCAACTTCATGCTTAGAGGTAAGCATGACAAGTAGTGACTTTTCATGGTCTATATCTAGAAGGCCAAATTCCTTATAGAGCATCCCCTTGAAACAATGCCCAAACAATCAGTTACTTCATACGTTGGCTCTAATTCTTGATCAATTTACTGCTGGTGTAATGTCCCCTTTTGGAAACAATACCAATTTTTCCCCAGGAGAATGGTTTCTTGCCTTTGTAGCCTTGAGAGTTCTTAAGAATCTCCTTTTTACAACCAATATGCTATTGTATCTTTATACTTCAAATCTGCCCCTACATATACTTTCCCAACTCAAGAAATATGAATATTCTAAACTTAGAAAATATCTCCTTATTCCTTTTGATCTGCTGTTTATCCAAAAATATATTTTTCTCTAACTCCCAATTATATTCCTCCTTTGATGATGCTGCTATTTATATTATATATGTTTCATTATGCCTCTTATGAAAATTAGTGACACTTCAAAGAGTCACATACATTGGTTCCCTCTTATATTCAATATCTAGTCACTTATAATATTAATATATAATATATATATTATTTAATTTATTCATTCATATTAATAATATATATTATAATAATATTTATATTTATTAATATCTTATGAGTATAATAATAATAATATTTGATATTTATAATCATGTAATATGATAATATATTATATAACTTATTAATATTTAATTATTAATATTTATGTGTAATTAAATGTATTGTTTAAATCTTCAATTTAATTAAGGCTTTAATATGGGGACATGACAGGCCTCCCCTCTCGAGATTGATTGTCCTCAAGCAATCACAATGATTTCTTTCATTATCTTGCACCCTTTAATGTTTACTTGTTGATACGAAACCGTGGTTTAGATTGAACATGCTTTAGTGAAGAGAGATGGATTGTGATTCCATGAAAGAGAATTTGCAATTAAAAGAGCTTTTGTTTGATGTTTGAATAATAGTGAAGGGATGCAAGTATCATAGATTAAGAAGATTTCAGAGTATTGAGATTCCAAGATGCATCTTCAGACTCGGTCTTGTACTTGTCATATGCTATTGACCTCAAAATTGAGAAAAGTCATGTTCTTGGATAGTAATTGATTATATAATGTCATGGATAGAAAATTTATGATCAAAGTTGTTTTGGTAAGCTTTTATTTGAATAGAGATGCACTTGATGAAATATAAGTGTTGTAGATGAAGAATGATCTTGGGAATTTGTGGGTTATGGGCCCATAATATAACTTAGTATTAGTTTTATGTTACTTATATCAAGAGAAGAATTCAAAAAGAAGATTCTTGGAAGAGATGAATTTGGTTCATGGATCTTTGTGATTAATGAAATTAACTTTTTGTGTTCTATACTTCCCTAATGTCCCTTGTAGGATATACTGATTTCTTCACCTGCACACAAGAATAACTCTTGAAAGGGATATTAGCAATATTAAAGATCAATAAATCAGTAATGAAATATAATTAATGATATAACATAAATAACATTTAATTTCAACATATAGTTATCCATACTTCAAGTTGATCCTTTGATTGATTCCATAGAAATACTTGCAATTTAGAGTGTGATGGAGGGCACACTTCCTACCTATCACCTCTATAACATTACGGATCAAGAGTGTGATGGAGGGCACACCTCCTACCTATCACATCTTGACAAGAACATGATAGAGGGCACACTTCCTACCTATCATGTCTTGATGATGGAGGGCATTCTTCTTACCTATCATCCCTTTAACATAATTTGATGAGAGCATGATGGAGGGCATTCTTCCTACCTATCATCTCTTTAACATTAAGGATCAAGAGTGTGATTGAGGGCACACTTCATACCTATCACATCTTGACAAGAGCATGATGGAGGGCATACTTCCTACCTATCATGTCTTGATGATGGAGGGCATTCTTCCTACCTATCATCCCTTTAACATAATTTGATGAGAGCATGATGGAGGGCATTCTTCCTACCTATCATCTCTTTAACATTAAGGATCAAGAGTGTGATGGAGGGCACACTTCCTACCTATCACATCTTGACAAGAGCATGATGGAGGGCATACTTCCTACCTATCATGTCTTGTTGAGGTATGATGGAGGACATTCTCCCTACCTATCATCCTCTTAACATAATTAGACTAGAGCACGATGGAAGATATTCTCCCTACCTATCATGTCTTGTTGAGGTATGATGGAGGACATTCTCCCTACCTATCATCCTCTTAACATAATTAGACAAGAGCACGATGGAGGACATTCTCCCTACCTATCGTTTCTTGGTGAGGTATGATGGAGGACATTCTCCCTACCTATCATCCTCTTAACATAATTAGACAAGAGCACGATGGAGGACATTCTCCCTACCTATTGTGTCTTGACCTAGTTTGCTCATACTCAGGCAATTATAAACTTTCTTCTTCATTATATTTCTTTTTCTTCACCTTAGGTTCAAAATCTTCCTCTTGCTCTTTACTTGTTATGATTTTTAGGTTTTGTTCTTAGTCTGAGTATCATTTGGTTTGTGTATTTTATGTCATTGTTTCCACAGTATGGTCACTGTCTTTGGTTTCATTTCCAAATTATATTGGATCGCAGCATTATCAATTTGTTACAACCCATGTGATTAGGAAATAGGAAATTGCTTCATTCTTTTTTTTTATTTGATAATTACTCACTGAAGGCTGTTATATCCCATATTTTAGTATTGCTGTTGATTGTGTCATTGTCATTTTCCTGATAACTTTGGGAGGTGTCACGGTATTCTTTCCAGATGCTAACTCTCTATTGTTGGTTGCTGCACTTTTGTGAATACAATATCTATGGCTAAGGGTTAATCATTGCCAGCTGCGGCTAGTATTTACAAATCAAATCCTCTTGAAATGCCATAAGCTTTGTTGAATCTGCCACTACTACCTTAAGTTTGGTTAGCTAAATCATCAGAGGTTTGTCAACTTAGTCTTGTAATTACCATATATTATCTATTTCCTTGCATGGTTCTCAACTATGTTGTATGCCCATATTAAGCGTTGAATGCAAATCGTGGTCTTAGTACAGCCACAAGGAAATTACCAGCTACAGAAAGTTGGAATTATACTATGGGTATTCCTGTTGTTTTTTCAATTATTATGAGTTTGTTGTATCTTGCATCTTTGTATGCGAGTTTCCAGAACTTGGTTTAATTAAAATATATGATTACTGGAGTATAAGAGCTTCTGTTTGAGATTTATTACTGCAGAATACTGCTGTTAGAATACTATGTCAGTCATAAAAAAATGGTTCTTAAAACACCCACAATTTCAGTTTAATAATGGGTTGAGTGATTTGTTGAAATCAGCTATTTCAATTGATTGTTAGGGTGGATCTACTTGCAGTAATTTGCAACATTTTTCTATGAGCTTTTAGATTAGTAGCCTTTTTGTATAGGCTTGCATAAATTTGTTTCACAGGATGGCAGGATGACTCCTCTGATACCACTGTAATGTCCCCTTTAAGAAGATCCTTATTTTCCACCTTGCACATGAGAATTACTTCTTAAAGGAAACATTAGTAATAGATAAGATCAATAAATCATATTAAAATAATCAAATAAATAAATTATTCAATTATTCAATCCTTAAGTGGATTCATAGTTAGGGTTGTCTATTATATGTTAATTTTATTTATTTTCAAACCCTTGTGGAGATGGGGTACTATCTCTTGTTAGGTTGCATGAATCATCCTCTACGGGTAGTGCCTTTGTATGATGTAACCAATGCCCATTCCACCTCAGGTCTTACTACGTGCCCTTGTATGATGTAACGCATGCCCATTCCACCGCAGGTCTTACTTATTGCCCTTGCATGATGTAGCATGGTCCATTCCACCGCAGGTCTTATCCATTCCCTAAGTATGATGTAACATGGTCCATTCCACCGTCGGTGTTATCTACCTTTGAGGTATTAATGCTATTTCTTCCTTTTTACCCCCAATCTCTCAATGTGTGCTATGCTCTTATATAAATCAAATACGTTTACTCTTTATTATATTTATTTATTTTCAATATCAAAGTTGTATTTAACTCAGAGAGAATATCTTTTTATCCTAACTTGAACTAATTGGAAATGGAGCTTCTGGGATTTGGATAAAGGTCTAATCCCACTAATTTTGATTTTCAACTTCATGCTCAGAGGTAAGCATGACAAGTAGTGACTCTTCATGGTCTATATCTAGAAGGCCAAATTCCTTATAGAGCATCCCCTTGAAACAATGCCCAAACAATCAGTTACTTCATACTTTGGCTATGATTCTTGATCTATTTACTGCTGGTGTAATGTCCCCTTTTGGAAACTATACCAACTTTTCCCCAGGAGAATGGTTTCTTGCCTTTGTAGCCTTGAGAGTTCTTAAGAATCTCTTTTTAACAGCCAATATGCTATTGTATCTTTATACTTCAAATCTGCCCCTACATATACTTTCCCAACTCAAGAAATATGAATATTCTAAACTTAGAAAATATCTCCTTATTCCTTTTGATCTGTTGTTTATCCAAAAATATATTTTTCTCTAACTCCCAATTATATTCCTCCTTTGATGATGCTGCTATTTATATTATATATGTTTCATTATGCCGCTTACGAAAATTAGTGACTCTTCAAAGAGTCACATACATTGGTCCCCTCTTATATTTAATATCTAGTCACTTATAATATTAATATATAATATATATATTATTTAATTTACTCATTCATATTAATAATATATATTATAATAATATTTATATCTATTAATATCTTATGAGTATAATAATAATAATATTTGATATTTATAATCATGTAATATGATAATATATTATATAACTTATTAATATTTAATTATTAATATTTATGTGTAATTAAATATATTGTTTAAATCTTCAATTTAACTAAGGCTTTAATATGGGGACATGACAGGCCTCCCCTCTCGAGATTGCTTGTCCTCAAGCAATCACAACGATTTCTTTCATTATCTTGCACCTTTTAATGTTTACTTGTTGATACAAAACCATGTTTTAGATTGAACATGCTTTAGTGAAGAGAGATGGATTGTGATTCCATGAAAGAGAATTTGCGATTAAAAGAGCTTTTGTTTGATGTTTGAATAATAGTGAAGGGATGCAAGTATCATAGATTAAGAAGATTTCAGAGTATTGAGATTCCAAGATGCATCTTGAGATTCGGTCTTGTACTTGTCATATGCGATTGACCTCAAAATTGAGAAAAGTCATCTTCTTGGGTAGTAATTGATTATATGATGTCATGGATAGAAAATTTATGATCAAAGTTGTTTTGGTAAGTTTTTATTTGAATAGAGATGCGCTTGATGAAATATAAGTGTTGTAGATGAAGAATGATCTTGGGAATTTGTGGGTTATGGGCCCATAATATAACTTAGTATCAGTTTTATGTTACTTATATCAAGAGAAGAATTCAAAAAAAAGATTCTTGCAAGAGATGAATTTGGTTCATGGATCTTTGTGATTAATGAAATTAACTTTTTGTGTTCTATACTTCCCTAATGTCCCTTGTAGGATATACTGATTTCTTCACCTGCACACAAGAATAACTCTTGAAAGGGACATTAGCAATATTAAAGATCAATAAATCAGTAATGAAATATAATTATTGATATAACATAAATAACATTTAATTTCAACATATAGTTATCCATACCTCAAGTTGATCCTTTGATAGATTCCATAGAAATACTTGCAATTTAGAGTGTTATGGAGGGCACACTTCCTACCTATCACCTCTATAACATTACGGATCAAGAGTGTGATGGAGGGCACACCTCCTACCTATCACATCTTGACAAGAACATGATAGAGGTCACACTTCCTACCTATCATGTCTTGATGATGGAGGGCATTCTTCCTAACTATCATCTCTTTAACATTAAGGATCAAGAGTGTGATGGAGGGCACACTTCCTACCTATCACATCTTGACAAGAGCATGATGGAGGGCATACTTCCTACCTATCATGTCTTGATGATGGAGGGCATTCTTCCTACCTATCATCCCTTTAACATAATTTGATGAGAGCATGATGGAGGGCATTCTTCCTACCTATCATCTCTTTAACATTAAGGATCAAGAGTGTGATGGAGGGCACACTTCCTACCTATCACATCTTGACAAGAGCATGATGGAGGGCATACTTCCTACCTATCATGTCTTGTTGAGGTATGATGGAGGACATTCTCCCTACCTATCATCCTCTTAACATAATTAGACAAGAGCACGATGGAGGACATTCTCCCTACCTATCGTGTCTTGTTGAGGTATGATGGAGGACATTCTCCCTACCTATCATCCTCTTAACATAATTAGACAAGAGCACGATGGAGGACATTCTTCCTACCTATCGTTTCTTGTTGAGGTATGATGGAGGACATTCTCCCTACCTATCATCCTCTTAACATAATTAGGCAAGAGCACGATGGAGGACATTCTCCCTACCTATCGTATCTTGACCTGGTTTGCTCATACTCAGGCAATTATAAACTTTCTTCTTCATTATATTTCTTTTTCTTCACCTTAGGTTCAAAATCTTCCTCTTGCTCTTTACTTGTTATGATTTTTAGTTTTTGTTCTTAGTCTGAGTATCATTTGGTTTGTGTATTTTATGTCATTGTTTCCATAGTATGGTCACTGTCTTTGGTTCCATTTCCAAATTATATTGGATCGCAGCATTATCAATTTGTTACAACCCATGTGATTAGGAAATAGGAAATTGCTTCATTCTTTTTTTTTATTCGATAATTACTCACTGAAGGCTGTTATATCCCATATTTTAGTATTGCTGTTGATTGTGTCATTGTCATTTTCCTGATAACATTGGGAGGTGTCACGATATTTTTTCCAGATGCTAACTCTTTATTGTTGGTTGCTGCACTTTTGTGAGTACAATATCTATGGCTAAGGGTTAATCATTGCCAGCTGCGGCTAGTATTTACAAATCAAATCCTCTTGAAATGCCATAAGCTTTGTTGAATCTGCCACTAGAGACAAAGACTACCTTAAATTTGGTTAGCCGAATCATCAGAGGTTTGTCAACTTAGTCTTGTAATTACCATATATTATCTATTTCCTTGCATGGTTCTCAACTATGTTGTATGCCCATATTAAGCCTTGAATGCAAATCGTGGTTTTGGTATAGCCACAAGGAAATTACCAGCTACAGAAAGTTGGAATTATAATATGGGTATTCCTGTTGTTTTTTTAATTATTATGAGTTTGTTGTATCTTGCATCTTTGTATGCGAGTTTCCAGATCTTGGTTTAATTAAAATATATGATTATTGGAGTATAAGAGCTTTTGTTTGAGATTTATTACTGCACAATACTGCTGTTAGAATACTATTTCAGTCATAAAAAATGGTTCTTAAAACACCCACAATTTTAGTTTAATAATGAGTTGAGTGATTTGTTGCAATCAGCTATTTCAATTGATTGTTAGGGTCGATCTGCTTGCTGTAATTTGCACTAGTTTTCTATGAGCTTTTAGATTAGTAGCCTTTTTGTATAGGCTTGCATAAATTTGTTTCACAGGATGGCAGGATGACTGCTCTGATACCACTGTAATGTCCCCTTTAAGAAGATCGTTATTTTCCACCTTGCACATGAGAATTACTTCTTAAAGGAAACATTAGTAATAGATAAGATCAATAAATCATATTAAAATAATCAAATAAATAAATTATTCAATTATTCAATCCTTAAGTGGATTCATAGTTAGGGTTGTCTATTATATGTTAATTTTATTTATTTTCAAACCCTAGTGGAGATGGGGTACTATCTCTTGTTAGGTTGCATGAATCATCCTCTACGGGTAGTGCCTTTGTATGATGTAACACATGCCCATTCCACCTCAGGTCTTACTAAGTGCCCTTGTATGATGTAACACATGCCCATTCCACCGCAGGTCTTACTTATTGCCCTTGTATGATGTAGCATGGTCCATTCCACCGCAGGTCTTATCCATTGCCTAAGTATGATGTAACATGGTCCATTCCACTGCCGGTCTTATCTACCTTTGAGGTATTAATGCTACTTCTTCCTTTTTACCCCCAATCTCTCAATGTGTGCTATGCTCTTATATAAATCAAATACGTTTACTCTTTATTATATTTATTTATTTTCAATATCAAAGTTGTATTTAACTCAGAGAGAATATCTTTTTATCCTAACTTGAACTAATTGGAAATGGAGCTTCTGGGATTTGGATAAAGGTCTAATCCCACTAATTTTGATTTTTAACTTCATGCTCAGAGGTAAGCATGACAAGTAGTGACTCTTCATGGTCTATATCTAGAAGGCCAAATTCCTTATAGAGCATCCCCTTGGAATAATGCCCAAACAATTAGTTACTTCATACTTTGGCTCTGATTCTTGATCTATTTACTGCTGGTGTAATGTCCCCTTTTGGAAACAATACTAATTTTTCCCCAGGAGAATGGTTTCTTTCCTTTGTAGCCTTGAGAGTTCTTAAGAATCTCTTTTTTACAGCCAATATGCTATTGTATCTTTATACTTCAAATCTGCCCCTACATATACTTTCCCAACTCAAGAAATATGAATATTCTAAACTTAGAAAATATCTCCTTATTCCTTTTGATCTGCTGTTTATCCAAAAATATATTTTTCTCTAACTCCCAATTATATTCCTCCTTTGATGATGCTGCTATTTATATTATATATGTTTCATTATGCCTCTTACGAAAATTAGTGACTCTTCAAAGAGTCACATACATTGGTCTCCTCTTATATTTAATAACTAGTCACTTATAATATTAATATAATATATATATTATTTAATTTATTCATTCATATTAATAATATATATTATAGTAATATTTATATCTATTAATATCTTATGAGTATAATAATAATAATATTTGATATTTATAATCATGTAATATGATAATATATTATATAACTTATTAATATTTAATTATTAATATTTATGTGTAATTAAATATATTGTTTAAATCTTCAATTTAATTAAGGCTTTAATATGGGGACATGACACTGAACCTAGAAAACATTCTTGCTGAACCTCTTGATGGTCCTCTCACTGAACCTGGAAAACATTCTAGCTGAACCTCTAGTTGAACCTGGTTGAAATTCTAGCTGAATTTTTTTTTTCAACAATCCCCCCTCAGCATTACCCAAGGAGATTCAAACCCGTGACCTAGCTCTGATACCATGTAAGAACAGGCCTGGATTTGATACCATGTGAGAACAGGCCCAAAAACACCAAAAGACAGGGAAAAACATAACACCAATGAACAGAGAAAACACATGGCAAACAGAGTTGAATAACTCAGCAAATTATATTCATCTAGCATTCATTATATCACATCCAGAACACTATGTCTAGCAGCTATCTAGATCCTATGTCTAGCAGCTATCCAAATGCTGTGTCTAGAAGCTATCTAGATGTTGTATCCAACAACCATCCAAACGCTATGTCTAGCAGCTCTCTATAATCACATATATAGGTAGAATGTCCTTGAAGGCTGGAAGCTTCTAGTTTTCTAGATAATTCTAAAACAACTCTTAGAATGTTCTTTTCTAGAACAGCTTTAGGAATGTTCTAGCTTATAGAAAACTCTAGAAACATTCTATCATTTTCTAAATGCTGGCAAAAGAGTTGTATAACAGGAAATCCTCATCCTTCCAAATTTCCAGCATTGTATTTGCAGTACGAGATGCTGCAAGCAAAAATGCGTTGCATAAGAAGCAAAAAAGGCTTCTGGAGGACATTGGTGTCCAAGGTTTATCATTTGATAACATAGAAGGAGGCAAAGCTATTCTGGCAAATCGATTGAGATCTGTTTGTGCGCTCATCATTTTGGATGACGTGGATCATGGAAGCCAACTGGATGTGCTATTGCCAATTAAAGACTACCTTGCATCAGGCAGTCTTGTCATTGTTACAACTCGCGAATTACAACTCCTTGCAAAATGGGGCTCAACTATATACATAATGAAGGCATTGAATCCCCTCCATGCCAAGGAACTTTTTTGTTGGCATGCTTTTTTACAATCATATCCACAAGACGGATTTGAAAATATTGTTGAAAAGTTTATGAAAGCTTGCAGTGGATTGCCTTTGTCCCTTGAGGTATTTGGAGGACTAGTTTATAGCAGGTCCAAGGATTACTGGGAATCCCAGCTAGATAAGATCTCGAGAAAGTTGCCGGAAGATATTAAAGGGAGGTTGAATGTTAGCTACAATGCACTAGATGAAGAGGAGAAAGAGATGTTTATGGATGTGGCTTGTTTCTTCATCGGAGGAGAGACAAAGTATGGGATGGATTAGAGTGGAGTGGGTTGTAGGGTTGGGAAACACTTGTTAACAAGTGTCTGGTTAATGTTGACAAGTATAATCATATAACAATGCATGACCACCTGAGGGACTTGGGAAGGGATTACACAAGTAGACGTTCACCCTGTCGTGTATGGCTTCCAAAGCAAATAATTAACATACAGAAACAAGCTAGGGTGAGCTTCTCTTTGTATTTTCTCTTTTCAGTTGTCATTAGTCATTGCTTGAATATTTCTTTTGCATGCCTAGGTTATTCTTAAATATCATCTACTTCAACAATCAAAGGTCAATTTTAGCCAATAAAAATAGGACAAATATTTACATTTTTTGTTGTGAATGAGGTGTAAAATTGTTATTAAATGTTCAACTTAGTTACCAAAAACACAACGATCAGACTACATTTCCATTTCCAACAGTCGAAACGCCGTTGCCCTTTAGAAACGCCATTTCTCCGTTGCTGGTCTGGTAACCTTCAGTTTTTTTTTCCATTTGTAATCAAACTGTCTTAAAGAAAGTGATTTTTATTAAAAGATTAAAGATTTTTTATAATATTGTTTAATTATTATAGAATAAAGGTGATTTTTATTAAAAGCTTGTGGATTTTTATAATATTATTTTTTATTATGATATTGTTTATTTATTAAGGAAAGTAGTTTTGTTTCTTCAAAACAAATTTTATTAAAAACAATAAATGCATGATTTTTATAACTTTTAATTATTGTTAAAAAAATAATTGTGGTTTGAAAATTAAATTTTCTTTTATAAAACAAATTTTATAGATTTAGTTTTTGTTTCTTTCAAAATAAATTTATTAAAAAACATAAATATGTGGCTTTTAGACTATTTAATTATTAATGGAAAGTAGTTTTATGTTTTTTAAAAAGATAAATGTGTGAAGTTTTTTTTTTAAAACAAATTTCATATGTAGTTTTTATTTTTCCCTAGTTTTATTCTCAATGTTTTATTTTATAATAAATCTAAAATTTTGAAAAATATATATGTATCTAAAATCCGTTTCTTTTACGCAACCTCTATATATCTCGTTTCTCGTCAAGTTGCCCGTTGCGGTTTTCGTTTCTCATTTCCGGTAACATAGCTGTTCAACCATTGAAATGGATGATATTTAAGTAGAGTGATATAGGTGTCTGCTGGTCTATTAGAGGGATAGATGCTGCTAGATTTGAATATACCGACGAACCATTGCGTCATCGGCAGCGTCTCAAAAAGTTGATTGAGGTGCTAGAAATCTCGAACAGATGTTTTGGGCGCCCTCCACCTTCCCCGCTCGGATTAAAACTTTTTTCTGGCGAAGAAGAAAAGTTTATCAAAGATTTCGGCACACCATCTGAAGACCCTGTCTGGCTTAGGTTGGATTATTTTAAGGGAAGAAAACCCCAGTCATGGTCACTCAGAAAATTAAGAATTTTGGATCTCACCTATGCTTACTGCTTAAGAGAATTATGGGATAATTCAGATGTAAGTATTTTCTTTATTGGTTGCTTAGAACTAAACTTCCAATCTTACAATTTTTACTACTATATTTTCTGTGTAATTGACAAATGCTCTCTCTGCAGCCTCCGTTGCAGTTAAGAGAATTGAGTATTGGGAAAGCCTTTGAATTACAAAGGATTCCAACGTCAAGAGGATGTCTGAAGCAATTGAAAAGGATAGTTCTCAATGAGTGTATTGCAATGAAGATTCTCCCAGAAGAGTTTTGTGGTCTCCGCTCACTGGAGTGGTTGGAATTAAGGGGCTGTTCAATGCTGTCTTCACTACCTAGCTGTCTGGGGGATCTGATAAACCTGCGCAGTATAGATTTGACTAATTGTAGGAGTCTGCAGATATTGCCAGATTCTTTTAACCAGCTGAGACACCTTCAACATCTGACTTTAGAGGGTTGTGAGGAGCTCTCCTTTAGTTTGGACATGCTGGAAAACATAAGTAATCTGGAGTATTTGAACTTTGAAAGATGCAGGAAGTTGGAACAATTGCAAATCAAATCACTGATCAAGTGTGTATGAGAGAGCTCTGTGTTCTGTCTACTGGCTTGAGGGAGGTTCCCAGTGACATTGGCGAACTTAGAAAATTGAAAGTGCCGCAGATATGAAGTCCATTCTTGGCCAGCTTGCCATCCTCTATTGGAAATCTGTCTAGCTTATCTCGACTCCATATATCAAGTCCCTTGTTGACAAGCTTGCCGTCCTCTCTTGACAGCTTGTCCTGCCTGACTGAACTAGGGTTTGAGGGTTGTAAAATGTTGAATTCTTTAGTACCCAACTTTGTGAGGCCTCTAAATATGCTCCAGAGAATGGATATACGGTCTACAGGAGTGTCAACGATATCAATAACTGAAGACTGCTTTCCCAGCCTTGAATCTCTCACACTACAAGGTAATCATCATTTAAAGGATATCCAAACCCTGCCAACATCAATGCAGAGGCTAGATGTATCAAAATGTAAAATGCTGAAGAAGATAATGGCTGTTCGCGGTCTAGCAAACCTTCAATTTCTTTCCATATGTAGCTGTCCAGAGTTAAATGAGAAAAAGATAAGTTTTACAGATTTACATTCCATTAAATTGGTCAGAATAAACTATTGCCACAAAGTTTTGAAAATCGAAGGGCTAGAACATTCGAGCTCATTGGAGACGTTGGAAGCAGTGACGTCGTGGAAGTCCCAAGGTATACAAAGTTTGGAGGGCATGGAGAATTTGAAGAGATTGATGATGGTAGCAGAGAACAGATCAGCTCTTCAACCCTGCATTCAGACTGTAAAGGTAATCAAAACTGTTGGTTATATTATAAAAAATATTACCATGTAGTTAAATTTTATTGAGTGGAGTAATTTGTTGCAGAAATGGCCAAGCGAGATGTTCATATGTGGAAGGGCAGTGAGTGGTGCAGAGTCGGTTATGGATTCTCTTTCATTTCCCAACATTACCATAGCTCGCTTATCGAAGAATTTATATGGAAATGCGTGGAGTGTAGAATGTGGGAAGACACATACTTCCGATGCGGCTGTCGTTTGTTTCCTTGTAAATTCATTCGCAGATGATACATTATTCTATCGTCTAGACAGGTGGGGAAATGGGTGTTTCTAGGTGTGTTGAGACAAGGTTGTAGAGGTATGGACTTAGGGGATGTGGTAGAAGAACGAGCTTACTTAGGGGAAAAAGGTGAGGTAGAGAGAGGAATGTTGGTAGTGGGAGAAGAAGGGAGAGTATTAGAGGCATTTGCACATTTCTGGGCATTGTTCATGTAATATTGTTATCCTCCAAATTTTCATTGGCGTGCACCACTTGTACTTCTTCTATTATCAATACAACTTACTCAATCAGCATTAGTGTAAGCACTCAGATCAACGTCATTATTCCTTGGATACCATAAGCCATAATCCGGAGTTCCCTTCAAGTATTTGAATATTTTTTTCACTGCCTTCTCATGTGTTTTCCACATACTGCATGCATACTATCAAGTCTAGAAGCAGTCAAATACAACAATCCTCCAATTATAGAGGGAAAAAGTTTAAAACTAATAATAAGGGCGGCAAATAACACTAAATAGGGTATTAATAGTTTTGATGAAGAATATATGTTGATATTGAAGTCTATATAGTTAATGACGTTAATTTGATGAATGTCTTGGGTTATGTACAATCCTAGAAATATTTGTGGGTCAAATTTGATCTCCATAGGCATGAACCTAAGTATCGCAAGAATGATTTGATGTGCGAGATTGATTTATAGTCTATATGATTGTCTTGACAAAATGTAGTCTTCTAAAACTTGCTTCACCATGACTCCCTAGTGTCTAAATAATTGCGAGTTTAGTGATATTTAAAAATACCTTTAGGGAAGTTGTCCACTCGTTAAGGTCAAGTTCTCTAATGTCAAGCCTTTAGATAAACTACCTTAACAACATTGTCCAAGTATTCAAAGACAACATACACAAATGTGCAAATGACCTAAATGCAAATTTCTATGTGATGGGTTCTTTTAAAATTCCAAATACAAAATGTCCCTAGAGTACTTGGTGGAAAGGTTTGTGAGGTTTTTAGTCTTGGCTTTGCTTGTGTCAATTATTGTCAACCCTGAAGTCATATTGCTTCTCTAACATAAGAGTTTGCATTTTTTTGCATATTGTGGAGCCTCTTAACTTGCCACGTCTGTAGGCATTTTTTGTTTTTTTAAATGGCCTCAAAATTCATTAACTTCATAATTGTTATTGGTGTTGATGGTTTGATGATGCATGAGGAAGGCACCACCATTAAAGTAACTTGAGAAATTTTTCCCATAGGTCTTTCACGAGGTATATCTTTTGAAACACCTTTGGGTGTGGTTCTTCTCACTCTGAAATTTGATCTAGTGCTTGTAGATGGCTTAAATTTTTTAACTTATTTTTTGGGAGGGTCCTTTTGAAAGCATGCTTAAAGAATGGGTGACTAAGGCATGGGTCTCACATGGGATCTACCTTGATGTTGTCCAAAACCTCACAAAAGGGTTTTTCTTCTTCCATTTGTTGAAGCTAGTCATGCTAAGGGCATTCTCAAACATGTTCCCTCAGTTTTGTTCATGCATCTCTTCTGATTTTCACACCTTGGACACGATACATTGTGATCTCTAACAAGAAATCTCTCCACGTGCTTGTTTGGGTGGAGTTTCTTGGGTTGTTCTTGATGTTGGAATCTTTTGCCAAAAATAACCACCTCACTAGGCAATGTCATTTGTGTTGAGCCAAACAAGTTTATCTTAGCTCTCATTTGCAAAAAATGTGTCTGTTGAAATTGATCTCTGAAAGGCTTTGAAGGAGACTATTGAAATCTAGATTGGACAAATGTGACACACATCGTGTCCTTTATTTGAATTTGCCAAAAACTTACTATATGCTAAGGGAGTGTCCCTTTTTACTCACAACAAGTCCACTCCTCATTCGACTAATGACGTCCCTCCTCCAAAAAGAGGAGGATTGGTCAATTATTGTTAGTCACAAAAACAACAAGAATACCAGCATTGGTGGTGCTCCACCCAAAGTCTTAGCTAGTAATTGTGGCCAACCACCTAAATTTTGGGGTGGTGCAATTTCAAAACCTCAGGACATTGGGGAAGTTATTGTTCCATCACTTGGCGAGTTGTATGCTGAGGTGAATAAGCCTAAGTTCACTAGAACACTGCAAGTAGTATCTATGTTAACTTCTCATCCAAATATTCTTACTCTTTCTTCCTCCTCTCCTCACCCAATTGTTGTGCATCATTTTCATAGTCCATCTAGGCATTTGGAAGAGGACAAGTATCTTGATGAATGACCACATAACCAACAAGTCATTCATTTGGTCAAGATGAGTTTTTGTAAAATATTTATGTAGCTCTTGATGAGTTGGATAGGGTAGATATGCCTCTTGTCTCTCATCAATGAATTTATCTCTTAGAATGTTTAAGGTCTAACAAACACCACAAGAAAATAAATTTTTTGAGACACTCAACAATGATTTTTAGGTTTAGACACTCTATTTGTAAGAAGTTAAAATTTGGGTTTTTTACTTTCTATTGTTTGTCATGTCATATTGCCAACCAGTCATTTTATGTAGCAATTATGATGTGGATCATGGTTGAGATCACCATTCTCTCTCCTAAGTGATACTAGCATTTAGTTGATTAGGTATGTGACCCCACCAATAGAGCTTTATCAGCTCTCTTCAACATTGGTAATCATTCATTTAGAGTAATTAATGTTTATGCTTCTAATGATGACATTGAATGATCTTTTCTCTGGAGATGGACCGTTGATTCAAATCTTGCCGCCACTTGGATTTTCTGTGGAGATTTTAATATAATTGAAATGGCTTGTACTAAATGTGGTACCTTCACTATGAGGTGGAATACTCATGAAAGAGAGGCCTGGTACTACATGCATGATAAATTAGGTCTCTTTGATCCCAATCGTGGCTACCGACATGATCATACATTATGGTACATGTGGAGTAATCTAAGGGATGGATCTGACAAAGTTTAAAAATGGCTTGATAGAGCCATGTTGTTAACTTAGTCTTTCTTTTATTTTGCTAGATGTTCCCCCTTGCTAGTGGAGCTGCTATTAGATGTTGTCCTTTCATATCAGTTTCCCATACAATTTTGCATTGAATGGAAATTTGCCAAACCCAAGGTTAAGAAGACTCGCTTCTTTCTAAACATGCCACTACTAACACATCAGGACACATTGGCCCACATTCAACAAGTTTAGAATTTTTAACCTCATCCCATGCAATGTACATGATAAATTAATTGGTGGAATGGTGCCATCAAATGCACATCCCACTTCCTTCACATTTATGGGTGCTAGGTAGCTCGCTTCTATAGTTTCTCATATGAAGCCAAACCTCTGAGATCCGCCAAGTCAGAACCACTTTGGAGGCTTAGCCCTTTACTTCTACCTTGTAATTGTGTGTAGCTAAGCTCCACCACCAAAAGAAAGTTCTAGATAATCATATTACTAGATGTGCTCAAATTAAAGCATGCCTCCACTCACTTAAGATTGGTGACAGTTTTTAAGGAATTTTTCTAAGCCTAATGTGCTTGCCATACTTCTCAAGTCATTAAAAAGATAAAAGAAGGCCAATAGATTTTGATTGAACTCCTTGACATTCTCTAGGCCTTTGTTTGCCACTATAACAAATCTTCACAGCTCAAGTGGCCACTCCTTAATAAGATAATACTCTACAGTAGTGCTTGAGTGTGGTTCCTTGCTAGGGTTTCAACTCTTAATGAATCCTTTGTGACCATTTTCTCACCAAAGAGGATATTTGTGAGGCTATCCTTTCTATGGCCAATGACAAATCTCCTAGCTTTGATGGCTTTCCTTGTGAATTCTATGGAGCCCTTTGGGATTTAGTTGGTGAGGATCTTCATAAGGTGAACACCTTGAAGCTTTCCATTCCAATTCATTAGGGAATTTAATAAAAAAAGGCAATATTCTCCTATAAGATCATTGCCAGAGCTCTTACCTTGAAATTGTGCCATCTCCCCCAACTAGCTCATCCTAAAAAATTAGGTTTATCAAATCTAGGCATCTTCTTGATAACATTATTTTTGTTTGGAAATGAATGAAATGGGCCAAAGCCTATCATTGCATTGAATGGACCTTAATCATTTTCACACTTCAAGATTTAGGATTTGGATCTCACTTTGTGCACTTAGTCAAAATAATTTTTGTTGATGCTTCTACTTGCATTACCATGAATGGTCAATAATCTAATTCTTTTGGGATTTTAGGTTAATTCACCAAGACTTCCCTTTGTCTTCTACCCTTTATGTGCTTGCTATTGAAGGGTTCAACTATCTTTTTGCTCATCTTGTATCTTAGAACCTGGTTAAATGCATTTCCTTGCCCAATTCCACCACTTAGTTTATAAACAACAGAAATACCGCGTGAACTTTTTTATTTTATCTGGTTGGACATTTTTAGCTGATAGGCTTATATGTGGGAATTTCTCCCATTAAATTGTTGGATGCTTGACCGTGTTTTTTTTTCCGTCCGTTTTGTTTTTCTGTCATTCATTCATTATTGCGAAAATTTGGTAGATTCTTGAAAAGTGTTTGACCACATGAAAGAACAAGACAACATCTCATGGAATATGACTATTGCAGCATACAGAAGATGTGGGTATCCTCACGAGGCAGTCATTGTTTCACCAAATGCAACAAACAGGTCTCCAACCTGATCAGTTCACATTTGCCAACAACTCCCAGCCTCTGCTAAAATGGGAGTTTTGGAAGAGGGTTTGGACATCCATCAAAGCATAAAAGAGAGGAATTTTGACAGATGTTGTAGTTGCAATAGCCCTGGTAGACATGTATGCAAAATGTGGAAGCATAGAGAAGGCACGTGAACTATTTGACAAAATACCTCAAAGAATAGAGGTTTCATGGAATGCAATGGCTATAGGATAGGCACAAAATGGATTTGTTGAAAAAGGTTTAGAAATTTTTGAGAAAGTGCAAATGGTAGGTGTGAAGGTAGACTCCACAAGCCTTTGCCAACATCCTCCTTGCTTGTGCCAAAATAGGAACATTGGAACATGGTATCGACCTCTATCAAAGCATAATGAAACACGGATTTTTGTCCGCTACTGTACGCTCAAAATTGTGACTCGGTGGCCTCAGGGTGGTTGAGTCAGTTTTGACGCACACACGGACCTTCTCTCATTGCCACAAGGTGAAACGCCACATCACTCTCGCTCTCGTGGAAGTAGCCAGTTGAGAGGAGGTGAGACACGGGGGTGGTCTGGCTCGTTGGAGAGCTGGACTCCACGAAGAGGGGTCAGCATGTCCTAGGGCTTGTGTTGTTGTGCACTTGTGTGGATACGATGTTCTTTGACCATGGTTGTACAGATAACTATATGACCCATAGGGTCACTAGTCATTGTTCTCCTATTGGGGTTTCTAATGTTCCATCGTTGTGTGGGTAGGCTATTTCTCTCATTGATGCTTTGTTGTCTTTGAAACTGTTGAATGAATTCTTGTTGTACTAAGAGTTGTCTGAATGCTTCTTGTTGTTGTTGAATGACTAATGGGTCTTGTTGCGGTCTTGGGGTGGATTTTCTCTATCTCGTCGAGGATTGCCCTCATCCACTCACCTCTCAGTCCAGGGCACATTCGTGAGCCAAGATAAGAGATAGGTGGATTAAGCTAACCTTGACTTGACCTGGGGTTTTGACTTAGGGTTTGTGTGACCTACGATTTGACTTTGTGTTGACTTTGTTTGACCTTGTGATGAAATCAAGGGTTTTAACCAATGTTTGACTATGGTTGACCTTGTGTTGGGACCAAGGGTTTGCGAACCTTCTAAGTTGCTAGTGTTTTTGTTCTTTTTGGATTTTATGAATACAAGCCTATATGAATGCAAAACTTCTTTTTGTGCTTTTTTATGTTTTTGGAAATCAAAAGTGCTTTTTCTTAATCTAAGAATTAGAAAATGTATGCAAGCTATGATGAAATTATCTAATGCACTGTAATCTATGTTTTTGTTTGTTTTCTGAATAGATGGATCAATTAATCTAAGAAAGGGAAATTACTTTTAATCTATGAACTTTAGAAAGGGAAACTAATTTAACAATGCAAATCTACTTAGCCTATCAAGGAAAAAGCAAGCATGTATTATACTTATCCCAAGAGCAAAGTTTTGATTATCTAATTACTATGAAATGAAAAAAAAAAACATAAAGGAACTTGGAGATGCGTGAGCCTCCACTACCCTCATAAATCCTTGTAATGGCAATCTCAAATCCTCTTGTAGCAACGGGGTGATCCTCTTGGCAACAAGATGAAAATGGAAGCAAAAGAAACTTTGAAACTTAAAAAAAAAGGAGCTCAATGAGAGCTTTGATGAGCATTGTGGCTTGATGTGAGCAATGTATGGAAATGAATGAGCTTTTAGAAAAGCTAAACGAGATAACAAATGAAAGAAAAAGGCTCCTATGTCTTGTATGAGCATGAGAATGACTGATTTGGAGAGCAATAACTTGCAAGAGCTGTGTGCTTAAATGTAATTGCCTCTCTTTGTGCTTGAAGGAGGAGGTTTTTATAGGTTAGAAGAAGGGATGAGAGGTGAAGAAGAAGAGTTAACTCAATTTGATTGGAGAGTTCACTTAGAGGATTTAAGAGTGATCTGTGCTAAAATTGGAGTTATCTACCTAGTAAAAGCTTATCACTCAAGAAGTGAAGGAGTGCATGGGAATGCATGAGTTGTTAATTAAAGATGAAATAAAGATAATTAATGCATGTGTAGTTGCATGAAATAGATAACTCTATATTTGACATGAAAATCCATGCAAATAGGAAGAAAAATGGGCAAAAATAGAGCTTTTTCAGGTTAGAAACTTGAGTTTTTCCACAATTAAAAACATAACAGGGTTGCTCAGGGGTCGCCCCTTTTAGCAGTCAGGGTCACCTGGAGGCGACCCATGGGCGATCCTCAGAGGAGGACACCTGGGTGGAAGTGCATGGTGGGAGATGGTAAAGGAGAAGAAAAGGAGGGGATCTGCCTCCAGAAACAGGTCGATCATGTGTGAAAATCCAAATCTCCACTTGTGAAAGTAGGATCTCTCGGGGGAGATTTGGAAATAATAGGGGGAGATTTGGATTGGTTGAGTGAAACTAAAAATTGAAAGCGGGAGATGGCTAGGAAGGACCTCTAGAAGGCCTCTAGGGGTGGGAATGGATGAAAAACACTGGGGAAAGGTGAAAATTCACCTACAAGATGCATACAAGGCTTAGGGACAAGGCCACAAGCACAGGAAATAGAAATCGACAAGTGTCAAAAAATGTGTCAAAAAGTATCGAAAGCAAAGAGAGAGAGAAAACGACAAAGGGGAAAAAACAAAAAGAGGAAGAAAAGACATGTCAACAAGAGAATTGTTGCTAAGAGGATGTTATTTCATGTTTACATGTACATGACAAGGATTATGACTCATCATAGGGGTCCTTGTGGATGCTATGCGTGATTTTGGTGCTTACATATTTGCCCCCACGGAGACAGAAGTCTACATGAAAGGTAGGTACCGTTCCCCAACTAGGCCTTACCTATTGTTGATTTTCCTGCAATTGTACCTGCAATAACTAGTATTAGTCTGTCATCTAAATATATCCAAATGAATAATGAAAACTAAAATGATGAACATACCATATAGTATTTGATCTTGACTAGTTATCTGCCTTTGTCAGTGATACTTGTAGGAATGAATGCGCGCAAAACAAATGCATGAGAGATGCATAAAAGAAAACACTAATCTAAGAAATGCATAAAGAAAACTAAGCTAAGGGAGAGAAAAAGAGAGCAAATTAGTGAAATTCAAGTGAATCAGTGACAATCAATCGTAGTGAGTAGTCGTTGGGTAGATATCGCCAAGGAGATTGCAAAGATGGCCATCTCTTCTTCTACCGTTGAGAATCGGGTATGCAAACATTGAAAAACCCTTCTCTAAACCCTAGTTTGAATTTTGTGAAAAATCTCTTGAAATTGTCTATTTTTGATGATTTTCTCTATTGCATTGTTTTTGTTTTGTCGTTTAGAGTGAGATTAATTTTTTGTTTACTGAAATTGGCTAAGAAACAAGATTTTTAGAAGATTTTTAATTTGGGGGATAGCCACATAGGGTCACCCCTATTTCCAGGTAGGTTACCTGGGGGAGATCTGCCTGAGCAACAGGGTCACCCGGTGGAGATTTGCCTGTGCAACAGGGTCACTCGGGGGAGATCCGATATGATGAAAGGGGCAACCCTGACAGATCAATTCTAGCTAAAATTTGATGTCTTCTGACATTTACTTCACTCTGTTTTGACCTAATTTGAACACTGAATCTATTTGTTTATTGCAATTTTGATGGTTTATATGCTTTTGTGAAATTTGCTGCAAGTGTTACAATTTTTAAGGATTTTTTGAGTTGACAAGATCTAATCTAAAGTCTTTTTTTGACTGGCAGGATATGAGGATCCATTGGAATGCCAATCATGAGCAGTTGTGGCTTTTAGAGATGTATGCTTCGTTATCTACCGATGAGCTTTCTGTCTTGAGAAGAGCAGGCTTAGCTAGGGTTTGTCATGTGCCAGTTGTACACCTTATGGCACACATTTATGGTGACATTTTGACTTATTGGGATGCAGATAGGAACATTTAGGTTTCCTTAGTTTTAGGAGAGTGAACTGTCACTCTGTACGATGTGTATCACATTTTAGGGGTTTCTGTGAGAGGACACCCAATTGTTCTTCCAGCTAGTGAGCCCTTTGAGGACAAGACTTCTTGGGCATAGATTATAGGGGTGAGTCATCCTGAGGATCAGACTAGAGTTTAGCTCACCTTCGTACCACGACTTCACATTCCTCACTTGAGGAAGTTCTTGATTGGTTTGATTGCATTGAGGCTATCTGGAGACAAAGCCTCAGCTTGCTTGAGATGGTGTTGGGCACCAATTATATAGGGCACTAAGCAAGGCAGAGTTTACGCTTGGTGACTAGACATCCTGGCTATGGTCTAGAGGGATTTCTATCATATTACACGGCGAGGGGCTCTTTCTTTCAACCACTCTTCTCTAATCATGACTTGGATCTTTGAGCATATCAAACCCTATCAGAAGGAGATTCCTCTTCCTGACAGGCGACTATTGAGGGTAGCTACGTGGGCTCATGTGGGCCACTTTGATACTTCTTTACGCGATGTGGCTACTCTTACAAACATAGATATAGAGGGTGCATGGTCACATGATGATCAGATCAGGGAGCACTGCCTTAGCGTATCGGAGCTTTCATATCATAATGGTCTATCGAGGCTCATCGTGTTGAGCATGTCTTTCAACAATTTGGTGAGGACTTTCCTAAGGAGTTTCCCCCAGTACCTACTTGTTACAGATCCCTCCAAGAGATGGGTGAGATTGGCCAGAGGATCGTTGCTTGGATCCCTTTGACTTCTGGAGTTTTGATTACTAGAGCTTCTAGGATGCCAAGAGGTGGATAGAGGGGAGGGAGAGGAGCTCCTTCCTGAGGACTCATTGTGGTGGATGACTTTGAGTCTACTGATGAGGACTATGTTCCTGATGGGGATGACTTATCTAATGAAGGACTAGCACTTGGGGTGTATAAGAGACAAACTCTGATGAGGATTATATACTTGAGGGTTCCTCCACAGTGCCTAGACCTCCTCACTCTGATGAGGTGATGCAGTAAGTAGATCCTACCTAGCAGCCTAGCGAACCACGTGAGACTTCTACTGTTTTTCTTGTAATCTTGCAGTGTCCTTTCTTTTCTTTCCTTTTATCAAGAGTCATCACATCTTTTGTCTTTACTTTTCTTTGCAAGTAGTGCTGAGGAGTGGAGGGGTTTTGTTCGTGAGATCAACATTGGTTTGGTTACCCCCTTCACTAGGTTGACCTGAGAGATGCTTCTAGCTGACCCTGGTGTGACCCCTATGGTTGGGTGACACACTGACATTTTCGCTTCCTCTTATCATGGATGCTAGGAGAGTGCTACTTTGAAGGCTAAGAATCTCATTCTTAGGGGTGAGAATCAGGTGATTTGTGAGATGGTTCGCCTTGGGTTTCAGCAGCGTGAGCTTAGCACTACGGGAGCTTCACACTCTCGTACTCATAGCAGGGCACCTCGCTCACATAGGTCTCATCGAGCGACTAGTGGTACACATAGATAGAGGAGCAGGAGTCTTCAGGGTTCCATTGGAGGGAACCACGCTTGAGTCTATTTTCTTTTCTTGAAACCATGCCCCCTTGAATGGGGAGCCTTACTTAGCTTCGAGAGCATTTTGTCCTAGCTCTTGCACTTTTGTCAATGTAAACTTATGATATATTGATGAAAGTTTATCTTTTTATGTTGGTTGGTTTTCTATTGTATGAGTACTCATCTCTTGTGCATTTTGGAAGTTTAAGAACTCTTTGATAATGTTTTGACCTTCAACTCTAAGAATGCATGTATGATAACAATGACATGTTTTTGTAATTTTTTAGAATATATATGAAATGCAAGTTACGATATGTAGATGCAAGAACACAAGAGATGCTGAAATGAAACTTTTACTTCTATGGTATGCCATGAGTTATGACATTGACTCTATTGCTTTGGAACTCTTTTTCTATTTTTGGTATGAATGCATTGTTGAACAAACAATATGACTACTCTTTAATATGATTTTGAATCTAGGGGATTGCAGGTTGCTCTGGTATAGGAGATCTATTCACATCTGTGAGATAGGGATTTAGAACTCAAGTGGGGAGTAGGAGTGAAATGGAGTGCTTCTAAATTTGGTCTTTGCTAAAGGCTAAACACTGATCCTTATCTAGATAAGACAATCTGACAAGCTTTCAACTTAGACAAGTAACAAATTTTATTGATGTTTGCTAGACTTAGATCATAGATGGCAAGCAAAATAGACCCAAGGTAAAGGATAAATGGGAAAGAACCGGGGTCCCAGTCTTGTCATTGTTACAACTCGCGAATTACAACTCCTTGCAAAATGGGGCTCAACTATATACATAATGAAGGCATTGAATCCCCTCCATGCCAAGGAACTTTTTTGTTGGCATGCTTTTTTACAATCATATCCACAAGACGGATTTGAAAATATTGTTGAAAAGTTTATGAAAGCTTGCAGTGGATTGCCTTTGTCCCTTGAGGTATTTGGAGGACTAGTTTATAGCAGGTCCAAGGATTACTGGGAATCCCAGCTAGATAAGATCTCGAGAAAGTTGCCGGAAGATATTAAAGGGAGGTTGAATGTTAGCTACAATGCACTAGATGAAGAGGAGAAAGAGATGTTTATGGATGTGGCTTGTTTCTTCATCGGAGGAGAGACAAAGTATGGGATGGATTAGAGTGGAGTGGGTTGTAGGGTTGGGAAACACTTGTTAACAAGTGTCTGGTTAATGTTGACAAGTATAATCATATAACAATGCATGACCACCTGAGGGACTTGGGAAGGGATTACACAAGTAGACGTTCACCCTGTCGTGTATGGCTTCCAAAGCAAATAATTAACATACAGAAACAAGCTAGGGTGAGCTTCTCTTTGTATTTTCTCTTTTCAGTTGTCATTAGTCATTGCTTGAATATTTCTTTTGCATGCCTAGGTTATTCTTAAATATCATCTACTTCAACAATCAAAGGTCAATTTTAGCCAATAAAAATAGGACAAATATTTACATTTTTTGTTGTGAATGAGGTGTAAAATTGTTATTAAATGTTCAACTTAGTTACCAAAAACACAACGATCAGACTACGTTTCCATTTCCAACAGTCGAAACGCCGTTGCCCTTTAGAAACGCCATTTCTCCGTTGCTGGTCTGGTAACCTTCAGTTTTTTTTTCCATTTGTAATCAAACTGTCTTAAAGAAAGTGATTTTTATTAAAAGATTAAAGATTTTTTATAATATTGTTTAATTATTATAGAATAAAGGTGATTTTTATTAAAAGCTTGTGGATTTTTATAATATTATTTTTTATTATGATATTGTTTATTTATTAAGGAAAGTAGTTTTGTTTCTTCAAAACAAATTTTATTAAAAACAATAAATGCATGATTTTTATAACTTTTAATTATTGTTAAAAAAATAATTGTGGTTTGAAAATTAAATTTTCTTTTATAAAACAAATTTTATAGATTTAGTTTTTGTTTCTTTCAAAATAAATTTATTAAAAAACATAAATATGTGGCTTTTAGACTATTTAATTATTAATGGAAAGTAGTTTTATGTTTTTTAAAAAGATAAATGTGTGAAGTTTTTTTTTTAAAACAAATTTCATATGTAGTTTTTATTTTTCCCTAGTTTTATTCTCAATGTTTTATTTTATAATAAATCTAAAATTTTGAAAAATATATATGTATCTAAAATCCGTTTCTTTTACGCAACCTCTATATATCTCGTTTCTCGTCAAGTTGCCCGTTGCGGTTTTCGTTTCTCATTTCCGGTAACATAGCTGTTCAACCATTGAAATGGATGATATTTAAGTAGAGTGATATAGGTGTCTGCTGGTCTATTAGAGGGATAGATGCTGCTAGATTTGAATATACCGACGAACCATTGCGTCATCGGCAGCGTCTCAAAAAGTTGATTGAGGTGCTAGAAATCTCGAACAGATGTTTTGGGCGCCCTCCACCTTCCCCGCTCGGATTAAAACTTTTTTCTGGCGAAGAAGAAAAGTTTATCAAAGATTTCGGCACACCATCTGAAGACCCTGTCTGGCTTAGGTTGGATTATTTTAAGGGAAGAAAACCCCAGTCATGGTCACTCAGAAAATTAAGAATTTTGGATCTCACCTATGCTTACTGCTTAAGAGAATTATGGGATAATTCAGATGTAAGTATTTTCTTTATTGGTTGCTTAGAACTAAACTTCCAATCTTACAATTTTTACTACTATATTTTCTGTGTAATTGACAAATGCTCTCTCTGCAGCCTCCGTTGCAGTTAAGAGAATTGAGTATTGGGAAAGCCTTTGAATTACAAAGGATTCCAACGTCAAGAGGATGTCTGAAGCAATTGAAAAGGATAGTTCTCAATGAGTGTATTGCAATGAAGATTCTCCCAGAAGAGTTTTGTGGTCTCCGCTCACTGGAGTGGTTGGAATTAAGGGGCTGTTCAATGCTGTCTTCACTACCTAGCTGTCTGGGGGATCTGATAAACCTGCGCAGTATAGATTTGACTAATTGTAGGAGTCTGCAGATATTGCCAGATTCTTTTAACCAGCTGAGACACCTTCAACATCTGACTTTAGAGGGTTGTGAGGAGCTCTCCTTTAGTTTGGACATGCTGGAAAACATAAGTAATCTGGAGTATTTGAACTTTGAAAGATGCAGGAAGTTGGAACAATTGCAAATCAAATCACTGATCAAGTGTGTATGAGAGAGCTCTGTGTTCTGTCTACTGGCTTGAGGGAGGTTCCCAGTGACATTGGCGAACTTAGAAAATTGAAAGTGCCGCAGATATGAAGTCCATTCTTGGCCAGCTTGCCATCCTCTATTGGAAATCTGTCTAGCTTATCTCGACTCCATATATCAAGTCCCTTGTTGACAAGCTTGCCGTCCTCTCTTGACAGCTTGTCCTGCCTGACTGAACTAGGGTTTGAGGGTTGTAAAATGTTGAATTCTTTAGTACCCAACTTTGTGAGGCCTCTAAATATGCTCCAGAGAATGGATATACGGTCTACAGGAGTGTCAACGATATCAATAACTGAAGACTGCTTTCCCAGCCTTGAATCTCTCACACTACAAGGTAATCATCATTTAAAGGATATCCAAACCCTGCCAACATCAATGCAGAGGCTAGATGTATCAAAATGTAAAATGCTGAAGAAGATAATGGCTGTTCGCGGTCTAGCAAACCTTCAATTTCTTTCCATATGTAGCTGTCCAGAGTTAAATGAGAAAAAGATAAGTTTTACAGATTTACATTCCATTAAATTGGTCAGAATAAACTATTGCCACAAAGTTTTGAAAATCGAAGGGCTAGAACATTCGAGCTCATTGGAGACGTTGGAAGCAGTGACGTCGTGGAAGTCCCAAGGTATACAAAGTTTGGAGGGCATGGAGAATTTGAAGAGATTGATGATGGTAGCAGAGAACAGATCAGCTCTTCAACCCTGCATTCAGACTGTAAAGGTAATCAAAACTGTTGGTTATATTATAAAAAATATTACCATGTAGTTAAATTTTATTGAGTGGAGTAATTTGTTGCAGAAATGGCCAAGCGAGATGTTCATATGTGGAAGGGCAGTGAGTGGTGCAGAGTCGGTTATGGATTCTCTTTCATTTCCCAACATTACCATAGCTCGCTTATCGAAGAATTTATATGGAAATGCGTGGAGTGTAGAATGTGGGAAGACACATACTTCCGATGCGGCTGTCGTTTGTTTCCTTGTAAATTCATTCGCAGATGATACATTATTCTATCGTCTAAACAGGTGGGGAAATGGGTGTTTCTAGGTGTGTTGAGACAAGGTTGTAGAGGTATGGACTTAGGGGATGTGGTAGAAGAACGAGCTTACTTAGGGGAAAAAGGTGAGGTAGAGAGAGGAATGTTGGTAGTGGGAGAAGAAGGGAGAGTATTAGAGGCATTTGCACATTTCTGGGCATTGTTCATGTAATATTGTTATCCTCCAAATTTTCATTGGCGTGCACCACTTGTACTTCTTCTATTATCAATACAACTTACTCAATCAGCATTAGTGTAAGCACTCAGATCAACGTCATTATTCCTTGGATACCATAAGCCATAATCCGGAGTTCCCTTCAAGTATTTGAATATTTTTTTCACTGCCTTCTCATGTGTTTTCCACATACTGCATGCATACTATCAAGTCTAGAAGCAGTCAAATACAACAATCCTCCAATTATAGAGGGAAAAAGTTTAAAACTAATAATAAGGGCGGCAAATAACACTAAATAGGGTATTAATAGTTTTGATGAAGAATATATGTTGATATTGAAGTCTATATAGTTAATGACGTTAATTTGATGAATGTCTTGGGTTATGTACAATCCTAGAAATATTTGTGGGTCAAATTTGATCTCCATAGGCATGAACCTAAGTATCGCAAGAATGATTTGATGTGCGAGATTGATTTATAGTCTATATGATTGTCTTGACAAAATGTAGTCTTCTAAAACTTGCTTCACCATGACTCCCTAGTGTCTAAATAATTGCGAGTTTAGTGATATTTAAAAATACCTTTAGGGAAGTTGTCCACTCGTTAAGGTCAAGTTCTCTAATGTCAAGCCTTTAGATAAACTACCTTAACAACATTGTCCAAGTATTCAAAGACAACATACACAAATGTGCAAATGACCTAAATGCAAATTTCTATGTGATGGGTTCTTTTAAAATTCCAAATACAAAATGTCCCTAGAGTACTTGGTGGAAAGGTTTGTGAGGTTTTTAGTCTTGGCTTTGCTTGTGTCAATTATTGTCAACCCTGAAGTCATATTGCTTCTCTAACATAAGAGTTTGCATTTTTTTGCATATTGTGGAGCCTCTTAACTTGCCACGTCTGTAGGCATTTTTTGTTTTTTTAAATGGCCTCAAAATTCATTAACTTCATAATTGTTATTGGTGTTGATGGTTTGATGATGCATGAGGAAGGCACCACCATTAAAGTAACTTGAGAAATTTTTCCCATAGGTCTTTCACGAGGTATATCTTTTGAAACACCTTTGGGTGTGGTTCTTCTCACTCTGAAATTTGATCTAGTGCTTGTAGATGGCTTAAATTTTTTAACTTATTTTTTGGGAGGGTCCTTTTGAAAGCATGCTTAAAGAATGGGTGACTAAGGCATGGGTCTCACATGGGATCTACCTTGATGTTGTCCAAAACCTCACAAAAGGGTTTTTCTTCTTCCATTTGTTGAAGCTAGTCATGCTAAGGGCATTCTCAAACATGTTCCCTCAGTTTTGTTCATGCATCTCTTCTGATTTTCACACCTTGGACACGATACATTGTGATCTCTAACAAGAAATCTCTCCACGTGCTTGTTTGGGTGGAGTTTCTTGGGTTGTTCTTGATGTTGGAATCTTTTGCCAAAAATAACCACCTCACTAGGCAATGTCATTTGTGTTGAGCCAAACAAGTTTATCTTAGCTCTCATTTGCAAAAAATGTGTCTGTTGAAATTGATCTCTGAAAGGCTTTGAAGGAGACTATTGAAATCTAGATTGGACAAATGTGACACACATCGTGTCCTTTATTTGAATTTGCCAAAAACTTACTATATGCTAAGGGAGTGTCCCTTTTTACTCACAACAAGTCCACTCCTCATTCGACTAATGACGTCCCTCCTCCAAAAAGAGGAGGATTGGTCAATTATTGTTAGTCACAAAAACAACAAGAATACCAGCATTGGTGGTGCTCCACCCAAAGTCTTAGCTAGTAATTGTGGCCAACCACCTAAATTTTGGGGTGGTGCAATTTCAAAACCTCAGGACATTGGGGAAGTTATTGTTCCATCACTTGGCGAGTTGTATGCTGAGGTGAATAAGCCTAAGTTCACTAGAACACTGCAAGTAGTATCTATGTTAACTTCTCATCCAAATATTCTTACTCTTTCTTCCTCCTCTCCTCACCCAATTGTTGTGCATCATTTTCATAGTCCATCTAGGCATTTGGAAGAGGACAAGTATCTTGATGAATGACCACATAACCAACAAGTCATTCATTTGGTCAAGATGAGTTTTTGTAAAATATTTATGTAGCTCTTGATGAGTTGGATAGGGTAGATATGCCTCTTGTCTCTCATCAATGAATTTATCTCTTAGAATGTTTAAGGTCTAACAAACACCACAAGAAAATAAATTTTTTGAGACACTCAACAATGATTTTTAGGTTTAGACACTCTATTTGTAAGAAGTTAAAATTTGGGTTTTTTACTTTCTATTGTTTGTCATGTCATATTGCCAACCAGTCATTTTATGTAGCAATTATGATGTGGATCATGGTTGAGATCACCATTCTCTCTCCTAAGTGATACTAGCATTTAGTTGATTAGGTATGTGACCCCACCAATAGAGCTTTATCAGCTCTCTTCAACATTGGTAATCATTCATTTAGAGTAATTAATGTTTATGCTTCTAATGATGACATTGAATGATCTTTTCTCTGGAGATGGACCGTTGATTCAAATCTTGCCGCCACTTGGATTTTCTGTGGAGATTTTAATATAATTGAAATGGCTTGTACTAAATGTGGTACCTTCACTATGAGGTGGAATACTCATGAAAGAGAGGCCTGGTACTACATGCATGATAAATTAGGTCTCTTTGATCCCAATCATGGCTACCGACATGATCATACATTATGGTACATGTGGAGTAATCTAAGGGATGGATCTGACAAAGTTTAAAAATGGCTTGATAGAGCCATGTTGTTAACTTAGTCTTTCTTTTATTTTGCTAGATGTTCCCCCTTGCTAGTGGAGCTGCTATTAGATGTTGTCCTTTCATATCAGTTTCCCATACAATTTTGCATTGAATGGAAATTTGCCAAACCCAAGGTTAAGAAGACTCGCTTCTTTCTAAACATGCCACTACTAACACATCAGGCCACATTGGCCCACATTCAACAAGTTTAGAATTTTTAACCTCATCCCATGCAATGTACATGATAAATTAATTGGTGGAATGGTGCCATCAAATGCACATCCCACTTCCTTCACATTTATGGGTGCTAGGTAGCTCGCTTCTATAGTTTCTCATATGAAGCCAAACCTCTGAGATCCGCCAAGTCAGAACCACTTTGGAGGCTTAGCCCTTTACTTCTACCTTGTAATTGTGTATAGCTAAGCTCCACCACCAAAAGAAAGTTCTAGATAATCATATTACTAGATGTGCTCAAATTAAAGCATGCCTCCACTCACTTAAGATTGGTGACAGTTTTTAAGGAATTTTTCTAAGCCTAATGTGCTTGCCATACTTCTCAAGTCATTAAAAAGATAAAGAAGGCCAATAGATTTTGATTGAACTCCTTGACATTCTCTAGGCCTTTGTTTGCCACTATAACAAATCTTCACAGCTCAAGTGGCCACTCCTTAATAAGATAATACTCTACAGTAGTGCTTGAGTGTGGTTCCTTGCTAGGGTTTCAACTCTTAATGAATCCTTTGTGACCATTTTCTCACCAAAGAGGATATTTGTGAGGCTATCCTTTCTATGGCCAATGACAAATCTCCTAGCTTTGATGGCTTTCCTTGTGAATTCTATGGAGCCCTTTGGGATTTAGTTGGTGAGGATCTTCATAAGGTGAACACCTTGAAGCTTTCCATTCCAATTCATTAGGGAATTTAATAAAAAAAGGCAATATTCTCCTATAAGATCATTGCCAGAGCTCTTACCTTGAAATTGTGCCATCTCCCCCAACTAGCTCATCCTAAAAAATTAGGTTTATCAAATCTAGGCATCTTCTTGATAACATTATTTTTGTTTGGAAATGAATGAAATGGGCCAAAGCCTATCATTGCATTGAATGGACCTTAATCATTTTCACACTTCAAGATTTAGGATTTGGATCTCACTTTGTGCACTTAGTCAAAATAATTTTTGTTGATGCTTCTACTTGCATTACCATGAATGGTCAATAATCTAATTCTTTTGGGATTTTAGGTTAATTCACCAAGACTTCCCTTTGTCTTCTACCCTTTATGTGCTTGCTATTGAAGGGTTCAACTATCTTTTTGCTCATCTTGTATCTTAGAACCTGGTTAAATGCATTTCCTTGCCCAATTCCACCACTTAGTTTATAAACAACAGAAATACCGCGTGAACTTTTTTATTTTATCTGGTTGGACATTTTTAGCTGATAGGCTTATATGTGGGAATTTCTCCCATTAAATTGTTGGATGCTTGACCGTGTTTTTTTTTCCGTCCGTTTTGTTTTTCTGTCATTCATTCATTATTGCGAAAATTTGGTAGATTCTTGAAAAGTGTTTGACCACATGAAAGAACAAGACAACATCTCATGGAATATGACTATTGCAGCATACAGAAGATGTGGGTATCCTCACGAGGCAGTCATTGTTTCACCAAATGCAACAAACAGGTCTCCAACCTGATCAGTTCACATTTGCCAACAACTCCCAGCCTCTGCTAAAATGGGAGTTTTGGAAGAGGGTTTGGACATCCATCAAAGCATAAAAGAGAGGAATTTTGACAGATGTTGTAGTTGCAATAGCCCTGGTAGACATGTATGCAAAATGTGGAAGCATAGAGAAGGCACGTGAACTATTTGACAAAATACCTCAAAGAATAGAGGTTTCATGGAATGCAATGGCTATAGGATAGGCACAAAATGGATTTGTTGAAAAAGGTTTAGAAATTTTTGAGAAAGTGCAAATGGTAGGTGTGAAGGTAGACTCCACAAGCCTTTGCCAACATCCTCCTTGCTTGTGCCAAAATAGGAACATTGGAACATGGTATCGACCTCTATCAAAGCATAATGAAACACGGATTTTTGTCCGCTACTGTACGCTCAAAATTGTGACTCGGTGGCCTCAGGGTGGTTGAGTCAGTTTTGACGCACACACGGACCTTCTCTCATTGCCACAAGGTGAAACGCCACATCACTCTCGCTCTCGTGGAAGTAGCCAGTTGAGAGGAGGTGAGACACGGGGGTGGTCTGGCTCGTTGGAGAGCTGGACTCCACGAAGAGGGGTCAGCATGTCCTAGGGCTTGTGTTGTTGTGCACTTGTGTGGATACGATGTTCTTTGACCATGGTTGTACAGATAACTATATGACCCATAGGGTCACTAGTCATTGTTCTCCTATTGGGGTTTCTAATGTTCCATCGTTGTGTGGGTAGGCTATTTCTCTCATTGATGCTTTGTTGTCTTTGAAACTGTTGAATGAATTCTTGTTGTACTAAGAGTTGTCTGAATGCTTCTTGTTGTTGTTGAATGACTAGTGGGTCTTGTTGCGGTCTTGGGGTGGATTTTCTCTATCTCGTCGAGGATTGCCCTCATCCACTCACCTCTCAGTCCAGGGCACATTCGTGAGCCAAGATAAGAGATAGGTGGATTAAGCTAACCTTGACTTGACCTGGGGTTTTGACTTAGGGTTTGTGTGACCTACGATTTGACTTTGTGTTGACTTTGTTTGACCTTGTGATGAAATCAAGGGTTTTAACCAATGTTTGACTATGGTTGACCTTGTGTTGGGACCAAGGGTTTGCGAACCTTCTAAGTTGCTAGTGTTTTTGTTCTTTTTGGATTTTATGAATACAAGCCTATATGAATGCAAAACTTCTTTTTGTGCTTTTTTATGTTTTTGGAAATCAAAAGTGCTTTTTCTTAATCTAAGAATTAGAAAATGTATGCAAGCTATGATGAAATTATCTAATGCACTGTAATCTATGTTTTTGTTTGTTTTCTGAATAGATGGATCAATTAATCTAAGAAAGGGAAATTACTTTTAATCTATGAACTTTAGAAAGGGAAACTAATTTAACAATGCAAATCTACTTAGCCTATCAAGGAAAAAGCAAGCATGTATTATACTTATCCCAAGAGCAAAGTTTTGATTATCTAATTACTATGAAATGAAAAAAAAAACATAAAGGAACTTGGAGATGCGTGAGCCTCCACTACCCTCATAAATCCTTGTAATGGCAATCTCAAATCCTCTTGTAGCAACGGGGTGATCCTCTTGGCAACAAGATGAAAATGGAAGCAAAAGAAACTTTGAAACTTAAAAAAAAGGAGCTCAATGAGAGCTTTGATGAGCATTGTGGCTTGATGTGAGCAATGTATGGAAATGAATGAGCTTTTAGAAAAGCTAAACGAGATAACAAATGAAAGAAAAAGGCTCCTATGTCTTGTATGAGCATGAGAATGACTGATTTGGAGAGCAATAACTTGCAAGAGCTGTGTGCTTAAATGTAATTGCCTCTCTTTGTGCTTGAAGGAGGAGGTTTTTATAGGTTAGAAGAAGGGATGAGAGGTGAAGAAGAAGAGTTAACTCAATTTGATTGGAGAGTTCACTTAGAGGATTTAAGAGTGATCTGTGCTAAAATTGGAGTTATCTACCTAGTAAAAGCTTATCACTCAAGAAGTGAAGGAGTGCATGGGAATGCATGAGTTGTTAATTAAAGATGAAATAAAGATAATTAATGCATGTGTAGTTGCATGAAATAGATAACTCTATATTTGACATGAAAATCCATGCAAATAGGAAGAAAAATGGGCAAAAATAGAGCTTTTTCAGGTTAGAAACTTGAGTTTTTCCACAATTAAAAACATAACAGGGTTGCTCAAGGGTCGCCCCTTTTAGCAGTCAGGGTCACCTGG